>CM063110.1:29012677-29612677 GCA_031841125.1 Acanthococcus lagerstroemiae
TGAGTCCAGAGGACAATTTTTGTGAAACATTGAGAAAAAATGAAAGTTTTTGTACCTAGTTCTCAACAAAAGACACCCTGTGTAAGACATGTCGGTTGAAATCAGCAGATAACGAAAGAAGAAGTCCTCATTTTCTCAATTTTACTGACTGGCAACCAGAATTTGCTGAGTGCCGACCTTTCAAACAGTCATGGGGGAGGGGAAGGAACTCCCTTCTGGCGTCGCTTCGGCTTTGATTTTTTCGTCCTTCGGGGTAAAACTTATTCAGATTCAATTTTAATGCTACACATCGAGACTCTTTGAAAGACTCAAGAAGTCAAAGTACGATAAAGACTTCATGATCTTCTGAATCAACAGACCCGGTAAGGTAAATCAAGGCTGAATATGATGATCGGGCAGCGCTGCACTGAATCTTCCTTTTAGCTTACAATACTGTCTCTCATGAGAACACTTTACTTTTATACTATGTTGTAAATTATCAGATTATTGAAAGAATCGAAGATATAACTGAAGTTAAAGAGCGTGAAATTTTCTATATAAGAAGGTTAAGGTATACTGGAGGAAAAACTGAAAACTGGGCTAACTTTCTGGTGGCCAAATGAACGCAACCTGGTGACTTGACAAAACGTCTAAAAACTCAATTAAAAACATTAGATTTCTCAGGGACGTATCGAAGGGGTTCTGTTTAGACGGGGAGGGGAGTCAGTGGCGTAGCGAGGCGGGGGTGGAGGGGGCGGCACAAAAATGAGGGCGGCAAAAAATCAAGTCCTGTAGGTTTTGTTTTAGCCAATTGGATACAGTCGAAATGTCTAGGGATTTATTTTACTGACAACAGCGAACCTGATGGCTGATGATAGCTTCGCTTTTTTGTAAACATTGGCGGTTCTTGTTTCAATTATTTCTTATAATTTTATTGTTTTTCTTACCTTTATTATTATTATTATTACCTTTTTAGCGGTATAAGTTTTTATTTTTGATTCTATAGGGGCGGCAAACTTTCTCTCCGCCCCGGGCGCCACTACCCCACGCTACGCCACTGAGAGGAGGGGGTGTCTCAATTTGTCCCATGTTAAATGGCAATTCTGCCAGCTGGGAATTCTGCCAGTCCAATTTTGGCAACCGAAGAACAATTTTCCAGATTTCCCAACTGACGAAAACACTGATGAAAAGCTCCTCTATACACCCCCTTCGGGGCCTACCTAAATTTTCCTGCGGCAGCGATTCTCAAACTTTTTTGGTGACGGACCCCTTTTCAACAGCAATGTATGTTATGGAACCCTTCACTAAATTAATAAAAAAACCTTTTACTTTTTACTTGCTATACAACACACGGCCAGAATTTTGGATTCCCTGGTGCGGCGGACCCCTACCAGAGTCTGCGGAGCCCCGGCGTTCCGCGGAGCATACGTGGAGTAACGCTGTCCTACGGTACCACATGCGCTAGAATTTACAGAAACGCCAAAACTTTACAATTTGACCCTTTTCTGAGGATTCTGTTACCCTGCCATCCGGTCTTCTCCGTCTTCAAGTCAAAATTCGAGTACTATTTCCAATATCAGGAGAATTTCGGGGTACCCAAAACCTGGATTGTGAGTTTCTGTATTTCAATCACGGGCACGAACCAAACTGCAACACGGGCTATCCTGAAACGCCGATCGGTTTTGTTTGGAACTGGGTAAAATTTCTCGATTCAAAGTCATGCAACTACAACCGTGTACGCATTCGGTAGGCTTCCTCCGGTCAATTAAATTTCTTCCTAATTAACGCCCGCGCGGAAACGGTAGGCCGTGGATGCGATGATCTAATTCCGAATGTTAACTGTACCGTAAAATGAATATTAATTCTCAGATCCGGTCCTGACGTACCCATTCATTCTCGAATCTCATTTTTGCCGACGAGCTGACGAACTTGCGCGAGAATGCCTCGTACAAACTAGAATTCAGTAGGGTAGACATAAGAATATACACTCAGCCTTTGATGTTCGTACAAAGGAAATAACCGAGAAATCTCGCGTGTTCGCGGGTCGCGTAACAGAGCATTCGGCAAACCGGCGGCGAGAACTGTGGGAATCCAGAAGGGGCCGGAAAAAACACATGTCATGTCGCGAAACTTCCACGGGCCTATATTCGAATTCGGGGAGCAACAAGAACCACCGTCGAGCTCTGGCAGTCGTGCTACATGCGTGAAACTTATCCTCGTTTTCTTCTCCCGGGGTAATTGAAGACGTTTAGGGTGTGGGGTGACCGAAGTAAATTGACGATGTAAGCTCTCTCGCGTTAAAATATCGCGGCGGACGTACGGACGTTGGATTACGCAATTCGAATAATATTTCCCTCTAGACGGAAGCCTCCCCTCGGGTTCATTCATAGTATAATTTCTGAAAAATCGGCACGCCGTCGATCCTCTGACAGGCTGTAGATTCATGTTAATGTTTGTCGAAGGGGAATAAAACACGCTGCGGGAAGATTATACGCGACTGGTGTATCGTTATATCTCCACCGACCAGGGCCGAGGTGATGGGGGTATGCGGTATCACCCCCATCCTCCTAACACAGTGGCACAGGACACAATTCATGGAATAAACATTTTCTTGATTAAATCTATTCGAATTGGGGAAAAAACCAATTATAAGAATAACACTTCAAGAAATTCAAATTTCCACCCCCCCCCCATCGATGATTTTAACGAAAACTGCCTCAAACAGTACATGCGTACATTTAGCAAACCGTGATAAATTGATTTACAGGTATCCGAGGTTACTGAATCCAGATTTTCCGCCCCTGAAGACAACTTGAAGCCTCAATTTGAACTTCAAAACGTATACATCAGACATACCAAAATTCACCAGCATAAAATTTTTACACATTTATATTCCCTATCACATTTTATTTGCATTCCACGTTTCCATGTTTGCAGCAACTAGCAACAATGGATTTTACGTGACTTACTGCATCGTAGTTATGTACTATGGTAATACTTATTTCAATATAGCCAGACATTTTTTCAGAACCTTCTCTCTCAACATTGTTTCATGGCATGAAAAAATATACGGGCAGATGGTGTATTGTGACACATGTTGTAAAATGATACAGTGAAATATTTCGAGAGCTATTAGCGTTACCTGGCGGAAATTTGCAAAAACGTCTGTTATGTGCCTTGCCTAACTGTGCAAGTAAGAGCGATGACTGTTTTGTTTCTTCATCAGTATTCAAGAAAATGTAGTTTCTGGTCGTCCATTTTTTTCTCAAAGTCAGAAATTTTGGGTTAGTGGCTTGGTTTTTACTTGGAAGTAGATACCATATACAGGGTATCTACTAGATTTAAAAATAGAAAATATTTGGACTTTTTATTAGACCATTTCATATGCCTAATCGTAATTAAAGAATGTGCCCATGTAAATTTTCCTATTTTCATTCACTTACCTATTATTACTTTTTTTTAAACGTTGATAGAATTTTCTCTTTCCAAGAACTGACTCGTTCTCAAATCGGTAATGCATCCGGTCAAGTTTTTCACAACATTAATAATAATATTGTGGGAATTTATCTCCTCGGCGATGTAGAGGTCATCTGTGCGGGATTGTCCCCTTTGTGGTGCCCACTCTTTGCCCAGAACCGCTGGCCAATCAGACAACACACCAGGCGAGAATTCATGGAAGTCACTGAGCGGCTGCTGGCGCGCCGACTTTATGTCACAAACGAAAGTTCGCTGGAAATGGACACGAGTGACAGCAAGGGGTACCACAAGATCTAACTCCAGACAAAAAGCACGATTAAAAACAACGATATTACACAACCTAGTATATTCAATATTTCCGAAAAACTTACGGCAACATATCACGTCGATGTGATATATCGAGTGTCTCATGCACACTTGACCTAAGTGACATTTTGACAGAAAATAAGTTAAGTACATATTCTTATCGATCTCAATGCCCTTTATCAGGCTACACTCGCAAATGACGAATTACTTCCTTTTTTAGCCCGCTAAATGGCGTAAACCATTTGAGCCACGTATATAACACAACGTTATTTATAATTTTCAAATCACTCTCCTGGAAAAAAAAATTTTGTAACTTAGGTCAAGTGTGCATGAGACACTCAATATATTCGCATCTGCATCCGACATCATATGTAAGTTTGGGAGAGACGCCACAATCCTACTTATTTCCTCATTTTTCAATTTTTTTATTGGACTAATATTAAAATTATTGGAGTTATTGAACTGGTAGGCAGGATGTTCCTTATTTTACAAGTTTTCGTCAATCGATTGAGTGCGCACTGAAATTTGTTCCGATGGACCTAGAAACTCTCCATAAAAAATTTGACCTCAATGTGAAGTCATTAACCTGTGGCGCTTCGACCTCGAAGTAATGTGTACTGAGATTTTACAAAAAACCGCGCATATTTCGGAAAATATCAACTTCAGTACCAAAATGCATATAACATATAATGTTCCTTGTTAAATTTTCTACGAAAAATACTTTATACAACTTTTCTCTAGAACGCATACTTACCTGGATAATCGCAAAAAAGTGTGAAAGTTTCGAGGAACGTGGCTTTTATCTTTTTCTTTCATAACCGATCTTTACTAGCTAAATCGCAGTTATCTCAGAAAATAGTCCCTCTAGGACTCGAATGCAAATAAGATAAAATGTTCCTTGTTAAATTTTATATAAAAAGGTCCTCTACAACTTTTCTTTAGAAAACATATTTATCGAGATAATCGCAAAAATGCGTGGAATTTCCGAAAAACATAGATTTTTGTATCATTTTACGGCTGAAATATCTATGAATGTCGGGTAATGCACACTACAATACAACTTCAGTTTCTGTCTACTGGGGCAAGCGCCTGAGTCCCGCTACGCCCATGACAGTTTGTTGAATCTCAACCATAGAGTAAACCTCGAATTATGTGATTTGAGCATACCTAATGTTCATTATGGTGTCCTTAGCGAAAACTGACACATTTCAAGTACTTATGTTTTCTTAGTTTGCACGAGCAACGTAACCACTTCTGCACATGTTTTTCTTCATCTCATCGTTCAAGGGGTGAAGATGGACACATGCAGAAGTGTTTGTGATTGTTAAAAGCTTGTATTCTAATTCCAAATTCAATGACTGAAGAAAACCAAACTTTGCGATCTAGGGTTAAGAAAAACGGTTTTTATTGAGTCTTGAGCATTCTAAGATTCCGTTGAAGACTTGGTATGGTGGTGGCCTTGAGATGATGTATATCAACAATAGGAAACAACGATTTGCCCATAGGAAATGACCCTGAATTACAATATTATATCTTATGCGTAAATTATTGACTACTGTTGATATACATACATAATCCGAGGTGTACTCTATAAAAGGTACCCAACAAACTGTCATAGGCATAGCCAGGTGGGCGAGAGGGCAAACAAGGGTACTTGCCCTAGTAGACAGAGACTGAAGTTATATTGTAGTGTGCATTACCCAGCATTAAAGAGATATTTCAGCCATAAAATAATAGAAACCCATGTTTTAGAAAATTCCACGCATTTTTGCGATTATCTCGATAAATATTTTTTCTAAAGAAAAGTTGTATCGAACCTTTTCATAGAAAATTTAACAATGAACATTTTATCTTCTTTGCATTTTTGTCCTAAAAGTGAATATTTTTCGAAAAGTAAAAATGAAGTACTTTTTCAGGACTCTTTGAAGGACTGTAGCCGACAGATTTTTCACATCTTCCCCGAGTGTGCTATTTTTTCCCCAATTGTTTTATCCCTTTCACTCCTCCCTTCTTACTGCTCCCCATTTCCCCCTCCTTGTGAATGTAGATCCTGCGCTACACTTTTAATGATCAATCATAGGAATCGCAAAAAATTTATTGTTGAATATTGGAAACAAATTTAATATCTGTAATTATTATAACTGAAAATTCTAATCTTGTACAACGAACGTTGATTTTTGAGGGGTGTGGTTTTAAAAATATGTATACGGATTAACAAAAGTAAAGAACTCTTCAATTTTTTTTTTTTAATTTCAGCATTTTTCAGGACTTTTAGGACCTCCATTCAAAATTCAGGACTTTTCAGCACTTGTAGACACTCTGTAGTAAAGATCAGTTATGAAAGAAAAAATAACAAAACCACGTTTCTCGACACTTTTACACATTTTTGCGATCATCTCGGTAAATATGTGTTCTAGAGAAAAGTTGTATGGGATATTTTTTATAGAAAATTCAACCGGGAACATCTTATGTTATAAGCATTTTGGTCCTGAAGTTGATACGTTCCGAGATATTTGCGGTTTTTTGTAAAATCTCAATATTACACACAACTTTAAGGTCGAAGCGCTACGGGTTAATGACCTCAGATTGAGCTCAAATTGTTTATGGCGAGTTTGTAGGTCCATTGGAACAAATTTCAGTGCGCACTCAATCGATTGGCGAAAACCTGTAAAATAAGGGACACTCTAATACACACCCTGATATATCGTTGGAAAGCGTATTGGTTGCCGAATTGGATCGCATTGTACACTGTAAGAGTAACGTTTTCCATGAAATGTGCGTGGTTGAGTACAGCGTAATGATATGGTGTGCAGTGACACACAAAAGAAAATGTAATGTAATTGAGTACATCACTCGATTTTTACCAAAAATAAATTACACAGTGAATATTATTGTTGAAAACGACCTCCAGTAGCGTAGCCATGAGAGGTCCGGGAGGTTTGACCCCCTCCTCCTTTGCGACTTTCTCAAGTAGTGGTTTTCCTAATTTTAGCACCCCTCTAACACCCCTCCCCCTTCGGTCAAGATCAGACACTCCTCGAACACCAGGCTACACGAATTTAAGCCAAATATGAATCATACAAAGGAAGGTTTTGTTGTGGTAAAGTTTATAATGGCCGAAATAAATGATATGAAACACTACGTCGGACGAACTTTGTAAATTGAGGACGACGCTTTCCACATTCCCTTCTTGAGAAAAACAAATGGACGTGACCGATTCCTGTTACAGCTACCTGAGCTCGCCTGATAAGCAAACAGCATATCCTAGCTAGGCTCACTGCACGAAAGTTAGGTACGATCTCCAGACAACAACGATTTTACTTTTTTACCGATGATGTATACGCCTCCTTTCCAAACATGTGGTAAATGTTCAATAAAGTTTTAAAAATTGTGTTCTACTTTTTTTTTTTTTTTTTTTTTTTTGCCTGCGTTATTTTACAACATGACTGTATCACATTCCAACACTAATGGCGTAAAGTGACAAAAAATTTCGATTTTTTTTTTCTCTTCGCAATCCCGCGCCCCATGAAGATGATTTTCCATTATCCAATATATCAGTTTGTAGGCCTATCTTCCTCTTTCGAATGATCACTTTGGATCTATACCAAAGGAGATATGAGCAAAATCTCAAAATTGATTTTTTCGACCAAAAAATTTTGTTTTTCTCTTTTCGAGTTTTCTGAAACTTTGATCGATCGACAGAGATACCCCTTTTTATAGAAACTGCCACATATAGAGTGCTGAAGTAAAACTAAACGACGAAAAAAATTTTCCGTGAGTTCACATTCTTTGTTTTTTTCCAAACTTCTTAAAAATATTGTTGAATTTTCTGACTATTTACAAACTTCCTGACTTTTTCCGAACTTTCCAAATTTTCCAAACCTGTAGACACCTTGAATTCAGAGACTCCAAAAACTATATTATTGATACACTAGAAGTCACAACGGGAAACCTGGATTCAGCTTCAGGATCAGCATTTATTCATTGTGTTGACTAGTGAGTATCTGCTTGGCTAAGTGGTAACGTGCCGCCAACTCCAAAAAGTGTAACTGGGTTCCTTTTAGCGACTGTGTGTACACTAGTGTACACTTGGTGCATGCTAGTGCAGTGTAAAACGTGTACCCCTTGAAGACAATGCATCTGGTACCTCCAGCCAAGCAAGTGTAAAAAGTGTATACACTTTTCTACACTCCGTGTACACTGGAAATACACGAAAAAAAAAACGAACGCGTAATCCTACACTCAGTGTAAAAAGTGCATACACCAAAGGTCTAAACGAACGAAGCTAGTGATTACTCGAATACTCCCGCTAACATCCGAGAGAACATAGCGACTATAGTATTAATCGAGGTGGAAAGATAGCGACACCTGTAACGCTGCCAAACGAAAAAGGTATTACAATCACTGGGCGTGTTACCACCAGATCAGAAAAATTCGGTACTGTGCGTGTGCATGTTGCGGACAGCTCACTCAACGTCGTGGAAACACGTAGCTAGTCAGCGAGCTACGTCTGCACTTTTCGACACAGAGAAGGAAAACTCTAACGCAACAAACCGTGGGGAAAGCAATGACAAACTACCCCAACTAACCCTGCCGGGAAAATCACGAGTAAGAAACCGCGATCGTCTATATTCGGGAACGGATACAGCACCTGAAGAAGAGGCTGACCTCCTACCTTAGGAGTTCAAATCGAGATCGCCTATAGATACCATTATTTCATCTCTTCCTATGAAAATATCTGAGTACTTACAAAAATATTATCAACTCGGAAACCCACCAACTGCTCCTTTACCACAAACTTTTTTGGCTCTTTTAATATACCCCTAAAAGTATGTGCTTGAACACTCGCTGAAGATTTGAAAAATCAAAGCCTACGTTCTTACGTGCCTTTAGCTGACCTAGCTTCGCTTTTCTCGTGCATTGCAGTCTTTTCTACAGAAACAGGTTATCCATCGAGGCATATTATGTATTATTCTGAATTGGCGAATATTTCGATACCTACGATTTCCTTATTTGTACTGTCGGCGGAATTCAGCGTGTACCATTTCTCATATGCACAATATGGTATTAATCCGAAGGTGTATACAGGTATCCGGATCTACGTGATGATTCGTACTCGGTCGGCTTCCCATATTGCGTGGAGAACAACGTTCTCTGTGGCAGAGTTGAATGACTCGGGTCAAAATTCGAATTAATATTTTCCATCTCACGCACGAATTCGAGTGTGTTCGCGGTCTGCTCTTCCTTCTTCGCCATATGTAGATGGTATTTATTAGACGTCGATATTTCGCAGGCTTTTCTTCGAACGCGTAGAACACTGGAGCACGGTATCGCCGAAAGCTTTTGGCGCATTTTCAAATGCACAACCACTACCGTGACTAGTCTCATTAACGGATTACGTAGGTGGGCTATTCCTGTCTCGTGGAGTTCTTTTTGCCTTTCTGCCACGTTCCTCCGCGGTTAACGACCATTTATCGTTTTGGAGAAGATCTAGAGCAGGTAATTAGCTCGTATTTATGTTTTGGAACGCCGAGCTACGCGCATTCCTTCGAGTGACTCCAATCGCGGTCGGAGACGGGGCGCGGTGGAGAAATGTGGAGCAAATGCTGGAGACTCGCATGCTGTACGTTTCGTGACGTAGGTGTTCAAAGGTCTTGGTTGTTGGAAAGAAGTTGGACAGTGGGTATGGTTTCCATTTGTGTGATTCGATCAGTCGAGTGAAAACTGTTCGAAATCCTGCGTCGAGTCGTGTCTGTTTCCAATTCCATTCTCTTTATTCTGTAGGAACTGAACATTGTTTCTCGTAATCGAGTAATGTTCGTCTGCTGAAGTCTCTACGTTCATTATCTATCTACTTCGTGGATTTTTCTTCACTCCGGCAGAGAATTGAAAAAACTAAAGAAAGCCTATGTCTGGGCCAACTACTAGCATTAGAAAACCGATCAGATAAGGAACTAACAAGGAAAGCAGGGGCAGCATGAAAAAACTGTTGATGGCTGAAACAAATTTGCAAAGGGGAACTCAAAAAAGAAATAAGAGTGAAAGTCCTGGAAACCTGCGCAATATCAGCCCTAACGTAGGGAGCTCAGACCTTGCCAACAACTAAAAGTCACGTAAACAACTGGAAACGCAGACAAGAAGAATGGAAAGAAGTTTACTGAATATGAAATTGAGAGATAAAGTTTTAATCCCACAGATAAAAACAATAACAAAAATGAAAGATTTGGGATATAATCAAAAAACTAAAATGGAAATACGCGGCCATTCAGCAAAGTTAGGTAAAGATGAAACAAAACTGAATCAGAATGGACTCCACACGTGGGAAGAATGAACACGGACAGACCATCATTGAGATTGCAGGATGATTACAAGATTACCGGAATAATGTATGAAAGGGCAGCACGAAACGGGGGGTACTTAGAAAATACTGGAGAGGCCATGAGGCTGTCACAAATCTGCTACCGAGAAATGAACTAAGTATAAAAATGACATAAAAATGTACAGAAAGCCATTTCCGTTCTTTAAAAGGCTCCTCTTTTTTTTCCCTAATTATGCTCTCAACCCGAGCCCTGGAATCCGCCCTTTCGAGCATCACCTCAGAGACGCCGGGGAGGCTATTAGGACTGTCTTAGCCCTCTTCTCTTCCTGCCGAAAAACCGGCCTAGGTCGAAATGTAGCGAGTCGCTACGTGGGTTCGAACCCGGAACCTCCGGATTCCGAGACCAGCGCGCTATCCACTCGGCCAACCAGCTGTTTATTATCATTATTTATCAATTTATTATCATTATTATCACGGCCATGCATCACCGTACCTATCAATTCTAAGATGATTCTTCGTCTGGCAGAATTATCCAAAAACGAAATAAATAAATGAAAAAATTCTCGAAAGCCTGAAATTCAGTATACTTGGTGAGTTGGACGTACTAATTCGTATGTTCAAACTTCCCAAGAATTCGAGTGTAACTTCACCTCTTACGGGGCAAAGTAGCCTTTCAAATTCAAGAATTTTTCATCAAGTCAATGTATGTGAGGCGTTTTGTGAGCAGGTATCATATGCTAAGAAAGTGAATTTTGCACTACAGCACAAAATGCGTTTTCAAGTCGGTAATTCCATTTTTCGGATTTCAACGAAAACTGCTTCCAGACACACCTGGCCATATATAGTACTGTAGAACGCAGCCGTCTAGGACTTAATACTTCAAGTTAAGAAACGGATTACGACCTAAAGGCTGGTGTTCGGAAAAGGTACCACAAGTCGCATCGATCTTGCTCATGTTTGCACGCGCATTTTATCTCTGCTGTGCCAAATTATTATTATCCCGTTACCAATGAGTCCACTGTTTTCAAATAATGTATCACCTTGCATGATTTCGTTTTCGGACTTGTAAGTTTTCAAAACTAATCCTTCACCGTAAAGAATCAAAACTCACACTTGCCAATTTACTGCAAGGGCGCAAGTAGGCAAAATACTGTACACGGGTGCAGAAATATCTTTGCTGTGCCTGTGAACGTGGAGTATGTTACACGTAACGCACATTCACAGGCGCAACAAAGATATTCCTGCACCCGTGTACAGTATTTTGCCTATTTTAGGAGCATTAAAGAGATTTGAGGACAAATAGACACCCAGAAACTTCTATTTCGATACTTAGTTTGATGTTCTTGTTTGAAGATCCAAGTTGGAGGAACGTTCCAGCTTCCTTGTTGAAGAAAAAATATTTCTTCACTCAAAAAGAAACTAGACATTACCAAATGATGATCCACTTTTGTCGCGCCTCGATCCGATTCCTCCGTCAAAAATAAAATAAAGGGGGCACATTTCATTAAGGTATTCCTTCAAGGCTCCACCTGATTAATGACGCTTTCAAGATTGATGAAGATTCTTCAAAATTTTCCGGAAATTGTTCAAGAATTCTTAGAACTCCTTCAAACCTTTTTAAGATTTCATTGAGGTTCCTTAAAACTCATTTAAAACTCTCTAAGGATCTTTTAAACTTTTTCCAACTCTTCAAGATTTTCCCACATATACTTCAATCAGTCATTGGCACAACCACTCAAGTCACATTTTTATGAAAATCGTTTCTTTGCACAAATCAATTCTATGAACCAAGACACATCAACCGTGGCAAAATGATTCAAGTCTGAGCGTTAGAAAATGGTATGATAGACTACATTTTAAATCTATACCAAAAAATGCATCTTCATTAAGACGCCTCTGAAAGTTTTCTGTGTCACCAGCCAAACTAGAAAAAAGAACATTGATAAGATTCTCTCAGAAACTCTTCATGACCCGTCTACACCCTTTCAAGATTCTTTGAGACTTGTTTAAAACTCGTTAAAGCTAGATGAACCTCATTCAGGAATAAAACAGCTTCTGAACTGGTTTCAATTCTTCAAGAATTCGTCAAAGTCTCTACAACTATTCCAGACCGGGGAAACATTCTTTCTGGCTCTTCTACATTTGTCTGAGATTCTCCAAGTCTCGTTCAGGATTTTCAAGATTCTTTAAGACTCTCCCAGATTTATACAAAACTTTCTAAGACTCTGACATGTCCTGTTTAACATTCTTTTAGATTCTTTACAACTTCTGGATTGTTCAAGTCGACCAGAATCACCGAAAGCAGCCCACGGGCTCAAAAATGTACGCATTGGTACGCACAACATTGCTGTGAGCCAGGGGACACACATAATTATAATTCATTTAGTACCACATGCAATGTGCATAGTTGGTGGGTACGCGATTCTCCTTCTGATTTTGAAAAAGTATTCAGCCATTAAGTACATAAAGTACCCTTCCGAGCATCCTGGAGTATCAATATCTTCACACAGCAGGAAAAATAAACCCGTTCAAACGACCACTGGAACGTCAGCGGTAACGCTTGACTCTTGGTCATCAAATTCAATCTAATTTCACTTTTCTACCGCAATCTACCGAGCGCAGCGTAAGACCTAACCAAAGCTCCTTTCCAATTACAAATCACAGATCACCTTACACACATTTCGATGGGCGAATGGAATACGAATACGTAATATACAAAGCACCACTAACCTGTATCTCCAGATCGTTGTAAATACTGAACGGATGATTGGACAATGCGTGATCGACGTCACCGTTCGTTAACGACGTCTGCGAGGCAACCTCGTGGTAGATTTTCGTCTTCGTCGGTCTCGCCTTCACATACGGTGGTAACGTCTTGGTCGACGGCGACGACGACCCAATCGACGCGTTCAACGAGGTCGTCATCAGCGAGTTCTCCAGGAACTTCTTCCTCAGACTAGCCGCTCGGTTCAGACTCGGATCTCTAGGACTATTTTTCTGCTCCGTCACGTCGCGGTGCTTTCGCCTGGGCAGCGTAGCGTACGTATCGAAGGTCGTTATCCTCTCGCTAACGCCGCCGGTAGGTAACAATCGGGTCCTCGAGAGTCGCGTATCCGCCAACCACTTATGGTTGCCGCCGGTCTCGTCCGGACTAACAGGTGTCCGCGTCCTGGTAACGGAGCACGAACGCAGGCCACGACTTCTCACCTCGGTCACGGGCAGCTTGCTGCACTTGGCAGCATCCGCCGCTGAATCGTGGATCGATAGTAACGCGGCGCATTTGGACGCCACAGACGACGACGGTTTCCCGTTGATGGTGGCGGCTGTGGTGGAGGAGGCGAACTTGAGCGAGTCGTTCGGAAATGGGGACGCTTTCGAGCGACCCGGCGGCGCCGCTTGTCGCCGACCTCCCTTAGAGCAGTACGCGCTCAGTTTCGAAATGGCGGCGGCGCAATGCGATTTGCTGCTCTTCTTTGAGTCGTCCACCGATGAGCTCTCGCTGCCGTTCTCGCTGGCTGCGTCGTACGACATCGGCGAATTCTCGCCGCCGCCAGCCTCGCCGACCGACAGCTTGCGAATGGTGCTGGAGACCAAGTCGCTCATGTCGGCGCTGAAATACATGGACGGCGAGTGCCCGTTCGAGCTGCCCATCTGACAGCTGTCCGTCTCAGAGTCCGCTTCGGTGACGGCGGTGCGGCAGTGACAACACCTGCCGGTCATCTCGACACCGGAGTCACTGCCCTCGCACGGCGCATGACCCAAGTGGGCGGGCGAGTCTTCCGTGTCCTTGGCGTACTCATCATCCCGAGCGCTTTTCTCCTTTCTGGAGCTCCGTCTCTCCGCGAACAGGTTCAGCTCTTCGGCCACATGCTCGTTGCGAGTCATGTCCGCGGCGCACTGACTGCAATCCGCAAGCGGCTACGACCAATTCTGCAAACAAATTGTCAACGATTAGTGGGAAAATGAAAAGCGATGAGGTCATTTTAATCGATGCAAATAAGGCAATTTAGAGAAACAAGCTATGAGCTGCATGCTGTTTTGTATAAAAATTAGATAGCAAATCGGAAAAATCAACATCAAATAATGTACCAACAGCGCTCAACTCAACAATTCACAAATGCTCTTAAGAGTCACCACATCATCACTCATACGTAAAATGGCAGAAACTAGAGAAAAATAGGATGAAAATTAAAATGGCCAATAAGAAAACTGCAATAGGCGAAAGATAAATTTCCTCTTACCTACTTTTTATGTTACACACAGTAATGATTGCATATTGGAACAATCCCTATTGCAACACTAGGCCAACAATGATGAACAAAAGAAGTTTAAGCATAATATGCTTAAAAAAGCCAGTGAATGCAATAGGGCAACACACGGCATTTGCTTCGCAAAAACCCTAAAAATGAGGCATCAAGTGAGACATAAAGGGAAATTATTGAAGATAGCGCCCTAGCCAACAAATCGAGAGTTCCCCACTTTATTTATTTATATATTTATTGGAAAATTTGCCTCATCGACTCAAATAGCAGAAAATTGTCGAAGATGATGTCCCAACCAATACACCAATAGTTCCTCTCTATTTGTTAATTTTTTGAGTTTAATTGTGAAAACCACCTTACTCAGTATTGGTTTTTTGACTTAAATGACAGATCGAGCTATATCTCCACTGCGCAGCACAAACATTCCAGCTCATTTTATCGAGTCATCATCTGAGAATGAAAACAAGCAGGTAGTTCATCCATCTGAGCAGTGGATATAGCTTAGTCTGTAATTTAAGTCAAAAAATCAAAACCGACTATTGTTCTTTTCACAATTAGGATTTCAATTGTTTCTCACACTTTTTCAAGCAAACAAAATTCACTACATATACGATACTAGCAATAGTTGTTTGTTTGTTTGTTTCTTAAGCCTAGAGTTGTTCAACGATTGAGAGAGTTGTATCAACTAAGAAACTGAAATTTTATTATGTTGTGTGTAGTGTTGCAGGGACCACCGAATTCTGAGATGAGGTCGATCTGACCAGTAGGAAGAAGAGTAAGGGACCAAAATGTGGTCCAGTTTGCCGTTTTCTAAGGGTTCTGTTGGCTCACGATCTAGTCGGATGTAATCGAACTAAGGAGCTGAAATTTAAAAGTTATCCTCTCAAACCTGTTTTGCATAGTTTGAAGATGAACGCAATTCGCAGACTATTCGCGAGTCAAAGAGGAAGTTAACAAAAAAGTTCCTTTTTAGACCTTAAAATTTTCAGAATTTTCTGTCTCGTAAGTCGAATCAAAATTTTGGTAGCTTATAGCAAGATTTTTTTGAGATCTACCTCTTCAGCTTGTACCATGTTTTCGTGCAACTCACGTTGAGGAGATTTTGAGGATAAAAGGTTTTTTAATGAACTAACAGTGAGCAAGTGCCACTCGGCAGTTCAGTGCGCCGCTGCGATGATTTATGATGAAGAAACACGGGTTCGCATCCAGTCAGCGAAATGTGATTTTCATTTTATTTTTCAATAATTATTTACATATTAATGATTCTGTTTTTCAAAATTATTAAAGGATTCGTTTCCTCCAGTTTTTAATGAAAGAATTTTGAATTTTACTTAATAGTTACCTATCATTTTTATTTGATGATAATTCTGTTTTTCAGTGGCCATTATTAAAAGATTTATTTCCTCCAGTTTTTAATGAAGAAATTTGGAACTTTTTTCAACAGTCACTTCATTTACCTCTCAAACAGGTAATCTGGTTACCTATCTGCCTTGTATTTGCTTCGGAAATGTCAAAAATAAAGGGTTCAAACTATCCTTTCAGCACTACACTTCAACAGAACAACAGCAGTCTTACTGGAAAAAACACAATTTCTTGGGGTTTCGCTTTCCGTGTTAAAAACTGTGAAATCGTAGGAGGGCAAACGAGGTAAAAAAAACTTGCTATTTTTCGGTTTTGGAGATCGCTCAACTCTTTCTTGATATTAGTATGGCACTTGAGTAGAAAACAAAGGTACCCGAAGTAAGGGGCCATCTCCAAAAAAGAATACGACATAAATATAAATTTATGTGGGATTTTCGAGGTCACTGAATTAATTTTTCATGTTATGTCAACTTTATTTCAATAACTGCAGAATCGGAGAAGAGGAAGAAACTAAAATTGAAAATACAAAATAAATACATAAATAAATAAAAATACAATTTAGCAACAGAGAATTCAATTTCAGAATTAATTTCATGGCCACATCAAGAAACGGGACTCTAGGGAGGAAAACTCTCAATAGGACAATCAAAATACTGAAAACTACGTCAACACTTGGGAAATAATTTTCCAGCAGATAGATGGTGATTTTTACACTCGAATTCGTATGGAATGATACATTTTGAAAATAGAGCTATAATGATATAAAAAATGAGTTTAGATATTATCGAACTCCCAAGAGTTGTACTGTCTTTATGCTGATTTTATTCCAATATGCTACAATTTTCAGCCCATGGCACCACAAATACATAATAGTTGGAATCGAGGACCGTTGGGGAAGTGCGTATCAAACACCCTTACACAAAATAAAAATATTACAAAAGAAAATCATAAAAATCTTATTTTGCTTCGACCCGAAAACGCCGACAGCTGAAGTATTCGAAAAAACGAATTTACTTAATTTGGATCAGCTATATATAAGAAATACACTACTGTATATGAAAATGACAGGAGGGATCCGCTTACCGGGAAATTCAGCAATCAAAACCAGAAAAAATGCACACAATATAAGAGTACCAAAAAAAAAATACAGTAGCGGGACAACACAACTATATCTATCAAGGCACAAAATACTTCAACAGTCTTCCAGAAAATGTAAACATAGAAATAATCCGGGCAACAAATCGAAACACACACATAAAAATAAAACTGAATCTCCTACTACGGGACCAGAAAATTATATAGACTAGGTTGGTATACTTTAAGGTAAGGAGTAAGAAAAGGGTATGGCTTACGGAAGGGGGTGGGGTTTCAACGTCTCGGGATACACACTTTCTTTAGATTCTAAATAGCAGTATGTACTTTAGTTTCTTATTTTCTTATCTCATTTTTTCTTTAGTCTTATATATTTCTTTTTTCTTTTCATGTATATTAATTCATCATAGCTATTGTAACATAATATTATGCCGAACCCAAAACGAGCTTAGGCTCAGTGGGCAAGGAGCTAATAAATCTAATCTAATCTAATCTTTAGAAAGCTAACTCAGAGTTTATACATAGAAGGCCGAAGTTCCCCGTAGAGGAAACGAATTTTGTTATCATTGTGAATGATATTTTTGATTTTTTTTTCTGCATTATTATCGACAAATATTCAAATAACGTTCTTTTTTAAATAAAGTTCATTAATTTTCCTCCTATTTCTTGATAGATTTTTATGAAATTTCGGAAGTCAAGTTCTTAAAGGGCATTATTTTGATTTTCGCCGTCGTCCACTTCTCATACACAACAGGAAAAAAGTATTCAAAAAAGCACCACAACAGAGGTAATTTTGAATACATCTTTTAAACTAAGCTGTACACTTTCACAAGCAAGTTGTAAGATGTTTCACAAGGTAAACTGATTAGAGAAAAGTGGACTTAAATCCATGGTTTGAACACTTTTTTTATTACAATCGGTATAGCTACACTCACAAAGCGAAATATAGCAAAATATAGCAAAAAATGTTCCAAGTAACCCCACTTCATGGTAATTCTTTTCAGTACGAGAATCAAGAGAAATACAAACGGGGTGGGGGGGGGAATAATTGGACAGCGGAAAAGCATCCCTTTCCACTGAATAGAGAAACATTTCTTTATCCCTTCCTTGCTTCATATTTTCTTCTTCAACTTGCTGTTTCTAATACCACTTTACGGCCAAGCGTCTTAGGGTACTACGTTGTTTAAGATTCATTCAGGCATCTCGAGAATTGTTCAATGCTTGCCAAGACTCTTGAAGACACCAGCTGTTGTAAAACTCTCAAACTGTCTCAAAACTCCCAAGAATATAATTTGACGCTCTTTCCAACTCGTTCAAAATTTAAATTAAATACCCCATTTTCGATACCCTGATTTAGTTTCTACACACTTATATGCACTAGATGGGAAGACGAAATCATAAAATTTGCAGGAATAGCATGGGGAAGGGATGCAAGAGTTCGTGATCGCTGGAGGAAAGTAGGGGAGGCCTATGCCCAAAGGTGGGCGCATTAGTTATAAGTTACATTCATGTAAACGCAAATAATGTAAATTGTAAATAAATAAAGGCTGTACTACTACTACTATATGCGCAAACACATTCACGATAACCCCCACTGAACAAACACAATTTCATATACGTGGTATCTGAAGGGTAAGAAAAAGGAGGACGAAAAAGGAAGCACTCAGCCAAATGTAAGATTTCCTTCCCTATCCTCAAAACTTCGTAAAATGAATAGATGCTGTTTGTGTTAAAGTGAGGCGTGTGAAGGGCTATTTTAAATTCCTCACTTGGAGCGTTTCCGGAACAGATACGAAATAAGTACAAGGAGCGATTTCAACAGATTACCTGGTCTAGAACAATGTTTGTTAGACATATTTTTCATTAATGCCGTAGGTCTCTAACATGGAAGAGAGGTGCGAAGCCTCTTGAGAAATCAGCGGAAGAGGAAATGGCACTGTCACAAGCTGTTTCTAGACAACATTCTCGACAATTTTCCGCCGCCCTCGTCTCCCCCGGATCCCGCATTTTCAGTCTAATTTGCTCAGACTATTTGCACGCTATCACGAAAAAAGGACAGAAAACCGAATGGCAGAGTATGCCACTGAATGCAGAACAAATGTCGCTTAGCATACTCTACCATCAGATTTTCACAGTGCTCGGACATCTTTCGTACAACATCCATCTGTATACCGTGTTAGTCCTCATTTTCAGCGTGAATAGCGACAGCCATGAGATGTTCGTGATAAACGGCGTGACTACGTTGATGTACGCTGGATATTACAAGTCCAACAGCCGAACTTGGCACGTGGTATCTACACATTTCAGGCTTGTCGACGTTCCAGTACTTCACCGTAGTCGACGATTACACGCGACAGATGTCCCCGAATAAGCTGTTCATCAAAATTTTAGAAAAATTCCACAGAAACGTTGCATAGAGTGCGCAGACAGACAGACGACTCAATAACTGGCAGAGTGGCAGAGGCGACACCTAAGAAGGAAAAACCGCAGAATCGAAGCCGCGGACCGATAGAGACGCCTTTGTGCAGCGGAATGATACAAAAGCAATTTACATCGAGAAGCCACTGAGTGCTCTGATCGATCAGTTACTTCATTTTCTACAGATCGGTTACGGTCACGTAAACTGAGGAGAGAAGATTATAAAATGAGGAAACACAATCGCGACGTAATAACCACAGAAAACTATTATTTGTACAACGGGATGGACCTGGAAATAGGTCGTTACACCCGTTCGAAAGCTCGAACATTTTCGACGTTCGGGTATCGATTCGAGTTGAGGACGCGATATGAGAATAAATAAGTTACGAGGAAAAGCTATTGTCCAGGTTCAGCCCGAGGGAGGTATCTGACGAGGGCACAGGTATTTCAGATTATAAAGTAACTATGTCAGAGAACGGACGTAGAACCACGTCAATAGATCGTTTTTGTCTCGGACGTGAAAAGAAAGAACAAAGAGGTACCGAGATCAAAAGGTGAAAACATGGGCTCGTGAAAGAACAGTGGACAATTCGGAGAGCAGCGAAGGTTCCAGGGCCCAAGTCTGGAGACACTGGTAGAGATCGCGGCGTGATTCTGCGAGTTACAGATTCCTTTTCAAATTCGAATTGATACAGCAGCGGTTTGAGAAAAGCGACTGAAGTGCGGCTGTAGCCCACCCTCAGTTTTCACGGAAAAAGAGAAGAGTGTAATATCCAAAATAGGCCTTTTTCTTGCGTACTGACACACAATGTCATCGGGAAGAAGTATTCTTCGTTCTACAACCCCTTCTCACAAGCCTCCACGCAGGAAAGTTGAAACAAACGAATTTATCGCTCGAAAAAACTCAAGATATGATGACTTAATTGTACTACTCAAAATTCTGAACTGCGATACTCGACCTCGGACATCAGAATCGTAATTGAAATTGTTTCAGGAACTGATACAGAACTCACATTTACGTTTCTTTTTCAACAGAAATAAAAACTGGAACCAATGTTTATCAAAAGAACATACAGAAACTGTAATCATTCGATATTCAGAAACAGAACTGGAACCAATTCATGTTATATGCGTTTTCTCCCTTCCTCTCCTGCCTTCTGAGAACCTAGAACCGATTTGGTTACCGATACCAACCAGAACCCGCTGTTTGAAGGATATTAAAACCAAAATCAAACTCTAAGAGAGTAGGACTCTATCAGGAACAGGAACAGTAATTATTCGATGGTGGAGCCGGAATCAAACTGGAACCTATTAGAAAAAACCACTTCTCGTTCCCGCTTCTGGGCAGCGGCGTAACTAGGATTTTTAAACGGGGGGGGGCCAGAAAGTGCCACGAATTTTTGAAGGGGGCCCAGTTTTAAAAACTTTCGCTTTATTTTATCTAATACTATAAACTGGGGGCGGATTTACCATATAAGAAGTAGGACTATAGCAAGCAACTTTTTAGGGTTGGCGTAGCAGAGCCTTATACAATGGAAATAATAATAAAAGGAAAGTTCTAACAGACGCGTGACGTCAGTGTTTTAGGGTCGGCACAGCCAATGGAAAAATAGTTCTGCGTGACGCGTGACATCAGGGGTTTATATTTGTCTTTCATTGGCTTTTTTTCTCATCAATCGATGTTCGAGTTACACGAGAATGAATCGCGTTTGGTTTCGACTGTGGCACTTGTGGTTTTAAATGTAAAAGTGAACGCAATTGTACGTAAAGGAAACAGATAGGAAGATGGTCTTACATTGAGCTTACAGTCTCAGCAAAAGTAACTCGAGGTATCAGCATAAGGAATCGATGAAAGGAGTTCATTTTGTGAGGTTTGTAATATTGTGTATGATTCTTGCTGAAATTAGGGTCGGCGTGACCCAACTGATATTTTGGTAAACAAAATGAGTAATTAGTATCGTTGGAAAGAGCGTAAAAAGTAGAATTTTTCAGAATTGGGCCCCCAATTCGAAAATGTGTACTCACGTTGATCAAAGCTCATCAGTAAACGCTATGTCATATAGTTTCTACATGGCTCTTGAACTTAGAATCATGTGTTCGCAAAAACAGATTTTGCTGGTTGGTTCCCTTACTCTTAACAGCGTCCAAGTGCGATTATATTTTTTGTTCAAAGTTGGTTGGTGCAATAACCACCCAGACTTCAGCTGGAAGGCCGACCCTATTACAAGGTCGCAAAGCGACCTGGCTTGTTTTTTATGGGGCAACCAATATGGTAATTAAAGTTTATAAAATTTCAGTTGAAACCTATAAAAAAGTTCTGACTCCTAAAATTTGCCGAGCGCCGACTTTTTAAGAGGCATTTGGAGGAGGAGTAGGAGGAGTAATAGCCCCCTCTCTCGGTTGGTACGGCCATGATGAGAAACTAGGAAAAGTCTGACCGCTCTCCTAAAGGGGAGGAAAGAGGAGCCGGGAACAAAATTACGAAATTTACGCCCAAAAAGCGAGAGCCAATAGAAGAAGAAAAAAAAAAAGAAGAAGAAAGAAGTATCTAAAGAAAGAGTCTGACTGCTGCATAGGACATTCGTTTCATGGATACGTCGTCCAGCAGGCGACTGCGTTGACGCACATACCCATATTTCAATGCCTTCTCCAGTCGTCTATTCTCGGCATCATTCGGCATGCTTCGTGTCGGCCGGTGGAAATATGATGCAACAAATGACCACGTAAAAAGGAATATGCTACTATATCACAATGCAGGGTGTTTACCAGAATTCAGTTTTGGAGTTCCGGGACTTTTCCGGGACTTTTAAGACACTTCCGGGAAAAATTTGGGTGCAAAAAAATACCATGTTTTGCTCAATATATACAACAGTTTTACCTCTATTCTTCTACTGTATAGTGCGGGTGTGTATTTGAAGGGTGACAGTTATCGATCTGGACTATGCACAAAGTAGTCTCCATGTATCGGGGAAGCAGTCCAAGCTTTGGGGGAAAAATTGGGTCCAAATTGTAAAAAATTCCGGGACCTTTGGCAATAGTTGAGTGAATTCCGGGACTTTCCGGGAATTCCGGGACCTCTTTTCAAAATCCGGAGGTTTTCCGGGGTTTTCCAGGACTAGTAGACACCCAGTAATGGTAATATTTTTCGGCGGAACATTTTTTGCGACGCGTTTTCTGCGTAATTTTTCTTTTGTATAGCAAGTCATTAGACATAATCCTTGTCAAAAAAAAGTTTCAACTTTTCTGCAAGAAAGTCGGAGCACGCTAAATGCCTGTTCCAATGCCGAAGTTTTGTGTCCAGAAATCAAGGAATTCGAGCCAGTGTAACAGCTGGATGGGTGAAAGAAAGACGAGTAGACACGGAGCAGAGGTAGTGAAAATGGAAATTTGAGCAGATGCAATGGCATGCTCCCGGTAAGTTACGTCTTTTTTAATACCTTTTCATCATGTCTTCCATGTTTATTCACATCTAGTTGATGATCAATTATTCAAAACTATAAAAAATTCGAAAATCCATTAATTCGAACGAAAACCGACGAGAAAGATTAACAGCGCGACGAAAAAGATTAACAGCGTGTGTTTCCCAAGATTTCGAACTGGAAATACTTTTAGTTTCTAATTAATCTAACGTGCTAATTTCATCTTAATTATCTGATCATTATATAGCACAAACCGCCCGTTAAACTGGAACTCGATAGTAATATTTTCCGACGGTGATGAAGAGACTGACCGATTTCAGGTAGAAACACAGCACCCAATCAAAATAATCAGCAATACTACACTTTTGCAAGTATGATAATTATGGACGGGATTTTTATGTTTTTACATACTTTTCTTTGGTTGATTGCCGGTAGGAATATTTACACTATATTTGCACCGAGTAAAATGAGTCCAATTTGTATGAACATATTTTTACATATTTTTCGTAAAAAGCATAAATTTACATATTTTTGGTGTTTTTACCCGTTTTTCGACATATTTTGAGCATATTGTACCCTATTTTCCATTTTCCACAACATTTTTCTCAAAATACTCGAAAATCCGCTTTTTCAAAAACAAACAAAAAATTGAAGAATTGACTTTTTGCCAAAATTTGCTCCTAGAGAAAAAAGTCTATTTTTTCTGTTATTTTTTCTTGTCTCTTGCGAAATGGAACGATCGTTTAACGTGTATAAGGGTCTTCTACAAGAAAATCGCCAACGTATAACCGTCGAGACAATTAGAATGCACATGGTGATCGCTTATTTTACAATATTGAAATAGTATGTTTCAAACTCTTTTTTTTTTTACGTTTTTCGATTTTTCGAATAAATGAATGAAGTTTTCGTTTTGATTTTGTCGCATTATTGTTCTCCTTCAGGAACCCTGAATTTTGATACCCATATTGCCCCCCTTTTATCGAACATATTTTGGCATATTGTTAGATTTTTAGGAATATTTTTGACATATTTCAGACCGTGAAAAACATAAATTATGCGCATAAAACACGATTTTTATGACATAAAAATCCCGTCCCGAATGATAATGTTTCATGCCCTCCATTTCGGTAATTCACAGCTTTACTTTTCAGAAGTTGAAATAATTCACCGTAGTCCTCCTTTCTTGGCTAAGAAGTAGTAGGAAAATGTGTGTCCTAGCAGATTCAATGAATTTTCAAGGTCACATGCAGGTCAATTACCACTTAACATAGGTTTACTAGGAGTGAAGGCTAATGAGTTTAATGCATCATGGGTTCGCAGTTCAATTTGAAGTCACATCAAACCTTCAAATCGATCACTCAAAATGCGCGATATTAGTTCGAGTACAATGAACCTGTCATTGAAGGTCAGTAGCCTTTGCATGACCTGAAGAGGTCATTAAACCAGCTAGAACAATCATCTCGACCCTGAAATGTCATCAAACCAGTGACAACGAACATTTCCCTGCTACTCGACTGAATTCATTCCATGCAGAATGTAAAAACTTTTTCCAGAAGACAATGGAGCTCACAAAATTCAGTTTGTTGTATGGCAAAGTTTCTGAAATAGCCATCATGCCTTCAAATGAAGACCTACATGGCCGAGAGGTAACGTACCCGCTTCGCAATCCTTGCGCCTCGGGTTAGAGCTCCACCAACGCCGGAAAAGCTAGGGATATTCGAATACTCGTGATATCATCCTTTAAATAAGACTTTGTAGTTTTCATTGAACCCTAAAATTTTGACCACCCGCCTTGAATTTGAACCAGCTTCTCAAAAGTAGTATGGCAGCCGTCATATTACTACCCGAGGGTGGGCTCCACTGACAGCTAATTTATCTAGTTCGAGCTATTAAAGAACCAAAACACAAAATAAGTCAGAATCCAATCCCTAAACAAAATTTTGGTTAGTTTCACTAAAATTTACTAAGTTGTATTAAAACTGAACTTCCGACTGACCGCTCGAGAATTCTGAAATTGAAGCAGAAATCAAATTCCTGAGACCCCTCTCGCGATCATATGTAGAAGTCACTTTTACACGCCCTCGTGCGTAGCCAAGAACATTAGAGAAATAAATCAATTTACGGAGAACTTGGGCCATTAAAAGCGAATTTCAAACAATCGAATTGATTTTAAACAACTAAAAACCTTGAAACTTTCTGAACCACCGTAAATGACTTCAGTCGACGATATAGAACGAACATTTTTCCTACAACTATCTGAAGATCTTCTGCAAGACACATGATTACTACACATATAGAAGGCGTGTAAAAATTTCTGAAAGGCGTGAACTACTCAGTAATTTCTTTTACATTATAGGCCAACGGTTATCAGTTGATTGATCGCCGCGTAAAATAAACGGCCGAGCTTTGAATCTCAACTTGCTTTGAAATTTTCCATGATCAAAATTCAACGTAGAAATAACATACCGTACTGGAATTAGCGTAACAAATCTTTGCCTTAGTCGAGGCTATCGTATTCTTCATTGAAGGTAAAATAAGATGATACAAATTTCAATCACATATATACAATACAAACATGATTCAAAATTTTAGCAAGTGGCGAAATTTTAAACCCGTCTTTGACCATAATTTTCTCCACTAATGTTACAGTGAAGTTTTGAGATTTTGGGATAAGCCAGAATTCGTGAATTAAAACCTTGGACAACTTAAAACTGATTAAAATGTTTCTAATAAGTCACCCAATTTGATGGTAGAGCAGGAAGAGAGCCTTGATTCTCCGATACCAGAGGCTACGAATCATCCAACTCTCCGTTATCATAAAATCCACTTCGTCTCTGTAGAATTTCTCCAAGATTACACCGATAATTACAAAAATATTGTGAAAATGTACATCAAAATACGAAAGCGAACGTCTTGTAAAATTTATTAATCTAAAACCGCGACCTCAAATAAATTCGCTCGTGTCGAAGGTCGACAAACTCGTTAATACACCGAAAAGATGATACAGAAACAGCCAACTATGGACAAATGTGCAAAAGCATTCGTTTCATTTCCCAGTTGGAATACTTGTACATATTAATTCAGCTAAAAATAAAAAAGGCTATTAATTCCCGAATAAGCAGTTGTAACGTATGATGCATGAAAATAGATTACGAATCGATATGAATTAACACTGAGGATCGTAAAATTGAGATCTCTAAGTAAAAGTAGCCTATAGGCTTCGGTCATAAAATACAGAGAAATACTGCAGCGCACATGCAACTCCATAAAATCGAAAGTACAGATGAACCTCTAATGTACCGACAATAGTTTACAAGGAAAGGAAGCTCGTAAACATCCACATCTTATCGAGTTCTGATAAATCGGGCCTGACAATGTATAGCACTGAAAAATAAACGATGTAAGAGAAATTGCAACCGCTACCGACTTCCACAACAGCACTAATGAGAGTGACATCGTACTCCCAAATACATTACAAGTCGACATTTTCCCCGAGAAACCACGAAATACTCCAACTGTACTCTTCAGAAGAGCTAACCACCAATAAAATCAGAATGCTGACTGGATTGTAAAAAAGTGTGAAGCTACCACAGCAGAAATTTTGTAAGCAGAAGCCACAATTGAAGTTTTGAGATCCTGGGCCGGAGATAAAGAACCATTTCCCCTAAATCAATACCTAAAATAGGGGTGATGATCTCTAATAATGATAAGCACTATGTAAGTCTGTGTAAGGGTCATTAGGACATCACTTCCTCGTAAGTTCTCATTGCCATGAGATTCAATTATGTCTGCAGTCGATCGGGGATCTCACTTCCACTCCCAACTCAATTGCTGCCTTTTTCACATCGCCCTGAGATGGTATTTTTCAATTCTCTTCCCATCGAAGCTACATGAGAGCAGTCACTCTTGTTGCCCCATCTTCTGTATCATCATTTGTCATTTTATTTCTATAATTTTTGTTGTCATTGTTCCTATTTCCATAGACGTCATGCACGTCCATCATAGGTCATCGCTTTTATTTCAATGCCTTTTATTCATGTTTTCCCCTTTCCGTCTGTCATATCTTTTGTTTTCATTTTTTAGAATTTGGCATTCAATTTCTTCCATGTTTGGGCATTTCATTCCCCGCAACCATCGTGTCTTCATCATCTCTACCAAGTTGGCTATTGATAGTAATGAAACAATGAACTGACAGATACAAAAAATTAAATGATAGAATTGATAGAATTGACAGAACTGACAAGATATGATAGAATAAAATGACAAACAAAAACGGAAACGCAGAATCGATAGAAATGAAAAATAATGTACAGAAAAGGGAAAAAAGAAGGCAATTCCAGAAGAAATTAAATCACAAAATTCAAAGAAAGAAATGAAATGAAGGGGGGGGGGAGTTGAAGCTCCAGAATTAACAAAAATGAGAAATAAATAAATAAATAAAATGGTCGAGAAATCAACTGATAGAATTGACAGCAACATTAGCGGATAAAACTAAGCAAGGCGAAAAAAGCAGGTTATATGAACATATGGCCTATCCTCTACATTGAAGGGGCTAACGGATGTCAAAGCTTGCAAATTATCACTTCTCATCAGTATTTCGTTTCAAAAATTTGACTGCTAGAATGCTTCACAGGGTTGCAGGAGTGTCGAGGAACAAAGCTGGGCTCGAAGGAGGGTATCAAAAAACGGAAGTTGTGCGGTTTTTCTGAGGCTCTTTCTGGAAATCATTTTTACGTTCGAAATCCTAAAAAATAGAGGAGACTGAAGAAATATCAGACGAATAAAACTCGGGACCTCGAAGAAGGTTCAGGTCTGGGAGAATTTTCCTTTCCCCAAACCTCTCGACAGATCTGACGGGCTGCAGTAAGCAGTATATTGAGAATACAACAAGGTTTGCTAGAATTTGTTAGAATTTGTTCGATATAATTCTTTTTAATTAAAATTTGTTTGCTAACAGTTTTCAAAATTTGTTTGCTATAATTTTTTAAAGAGCTACAGTCAGCAGTGTCAACAGTACACTGAGAATGCTATAAATGACGTATGTACAACTGATTACCTATCTTCAAAATAGCAGGGACTAAAAATATGGAAAACTCGCAATACAGAAATTCAACAAGACTTTTCAGTTCCAAACTACAGTGACCCCGTTGATTTTAAAGATAGGCACTAAAGCGTACTCACAGTTTTTGTTTCACATCCCAAATACTATCTACTGCAGCTCATGGTTATGTACTGGGTACAAAATTTTATAAAGAAAATTTGGGTTGCAAAATCAAAAACTTCCAACAAACTGCAGTAAAAATTGGTGTGCAGTACTTTTTCATGAATGACACTCGATTTCTTTCAAAAGTCCACAATTATGAACACACTTTAGTGCCTATCTTTAAAACCAAAAGGGTCACTATAGTTTGAAGTTGATAAGTTTTTTGTTGAATTTCTGTACTCCGATTTTTACATGGTTTCAGTCCCTGCAATTTTGAAGATAGGCAATGAGTAGTGCATACGTCATTTACAGCATTTTCAATTGACTGCTGCCCAGTGATGGCATAACGGAATGGTTTTGTTACGTTTTAGTAACGTTATATAACGTTATTATTTTGTAACTGTAACGTTACAATTCTTGTTTCATTACGTTATGAATAACGTTCTGATAACGTTTACATAAAGTAATAAAAATGAAGGGTTTTTAAAAGAAATTATGGATAATTTTCTTTTATTTTTGCCTCCCTGGCTACTCCAATAGTTGAGCCTTCGAAAATATTTAGAAAACTATGAAAATTTATGATGGACTGCAGATCCTTAAAAAATAGTTGCAAATAAAATTTCGACAAATTTTAGCGAACAAATTTTTGAAAGAAGATATTGATGAATATACTGAACATCTAAACTGTGACACCTTGTAGCTCAACTGAAGGAATAGGGCACATCTTTAGTTATATTCCTCATTCATCTAGTTCAGTACTATCCACTGGTAGCATATTACAGCCTATTCGTTGGGACACCCTGCATTGTACATGTCTGAAGTGCATAATATTGGTTCCAAGGAACACGTACACTAAGGTTTCAACATTTATTAGTAAAATCATGTTCAGTTGTGAACTGAAACATATGCCTGTAACGAAAGAATGGGAAAAAGATGAGGTGAGTAAACCATTCTGGTTTTCCCAGTCTTTCCCCTTCCTTACGATGAATTTCTATTAATTGAACCTGTCCTCCTCGGTTTATAAGCCTATGAACTAAACATTATTTGTGTACAAAATACGTGATCATATTCCGAGTATCTCAATCCAGGGTGTCTAACCAAATCTAATTTTGAAAATAAATGACATTTAAATGCCCCCCCTTGCTATGAATGCGCTAAAATAATAAATAAAAACTAAAAATACGAGTACTTCCTCTTCTGTAACGGGAATTATTTTCAGTATTTTTGAGTACAAAATATAAAAATCACTTTTTGGGGAAAAATATTTAAAAATAAGCAGAATTGGTGCAAAGTAGGGGTGTTATGATCCCGCTGAGGAAAAGCCACCCCCCTCCCCCAATGGGAGGAATCATTTTGTCTAACCAATGAATAACATGAAAAATGAGATTTAGAAGGTTTCTTCAACATTACTGAGTCCTTCACGCCCCAATACGTCACAGTGAGAGAGAGAATAGGCTGCTCCTCATACCCAATGATCACGCCACCGCAGAGCTGCAGCTTCACGTTTAAGAATATTATAATAATGAAAAAATTTGGCCACCAAAACTTGAATGTTTATTTATTTGTTCAAAGAAAGTAAAGTTTTGGGTGATGTCATTGTTGATAAAAGTTTGCGAATGCTTTCCTAACCTGTCTGAATTAGCTTATATGTACTAAGAGGACTCTTTCTATTGTTAGAAAACTAGTCACGAGGAAAACGTCCCCCCCCCCTAGATTTTTACTGAGGATCATTCCTCGAAACCGCATTGTCACAGCACCTTTGGGGCAAAATATGCGGTAAATGTCAGAATATGCGAAATATGCAAAATAAGATGCTGCTCGTTTGACTCAGAATTCTGTGATTCGTGAAGATCTTGTGAGATTTCTGAAACATACGTCACAGATAAAAATATGCATTCGCATAAAAATTGAAGCCCGGGTCATTATAATAGAATAATTTTACAATTCAAAATTCTTTGTTCTCTCTTTCAAGGTATAATTTTCTGATTTTTAAAAATTTTAAATGACCATGATTGAAAATAAATGGCTTTAAATGACTTAAATGACCTTCTTCCAAAATAAATGACGACGTTAAATGACTTAAATGCCTGTTAGACACCCTGCAACCGACAACCTGATTTTCAGAATGTATTTTCCAAATTAACACTTCAGGATATCCTGTTACAGATGAAAGTTTCGAGTTCATTTTCGAAACCAAAACCTTCTCTAAAAATCAATTTTTCAGGAAACATGAAAAACCTGTCTGACAAATACACACTGTCAAACATAACAGGTCAGAACTTGTATCTCAAAATTATAATTTTTTTTTGAGAAAACTAATTTTGGAAAATTACTTTATTTTTAATTACGATTTTTGACGAAGAGTAAAATACACAATAATTCACGTCTACAGTTTTCCTGCTCACTGAATTTGATTTCAAGGGTATTTCAAGAGCATTCCGATTTCCAAAAGCTTCACAAGGGCTTAAAACCTGAAATTAATTGAAAAAGGTAGCTTCGAATACACACTAACAATAGAGTTTTCGAGTCGGTGAGTTGATTTTTGGGCTTATTTCAGCTGTAAACATTATCCATGAAGGTTCACAGGAGTCAGAGATATTGACGTTATGGTACGTTGGTGCCTATGAAATCAAAATTATGTTTCTCTGGTTCGTTGAATTCATTATTGAAATTATTTTAATTTGGTTCCACAGGAAGTTGAACATGAACAGACTTAGACTGCAAGCATGGTATTAGCAGGTGTAGGTATAAAAATATAAGTTACAAAGTACAAATTCTTTAAAAAAGAATTTGAATACCTTTTTTCTTTTCTTTCTTTTTGACATTAGCTGCATTAAGGACTATGTGTCGACTAATATTCTTACAACGATCCAAAATAGAAACAAAACGATAAAAATGAGATAAAAAATATAGTGAATTGAGAAGAATGACATAACTTGAGGGAGAAGGGGAGGAATTCACGGAAGTGCACACGCTACAGTTTCTCTGATTTCCAGACCCCCCCCTTCCTTAAATCGCCTCGGAATTATACCTCGAATCTCTCTCCAATTGTTTCCCCTAGAGTTTGTCCATAGGAGCAGTCACCTGAAAATCCCCTACTTCTTACGCCACTTCTTCATTGGTTCTTGACCTAGGGTGAGATAGTTCTTTCCTCTGGGCCCAGAATTATTATTATTATTATTATTTTTTTTTTTTTTTTTCAAGCATAACTAATCTCGAATCGCATCGATGAACCAGAAATATCTGATTCCAATAGCAAGATACAACCGAATCCATCAGATACCAATATTAAAAATTCTAGACCAGATGATCGGCGTACCTGTTGTAGACCGCAGTTTTAGCACTTTTTACAATACAAAACATCAATTAGTACCTCAGACAGACCTTCAAGGTCAACCTTCACTGTGACAATATCATCAGTCTGCTGATCTCTTACAGGAATGTACATAATATCAACACAAAAAATGAGCCGACTTAACAGCTATCAACATCCAAAGAAATTGAAATTAATGGTGTATTCTCATTTCACGAGTCACTTATACAAAATCCAGCTCGTGTAATTCACTTTTCGTAACTGAATATTTATGTTCTACTTGATTTGACTATTATAACCACTTAAAGTTCACTTCATTTTCTCCGCTTTATTTCTCATCTAATTAATCCCATTATTCGGTTTTCGTCTACCTACTGCGCAAAAAAAAAAAAACATAAGTGAATCTGTGGTTCATCTGTGTCAGTCTGTTCATACATACAAAAGAGTAATCTAATTAAAATTTATATCTTCCTCGATGATATATATATATATACGATACAGGCGCATCACGCTTTCCCATTTTTTCTCCCATAATTTCACTTCTTCATTCGCGATTGTAGTCGAGCAAATAATTATTCGTTTGTGCGTGTATACTGATGATTGTACATCGATAAATCAAGCAGACGGTGCACTTTACAACGACCGTGCAGTCTCCACACTCGCATTTGCCGGTTCGATTAATCATTGCACTGGGAAACACTGAGTAAAATAGATAGAAAAAAGTCATAAAATGAACTTTGAAATATGTTTAAGGTGACTTGAAAACGAATAACAGCAGTGGCGTAGCCAGCCTAGTGTTTGGGGGAAGATGTCACAATTAGAAAAACCAGTATCTGACGAAGTCACAGGGGGGTCTAGACCCTTCGACACCCCCTTGGCTACATCATTCAGATTACACTGAAAACGGAAAGAAAAAAGATGTTTGTAAGTACACTCGTCATGGAATTTTTCGCTTGTACACTTCTGGTATGGTAGCGTCCACTCATGTGCTGCTTTTATCCACATCCTTTCCTCATATAGTCTTCTGATCAGGGACTTTTTCGAACCCCTGGAAACACACGGGGTACACGACAAATTTGAAAATACTTTCACTCCGCGGCATATTTACAAACGCCCCTGCAATGACGTCAATCGAATGACTAGTCTACCATTGTACACTCTCTTTAAAAAAAGGTACATATCAGCAAATCTTAGTCAGTCTTGCAGTCGTCGGATAGCTGACAAGACCATTCATTCTTGGTATTTAATCTCCCGCATCGAGAAATTACGAAATCACCTAGACCCCTTCCAGGCTCGATTATAACAACTCGGTGAAAAAGAAAGACGAGAAAAATGATACAACAGAAAGAATATAAACACAAAAGCCTAGGCAGTAGGCACTAGTAATCATTCAAACAATACGGTAGCACGAAGTTAATATCGTGACAATAGCAACAACGTGTTGAAAATTAACACCTACGACGCATACTAAGTGCTTGGAAATGACTGCTGGGACCAAAAGAGAAAGATGGTGTTGGATAAATAATGTCAATTTAAACGAGATGAACGGACTCCCATTTGTAAAATATGTTGCTGGCAAACGATGCAGGCTGTTCGGAGGCGCATAACAACGAGCAGATACTACCAGTAAAAATATTCAATGACGTGTTCCGGTCGTAAGAAAGACACCAGCAGCGTGTACAACCAATTTTGCGAATGCTATTTGAACGCTGATGGGGGCATACGAGCTACAAGAGTGAAGGAAGAGTGAAAATGGCAGATGCTCACTCAAATCAACGCCGGCATAATACGCTAGTCGAATTGCCCTACTATTCATGTTATGATCATTAATTTTATCTTTTAGACGCAATTTCCTACCCCAACATGCACGTACACAGCTTGACGAAGGCTTCTGCATGGTACGAAAGTTATTCAATAATTTACTCGATGACACGCAGACATGCAATAATGGTATTTACATCAAGAAACCAAGGGCTCACGATCGATAAAGGCCCATACTTCGCGAATATCGCATCTGCTAAAAATGTTATCCGCAATATGAGGCCTTCGGGAGGTACACGACTCCATGAACCTACAGGATGTCGATCTGAACAAAAGTGGTTTACACACAGCTGATAGGTGCAACACCACACACGAAGCAAAAAATTCGGTGAAGACAAGTGGGAGAATTCAATGTCGTGAACTGTCCCCTGACAACATGATTTGCCTGAGGATGAATAAGCTAATTTTCAAATCAAAAATATCATAAAAATCAAAAGAGAGCACCAACTACAAATGATCAAAAGAACCTCCAGATTCGTGATCTGATCGTGACCTTTTTCTGACTTCTGAAAAGATCGAAGATCACAATCATCGGGCAAAACTGTAATCTGAACATTAAAAAGTTCACAAAATCACGATTTTTCATGACCAAAGATCATTATTTTTCAAAATGACCTTTTAATCTAAAGTTGATCATAGAATTCCCCATGAGTAAAAAAATAAAGTAATTTTCCTTTTGAACATTTAATTAGTAGCTTTTCAAAGGGGAGAGGGACAGACTGGTTTAAAACATGTATTTTCCTTAACATAGAATACTCAACCGGACATTATTAAGAAAAAAAAAATCTATGTAGATGGTGCATGGGAGTTTCAAAATGGGGCTGTTAAGCCTAAACTGATAAAATGATGTCCTTTGCTGATGGTTAAATATCATCTGATAACTAACCTATTTTTATGGTTTTCTGATTCACTGAACCCATTTTTGAAGTTTCCTTGGACGCAACTCCACCCTCAAAGAATCTACGGGGATGGGGCTATCAACACATGAAACTTTAGGTCAGTAGCTTCCAAGATATCGATTTTAGAATTCCTTGAGTTTCCGAGCTTATTTCTCAAGTTATTTCTGCAGTAGCTCCTACCTGAAAGACTCCTTAGAGGATATGACTTGATCGACTTTTCTTAACTGGAGAGAGGGACAGCGATAAATCTCCTTTTCCAGCGTCTTGCTCCCAAAACACGCCTAGTTATACCACTGACAAGATAACTATGAATTGAACACTAAAGAAGAAATAGTATGAATCGAGCAACATGAGTTGCTGCTACTACCCTCATTTGCTCCTAGTCTAGAAAACAGCCCAAGTTATACATATAGATGTTGGTCAGAAGTATACAGTGTTGTTAGACATAACAAAACAAAATGACAAACTTTGAATTTTAGGAATTTTGTCATGATGACAAAACCATTTATCAGTTTTGTCATATGACAAAATGGAAATGACATAACAAAAAAAATGAATCAATGACGAAACAAAATGACAAAAAAATGTTATGACATTTTATCATTGCGTTATTAAGTCGGTGGAAAAGAACAAGAAGTAAGGAAGACTGGAAGAACATGAGCTGGTGTCCCAAGAATTGTATCTAAACTAACTCATACATTAGGTCTTTTTTCCCGGACACTTTTTGTTAAAAAAGTGATCAGCCAAAACTTCACAAGTCAACCCAAGCCAGAAACCAATAATTATTACCGAACGAGATTCGTGTTATCAGTTATGAGGCCTGGCTCTCATTTCATTTTTAATTTTGGCGGAATTTGCGATTTTCTTCCCTAAATGATGGAATACTATTGATTCTATTGTCTTTCTTATATGGTAAATTTGTATCGAAAGGGAAGTTTTCAAATCTGAATTATCCTTGCTCATCAAAACACCAAAGTTGAAAAGTTAAAAGTTGAAAAATGTGAGACTGCAGCTTTAGCAGTTAGCAGTTTGGTTTAGAAGTCAAAAAGAAGTTGAAAGAAATGGAATCCGCTTAAATCGAGTATGGGACGTCCCTCAACCAGTATATCACCAGTATTTCACTTACAACCGAAGCACCAATTTGTCAACTTGTAGTAAATCAACTGAAGACGGAAAGAAATGCGGCATAACAGTGAAGGTAATTGGGAATATGAATATGAGTATTCATGTCGTCTGCAGTTAATCAGTTTTTTCGCCTCTGAGTATGCAACTTTTGTTAGAATAACATTGATGATTGGTGGGATTGGATTGTATGAAAAATATAACTTGTCGTGACATAACAAAATTATGAAAAAACAAAATGACAAAACTCATGACATTACAACAAAAAAAAAGTGAAATGCTCGTCCAATAAAATGACAAAAAATCGTTTTGTCTAACATCACTGGTAGCATAATACGTTCAGTGTAACCCGAAGACTCAGTATAAGGACACACTTACATTTGGACCAGACCCCTTACTCCAAGTATCTTGGATGACAACTGATAGGTGAAGGCATAGTACAAACATCTCTAGTTTAACTAGAGCACCTGGAAACAACCGAGTATGGACATCCGCCATCTTGAATCCAACCGCGCCCGTCGACGCCGAATACGACTAAGCGGAGCTAGCGGATCGTACCGGGTAGTCAATTCGGTATCGACGGGCGCGGTTGGATTCAAGATGTCGGATGTCCACACTCGGCTGTTTCCAGGTGCTCTAGTTTAACGTGACTGTGTCTTCTTGCGTTAAGGCTTAGAATTGGCATATGAAGGACCAACTTCATTTTGAACCATTTCCTTACTCTAAAACTTCTGGATACTGAATGAAAACCACAATGAGCTTACAGCAAAAAGAGTTCAATTTCACTTAGACCCCACTCTCTCTTGCAACATCAAGCTTTTTAAGTAACAATGGATGTACGTAAGCTCAGTGCAAGAAGAGGTCAACTCATCGCCAAAAGAATCAACTCGTCTTCTTGCACTAAACGTATAAACTCACTCTTGCAACTGATAGATGCGAGTTTAGCGTACTCACTCTTGCAACTGATAGATGCGAGTTTAGCGTAAAACAGAATCCCCTGCATTTGAACTTGCTTCTATCTGTCACCAAGTACTACGAGAAACAATTCATGTATGCGTGTTTGGCTGGATCAAGTCTACGGACGTGACTATATCGCTTTCTTTGGTGTAACACCTTATTCAAAAGTATAAAACTACGTTTTTACACGTTGACATTTCTTGAGATTTCCTGGTAGCCGTAAGAATCATTCACAAACTTGTAATTAGTTTTTATCGTGGACAAAACCTGGCCAGAGCGTTTCAAACTGCAGAGCTGGTCGTTAACACAACCGCGTCCAACTCGTAAAAAACGAACAAGCAGCGGTCATTACATGCACTGCCATTTGTACACGACTGCAATCGAAAACTCTGGCACACGTCCACCGGTGCATTTAAATTTACAACCGCGGTTTCGTGCGACCGTATCAGTGCATATAAAATCAATACATTCGGGAAACTAGGAAGAATATCACGTGTATACTCATTACTCGTACTTCGAATTTAAAACATCTTAACTAGCCTACGTTTTTTAGATTCAGAGCACGGGATAATCAATTTTATTCGTGATCAAATAACGGGGGGGGGGGGCTTAAGTGGGTGAAAGACAGTCTCAACAATGTTAGCCGATCACTTTTCATTTCGAACAATTGCTAAATTGCTGCCGAACCATTTTATTCAGCGGATCTTCTTGCAGGTTCACTTTAAAGTACATCTTAGTCTGAGCCATGGGCGTAGCTAGAACTTTTTCCAGGGGGGAGGGGGGAGCAAAAAGGAACGCGTTTGAGCAGGTGCAAGTCGCTGCTTTGCTATCAGTGTGGTGCCAGTCACACATTTTTGCTGTCCAGCGTCTAGGCCTCTAGGCACATCCTACTTTCTGCGAATTTTATTCAGTTGGCTTTAAATATTCAAAAATAATCTTGTGAGCACTAGAACATAATTTTTTTTCTTCAAAATTCAGGGGCCCCCTTGCCCCTTGCTGGCTACGCCCATGGTCAGAGCTATAGCTGTGGAGGGGGAAGGCTCACTTCAATCATCTAGAGTTGACAAATTGGCAATTTGAGGTGCTTAACTATAGCGAAATCACGCATCTTAATTATGACCTTTTTTTCTAGTTCAACAACAGTTGGAAAATTTTTGATTTTTTAATTTCAACAATATTGGAAAATCTTTGATTCGTTCACTTCGCCACGACTCTGGTTTCAATTCATATTTTTTCTCTAAGAGGAGTATCCGTTCCTATTGTTGTCCGTCTGCACCCAGGATTATTATATAGAAGGTTTGCTCATTTGAGTAAGCAACCGGCAACAACTCTTCCTGTCTCACCCATGCTGGAATTCACTTCATAAGAAAGTAATAGAAAAATTGAATTTTTGAAGTAGAGGGCTCTTTTTTTTTTCTTTCCCCAACGTTAGCCGACTGAATGTTATATGACATAAAAATAACAGAAGAATATGTTGAAGGCATCAATTATGAGTAAAGATTGAAAAAAGCTGTATTCCCATAAGCGGGCCGTGTGATTGCTCCTTCAGTGATGTCATTGACGTCTTTGCGCCTTGCTAAATGAGCGAACCTCCTCAAGTTATGAGAACCTTGGTCTGCACCAGTCGACACGGAGAATGCCGAGCAACGCCGAGAATGGACGACTAGAACATGCAATGGGGATGGGGAACGGAATGTAGGAGCGCTAATGTGCACCTCCTAATAAAGGGTTGAGTGATCATGGAAGGACATAACATTGCCGTAAATTGGAAATAGGGGTTTTTCAAAAAATCATTATAAAATAAAGAAATGATGGACATGCTTCAAATCTGAACTGCAGGAAGCTACATATTCGAACTTGCGATTAAAAAGTTAATATGTCAGTTAACAAAATTAATAGAAGTGCGGTGAAGTAAGAAATGACAGACATATTATCAAACAATGCTCAATTTTTCAAGTGCCCTTAAATGGAAAAATCATTTACAATTACACTTAAGGTACGCAAACGAATTATTTTCTCTATCACTTCATGTTACATATCGAATCGATTCCAGCAATCTCAATCTCTTCTCATGTACTGGGGTTTCGCCGTATCGGCGTCTAAAAATACGCACTTCATTAATCAAAAAAAAAAAATCACAGAAAAAAATTACCCTCTAGAATCCATTCTCCCCCCCCCCCCAAAAAAAAAAAAATAATAATTCAAGTTTGGACACGTGTACTTCCAATGTTCTCGAAACTGGATGCCAGTTAACAAAAGTTTTGATAGTATTGGAGATAATCTTTGTTATGCTTATTCAGATTGCAAACTTTATTTGAATCTAAATAAAATTCCTTATCTGTCTTTAGCGTATGAAGAATTACAATTTCCCGAGATGCTACCCGAATTGTTTGGAATTGATTGAAGAGTATACCTTCCTGGTAATAGAGTGATGAGTGATAGAACTGCGCGATTGCAGTCTGCAGTTTTGCGATTTGAAGATGTTACTGACCCTCTTCGAGTAGCGAAGTTACTTGTTTTTCCATTCAAACTCCCATCCATATTGCTCAACAAGAGGCTGGAATTGCGAAATATTAAAATTTACACATGTTCGCATGAAGTACGTCAGAATTAGAGTTTCTGAATCAGGAATTTCACTTTCCAAAATTTTTCGGTCCCAACCACCAGCCATATTTGTCTACAGGGAAGTAAAACGTAAAATGTTAAAGTCTACTCAGTTTGGCGCTATATTGATGAAAGTTCACTTTTTACCAAAATGCAAGACGAGGCACTGATCTTGAAAATTTTCTTATCGTAAAAGTGCAGGCAAGTACCGTACACTAATGAGAACAATTTTTCAAAATCAAATCAATAATTTTGGTCAAACTCGATGCTTATGTGCCGCCAGGTATTCAACTGGTACACTAATGGGAACAATCTTTCTGAGTGAAATCAATATTTTTGGCAAAACTCGATTTTTATAATTTTTTAAAGGAAAACTGAAATTCTCATACCAGGTGCGCGACCCCTAAATATTCTTCGATTATTTTGGCTAGGATGTGACTAGAACAGTTTAAGCTCTTGGGAGCGCAACTTTTCGAAAAAAAACCTCTTTTGGGACCATCCTATTAGGAAAGTTTATAAACTGAGAATCTCAATCAAGTTTTTCTTACTATGTATTTTCGAGCTTTCAAGTTTGTATCATCATGGTTAAATACAAACTCAATACCTTGAACTTATTTTTCAATGACATTTGAATAATTCCCCTCCCCCACCCAGGAAAAGTGGTCACGCTACAGGTATGCATGTTGATTATCCAGATTATTGTCATCAATGTTGGAATTACTCATGGATCACGAGAATAAAGAAGGGACGTTTTCCAAAATATATGTCGGCTCTGAAATCAGCACTTGCTCGTGGGCTGATGCTGTGTCATATAAACCAGCAGTGAGGAGAAATGATGTAAAAACTAAATTCAACATCCATGATAAGTTTTGTTGATGGAAGGGGAGAGAAACTGTGAAGAATTGTAGCCAAAATGCGTATTTTCATACTTTCATTGGCTCGATTACGTGCGAATGCTAGGAAGCGACGAGAGTTACAAATCCGTTTTACTTTTTTCCAGCAAACTGAAATACATTAAAATAATTTTTGTAACGGTTTCAACTGTGCGTATATGTCTAAATGCATTCCCGAGCTATTTTGCTAATTAAAAACAAGATCCAGCTCGTATTTATTTCACTCGGACTTCCTTTTTTTTCTCTTTTTCTTTTGCATTTGCGTAATGTTCAAGCCGGCTAGCCCTACAATACTGGATTTAATTTAAATTAAATAGCCTTGCATGATAATTTTACCGCATTTAATATGCTACGTACAGAATGTCGATTTCACGCTTCCTTTGTTCGTTATGACGGGATAACTACTCACTAAGAAAGCACTAAATATCAATATAGTACCATGTTGAGTTTTTACATGCAAGGTGAAATCACTGAGATTGTGCTGGATTTCAAGAAATGCAAATGATGTATTTTCTTCTGATGGTACGAGATATCTGAAGGTAGTTATATCAAATTAAATGTTGTTGATACGAGAAACAAAGTAGATACAAAATACTAATTACAGAATCTGCCAGTTGCAGAATGTCCATTTCGAAGCCTTGAACCAAGTCTTTATATGGGATATCTAGCGGATAATATCCAACCCCTCTTTATACCTTTTGGAGTTTTTCAATCTGTTGTACTCCAGTTTTCTTCTACGGGCTCCAGATTACACCTCCAAATTCTAAATGTGATCTTACGTATGCAAAGTACAGTATTTTGAATGTGGTCATGTTCGAAAAGTATGCACCTGTCCCCATAATGAAACCTAAATTTCTAGTTTCCCTCATAGTGATTTGGCTAATGTGATCCTTGTAGGCTAGTTTGGAGTCCAATAGTATCCCTGCACTTCCCTCAGTTTTTCAACTTCCATAACATACTCATAGCATAGAACCTTCCTTTTGCGCGTGAAAGTCATTTTCGCCCACTTTTTGTATTTGAGAGGCCAATTATTCTCTACACTCCATTGTACAAGTGCATTAAGGTCGTGTTGCAGTTGCTTACAGTCCTGACGAGAAACAATGCTGGGGTATAACTTCAGATCGTCAGCGTATAATAAGACTTTAGAGTATTTAATGACAGCTAATATATTATTTTTATAAAGAGTGTGAAGAGGTAAGGACCTAACACCGACCCCTGCGGCACGCCAGACGGAGAGTTATACATTTTTGAAATAGACCCAACATATTGTGTACGATTGGATACGTATGATGAGAAGAGGCTCTGCAGGTTTTCATCGAAGCCAACACCGTGCAAGCGTCTGGGAAAGATCCCATGATGTACAGTATCAAATCCCTTTGCAAAGTCTGTACACACAGCGTCAACTTGACCTCCTGTGTCCAGATGTCCAGAGATGAAATTGGTAAAGACCATTAGATTGACGATCATCAGAAGAATATGAATCCTAATATCTTTAACTACATGTTACTACTTGAGGATAAGGTGATCTGCGTGAGCAAAGAAAGGGGGTTGATCATGATTTATAGATGAATACGAAGATACTGAAGGGGCCGGTCTACTGTTCGATTTTTCAAACACGGTAACTGATTTCCACAGAAACACTTTGGGCGTTTTCTAACAAATGAAATTTGTGCATCCGTTGAACGAAATGGACGCCATAAATTCAGCGTACGTTCTTTCAGAATGTCATGTCAGTTTGACGAATATACCTGAATCGAATGGTAATATTACGACGTCCCTATATCGAGTGCGGAAAACACTATTACTCAAGTCGGCGGAAGTAATACTACTATATACTATGGTATAACTTATATCCGTTTATTGTGCTACACCCCGGAGATTTCTGCTCTATTGTACGCGTGAATAGAGAGAGCGGGACGCGGCGGCAGTCATAACAGAAAAAAATAGTCTAATTGTCTTCGCTTATTACGTTTAAAATTGATGAAAAAAGTTCGTGAATGTCAAAAATCGTTGCAGAAAGGTCAACTCGAATGAACTGAATTATATCACGTCCTTCGAGAATTTCGCATTTCCTTTAGCCAGCACTTGTAATCAGCGCATAAACGAGCCGAGTACGTCTACAGCCCACACCCATGTTGGCCAAGTGGAAACGAATGTCACACAGTCGTTTCCTCGGCTCAGTTTGAAAATTGTACAGGCGCGGTGAATGCCAGAAAACAGGGTGTATGCGATGACGTTTTCACGCTAATTTATCGATGCAATGCAAACGATAATGAGGATTCCATGTCCGATTTCGAGCAGAGTTCAAACATTAATCAGGTTATATTACATTGTAGCGCCAAAGATGTTACCGACTGAATGGCTTATTGGAAAAAAACAGTGTCCATATGCTGTCCTTAAGAACGAATTTCATGTATTCCAGCGAGTCATTCATTATGGTAAAAGATCAGAGCAATAATATAACTTCAGCAACTTGCCTAACTCCCAGGAGACTCTATAAAATGATTCGTGGGTTCTATGAGAACCAATGGTCTACTCCACCCGATGTTCAAATTCTGTCTCCTACTGCATCCCTAGGTATAATCACGACACTGGATAATCTGATTTGTATAGATAGTACAGCTTACCAAAGTCACGTGTTTACAGTAGATCGTAGATCCCGAAGGTGTAGAACTGATTACCAATACACGTGTGTGGTGTATTATTTCAACACACAAACTTGTACGTCATTCTAAAGATTAGACCCACGTGAGATGTCAAGTCATGACCTACGCATGATGGTTTTGTATTTGGAAGTTTTCGCTTAAATTGATGAACACCGAATGGCACTTTAGGATCATAGGTGCCAATTCTAGATTGGGGAGTGGTGGGGTGGGGATGGAAATAGGGAAAGGGTACACATGTCTGCTGTATCCATCAACACTATTCGAATTAAAATCATTCATACTGAAATGAAAATAAAATCGAAAAAATAATTTTCCTGTAAAATCTGCCCCTTCAAATAGTACCGCCGGCTATGATCCTTACACACAACTAACTTCAGTTACCAATTAATTAGACACTATACTTCTTTTCTAATTTGCTCTCAACCGAAGTCCTGGAATCCGCCCTTTCGAGCGTTACCTCAGAGATATTGGGGAGACTGTTAGGGCTGTCTTAGCCCTCTTCCCTTCTGGCCGAAAAACCGGCCTAGGTCGAAATCTGGCGAGTTGCGACGTGGACTCGAACCCGGGACCTCCGGATTCGGAGACCAACGCGCTATCGTCTCGGCCAACCAGACCCCCTAACACTGTATACTGCGAAAAAGGATACAGATTCCAGAGGGGGAGGGGGATTGGGGATAATCCTCTATCATTGTCCAAAACATAATTTTCCATAAAAATTTTCCAACAACTTGACGAAATGTAGCCACTTCCACTCGCAAATGCAAGGTGTCTACAAGAATGGAAAAATATAAATTCCTGACTTTTTCCAAACTTTTTCTTTCTCTTCTTACATTTACAGTATAGACAGTATATATTTATGTTTATACTACTAGACGCTATGGTTAGAATGAACTGAAATTTTAAGTTGATTTTTGGGTGAAAGCATTAGGAAGGTGTTCACAGATATACATAAAAACAAACAAAGCGATGAACTAAGTTATGAATTATATTTCTTCAAGTATTTCATTCTGTAAAACTTTACCAAGGAGATGAAAAATTCCAAACTTCTTAAAAATATTGTTCAATTTCCTGACTATTTCCAAACTTCCTGACCTACTTTTCAAATTCCTGACTTTTTCCAAACTTTCCAAATTTTCCAAACCTGTAGACACCTTGAAATGAGTTTCTAATTACATTAAAGAATCAACTCAGCTAAAATCCACCCCCTTCCTGTCCCCAGAACAATTTTGGCACTAGCCTGTCATAAGGTTCTGCTTAAAAAACCAAAAGCAGAAATGCATTCAAGGGATTAACGTCGAAGATTTAAAAGATCTTTCCGTTTTCTGATTCTTTACATGCTAACCAATTACATGGTGCAGCGATCACAAGCATAACTAAGGCCAAGGGTGGGCAAGATCGCATGATTTTTACATAAAAACGAGCATAAGACCAAAAGATCACCATAAGTTCATCAGAACTGTGATTTGAATGACGGTGATCTCATTTGTAAAATCATCTAAAATCATGATCTGAAAGCAAAAGGTCACAGGAATAGGCAAAATCGTGACGTAAAGATCAAAAAGATCAAGATTTTTTTCATGATCGAAGATATTTTTTGTTCAAAATGATCTCATCTGAATCAGTGATTTTTAACCATATCTAAAATGATCTAAGTGATTGGATACCATGGCCTTGCCTATCACTGCGAAGGTCAGGATTCCTCGTTGAAAGTTCTGCGCTCATCATTCAACTATTTTGCAGAGTAATCCGGGCAAAATAGAGAAAAAAAAAGGCTTAAAAAGAAAACAATTGAAAAGTATCGAACTTGGTACGTATCTTGGGTACCTACCTAAAGAATCTTAAACAACATACTCAAATTCCGGACTCTTCGAACGCCGGCGTCATCTGCCATAATGGGAAAATGAAGACACTAAACCGTACTTCGGTTGAATCTCTACAGCTTTCCATTTTGTGGGAAAATTCTTCAAAGTTGAAGGAGCATAAAAACTATATTAAAAATGTTCTCATAAATTTCTTTGTACGATGAATAGTTTTCCAGTAAACGAGGTTACGCACGATGTGTTTGGTTACTCACAGCGCGGAGGCTGGGCATTGCACATCACTAGGAGGTTGCTGAACAGAATCTGGAAGATGATTTTACCCTGTCGTGAACATTGGAGCATTAAGAGGGAGTCGGGGAAGAGGCTCAAAAATGGCAAAATCAACGAGCATATTATAATTCCCAACTTTTGAGCTCCTTCCTCTACTCACTCAGCGATTCATTCACCAAAGTTGCGCCAATTTTCCCGATCAGCTTGAAATTATAATCAAAACTCAGTTCAGCGATTATTCAAATCATTGAAATGATAATTTATACCGAGGTTATTGATTTTTCTACTTTTGAACCCCCTCCCTAGTTCTTCTTTGATACCTCAATTTTCATATCAGGATAGAACTATTACAAAAAATAAGTTCAGTGATCTTCCAAGCCGCTGAAAAATGATACCCATACCGTACTCATTAATTTTTCCGCAGGGTATCGACCAAACTTGAAAAATGAAATTGGGGACTTTTGGAGACCTTCGGGAGACTTTTTCCCAGTTTTGTATAGTTCATTTTCTATAATACATTGAGGGGATTTTTTCGGAGGTTGGGGAAAGGAGTTGGTGTAGCAATTAATTTGCAATAATATTAGTGGCCAGACACGGTTCTAATTTTTTACTTTGTAATTCAACTTTTATTTTTTTGAACGAAAAACTTTTTGGAAGCTCTTTTTAGGAAAAGTACGATCATATACAAGGTGCATCCGGATGTTTATTATTTTTCAAACGTTTTTCGAGAACTAACTCCATATAATTTTTGCCTTTCTACAGCTGATTAACGCCAGAATGTCAGCCCCCAAGGTTTCCATTAACTCATACTGACTTGCCTCCGAAAGTTGCAATTTTGTGAATAAGTTGGCGCGGGTTTATGTGGACCAACGAAGCTAAAATTTTAAGAAGCTTAGCAAATTAAAGAACTGATACATTGAGACGTACTTTATTAAACAAGCGAAACCTTATTCTCATGTCATTACATTCAATTATGTACTCATTATGTTCAATTCTGTACTCAATTAGGAAGCGCCTCACAGTGCTCATCAACATATCGCATGGACCACGAATGAGAAAATGTTGATCCAAATTTTATCCTTTGAAATTATAAATTATGTCCAATGTGGTAGTTATATTATCCGAAATTACTTTTGGCAGAATTTGGCTAGTAGAAATGAGTAAAAAGAGACCACAACAAACAACATAACTAAATAGTACCTAACTAATTATTGCGTCAATCCAATTCAAAAATGAGATAACATTTAGGGAAATGTGATTCGGAATCAAAGGGGCTGACACCTAGCGGCAGAGTTGAAACGTGTTTATAGTTTGATTGATGAAATTAATCACTCCCACAAGAAATGTACAGGCGATGAGTCGATATTCTGAATTTTGAAAAATTCAGAATTATTTGAAGACAAATGCTTACTGAAATCACTTTTCTGTAACATTGACTACAAATTAAAACAATCATCGAAACAAACTAACAGATGCGAGACCGACCTTTGCTCCCGTGTCAAAAAATAGGAAAATTACGATTCTGAACACTCAACCAGAGGTGGAAAGCCGTATAAGATACAGCTTTCACTTTTGACTTTAGTTTTCAATTTGAATATAAAAAACTTTTGGCTTTATGCTTTTCACTAGACATATTTTTTCAGCTTTTGACTTTTAACTTTCCTATATCAAGAACTTTTGACTTTTCAAAAAAAAAAAAAAAAAAAAAAAAAACGAGGCATTGTTTATTAGTTTATATTGAGAATAGAACTTCATGTCGCTTCAGGAGGACTTAGAAAAAGGGAACTGGACAGGGAAAGGGCGAAAAAATGAAAAGATAAGCTGAATAAATAAAACTCTTAGCTTTTCGCTTCCCATCAAAAAATTAACATTTTTCAACTTTCGAATTTTTACCATCAAAATTCTCCAGCTTTTGTCTTGAAACTTTTAGCTTTCAGCTACCTTTCCAACTCTGCACTCAACCTCCTTACAGGTGTGTGTGCATAGCGTCACAAGCGCTCTTTACACTTCATTCCACATCCAATAACAATCTACAACATTAAATCATAATTCAAGGTATCCATAACTATTCACAATGATGTATGAAAGTAACCATTCGGGCCGATCAGCGCTAGTATCGTTATTAATGATAACGCTAATATCATATGAAAAGGTGAATGTTTTTGGCACAATGTACAAAATGGTTCACCTTTTCATAACCTGTCACTATGTCCGATTGCAGCGCTCTCTGTAGGATGGACGGCCTGAATTCAACGTCATGGTCATCGTCGATAAATATTAAAACAATTTAACTAGAACCATCAAATGGGGTATCTTGGAACAGCCTTGTTACTTGGAACACACCAGCAACATGCGTATGAGCTACCATACTTGATCACTCAAGCTAACCCTGAACCTTTTCAGTCACTTATGAACATGAGCAGTGAACGGTCGAAATTCATGGGAGACTGTACAAGCCCGTAGAAGCGCTCAAAATTACACAGCTGTTCTAAGATACCCCAGCTGATGGAAACTTTGAAATCCAATTAATTAAAAAATAAGAGATTTTGTGGAAATTCATTATTTTTAACTAGTGTTTTACAAAAATGTTTCAATTTTGAAATTTTGGGGGACTTCTCATCAACACGGAGGATTTCTGGGGATCGGGGAACCTTCTTCCAAAATGAGCGACTTGGAAGACCATTTCACTTTTCAGCCGTCTCTCTCTTCAAGATGCTCCAACCTACTTCCACAAAATCTCATATTTTTTATTCAATTGGATTTCAAAGCTTCCATCAGCTGGGGTATCTTCGAATAGCGGTGTAATTTGGAGCGCTTCAACAGGCTTCTACAGTATCCATGAATTTCGACCGTTCACTGTTCATGTTCATAAGTGACTGAAGAGGTTCAGGGATTAGCTTAAGTGATCAAGTATGGTAGCTTATACGCATGTTGCTGGTGTGTTCCAAGTTACAAGGCTGCTCCAAGATACCCCATTTGATGGTTCTAGTTAAATTGTAATAATATTTATCAACGATGACCATGACATTAAATTGTTACTTTCATATATCATTGTGAATAGTTATGGATACCTTGAATTAGAATTTCACATTGTCTCACAGAACTACATCTATATACAGGGGTCCACTTTTGTCCGAGGACCAAGTTCCCTGACTTTTCTCTGACTTTTCCAGATTTTCAAGTCCATTTTCTAACTTTTTCGTAACTAACAAATCATTTTAAAAGAGATGTTCAACTGAGTCTGACAGCGGAAATTGTACAATACTGTCACATAATAAAATTTTCCTCAAAATTTCCGGACTTTTTCGATTTTCTTTCAAAACTCCCTAATTTTTCCAGGTATCACAGAATTCTCTGACTTTTCCCTGACTTCCAGGATTTCCACAAAAGTGGCCACCCTGATTATATTGTATTCGTGGTATTTTCGACCCCCGCCTCCTAGCTAGATGCTACAATTTACAACTGCTAATTCCAACCTCAAATATGAATTCAGTGACCTTCAAAACCAATAAACTGGGTGATACCTAAGTTTGATTATTCATGCTAATGAAACGTCTAAACATTTCCGACTAGTATTTTCTGAAACAGATTGGCAAATGTAAGTTCAAAGTGTTATTTCCAAGGAGTGGGGGTGAGGGGAGGGGAGGAAAAGTTTCAGCAAATAAGCCCAAGGGTAATTAGCAACCTCGCCATTCGTAGAACCAGTAGCGGATCTATGGGGGGGCACCCCCTTCAGGCCGAAGAAAAAAAAACACTGCGAAAGCACATTATATAAAAATGTAAAGGACGTGTACGTTAATTTTGAAACGATTAAATCACATTATGAAACTTGTCTTCAGAAACTATTTAAAATGACATCCGTCTCGGTTTTTCAGGAAGCTGTGGTGGAAAAAGTTTCATTTTCAAAACACCCTCCTTGGAAAATTTCTAGATCCATCACTGCGCAGAACCTTGGGACATTGAGAAAATGTCAAAATTCGCCGAATTCTCCCATAAGGCCTGTGTTTTAATCTTTTAATGCCTAGTGGCGTAAAAGGTCATTTTGAACTCTCCATAACGATGTTTCTGGGGGTACTAACGAAAAAACTTCAAAAGGCATTCTGTCGCTGAAATTTCGGAAGGAACACGTTTTGATCAGATTGATATTTACCGATTCACAATCGAAAGTCCGATTTTGTGAAACAGTCTGACCTCCCCGAGGGAAAACGCCAGCGTCAGAGGGGTCCGGACTGTTTGTTCATTATTTGAGATGATGTAACGAAGATACATACGTGCAAAATTTCATCTTACTTGATTTTTTCCATTTGTAATTCCTAATTTGCCATGACTAGTGAGAGAAACCCTGTCTACAGTGTACCCAAGAAATCTATCCGCGAGAACATCACGTTCTCTGCGAATAGTTCCGACCGTGTAATAAAATTACATCTTTATTCGAACCGCACTAGAACACACACATTTCCTACAATCGTGCTTCTTCTGAGACCGCAGACTTGTTCGTTTGTTTCCATATACAGCAGATTATCGTATCACTGAACCGCAAGCAGATACGACATGGAAAGATTTAACGTGTGGAAACTTCGAGGAACATCATAAAAGTAATAAATTACACACTAGTAAAAACGTAAAAAATTAAATCTCCTTATCAGCCGGTCTACAGTGTCTTACTGACTTCCACACTACGCGTTACCGGCACTTGAAACAGTGTACTCGGATAAGAATAATGATAGAAAGCAATTTCAAGTATGTCGTACAACCAATTTCAGTTCACTGGGTGTTTTCTTTCCCTTCCTAATGAGGATTCAGGAGTACTAGAGAACCTCCACCAGTAACGAGACATACTAGGTACTAAGCTTATTATGAGGAAACAAAATAAAGCCAGGATATCTCACCATAGTATCACGTTGACGAGTGTACGTCGAATTCCACACAGCATTTCGCATTTCCAACGGCCGATTGGATTGTGAGGGTTCCGGCAAAGCATTCACAATTCACGACACAATAACTAGTTTTGCGTTTTCGCGCGAGACGAAATATTGCTTCGCATACTCGACGGGTTGTATGTGGAAAAAAAACTGAATCACAATCACATTGAACCGATCTAATCTGAAACCGTGAAAATAATACGTTACAATTTAACAACACGATGCGGCATAACACGAATCGAAAATAACGCACGACCGTTCGGGGTTTGCTTTTGTTTACGTCTCCGGTCTTCTCGGTCTCGGGTACTCGAGTCTTCTAGAATGCAACATGCATCGGAGAACGAAATCGACGCACCGAACCACGAACACAGAGACCGGAGAAAGACCCATTAATGAGTCGCGGCTCGCGGCAGCCACAGTGCCACGGGTCCCCTCCATGCAGCTGAATGAATATTAAACTAAACCAACGAGCGAGGTATCCGACTCATGTATCCTGACTTCTATACACCGGCGAATTCCCGATCCCCTTTCAGCATTTCACAGAGTGGTGCAAACTACGACACCACTTCGCGAACAGCTTGTTGGAGAACAGGGTTTCAATTCTGGACTCGGTGCACGAGGGGCGTATGTCACTTATTCACAACAGGGCTTGAACGCCGAAAAAAATTTCAGCTTTCAGCTGTGGTTTTTGAAGTCGTATTTTTTTCAACTTTCAGATTCAGCTTTCAGCTTCCATGCCCTAAATACATTCAGCTTTCAGCTTTCGCGGCTTTCAAATCCCACAAAAAATACAGCTTTTTGGCTTTTGGCTTTCAGCTGTCGGCTAGCTTTCAAGCCCGGGTTTTAGGTCTTGATTCCTGGACATCTCGAGGTGAATAGTTGTCAATACCAAAATCCTGCCATAGGTCACTAACATCACAAAACAGAAAATCAAGGCAGAGAATTTTCAGGGAGGAAAAAGCCGAACAGTATTGGCTTTCAACTTTCAGCTAGCTTTCAAACCCTGGTATTCAGCTTTCAGCTTTCGGCTTTCAAATCCCACAAAAAATACAGCTTTTTGGCTTTTGGCTTTCGGCTAGCTTTCAAGCCCTGATTCACATTTTTAGAAAAACGAGACTACAAATGTTATTGTGGGTCCATTCAACCGAAACGTTGATATTTGATGCCCATTTTTTCAGAATTATAGAGGAAAAATTTTCATGCTAATCATGAAAGTAGGCCTCGTAACAGCCGTATTTTCAAACAACAATACTTAATTATTTAAATGCCCTTAAATGGAAAAAAATCACTTAAAGTTGCACTTACGTAACCTCCGGAGGTTACTAAGTGCAGTTTAAATAATGAAGTGTTGTTTGAAAATACGGCTAGTAGAACTTATTTCTGAGTTCAAATCAGCTCTAGACATATCAGGAGGGGAGTACAGAGCCTTCCAAATAATAATGTCCAGATGAAGGAATTTATTCATATTTTTCAACTACGATGAAAGTATATTTGAACCACGGCGATGGAAATATGGGCTATTTCAAATGAGGGTACAAGAATTTTCAGTTGATTCATAGCATCGCCCGCCCTCCCCTCAGAGTTCTTTTTTGGCGTGATGAGGGTCACCCTAATTTAGGGTCTATAAATCCAAATTTCGGGCCCAAAATGGGTCAAAATTAAGTTGACTTAAGAAATCGAAGAAACTATCGATTTTTTTGGGGTGGGGGAGGGGGTGCTGATTTTGAATATTGTATCAGACTTTTGACCAAGCTCTAATTTGAACAAGAGATTCAACATTTTTCCTATCAAAATGAGAAAATTGACTTGGATTGAGAAATGGAACACGTATCGAAATCTAATTTTTGTTCCCTGGTAATTTCTAATACCGCGTCAGATTTTTGATCCACCTCCGGTATGGTTTTGAAAAATCGAATCGTTTATTGAAATCATAAGCACAACCAGGAATTACTTCTGGGAGGGGCTCAACCAGAGAAAAATGGGGGAGGGTAAATTTTCCGAAACAAAATGAACACTTTAAACTAAGATTAAAAAACAAATGCTCAGGGCATTTTTTTTGGGGGGGGGGCTATAACACTATAGCTTCCCCCCTCAGTTGCGCCTATGATTGAAATAGTGGTCTTCCGAGTTGCTTATTTCGATAAATTTATGAGATTCTGTCGGAATATCTTAGTTACATCACCAACTTATTAAACAGTCTCGGTTACAAAACAGATTTATTCTAAATTAAACATTCACGAAACTACACGAAATATCAGATCGCAACAAGTTATAAAGCGCAAGGAGAAGAGAACAACAACAACAACTAAACTCAAGAAAAACTTAATAACTGAAAAACTACTTCCGCCAAACGGCATGGACAACAAGGTCGAGTCAGTGTTACCGCTTGCGAGTAGCGACAGTGTCTTGACTCGAAAACAGACACAGTGATACCTCGTTTTTCTGACACTCCCTCCTATCACTGCTGTCTTTGTGCAGACCAAAAATCTAGAAACAAGTACACACAAACAAAATTAGAGGTTACGACATGAAGATGTCTCTGAAGTAGGTAAACTTTGGACCAGGTAGAGCCTTGGTAAACATATCGCCTATCTGTTCTTCACTTTTGATCCATTGTAGATTAATCTTTCCTTCAAGGACTTCTTTTCGAACAAAATGATAGCATAGGTTGACAAGGTGCTTCAGAGTTTTGGATTCTTCCGTTTTCGCCAGTTCTATGGCAGACTTGTTATCTTCATAGACATAAACAGTTGGTTTAATGTTCATGATTCGGGTGCACATTTCTCTCAAGTTAGCCAACTCTCTGCATGCTAGACTCATTGACACAAATTCCGCTTCTGCTGAGGACAGAGCGATATGAGTCTGACGCTTAGTTCTCTATGTGATCAGGTCATTAAACATAAAGATTGCATATCCACTTGTCGATTTCCCTTCAGAGTCATTTAGGCCTAGAGATGCGTCTGGATAACACTTAAGATCATCTGATTCTCCTTTGAACTCCAAGTGCAGTTGTACAGTTCCTTTTAGGTATCTAAAAATACGCTTAACTCGGGTCCAGTCATCAGTTGTGAAGTTGTTTTGCTTGCGGCTCAGAGTATTCACAGCATATGTAATATCAGGCCTTGTCCCATTAGCCAGATAAAGAAGGCATCCAATTGCTTGTCTATAGGGTATGTTTGGGTCTGTAACAACTCCACTATTGGTTGTTTCCAGTCTGCGATCAGAGTCTCTTGTCGTCATGGGAATAGCCGATGTTTTTGCTCCCTCCATTCGAAATCTTTTCAAAATCTTCTTAATGAAGTTGCTTTGCGACAGTTGGATGATTTTCCGTTTGCAATCTCTAGCAATTTCCATCCCTAGAAATTTCTTAGGCTGTCCAAGGTCTGTGATTTTAAACTCTTGGGCCAGTCTCTGTTTAATTTCCAATATTTTGGACCCAGTGTTGGATGCTATGAGAATGTCATCCACATAAAGCAGGAGTAGAGCAAACTTGTTACCATCACGCCATCTGAATAAACAGGACTGAAACGGGTAGGGTTGAAAATCCAATTTCCTCATTGCTTCATTGAACTTAATGAACCATCTTTTTGGTGCCACTTTTAATCCATACAGTGCTCTTTTAAGTGCGCATACATATTCTTTCTCAAATTCTTCACCCTTCTTCAGTCTCTCTTTTAGTCCTGGTGGCACCTCCATATAGATGGTTTTTGTTAGAGTACCATTCAGGAAGGCTGTCTTGACATCGAGTTGAATCAGTTGCAGGTTAAACTTAGCAGTTATAGCTAAGATGAATCGAACATCGCTAAGTCGGGCCACTGGCGCATAGATTTCGGTACGATCTTAAAAGTTTGAGTCAGCAAACCCTTTCACCACCAATCTGCTGCGGTATCGTATGCTTCCATCTGCCTTAGTTTGTTTGCGATTGACCCATCTTGATTTTAGGATGCGAGTACTCTCTGGAAGGGATGACCTCTTAATCAGCTTCCAAGTTCCACATGTCTCATGAGCGTCAAACTCCTCATTGACAGCTTCAAGCCATTAATTAGAATCTTTGCTCGTAATCGCTTCTTCATATGTTTCAGGATCTTGCTCTACAGCACACATAGCTAAATGAGCTATCTCATAGTCATCTTCTTTATCCTCGCCATCAGTCTCACTACTTTCTTCTACCTCTCCACTCGTGCCATTACCAGTATTGTTGGATATGGACATATCAGTCGTTCTTGGAGGATTGGCCGCATCTCTACTCCCTCCTGTATCAAAGCCTCGGTCAATAACCAAATCCTCATTGAATTTCAGATGAGCATCAGGACCAAAGTAGTCACTATAAACTCTAGTCTCAATGAAGTCAACATGTTTAGAGCGAACTGTGGTCTTCTCTTTTGCCAGATAGATGTCATAGCCAGTCTCATTGCACCCTACAAGAAAACCCTTCTTTGCACGAGGCTTCAATTTGTTGACAGGCTTTTGGTCCAGCACATACGCCTCACAGCCAAATCTCCGAAGGTATTTTATTCTCGGCCTCAACCCAGTGACCTTCTGGAATGGTGAAATAAATTCGATTGAGCTATTTGGTTGACGGTTGTGGACATGAATGACATAGTCCAAGGCATAGTTCCAAAGGTTGCTGGGCATCTTGGCGCTAATCAGGATAACTCTCATCTTTTCCAACAGTTCCAGGTTGAGTCTCTCTGCGCAACCATTATGCTGAGGTGTATTTGGTGCACAGGTCTTCACATCTATTCTCTCATTACGCAACAATATCTTCATATTGTCAGTCATATATTCACTACCACCATCTGTACGGATTTCTCCAACTTTGACATCGTTGTTGACCAGCAATCGAATGTCTCGCAGGAAGGCAGCTAGACCATAATGCACTTGCGTCTTATTGGCAATCGGGTAGGCTAGAGCATATCGTGAGAAATCGTCAGTGAACGTGACAATGTATTTTGCAGCTCCCTTCCATAATTGCGGTTGAATGTACATTGTATCGGAGTGGACTCGTTGAAAAGGTACAGTTGCCCGTCTTCGTTCTGAGTCAAATGGCCTCCTCTTAGCTTTTGCCAATTTGCAGTCTTCACAGTCTAAGATGTCCTTTGAAAATTTGATGTTTCGAAGTTCCGGCAGGAATTTTGCCGCTGCTTCCAGGTATGACTTTGAATCATGAATGAATCGCAGATGCCACAGCATTCCTTCACAGTCTCTCAAGTTGTTGGTTCTAGAATTCGCAATAGGTTGCAAATCTTCAAGGTTCATCTCTGCATCCTTAGGCATGTTGGCATCTTTGGTCATCACCACATCTTTAGACACCACGGCATCTTTGGACAATTTTGGTTTTATTGGTTGAGTTGCATCACAGGCATCAGTCAGGTTAGCCATTCGCTTGAAAAGGCCCAATCCACTAAGGATTCGATCACGTTGTTGTGCTGTAACGCAGGCTAATGGCAGGTCAAACTTCAGCCACCAGAATTTTCCCTGATAGAAACCTTCTTTCACAATTTTACCCTCTAAACCTCCATCTTTAATAATCACTTTGTCTTCCCAGAAAGTAACACACATTCGTTGATTACGCAGTTGTCTCAGAGAGAACAGATTTTCTGCCAGTTCAGATGTATACAGCACATTAGTCAGAAGACCAAACTTCTTCTCTTCATCATAGATGACAATATCGCCCATCTCATCAATCAGCAAATCAGCGTCTTTGTCATTGTTTGCACAGGCAATTACCCGTGGACATTGAAGTGTTCGTATGTTAACCAGTACATCCCGATTGTTTACCAAGTGTTCCGAGGCCCCTGTGTCTAATATAAAGGAAATTGAGTTTAATATTTTCTTCTTACCTGAAAACATTGCTGCTTCTTGATCTGTTGTAATATTTGCAGCACCATCCCTCACTGCATCATCATCACTGGATTGGTCTTCAACCCACACCTGATCAGAGTCAGAGCTATCATCCATCATCATCAACATAGCACGACCAGACTTTGCATGACGTTTCTTCAACTTTTCAGCAAACTTTCGGTTTACCTTTCGCAATATTCTTCTCCTCTTGGCAGGGTTATCTCTAGAAGTTGAAGGCTTCTCTTCATTCTTGCTATTGCGGTTATTATGATGTTCATCACGACCTCTATAACTTTGGCGGGTACATTGATCATCATTTTGATCTCTTTCCCTCTTTGGTGCATGATCCACACGTCTTCAAGGGCAATTTGCGGCCAGATGATTGCCAATTTCCCCACACAAATAGCATTTCCTCTTGCCATGATTGGGGCACATGAAGGCAGAATGTCCATTATCACCACACCTATAACATGTGTACTCTTTCCGGTGCGAGACCATTGCCTTATCCACGTTAGCAGATTCACCTCTAGCATCACTTTTAATGTCACCTCTCTGCTTTCTACGTGAAATTTCTTTGGTGCGAGCTTCTTCAGCCAGCAGCAATTCTCTTAACTCTCGCATAGATAGTCTTCCCCGTTGCGCTCTGTCACTCAGATGAATAGCTGGATAAACATCACCAACAGCCAGCATCAGATGCCTTTTCTTTTCTTTCTGAGTCATTGTTTCGCCTATACAGCGTTCGATCTTCTCTACTAGCATATCAAAGGCATCGAGGAATTTGTTCACTGTTTCTGCATCTGGGTCATATTTTAGATCTCCTAGGCGTTGTCGTAGATCATACTCAATCACTGCATCTTTTGGGTCCGCCAGTTCTTCGAGGCGTTTGACTATCTCTATGGGTTCGGACATATCCCCGTTGAACATTTTTCATTACCAAAACTGTTTTACGTCGGCGCAGAGCTGGCGTGAATATGCGCAAGTCCACTGAACTACTACATGTACAAATTATACGAAAATATTATGCAGGAGTAGTGGTAAGGTCCGCGAACTAATTTTCGTAGTTGTAATACCACAGTTCTACGTATCCGTAAAACGAATGTAAATTTCATAATTTGCGCTTACGAGCGTACAGTACCCGTGAATCCCGATTCAACGCCTACACAGCTGCCACCTGCCGTGTAAAGTTAAAAGATTTGTCGTTTCTGTTTGTGTTTACAACTTTTAAAAATAACGATCAGTTCGGCAGGTCGGCACGATTAACGTATAACGTTCGTCTTGTGTCATCTCTCTGAAACTACAAATTAATTATTTGTGAATAGGTAAGTTAATCTCAGTTACGTGTTATTATTGTTTGGCATTTTTCGATTTATGGTACGCGGCATATATGTTGGTAATTCTTGGTGCTCCATTGCAGAGATGGATGGTGGAAAAAATGGACCAAGAGACGAGAAGAGAAGAATTGTATTACGATCCCAGGAGTGGAAAATTTATTAAACGGACTACTCGATCTTTACTGGTAAGTTGCTAGATCCTATCTTAAGCGATTCTCATCACCCTATTAGAAAACTTCCAAAGTTTATTTTCATGTAAAATACCGGCACTTACATGTGTATTCGTGAGACAAGTACCAATTTGAGGACATTTGGTTATATTATAGCATAACATTCTGGAAAGGAAGGAGCAGCCGACGACGAGCAATCTTCAAGTAAAAGAAATCGATGAGGTGAGTGAAAAACAATTTACTTATGAACATGGAGGGATGAGAAGAAATCCAAGAAGATATAACGACAGCATTCCGTGATAACGAGGACGAACAAAACGATAATTCTATTTCCTCTTTGGTGAGCACCTGTTGATATTTTCATGAACAAACACCGAGTGACAATAATGTTTCTGTATAATTGAATTAGATATGCAGCGGTGTTGAAGCTGAGGAGGAGGAATCAAATAATACAGTGAACACAGCGGTATCGAATCACTGTTGCAGATGATCCTGTAAACCACAAATCGCGGAAGCTATATTGTCGAAGGTGACAGACAATTGAGGTGGACAAAAGTTTCATTCCACTGTATCGCCTTCCAGACTGGTGAGTTACAGCTGAATCTAATTTTGAGTAAAGGTTACAGCGCGCAAATAGTTTTAAAAGCCCTGTTTGTATCTTACATTGAAGATTCACCTTTCAAGATATTAACATTGGAAATTCTTCCTTCGTATGTTTGTTTCTCACTGTGCTCTGGTATACAGAGACGAAACGACTTTCAGTTGGGGGGGGGGGTGGAGAAGGAAAATTTGCAGACAAACATTTTTTACTTTAACTAAAAATAAAATTTTTTTAAATTTGCCGATTTTTTGGTTAAAATATTTTTAATTGAAAAAAAAAAATAAACAAAAAAAATACGAACAAATGTTCTTAGAAAATGAAAAATTCAAATGAACAGTTTCAAAATTTGCCAAATGCCAAATTATTGGAGGCACGGACGTACCGATAAGGGGCAGGGGGCAACGGGAAAATTTATCATTGCAGTCAGGCGAGTTTTTTTTTTTTGCTTTGACATTTGGAAATTGAGTTGAGAGGTTGGGAAAATCCAACAAGTCAAAACGTTTTTCTTCTTTTGCATTCATACTTGGGAATTTTGAGTTGAGTCAGTTGGGACTTTCACAATTTCTACCCCCCCCCTCCATCAAGAAAAACTCTTCGGTACGTCCCTGGACTCCAGAACTCAGAATGTGATCCCAAAGGGATCCCAAAGTGGATAGATTATCAACATTAATTACTGACCTTAAGGGTAGTTGAATTCGAACATGCGTTAAATTTTGAATCTGATTCAAGCTTAAGAGACCCCATAAATCGAAATGGACGAGCACTAATTAGTTTTTACAAATCGAGTAGACTATTGAAGTGGAGAGTTCTTACGATCTTAAATTCAAATTAACAGACTGTTTTCGAAAATGCTAAAAATTGCTGATTCATTTTCATCATTACAAACATCCTAATATCTCTTGAGAAAGGGTTAAATCGTCAAATCCGAATTTTCACAAACAGCATATATGATTTTATAAAAAATGATTGTACTATCGAAGTGAAAGTTGTTTTATTTCCATTTTATTGTTTGAGGGGGGGAGGGGGGCTGTTACGAATATAGTAATGACCCTGGGACCTTTGATTGGACTTCATCATTCTTAGGTTAAGCAATTTTTGCGCGTAATGTTGAAGAGAAAATTCATTGAAGCTTGCATCTTTACCAGCCAACATTTGAAGTCCAAAGATTGACAAAAATTAATTGGCATTGAAAACCCAAGTAATCTATTGAAACAGCGACTATTGTAATTCCTAATTTTGGTTCGATTTCATAGTTTTTTGATTATTAAAGACTTGAATGTTCCCCTTATAATAACTCATACTTTGATAAATTTTGAAATTTTTCCTCCATTTTAAATTTTGGTAATTTGATGGTTATGAAAATGTTGAAAGATTAAATCAAGTTCGTTCAATTTCAACTCTCATTTTGGTGTTTGGGGCCTACCCTAGAGTCAATATCTAAAATTTATCGCGTTCATGGAATTTCCAAATTAGGCGACCTCTCCTCTCCCCTTCCCAATTTTGATATTAATTTGATTCGGTTACCGGGAAGTCAATTTTAATCTCTTCTGGAGATCAGTTTTGGCCTTTGAAGCGTAAATCGGGAATCCAAGAGGAATCTGATGAAATTTTCAAATTCAGCAACCCAGAAGATTCTAATATTTTATTCGATTTCCTAGAAATCACTTTTGAATTTTGGGGCCCAAATCGCAGTTTAATAAGAAAGCTCATAGAAGCTTTCGAATTCAGCGATGCGAAAAACTGCTCGTATTTTGATTCGTTACTCAATTTTCTAAGAATAGAAAACTCTAAAAGTCAATTCCGGGTTGAAAGAAAAATCTTCTGGTGAAATTTTCGAAATCAACGACCCAAAAACTCCTATTTTAGTGATCTTTCCATAAAAAATTTCAAGTTTAGCTCTGGTCTTGCTTAATGGGAGCGATTTTTTTCCCCCTCGAAAAAGAAACGAGACCTTGCCGTCAGAGATGCCGAATTAAGGGAAAACACTTTCATTCTTTTCCCATTCAGAATGGGCTCATCTTCATTCTTCGCGAAAAAGAAAAAATAGGAAAACGAGAATGAATGCATTCCTCAATTCAACATCTCTACTTGCCTTTTGAAGACCCCAGTTTGTCCCACGTCGATCGGACTTTGGAATAAAAATGGGTGTGGGGATTATCATTTTACAGTTTGTATACAAATTAACGGTTAGTGTTTTTATTCACTAACAAGGCGGGATTACCTGACTGGCCACAATATGCTAATTTTTTTTACCAACCCCAAAAATTTACGTAAAATAAATCCCACTTTATTCATTTTCAATTTTTCATCCTCCAATCACTTACATTTGCTCAAATGAGCGTACCCTAATCTGGGAAGGTAAGCTGGAAGGATGTTAGGAATACTTGAGAGGAACACGCAACTTCCTTTACACATTAAGATGGTCGTTATTTACGCTTAGTGATATTTTTTTCTGAATGACTTTCTTCTGATTCGTCTCCTAAGTTGGTTCCAATAGATTAAAAAAAAACCAAAAAAACTACAAAGTTTCAGGTTAATCGGATGGAGAGGAATCCGTGCCACAAGCTCCCTTTCGTTTTTATGGGAAAAACACATGTTCTTTCGACTTTTGTTTCAGACTAAATTTCCCTCCTATATTCACCAGGACCAAAGCCCGTAAATTGAACAATAGAACATTTGCTATCGGATTCATCTTGTGACGCTGGAAAATAAGTCTTCTGCTTTCAACTTTTAGAATTTAATAAAATGTTCAACTTTCTCAAATTTTAGGCTCTAGGTCTAACAGAGAATCTAGTAAAAACAGAATAGTAACTGAAATTCGAAATTCAACGTTTGCTATCGACTTTCAAATTTTCGAAATGTCTTCCATGTTTCAGCTTTGTTTCAACCGTTAGATAAGGTTCGATACTCAGCTTGAAACCTACCTTCGACTCTTGACTGACTAGCCTCTGACAGGAGTCCAGGGTACTCCATTTTCAGAAACGAAATTTGACTTTCAGTTTGGAAAGGTGGAGAAGAAAAATTTGCCGACAAATATTTTTTTAAACTAAAAATTCGCTGACAAAATGTTTAAAAAATTATAAACATGCCAATTTTTTAATCGAAATATTTTTTAATTCAAAAAAACACACAAACAATCAAACAGACATTCATAAAAAATGAAAAATCAAATGAATAGTTTCCAAGTTTGCCGTCTGCAAAATTATTGTGGGGGAGGGGGGGGTCAACACCCACACCTCCATATAGTTTCGCCTCTGTGCGGTATATATTACACTACTCAGCGAATTTTTACTTTCTTTTTTGAAAAGGACTGGAATGAGGATTGGTGACTTTAGGTGTACTTTCTGAGTTTCATCCGATATAACACTGCTCATTCTTCTCCAATATGTTAGGTCTCTCTGTAAGAACCTCACACAAAGCTTATGAAAATTTATAGTTTCGGTGAATTTTACTGATCTTATAAGATGCCATTGTACTGGTGGTTCTAAACATTGTCCTGTGCGCTGTATTTTGTTCGTTCTCTTTTCTTTTGAATGGCCTAATTCGATTATTACAACAAAATTTGAACCACAGGCCACAGAACCCCCGCTTATCTGTTGATTCCATATGTATTATGGAAATGAATGTGGTGTGGTGGGACGTATGGCGATGCACAATTGCCAAAGTGGCCCCTATGACACCGCACCCCCAGCACCGGAAACTACCCTTTCAGGCATCGCACCAGTTAGGGACGAAACTATAAGGGTGTGGGAGGTTGAAACACTCCCATAGGTGGGAGTCAGTATGGCCAGCTTTGAAAATTGTCCCTCGGTTTTTTGTCCATCGGCATGACTCTTTTTCAACCAATTACAAAACAAAAGCTCCAATATTTTCCGTCGCAATTAATGGTCAAATTGTATAGGTATTCTTATCAGAGCAATACAGTCCGCAAACCAAATCCCGTTTTTTTTTTTTTTTTTGTGACGAGACTCCTGCATTTGCGTATTATTGTCTAAAATTAAGAATTGAAAAAAATTGTCTTTCGGCATGATCATCTTTATGCAACGATAGACGTTCATCATCCAAAAATAATTACATCTAATGGATGGGTTAGAATGCCTTTATCAACTCTCCATATAATTCTTTGTTTTGGAATCTACTACTCGACGGCAGAACATTTTTTGTTCGGTATTCTCTTTCGGTATGTATTTTATTATGTGTCCTTTGGCATGGAATTCATTATGTTACCAATATGTTAAACAAAACGCCTCTTAACAACTCCCATCAAAAAAAGTTCAAATATCCCCTACTTTCCTTCATGGAAAAACATACCTGAAATATCAACATTTTTGAAGAATGTCCCAGGAGGGAAATTTGGTCTGGAACAAAAGTCAAAACCCCATATGTGTTTTTCCCATAACAATGAAAGGGAACTTGTGGCACGGATTCCCCTAATCCAATCGACCTAAAACTTCGTGGGTTTTTTTTTTTTTTTTTTGATTTTATTGGGATCAGTTTAGGAGACGAATCAGAGAAAATTAAAAAAAAAAAAAGATCTCCAAGAGTAAATAACGACCACCATAATGTGTAAAGGAAGTGTGTGTTCCTCTCAAGTATCTAACATCTTTCCACCTTACCCTCCCAGACTAGGGTATGCTCTTGTGCGCAAATGTGAGAACTTGAAGGATAAGGTTCCAATCTGTATTTGCAGGAACGAATCTATGGGGGGAGGGGGAAACACTCCCAACAATTTGAAACTCGGCAAATTTTGAAACTGTTCATTTGAATTTTTCATTTCCTTAGAACGTTTGTTTGTTTGTTTATTTATTTTTATTTTTTCAATTAAAAAATATTTGATGAAAAATCGGCAAAGTTTCAGTTTAAAAAAATGTTTGTAGGCAAATATTCCTTCTTTAAAGACTGAAAGTCAAGTTTCGTCTCTGGCATCAGTGCCGAGGGGGATGGAAATGAATGTAACTGAATGTTTCATTAATCTCTCAAGATGGACCACTGCAAGCAGGCGTGTGTAATGATTATATTCTGATGGAACAATTATTGTTGGCAGATATGTTATAAAATCGAATTCGTTAGCGTTTACTTCTGTATTGCAGATAAATTATTGTTAGTACTTGGAAAGCAATAAGTGATACCTAGTTCATCAACAGAAAAACCGCCTTCAAAAATGAAAAGTAAGAAACAGTCAGAACTTCTTGAAGAACGTAACCTTGAAAGGAAAAAATATGCCGATGATCATTATGAACGTGTTGATTCGCAGACCCTAAGACCTCAACTTGGTAAGTTTGTTTTAATACTATTGAACTACCTACTTGATGATTTATCAGGGTTGCCACTTTCAGAAAATCCAAGGAAGGTCATTTGTCATTTTCTCAAATATGCTTGCCCCCCCCCCAATAATCGACAAGTTCGGTAAATTCCAAAGTCATATAGAATTCAGATTCGGCCAATCGGCAATCAGCAAATGCGAAATTTGACGAATGCTGAACCAAGAAATGAAAAATATTCGTCGGGAAATTTTTAATCGGCACCCCGTTCAAAAAACACCCTAGTTGCGTCCTTGATACTGCACCCAAAAAAATATTTTTAAGAGCTGTTTAGGAGAGCAGAGTCATTTGTAATTTGGCGGTTACCCCCCCATTCCTTTTAACATTTTAGTAGGTAATCGCCAAGTTGATTGCTCACAGAAAAACAAAGTCTGTGCTGGTTTTTGAGGTGCAGTTGTTAGTTGTTTGTGTAGACTGTCAAGTTCGTCAAAGTTATATGGAATCTACATAAGCAACTTGAATGCAAAAAAAACACAAAAAAACAAAAAAACAGTAGTCTTTGTTTTTCTGTGGACAATCAGTTGTTAGTTTTTTATATTTTCTTGAAACAAAAATCGTTCAACAGTTATTTTGAAAACTGCACCTTTTTCTTTCAGAACAAGCTAATCTGGTCCCGCGCAATGAAGCCCAGGCCTTACATACGATTCCGGAATGGATCATAAATAGAAGGGTGTACAAAATAAGGTATGAAAGAGAACGTGGCGAGAAAGTGAGGAGAAAATTAACGAGGTCGAGACGTCCTCACTGAAAGAAGACAAGCATCTCGGCTCCCTCAAAAGGAGAAGACTCATAAAAATTGATGTTTGAATATTTTACTGTAGTATGTATGACACAATTATTACATTATATTTTCAGAATTGTTTATATTTTATGTAACATCAGGATATGGTTTTATGCACAAAATGAACCGGTGCAGATTTTAAAATATTTCCGATTGTGTATTATGTTCTACATATGCTTTACGTATTCTTTACGCACGCATACGTGGAGAATATGCTTGACGCATACGCAGAAAAATACGTTACGTAGGCTTTACGTGAGCGGAGAGCTGTGGTATATGAGAAACGTACGCCTATTTGCAGTAGTAAAGCAAGCGCATAACTATTGTACAATGATTGTCTTGTACACGCAACTCTACTGTTCAACGCAGTCCTTACATACACGTAAAACGGTAGTGTATCAGGAATATACGAATCTGGTAGTGGTAGAGGAAGCGCATAGTCACAGTTCAGCCCCAACGCACCGACCTTCAAGGAAGCGCAAGTTTACTGTTTTGCGTAGTCCGCGAGCAGTGGCAGAACCAAAAAATACCATGTATTCGTAGTGGCAAGTTACTCTTCTGCGCTGCGGGTTTGCCACTACATTTCTCATTTTTGTAGTAGCAAAATGTTCAACGGGTCTTTTATTGCACGGTGGTAAGAGTCACAAATAGTACTTATGATAAAGTTTCGAACTTTGAACTTTATTTTGACAATGTTTGCTGGTGTGAGCTCAGTAGGTGCCTTTTTAGTTGGATCAAGGATAAACTCTATTCCTGCTCCCCCCAGTTCCGATATAATTCTGTCCAACCACAGAGTGTAGTCCTCACCATCCTTCAGGACTTTGTTGGGCTTTGACAAGCGTAGCTTCTCTATGAATAGATCAGGGTTCATCAGTGCAGTTTCAGTGGTTTTTGGCGGAGATACATTCTCACTTTCCATCTCTTTAGCATCACCTAGTGCAACAGTCTCGGCATCGGTGTTTGCATTCACGCCATCAGGTTTTGTCTTTTCCACATCTTGTGTTTTATCAAGTTCTTCATCCAACTCAATGCTGACATCATCAATTCTCTTCATCATCTCCCGACTGAAATTTGCAAGTTGCAGTTGGAACTCATTGATGCCACTTGTCATAGCCATCATTAGGTCTCGTCGCACTTCTCTCTCTCATCTTCTCAATCTATGGTTCACATCCCTCTCAATAGGCTGGCCATCACTACTACAATCACCGTGTGTGGGCTGATTGTCATCACCGCTGCCTAACCGTTCATCTACAACATCTCGGTCACTACTTCTCACTTCATGTCTCGACATTATGGTAAATCCTAATCTGAAAACAAACCATTAAATCTCAGGGTCATATTAACATTCACCAACCACTGTATTGTTTACCTACAAATTATATGAGCTAGCAGATGGCAACAAAGAATCTTCAAGATACATAAGCAGTTTTGCTATAGCACTAGGACTCCCAAAATACCAAATGCTAGTCATAAATTATGTCAGCTTCAACTCAATGAGCCTGTTAAGTAATCTCACTGAGTATCCACTTATAACAATACATAGCGATATTCCCTCAGGATCAGGTAGATACAAGTAGTAGACCATGAAAACAAAGCTATCGTGTGCATTGTGTAGAGGGCTGATATCCACTGGTAGTTGATCAGACCACCAAGAGGACCGGAGACAACATACCCAACACAACACGATAATTACATGTCAAGCCGCTGCAGTGGGCCAGTTACGTAATCCCAGAGCCGACACTTGGATCTAGTCTTATATCCACACTGATCCAGTTATTTGCACAGTCTCATCACGGATTAACGTCATCTCTTATAGCTAATATTCTTTTCCCTCGCTGGCACAAATATTATCCTTTATTGATCTTCAATAAAATCATCGCGACATCTCTCAATCTCAACTTCTCTCTCTGTAGATTATTGCAATCACGACATCAGTGGACAATTGACTTGATCTCATCACCAGAACACATCACAAATTTCTCTCTCTGTAGATTATTGCAATCACGACATCAGTGGACAATTGACTTGATCTCATCACCAGAACACATCACAAATGTGCTCCCTCTCCAAACCTTGACCCTAAACACTTTGGCGTCTTAGGGACGAAGTTCTTCTTGGCTCGTCTTGGGTTCGTCTCCATCTTAATGCATCTCTATGAATATATAACATAATATCAAGTCATCTCAATTACAGACTTACTGTACTCAATCTTCTTCCCGTTGAACATTTTGCTACTACAAAAATGAGAAATGTAGTGGCAAACCCGCAGCGCAGAAGAGTAACTTGCCACTACGAATACATGGTATTTTTTGGTTCTGCCACTGCTCGCGGACTACGCAAAACAGTAAACTTGCGCTTCCTTGAAGGTCGGTGCGTTGGGGCTGAACTGTGACTATGCGCTTCCTCTACCACTACCAGATTCGTATATTCCTGATACACTACCGTTTTACGTGTATGTAAGGACTGCGTTGAACAGTAGAGTTGCGTGTACAAGACAATCATTGTACAATAGTTATGCGCTTGCTTTACTACTGCAAATAGGCGTACGTTTCTCATATACCACAGCTCTCCGCTCACGTAAAGCCTACGTAACATATTTTTCCGCGTATGCGTCAAGCATATTCTCCACGTATGCGTGCGTAAAGAATACGTAAAGCATATGTAGAACATAATACACAATTGGAAAATATTTTAAAATCTGCACAGGTTCATTTTGTGCATAAAACCATATCCTGATGTTACATAAAATACAAACAATTCTGAAAATATAATGTAATAATTATGTCATACATACTACAGTAAAATATTCAAACATCAATTTTTATGAGTCTTCTCCTTTTGAGGGAGCCGAGATGCGTGTCTTCTTTCAGTGAGGACGTCTCTACCTTGTTAATTTCCTCCTCACTTTCTCGCCACGTTCTCTTTCATACCTTATTTTGTACACCCTTCTATTTATGATCCATTCCTGAATCGTATGTAAGGCCTGGGCTTCATTGCGCGGGACCAGATTCGCTTGTTCTGAAAGAAAAAGGTGCAGTTTTCAAAATAACTGTTGAACGATTTTTGTTTCAAGAAAATATAAAAAACTAACAACTGATTGTCCACAGAAAAACAAAGACTACTGTTTTTTGTTGTTTTTTTGCATTCAAGTTGCTTATGTAGATTCCATATAACTTTGACGAACTTGACAGTCTACACAAACAACTAACAACTGCACCTCAAAAACCAGCACAGACTTTGTTTTTCTGTGAGCAATCAACTTGGCGATTACCTACTAAAATGTTAAAAGGAATGGGGGGTAACCGCCAAATTACAAATGACTCTGCTCTCCTAAACAGCTCTTAAAAATATTTTTTTTTTTGGTGCAGTATCAAGGACGCAACTAGGGTGTTTTTTGAACGGGATGCCGATTAAAAATTTTCCGACGAATATTTTTCATTTCTTGGTTCAGCATTTGTCAAATTTCGCATTTGCTGATTGCCGATTGGCCGAATCTGAATTCTATATGACTTTGGAATTTACCGAAAATTTACCGAACTTGTCGATTATTGGGAGGGGGGGGGGACAAGCATATTTGAGAAAATGACAAATGACCTTCCTTGGATTTTCTGAAAGTGGCAACCCTGATAAATCATCAAGTAGGTAGTTCAATAGTATTAAAACAAACTTACCAAGTTGAGGTCTTGGTCTGCGAATCAACACGTTCATAATGATCATCGGCATATTTTTTCCTTTTAAGGTTACGTTCTTCAAGAAGTTCTGACTGTTTCTTACTTTTCATTTTTGAAGGCGGTTTTTCTGTTGATGAACTAGGTATCACTCATTGCTTTCCAAGTACTAACAATAATTTATCTGCAATACAGAAGTAAACGCTAACGAATTCGATTTTGTAACATATCTGCCAACAATAATTGTTCCATCAAAATATAATCATTACACACGCCTGCTTGTGGTGGTCCATCTTAAGAGATTAATGAAACATTCAGTTACATTCATTTCCATCCCCCTCGGCACTGATGCCAGAGACGAAACTTGACTTTCAGATGGGGGGGGGGCGGTAAAGAAGGAATATTTGCCTACAAACATTTTTTTAAACTGAAACTTTGCCGATTTTTCATCAAAATATTTTTTAATTGAAAAAATAAAAATAAATAAACAAACGTTCTAAGAAAATGAAAAATTCAAATGAACAGTATCAAAATTTGCCGAGTTTCATATTGTTGGGAGTGTTTCCCCCTCCACCCATAGATTCGTTTCTGCAAATACAGATTGGAACCTTATCCTTCAAGTTCTCACATTTGCGCACAAGAGCATACCCTAGTCTGGGAGGGTAAGGTGGAACGATGTTAGATACTTGAGAGGAACACACACTTCCTTTACACATTAAGGTGGTCGTTATTTACTCTTGGAGATCTTTTTTTTTTTAATTTTCTCTGATTCGTCTCCTAAACTGATCCCAATAAAATCAAAAAAAAAAAAAAAAAAAAAAAGCTTACGAAGTTTCAGGTCGATTGGATTAGGGGAATCCGTGCCACAAGTTCCCTTTCATTGTTATGGGAAAAACACATATGGGGTTTTGACTTTTGTTCCAGACCAAATTTCCCTCCTGGGACATTCTTCAAAAATGTTGATATTTCAGGTATGTTTTTTCATGAAGGAAAGTAGGGGATATTTGAACTTTTTTTGATGGGAGTTGTTAAGAGGCGTTTTGTATAACATATTGGTAACATAATGAATTCCATGCCAAAGGACACATAATAAAATACATACCGAAAGAGAATACCGAACAAAAAATGTTCTGCCGTCGAGTAGTAGATTCCAAAACAAAGAATTATATGGAGAGTTGATAAAGGCATTCTAACCCATCCATTAGATGTAATTATTTTTGGATGATGAACGTCTATCGTTGCATAAAGATGATCATGCCGAAAGACAATTTTTTTCAATTCTTAATTTTAGACAATAATACGCAAATGCAGGAGTCTCGTCACAAAAAAAAAAAAAAACAACGGGATTTGGTTTGCGGACTGTATTGCTCTGATAAGAATACCTATACAATTTGACCATTAATTGCGACGGAAAATATTGGAGCTTTTGTTTTGTAATTGGTTGAAAAAGAGTCATGCCGATGGACAAGAAACCGAGGGACAATTTTCAAAGCTGGCCATACTGACTCCCACCTATGGGAGTGTTTCAACCTCCCACACCCCTATAGTTTCGCCCCTGACTGGTGCGATGCCTGAAAGGGTAGTTTCCGGTGCTGGGGGTGCGGTGTCATAGGGGCCACTTTGGCAATTGTGCATCGCCATACGTCTCACCACACCACATTCATTTCCATAATACATATGGAATCAACAGATAAGCGGGGGTTCTGTGGCCTGTGGTTCAAATTTTGTTGTAATAATCGAATTAGGCCATTCAAAAGAAAAGAGAACGAACAAAATACAGCGCACAGGACAATGTTTAGAACCACCAGTACAAAATGGCATCTTACAAGATCAGTAAAATTCACCGAAACTATAAATTTTCATAAGCTTTGTGTGAGGTTCTTACAGAGAGACCTAACATATTGGAGAAGAATGAGCAGTGTTATATCGGATGAAACTCAGAAAGTACACCTAAAGTCACCAATCCTCATTCCAGTCTTTTTCAAAAAAGAAAGTAAAAATTCGCTGAGTAGTGTAATATATACCACGCAGGGGCGAAACTATATGGAGGTGTGGGTGTTGAACCCCCCCCCCCCCCAATAATGTTGCAGTCGGCAAACTTGGAAACTATTCATTTGAATTTTTCATTTTTGAGGAATGTGTGTTTGTTTGTTTGTGTTTTTTTGAATTAAAAAATATTTCGATTAAAAAATTGGCATGTTTATAATTTTTTAAACATTTTGTCAGCGAATTTTTAGTTAAAAAAATATTTGTCGGCAAATTTTTCTTCTCCACCTTTTCAAACTGAAAGTCAAATTTCGTTTCTGAAAATGGAGTACCCTGGACTCCTGTCAGAGACTAGTCAGACAAGAGTCGAAGGTAGGTTTCAAGCTGAGTATCGAACGTTATCTGAACGGTTGAAACAAAGCTGAAACATGGAAGACATTTCAAAAATTTGAAAGTCGATAGCAAACGTTGAATTTCGAATTTCAGTTACTATTCTGTTTTTACTAGATTCTCTGTTAGACCTAGAGCCTAAAATTTGAGAAAGTTGAACATTTTATTAAATTCCAAAAGTTGAAAGCAGGAGACTTATTTTCCAGCGTCACAAGATGAATCCGATAGCAAATGTTCTATTGTTCAATTTACGGGCTTTGGTCCTGGTGAATATAGGAGGGAAATTTAGTCTGAAACAAAAGTCGAAACAACATGTGTTTTTCCCATAAAAACGAAAGGGAGCTTGTGGCACGGATTCCTCTCCATCCGATTAACCTGAAACTTTGTAGTTTTTTGTTGTTTTTTTTAATCTATTGGAACCAACTTAGGAGACGAATCAGAAGAAAGTCATTCAGAAAAAAATATCACTAAGCGTAAATAACGACCATCTTAATGTGTAAAGGAAGTTGCGTGTTCCTCTCAAGTATTCCTAACATCCTTCCAGCTTACCTTCCCAGATTAGGGTACGCTCATTTGAGCAAATGTAAGTGATTGGGGGATGAAAAATTGAAAATGAATAAAGTGGGATTTATTTTACGTACATTTTTGGGGTTGGTAAAAAAAATTAGCATATTGTGGCCAGTCAGGTAAATCCGGCCTTGTTAGTGAATAAAAACACTAACCGTTAATTTGTATACAAACTGTAAAGTGATAATCCCCACACCCATTTTTATTCCAAAGTCCGATCGACGTGGGACAAACTGGGGTCTTCAAAAGGCAAGTAGAGACGTTGAATTGAGGAATGCATTCATTCTCATTTTCCTATTTTTTCTTTTTCGCGAAGAATGAAGATGAGCCCATTCTGAATGGGAAAAGAATGAAAGTGTTTTCCCTTAATTCGGCATCTCTGACGGCAAGGTCTCGTTTCTTTTTCGAGGGGGGAAAAAATTCGCTCCCATTAAGCAAGACCAGAGCTAAACTTGAAATTTTTTATGGAAAGATCACTAAAATAGGAGTTTTTGGGTCGTTGATTTCGAAAATTTCACCAGAAGATTTTTCTTTCAACCCGGAATTGACTGTTAGAGTTTTCTATTCTTGGAAAATTGAGTAACGAATCAAAATACGAGCAGTTTTTCGCATCGCTGAATTCGAAAGCTTCTATGAGCTTTCTTATTAAACTGCGATTTGGGCCCCAAAATTCAAAAGTAATTTCTAGGAAATCGAATAAAATATTAGAATCTTCTGGGTTGCTGAATTTGAAAATTTCATCAGACTCCTCTTGGATTCCCGATTTACGCTTCAAAGGCCAAAACTGATCTCCAGAAGAGATTAAAATTGACTTCCCGGTAACCGAATCAAATATCGAAATTGTGAAGGGGAGAGGAGAGGTCGCCTAATTTGGAAATTCCATCAACGCGATAAATTTTAGATATTGACTCTAGGGTAGGTCCCAAACACCAAAATGAGAGTCGAAATTGAACGAACTTGATTTAATCTTTCAACATTTTCATAACCATCAAATTACCAAAATTTAAAATGGAGGAAAAATTTCAAAATTTATCCAAGTATGAGTTATTATAAGGGGAACATTTCAGTCTTTAATAATCAAAAAACTATGAAATCGAACCAAAATTAGGAATTACAATAATCGCTGTTTCAATCGATTACTTGGGTTTTCAATGCCAATTAATTTTTGTCAATCTTTGGACTTCAAATGTTGGCTGGTAAAGATGCAAGCTTCAATGAATTTTCTCTTCAACATTACGCGCAAAAATTGCTTAACCTAAGAATGATGAAGTCCAATCAAAGGTCCCAGGGTCATTACTAAATTTGTAACAGCCCCCCTCCCCCCACCTCAAACAAGAAAATGGAAATAAAACAACTTTCACTTCGATAGTACAATCATTTTTTATAAAATCATATATGCTGTTTGTGAAAATTCGGATTTGACGATTTAACCCTTTCTCAAGAGATTAGGATGTTTGTAATGATGAAAATGAATCAGCAATTTTTAGCATTTTCAAAAACAGTCTGTTAATTTGAATTTAAGATCGTAAGAACTCTCCACTTCAATAGTCTACTCGATTTGTAAAAACTAATTAGTGCTCGTCCATTTCGATTTATGGGGTCTCTTAAGCTTGAATCAGATTCAAAATTTAGCGCATGTTCCAATTCAACTACCCTTAAGGTCAGTAATGAATGTCGATAGTCTATCCACTTTGGGATCCCATTCTGAGTTCTGGAGTCCAGGGACGTACCGAAGAGTTTTTCTTGATGGGAGGGGGGGGGGGGGGTAGAAATTGTGAAAGTCCCAACTGACTCAACTCAAAATTCCCAAGTATCAATGCAAAAGAAGAAAAACCTTTTGACTTGTTGGATTTTCCCAACCTCTTAACTCAATTCCCAAATATCAAAGCAAAAAAAAAAAAAAAAAAAAAAGCTCGCCTGACTGCAATGATAAATTTTCCCGCTGCCCCCTGCCCCCTTATCGGTACGTCCGTGCCTCCAATAATTTGGCAGTTGGCAAATTTTGAAACTGTTCATTTGAATTTTTCATTTTCTAAGAACGTTGGTTCGTTTTTTTGTTTATTTTTTTTTTTTCAATTAAAAATATTTTAACTAAAAAATCGGCAAATTTAAAAAAATTTTATTTTTAGTTAAAGTAAAAAATGTTTGTCTGCAAATTTTCCTTCTCCCCCCCCCCCCAACTGAAAGTCGTTTCGTCTCTGTATACCAGAGCACAGTGAGAAACAAACATACGAAGGAAGAATTTCCAATGTTAATATCTTGAAAGGTGAATCTTCAATGTAAGATACAAACAGGGCTTTTAAAACTATTTGCGCGCTGTAACCTTTACTCAAAATTAGATTCAGCTGTAACTTACCAGTCTGGAAGGCGATACAGTGGAATGAAACTTTTGTCCACCTCAATTGTCTGTCACCTTCGACAATATAGCTTCCGCGATTTGTGGTTTACAGGATCATCTGCAACAGTGATTCGATACCGCTGTGTTCACTGTATTATTTGATTCCTCCTCCTCAGCTTCAACACCGCTGTATATCTAATTCAATTATACAGAAACAGATCAGCTAGAAGTATTATTGTCACTCGGTGTTTGTTCATGAAAATATCAACAGGTGCTCACCAAAGAGGAAATAGAATTATCGTTTTGTTCGTCCTCGTTATCACGGAATGCTGTCGTTATAATATCTTCTTGGATTTCTTCTCATCCCTCCATGTTCATAAGTAAATTGTTTTTCACTCACCTCATCGATTTCTTTTACTTGAAGATTGCTCGTCGTCGGCTGCTCCTTCCTTTCCGGAATGTTATGCTATAATATAACCAAATGTCCTCAAATTGGTACTTGTCTCACGAATACACATGTAAGTGCCGGTATTTTACATGAAAATAAACTTTGGAAGTTTTCTAATAGGGTGATGAGAATCGCTTAAGATAGGATCTAGCAACTTACCAGTAAAGATCGAGTAGTCCGTTTAATAAATTTTCCACTTCTGGGATCGTAATACAATTCTTCTCTTCTCGTCTCTTGGTCCATTTTTTTCTACCATCCATCTCTGCAATGGAGCACCAAGAATTACCAACATATATGCCGCGTACCATAAATCGAAAAATGCCAAACAATATAATAACACGTAACTGAGATTAACTTACCTATTCACAAATAATTAATTTGTAGTTTCAGAGAGATTACACAAGAGGAACGTTATACGTTAATCGTGCCGACCTGCCGAACTGATCGTTATTTTTAAAAGTTGTAAACACAAACAGAAACGACAAATCTTTTAACTTTACACGGCAGGTGGCAGCTGTGTAGGCGTTGAATCGGGATTCACGGGTACTGTACGCTCATAAGCGCAAATTATGAAATTTACATTCGTTTTACGGATACGTAGAACTGTGGTATTACAACTACGAAAATTAGTTCGCGGACCTTACCACTACTCCTGCATAATATTTTCGTATAATTTGTACATGTAGTAGTTCAGTGGACTTGCGCATATTCACGCCAGCTCTGCGCCGACGTAAAACAGTTTTGGTAATGAAAAATGTTCAACGGGTTGTCTCCAATTTTCACTGTGGTACCATGTCGGAATATCTTAGTTACATCACCAACTTATTAAACAGTCTCGGTTACAAAACAGATTTATTCTAAATTAAACATTCACGAAACTACACGAAATATCAGATCGCAACAAGTTATAAAGCGCAAGGAGAAGAGAACAACAACAACAACTAAACTCAAGAAAAACTTAATAACTGAAAAAAACTACTTCCGCCAAACGGCATGGACAACAAGGTCGAGTCAGTGTTACCGCTTGCGAGTAGCGACAGTGTCTTGACTCGAAAACAGACACAGTGATACCTCGTTTTTCTGACAGATTCTTCTTTAGGATCCAATATGGGCAGGGGCGAAATTACAAGGGGTTGGGGACCCCCCCCCCCCCTAATAATTTGGCAGTCGGAAAATTTTGAATTGCTCATTTGAATTTTTTACTTTTTATGAATGTTTGTTTGTTTGTTTCGTTTTTTTTTCTTTCAATTAGGCACATGATATTTCGATTAAAAAATCGGCAAATTTTTAATTCTTAAGAAATTTTGTGGGCAAATTTTTAGTTTAAAAAAATATTTGTCGGCAAATTTTTCTTATCCACCTCTCCAAACTGAAAGTGAAATTTCGTTTCTCAAAATGGAGTACCCTGGACTCCTGTCGACTAGTCAGTCAAAAGCCGAAGTTTCAAGCTGAGTATCGAACGTTATCTGTTCGAAAATGTGAAAGCCGGTAGCAAACGTTGCATTTCGAATTTCAATGACTAATCTGTTTCTACTATAGATTCTCTGTTTGACCTAGAGACTGAAATTTGAGAAAGTTGAACATTTTATTAAAATCTAGAAGTTGAAAGCAAAAGATTTATTTTTCAATGTCACTAGCTGAATCCAATAGCAAATGTTCTTTTGTTTAACTTATGGGCTTTGGTCCTGTGGTGGATATAGAAGGAAAATTTAGTCTGGAACAAAAGTTAAAATTCCATGTGTTTTTCCCATAAGAACGAAAGGGAGCTTGTGGCACGAATTCCCCTAATCCGGTTCACCTGAAACTTTGTAGTTTTTTTATTTTTTTTTATTTTTTATTTTTTTATTTTATTTTATTGGAATCAATTTAGGAAACAGATCAGAGGAAATTCAGAAAAAAAAATACCACCAAGAGTAAATACCGATCACCTTAATGTGTAAAGGAAGTTGTGTGTTCCTCTCAAGTATTCCTAACATCCTCCCAGCTTACCCTCCTAGACTAGGATACGCTCATGTGCGCCAACGTGAGTGCTTGGGGGATAAGGTTCCATTTTGCATTTGCAGGGACAAAACTATGGGGGGGGACTGTTTATTTGAATTTTTTATTTCCTAAGACGGTTTGTTTGTTTGTTTGTTTGTTTTTTTCAATTAAAAAATCAGCAAATTTTCAAAATTTTTTTTAATTTTGTCGGCAAATTTTCCTTTTCCACCTCCCAAACTGAAAATCAAGTTTCGCCTCTGTTTGTCGCTGTTCGTTTATGCAAATGTGAAACTGTTCTAGGTACAAACCAACAAAGCGTAAATTATTTACACTAATGCAAATATATTTGATTCTCAAGCTCAGACGACACTGGTATATTATACGTACTAAACACGCACGGTTGTTCGTATGCCCCTACTGGCTCTAGAAATGCAACTTATTAAACACTGCTGATCTTAAAATCACGGCCTAACATTGAAGGCGTATTCTTGAAATCAATGGTTTAAATTTGAGGGGTACTGAAATGTAAGCTATAAACACATCATCTGTATAATTTCAAGTTTGGATATCTAAACCGTTATTTAAAAATATAAATTAGCTTTCAAATATGAATCCAATCAATAATGCAGAGTTTCATGAACAGAGGAAAGGCGAATCACGACAGGTTGCAAAACCTTTCAACTAATTAAGTTTGTTCCAGAACAAACAAAATAAGCAAAATTCATTTTACCTTTGTTGGTTCCCGGATGAAACGGGATAGGTTCATAGTTTGTTGGCTGCGCTGTCCGCCTCCAGTCTACAAGTCCGATATCTTGTTCAATCTTTTAGACAGAGTCAATTTTGCCCCTTTAAAAGGACCAAATTTGGATTCCTCAGCCAAAATTGGGGTCGGGTCGAAACCTTAATTAGATTTTTGAAATCAGGGACTCAAGGAACTCCTATTCCGATGCCTTATATTTTTCAATACAGTTAATGTGATTCGTTTAAAGAGGTCAAATTTGAATTTTGGGGTCAAAATTGGGGTCGAATCGGAACTCTGATTAGATTTTTGAAGTCAAGAACTCACGAAACTGGTATTTCGATACCTTGGTCACTTTCTATAGTAAAATTAATTTCGCCCTCCAGCAGGTGAAGAAGTCAAATCTGGGGCCCAAATCGTTGAGGGATCAAAAATCGAATTGCATTGTCGGAATCAAGGATCCAAATAACCGATTTTGTTACCTCTTAAGATTCCAAAGTTGGTGGAACGTTCCAGTCCCCCTTTCGGGGGAGATAAAATCTTCCTTCAAAAATAAATTAGACCTTCGACGCTTCTAGCTCTCGAAGATACCCGTTTGTCATCCCACCTCGATCCGACATTATAGTTAGGGGAGATTTTCACGTCGCACTTTTATGAATCTGGTCTCAATTTGATTTCGACCAAATGGACCCTGCATAGGGGGAATGCCGTACTCAAGAACCTTCCCAAATGTTCAACTCCTTAAGCAACACATAAACATTTTAATGAAAATTTTTGTACACCGAAATGAAATTTCCGTGAATATTCATTAAAATGCAAAAACTCGTCGTTCTATTCTAAGAGGAGTATATATAACAATTTATAATTGCCCGAATTTTCATTTAAAATTACCAATTTCCATTTAATAATTTCTCGCATGCAAGGGAACGGTCGCACACGGAATTACTTACTAGTGCAAATTATAACTATAGGCATGTACTATACCTACTCACTACCCGGTATCTCTAATTTTGAAAAGTCGTCACACCTTCATAATCTCAGACACGTGATGACGAAAAAAACTGACACATCTATAACTGGACGCTGTTAAGCGTGAGAGAACCAACCGACATTTGTAAACAAAATGAGTTATTAGTATCGTTGGAAAGAGCGTAAAAAGTAAACTTTTTCCAAATTGGGCCCCCGATTCAAAAATGTGTGCTCATGTTGAAAAAAGCTTATCAGTGAACGCTGTGTCATATAGTTTCCACATGGCTCTTGAACTTCGAATCACGAGTTCTCAAAAAACAGATTTTGTTGGTTGGTTCCCTTAGGCTTAACAGCGTCCAATTGTAAAACGTTTTTTGTACACTCAACTTTATTACTACTAGGTAGGTAGTGTTATAACTAGAATCTGTTTGTGAAATACCGACATGACCGTATGTTATTTCAAGTTAGGCTACAACACAATTCTTTAAAACTTTTCTCGTATGATTTAGGTTTACTCAGAAGAAAAAGGTCACAACTCAAAAATAAGATATGTCATTGAACTTTCCAAGTACAACGTTTCTGTTTTGTAAAGAAAAGGAATCCAACCGCACGTTTCTATTAGGTACTTCTCATTTTGGAGATTATTAATCATAAAAGGAACAAAAAATTTAGAACACTTGGAAAACGACGTTTTTGAGATGTGACTACAGTCTTTTCCTTCCCGACTAGTGAATGCCAAGATGTAAGTACTAACCGAATTTGGTTTAAATGCAGAATTTCATCTTGAAATGGAAATCGTTTTCTCAGGAACACGAATATAAGAACGTTCATCTACATATCTGTTATTTTTTGGCTCTTGAAGGTATTATCTGGACAAACGTATATAGGTAAGTAAATCATTTAAAAATAAGGAAACCACGAAATTTCAAGAAAAAACTAAATCAGAAATGCGACGAAATACACACTTCTAAATAATATCTTCTCAGTACTTTTGGATCAGTTCTACTATGCTTTTTCCAACCGGTCAAACTTATTCTATCAACTCGAACAGGTAAGCTGCGGTAGTGCTTCTATCTTCAGTCACATTTTTTACGGCAATTTCAACTAAAATCATCAGAAAATTGGCACGGCTTCTGTGATTACAAATAATGAAAATTCAACTATAGCGTCCACTCCATCTTTAGTTCGTCAGTTCTCAGACAGGTTCAATAAAACATATTTGAAGGATGAAAAAGGTTCGCTATGAACACAGAAAGTCGAAAAGACACTAGCAATCCACAAATAAACCATCGTCACCGCCAGTTTGCTCATCTTTGCTGCATACTCGAACAACAAAAGGTTCATGTTGAAGTCGGCGCAGGCGAGACACTATTTTTCAAACAGTAGCTAATACACCAGTGCATTAGTTGTATTTAACTAAATTCTGTAACTTGAAATTAATGCCAGTTAAATCAGGCCATAATCACATTTGGCTGTGCCTCATTTTGTCATCATGTACCTAATGTAACATTATAATATGACAAACCGACAGTGGAAACATCGAAAGAAAACCCTCCAGATAGTCACCAAAATGGCGGAACGACACCAGCATCGAGCTTGGATTGGAAACACAGAAGAAAAGAAAACACCAGGAACAGAACTCACTTATACGCACTGCAGGTCACAGGTGGTTGATTCCTTGATTCTTTATCGTTCACACATATTTTAACACCATTTAGGTACCTATTGGAAAAATAGATGTAATAAGTATAACCGGTTTTCCAGCTCCAGGTAGATTCTTTGATTCCACATCGTTCAAACGCCATATCTTGGTATCTTGGCCAAATGGACGCGATATGTAACTTCCTTTCAAGGTCCAAATACAATATATCAGTTACGCTCGGTACATCCAATGGAAAACACTGAATAGACATCTGCCTCCTTCCAAACCATACACCAGTATAAATAACTCACTTTTTTTGCGGAATTCGGTCGTTGCGCTCTCTTATAAATTTCGATAAACAACTAGGTAGTTGATTTCCAACATTTCCTCAATGATCAGTGATGCCAAAAGTACTTCAACTGGGTAGGATTTTTATCGAAAAAGAAACTGACTACACAATCAGCATAAAAAACAATGGGATGAGATCATATGATGTTAACTACATTTCGAATGCTGAATACGATATAGTATTAACCACTTTCCTCAAAAATTTCTTCTTTTCCATACCTACTCAAAATAATAAATTTCATCAAAATTTTCAGTTTTTATTCCTTTTTGTCGTTCACGAATAGCTGCACTGATACTGATAACAATACCAAATCCGAGCTCAGGGTTGGGAACGCCGAAACTTTTGAACTTAGATTCGGATTCAGCTTATTGCAAGATGGAAGTATCTTTCAGATTCGGTTCCGGCTTCAGAAATGTCTATATGTTGTATTTCCAATTTCGGATACAGCTTCACTGATATGATTATCTCAGCTTCAATTTCGGATTCAGCTCAACTTCTCATCATCTAGCTTCTGGATTCGGCTTCAAAGACAGCACAAATACGACTATTTGTATGATGAAGAGCAAAATTCTCTACAACATTATCTAAGTTTAAACTTTTGGCAAATTGATTATAAGCATTTTATTTTTGAATTCTTTTCGTCTATTGTAAGTGAGTTATTTTTCGTAAAAAAATTTCAGATCGTTCAAAAAAAATTGGGCGGGCCAAAAATATTTTTGGAAGGGCCTGGCCCACCCAGGCCCGCCCTTGGTTCCGCCACTGAGCACAATTTCTTAAACTTCAAGATTCAGACTCAGTTTCAGATTGCCAACTCTGAAAGGCCCATAGTTGGTTAATCAGTGGTATCACTTTGATGATAGTAAAATTTACATTATTTAAGATGAGTAACAGAAAAGAGAGAGAAAAAAAAAAGAAGTAAGTATAACACTACACAACAATATTTGAGATTTTATAAAAAAAATAATGACATGAGAACATATATCATGATTCTATAAGTATATTTTCAATGAAGAATTTAATGCCGATATTAACTTTTGGATTACATAGTTCATTTTTTTATTTTAAATTTCCTATCTTGATAATGCGAATTTTAGTATCATCAAAATGATACCACTGATCAAAGAACTAGGCGCGTTCACTATCGTTATCACCAGTATCAGTGTAGCTATTTGTGGACGACAAAAAAGGAATAAAATTACGAAAATTTGATAAAATTTTAATCTTGATATGGAAAACGAGAGGTTCTCGAGAAAAATGGTTAACGCCATCGTATTCAGCATTCAAAATAATGTAGTTAAAATCATATAATCTTATCCCATTGTTTTTTATGCTATCGTGTGCATATAGCGTACCTAATAAAAAAAAAATTAACATCAGCATTAAATTCCTCGTTGAAAATATATAGAATCATCTGATCTCACGTCATTGTTTTAAAAAAATCTCAAATTGCTAGTATTACTTGAATAATGATGAATTGCCCTCGACTTTCGGGATTTCTTAGTTCTGAGATGTGTTAGGATTTAGTGAATTATTAAAATTTTCGAACAAAACGATTCATGAAGCAAGTACATAAGATAAACCATTTAGATATGATTATCACAAATTAAAAATAACTCCAGTGTTTGAAGAATTTTTCAATCGTCAACGTGAAAATAGAGTAGAGTCGTGATCCAAAGACGAAAATATTCAAAATAACTGTCAGTCCAAATTCGCGATCTTTTTCAATTTTCGAAATTATCAAATCCTAAATTTAGATCGCTTGATCCATGATTCAGCCTATCTCTAACTCAGAGCTTCCAATCACGATCTGAAGTTTTCTTGACTGTTTTACAGTTTTTAGTCAATTTTCTGCAAGCATACCCAGATCTTAAGCTGAGCACTTTTCTCAAACCTCTCAGTCCTCGACTTTCACAATCCCCCCATTCATTCACAGGTAGCTTGGCGCATTCAACATTCAATTTACGACACACATCTAGTCGATGCAAAAACTGGGGAGTGGGGGAAAAAGCAGAACGTTTCAAATTATCGAGCATCAATTTTTTCCAATTTACAACAGATTTAGTAAACGACAGAGAGAAAAAGTAAGAAAAAAGAACAAATAAAAGAGATTCCACTGAGAATATTCAATCTGCCAACTGCGACGGACTTAATTTATTTGACACCTCCCACCCCTCCTTCCGGTACATCTTTGGACACACCGTCCAGCGCGAAATATGTGTTAATAAAAAACCGTAGATAATGCAAAGAAAAACGAAATAATTTAATAACATGCATTTATAAAAACATTTTCTCGAAAATAAATAGGTATCCAAGAACTTAGAATAAAAATTTAAAAAATGGTAAATAGCAAGAGGTGTACTATGGAGCTCGAAATGTAAAACTGTTATGACAACCTGATCGTAACATATAATGTCTTATGATAGATAAAATGCAACTTTGTTTCAAAATTGAGCGACGAATCTGCGGTTTTGATAGGCTTAACAAGTACAACGATTTTGATTATCACGAGCGATATGAAACTTGACCGCGAGGAACCGACCCTCTATTCGGAACGCGTTCACTGGACACTCACCTTTCAGGTGACCGCTAGCAGTACTCGAAAACTTCACAGTGTCCACGGTGCCCGTTCCGCGAGGATGTCCTCACAGCTTCGGCTCCGGCTCCGCACTCTATGCTAATTGTATTGAGAATGTACACGCGATCGTATTATCCGTAAAATAACTAGAAACTAAATTTAAGTAATAGACGAGTATGTGACATCGTTAATAAAAACTACCGGAAATTGTCTAAACATGTCCAAGCACAAACACAATAGTATATATACGGTTGCGCATGTGGCCATTACCGGTCGGCATGCCCAGCGCGGAATTATGTTACTCAACTTGCAGCACGATGCGAGGTAATTGCCAACATTGGCCGGCGACCAAGAACGAGCATACTTCTAGAACGTTGTATCGAGTTCGCGTCACTTATCCCTCAATCGCCGACCAGTACAAAATATCGTTAAAGATGCAGCAAACACAATAAAATAAGGCAACATCTAGGTACGTATTCAATCATTATAGGTAAATATAAAAACAATGAATGGAGCTGCGAAACGTGAATTATACGAAAACGATTGAATCGAGAGACACATGAAATTCGAATACAGATTGTACACGCAGTCAAATTAGGAAAAAAAAAACACAATAAAACGTACATTTGATATCTGGAACGCCAATCTTAATGGACGATACCGTCACACTTGCGAAGGTATTAGTTAAACTTAAATGTAGGAAACTATTTCGAATAATCGCCCTCGATTTTTCAAATCTGATTCTGACTTCGGCGATACACCGATACTGAGATTTCGTAACTCACTTTCAAGCGCCGCAGCAGTTTTGTATACTATCGATCAGCCGGAAGCGGCGATCGGGGCAAGAATTCTCGAAATTCTCGGTTATTCGGCGACGGCGTCTAATTCGTCGCCATCCTTACATCATCTAGACGGCGCGTGACTCAGCACCGAACGCGTGCTCAGAGCAGAGAAGCCGCTTTGGGCTGACTGTAGACTTGTCATCGAACCCCTGGAATAAAACATGAGCATTTCAAAATCGCCGAATTCGATATTCAACGTACATCAACGGACTCGATCACCAATGATAATGACCCACGATCACGATGTGAAAATGCACCTCATTCCCGAGTATGTTTGATGAAAGTTCAACCAGTCCACCTCATCGCGAAACATGCAAACCACCAGTTTCCATCAAGCAAGGCAATTTCGAAATATCCGGTATCCGGAAGTTTTCTGAGCATCTCTCGAGTAGCATTTCCGGCTGGTATTAAACTAACCATCTTCACGAATGATCAACTCTTTCTCAACATTTTTGTAGCTTCCAAATATATCACATACATGAACAGCCGGGTTCGCTATCGCGAATTCAACATCAACGTACCAAAAAGAACCATCGCCAAGCAAAAGAAGTGGCGTAGGGAATTTTATTCCGACTACTTCGCACCTGCCAACTAGTCCTGGTTAATCCAGATCAAGAAGACCACAAGTCGAAACAAGTAGTATCTATGCTATCTAATTACAAACAGATTAATCAATCACCAAGGAACTTTTCGTATTTTTTTGATTGAATTAAAATCAACTTGAAGCGTCATATGCAAATACCCGATGGCATACTCAAATCTTGAGTATTTCTACGCACGATGATCGAAATCGAATTATCGGACGTGGAAAGACAAGAGATAGCGTATGTCAATGCTCAGGTGTTTCCAGAAGCTGTAGTAAAGATGGGCAAACTGAGATCAAAAACGATCCGGATCTAAGAATTCGTGATTTTATTAGTAATGAGTCGCGAATTTTTTCAATAGTTCGATTCGGTAGGCACATTTTAGCTTATTTTATTCATCAATTCTCGATATTTTTGTAAATTTTGATGAAATTACTAAAAATAGGGAAATGATAGGAAAATCTGATGCGTGATCCAAATCACTTTGGGCCGATGATCCGTGCACCCAAATTCGAATCATATTTTTCGTTGATTTCCCTTAACCCTGATCTTTGCTTTTGATTTACAATTATCCATGCACCACCGGGATTCACTTGTTAGTTCGAATTTAGTCTGAAAATAATCTTCTAACGCGTTACTTACGAGGATATTACACTCCAACTTGAAGAAATGACAATACATCTAAAAATAAAAAAAAGGGTAAGTCGAAAACGATTCAGTACCCGAATTCGAGTTATGACTTTGTTGCAAATAACAAACGATATAAGATTCGAATCATTTCTTGAAAAGCTACATTGTCGAATACAACTCGTTCTCTTTCTTTTGTGCAAAAGAACAAACGCTACTACAAAATAAAGAAGGAGAATCCGGATTCTGAATTATTTCTTCGGTGGGTTCAGAAGACTAAGGATAACTTTCCACAAAATTTATATCAGGATTCTGAATCCATAACAGAATTGTCAATCCATACAAGATTCGTTTTTTTCGTAGAGTCCACATCAGAATTCTGAATCCATAACAGGATTCTCAATTCACATCAGGATTCTGTTCCCAATCAAATTCTCTTTTTTTACACCAAATTTCACTTTACAAACACGTCAGCGGTCATTTTGTTTGACAATCATTTCAGTTGGTCGCCTGCAATGAGAAGATCTAAGGAATTCGTTTTAGGCAACGCCTATCTCCCAATTAACTCTGAGCCTATTGAAAATAGCAGAAGCATCGAACATGCTCACACATTTCTCATGGGAGCTAATTATCTTAGATAAGGTCCATTTCCGTGCTCCCCCCCCACCTCTGAACTGGGGCTCAAAATTAATGTCATAATTTTGTTCACATTTTGTTGAACAATTTTGTTCACCCCCTCTTTTTGAGATATACGCGTTTCAAATTTGGGGGGGAGGGCTGAAGAAATGTATCCCCCTCCACCTTCAAATTTAGAATCGAATTTGATGTCATAATTTTGTTCATATTTTGTTCAGCCTTCCTTTTTGAGTTCCACGCGTTTCAAATTTGGGGGAGGGGCTGAAAAAATGTAGCCCCATCGCCGAATTTTAAATCAAATTTGATGCCATAATTTTGTTTATATTTTGTTCATCAAATCCTACATTTTGTTCACCGTCCCATTTTCAGTTACATGCGTATCAAATTTGGGGGTTGCATTTCTCCAGCCCCCTCTCCATCTACGAATTTTGAATTCAAATTGGTGTCATAATTGTGTTCACATTTTGTATTTTGTTCAGTTGTACATACTTGACAACGAGGCAACTCGGTAACTGTTCCTTCCTGGGCTACACGCAATTTATAGGACAAGACAAATATGTCTTCCTTCTTCAAATTTCGAAGGAAAATAAATGCTGTCATTCTGTTTACATTTCTTTCGTGAATCCTGCACCTGCAGCTTTCCTAGCAAAGGTATAACTTGTAGTACCTAATTGAGGAATTACTGCTCTTTAATTATTCAGTGGTAATCATAAGTTCATAATGGTCTGGATGATTCATTATTTTTCAGGACGGCATGTTTGTTCTGACAAAATTTGAGAACATCATTTGTAATATTCTCTGTCAATCCCAAACTGATCACCACCCCCTTCATTTGGATCAATTACCCGGTCCACAAATTAGTGTAATAATTTGCCACAATATGCAAATCACGCATCAGATAAATAGAAAACCTACTCAAATGGAAGTTGACTAGAACCTCTGGCTTCTTTACACATTAAATGGTGATGGGTGAAATTTTTCTTATTGAAAATGATCCGTAAAGTACACGACAGTAACGATACCAAACGATATAAAATACGAGTATGTGGCACACATTATCATGAAAGTTTTACAATAATTCTAGAAAGGGAGCGCGCGTACATACTCACGCCCTTTGCATTTTACTCCACTGCACGCTCTGTACTGACCAACATTTCCCCCCACACTACCACCGCAAGCACACACTACCACTTCAATCCCAAAGTACAAATGCCACAAACATCAAACACTAACTGATGCCTGTAGTGTCAAGCGCTTGGGGCATTCCCTGGGACGTTGCCCCCACGAAATTGATTTATGCAATGTCTGTGCGGCAAACAGTAGGTGGTAGCCCTGGAACCAATTGTCAGGCAGTTTGTAGATTGGCAACCAATGAAATCCCTGCAGGAAGGGTTCACAGTAGGTAATTAGTTATGGCCCAACAAGGGATGAATAACAAAAAAGAGGCTGATAGTCACTGAATTTAGTCAAAAAATCCTTATGGCGATGAAAATCATGGCAATTTATGATTACTGCCGAATAATTAAAGAGCAGAAATTCTTCAATTAGGCACTACAAGTTACACCTTTGCTGGGAAAGCTGCAGGTGCAGGATTCATGAAATAAATGTAAACAGAATGACAGCACGTGTCCTATAAATTCAAACTGCGTGTAGCCCAGGAAGGAACAGTGCACTGAGTTACATAGTTGCCAAGTACAACTGAAAAGAATTATGACACCAATTTGAATCCAAAATTCAGAGATGGGGGGAGTAAAGAAATGCAACCCTCCATTTGAAACGCATGTGACTGAAAATGGGAGGGTGAACAAAATAAGGGATCGCTGAACAAAATATGAACAAAATTATGACATCAAATTTGATTTAAAATTCGGAGATGGGGGCTACATTTCTTCAGCCCCCCCCCCCAATTTGAAACGCGTGTAACTCATAAAGGAAATGTAACAAAATCTGGGACTTGCTGAACAAAACTGAACAAAATTATGACATCAAATTCCATTGTAAATTTAAAGATGGCGGGGGCTACATTTTTTCAGCTTCCTCCCACCCCCCCCCAAAAAAAAATTGAACGCATGTATCTCAAAAAGAGGAAAGGTGAACAAAATTTCTATTTGCTGAACAAAATTATGACATCAATTTTGACCCCGATTCGGAGGGGGGGGGGCACGAGAATGGACCTGTGTACTACAGGGTTAGTCAGTTTTACTTCCGCCATAGCAAAACTAGTTTTTCGCGAAACCAGGTGCACGTTGTTACGCCACGCGAGGGGTCTCTTCGACAAAAATTTCATGGGAAATATTCGGGGAAAACTTCGATGGCTTTTGTAAAATTTTATCAAGAATTTTCAGGAAAAATTTTATAAATCTCCGAAGAATTTCATCGGAAATCTTCGAGAATAATCTCCTATTCAGGAAAAACTTGTGATAATTTTCGGAGAATTTCATCGGACACATCATTGAGAAATATCTCCAATGATTTTAGGCGAATTTTGTCAGAAACTTTAGGGAAAATCTCCAATGATTTCAACCAATTTTATCAAGAATCATCGAGAAGTATCTCTGATGGTTTTGGAAGGATAACCTTAGAAAGAATTTTGATGCTTTTCAGAGATTTTCATCAAAAATGTTCGGGGAAAATCTCTAATGATTTCTAAGGAATTAATCAGAAATCTTGGAGAAAAAATGTCATGATTTCCAGAGAATTTTATCAGAAATACATATTCAGAAAAAAGTCCAGTGTTTTCCAAAGAAAATATCCTCGAAAATCTTCGGAAAAATTTTCTGATAATTTTTAAAGAATTGCATTGGAAATTTTCGGAAAACAACTCCGATAATTTCCGAAGAATCTCATCGAAAATTTTTAGAAAAAATGTCCGATGTTTTCCAAGAAAGTTCATCAGCATTCTTCGAGAAAATTTTCTAGCAATTTTTAAAGAATTTCATTTTTATCGGAAGCACTCGGGGAATAACACTAAGAGTTTTGAAGAATTGTACCGAAAACCTTCAGAAGAAACCTTCGATTATTTCCAATAAATTTCATGAAAAATATTCGGGACGATTCCTTTGATTTTCGAAGATTATTTTGACAAATTTTAACGAAAATATTGAGGGTAAATTTCCGATCATTTTCAATGAATTTCATCGGGCGAATTTTGTTAAAAATTCTAGAAAAAATCTCCAATGATACCAAACAATTTTATCAAGAATCATCGAGAAGTATCCCTGATGATTTTGGAAGGATATCCTCAGAGAAAATTTTGATGCTTTTTAGAGATTTTCATCAAACATGTTCGAGGAAAATTCCCAATGATTTTTAAGAAATTAATCAAAAATCTTGAAGGGAAAAAGTGATGATTTCTGGAGTCAGAAAAAGTCCACTGTTTTTCAAAGAATTTCCTCAAAAATCTTGGGGAATATTTTCCGACAATTTTCAAAGAATTGCACCGGAAATTTTCGGAAAACAACTGCGATAGTTTCCAAAGAATCGCATCGAAAAGTTTTAGAAAAAAATTCCAATGTTTTCCAAGAAAGTTCTTTCTGAAGAAAACCTTCAGGAATCATCGAAGGTACTTCTCAATCATATCCGATTAAGTCCTTTGGAACAATTGCAGAGTTTTCCCAAAATTTCCCACAAATGTCTCCTGAAACTATCGGACAATGTTTCTCAATGATGTCCGATAGAATTCATTGAAAATGATCGGAAATTTACCCTTAATATTTTCGATAAAGTTCGTCGGAAATAATCTTTGAAAATCAAAGGAATCGTCCCGAATATTTTCCATGAAATTCATTGGAAATAATCGAAGGTTTGTTCTGAAGATTTTCGGTACAATTTTTCAATACTCTCGGTGTTACTCCCCGAGTGTTTTCCATGAAAGTCTCCAAAAATTATGAGGAAACTTTCTCGAAGAATTTTTATGAAATTTTTTGGAAAACAATGGACATTTTTTTTGGAGATTTCCGAAATTATTGGAAATTTTTACCGAAAATTTATAACGAAAGTGCTTAAAAATCATCCGAGATTCTTTTCTTTCCGAGGATGATGAAATTCTTCGGAGATTATCGAACATTTTTCCAGAAGATTTTCAATGAAATTCATCAGAAAGCATCGGAGTCTTTCTCCGAATATTTCCTATGAAATTCTTAAAAAATTGTCAGAAAATTTTCTCGAAGAATGCTGATGAACTTTCTCGGAAACACTAAAAATTCTTTCTAAAAATTTCCGATACAATTTTTTAAAAATCATCGGCAAATTTTCCCGAAGATTTTTGAGGAAATTCTTCGAAGATTTAGAAAATTTTTCCTGAAAATTCTTGATAAAATTCTTCAAAAGCCATCGGAGTTTTCCCCGAATATTTCCTATGAAATTCTTGTCGAAGAGACCGCTCGCCTGGCGAAACAACGTGCACCTGGTTTCGTGAAAAACTAGTTTTCCTATGGCGGAAGGAAACCCGACTAACCCTGTGTACTTCGCCACTTCGATTTAAAGTTCCAATCCACTATCTAAATGCAAATTCAATGGATTATCCATATTTTTTCGATAAGAATCGGAATTTTTGAATGCGGATTCTTGAACTATGTTTTGAAAAAGAATCCGACCCGTGGATGGAATGATTCTAGAACCCTCTCTGCTGGATTCGGATTCTCCAATTCAGAATAATTTTGGTATCAGGGTGTATTTCAGATTCTAAAGCACATGGTCATAAATTCAGATTTACTCGTCCAGAAGACCTTTAGGTCATTTTTTTCGAATATTGTAGTAACTTTTCAAGTTTTTTTCCTTTCGTACTACATACAAGAATTCTTCATCCAAATAACTAAACCTCGCCCGGATTAGGTAAATCAGAAGTATTCTTGTAACGCACGTCAGTTAAACCGATCCGCATATTCGAACTCCGCTAGAAGCGCTGTAACCGCTGGACGAAAATATGATACTGTTCGTTATCACCATCTACTACAGTGCAAAGTGTCAGTTGATTTACCAATCTCCTGCCTTCAGTTTCATGTTAAAATATGAATTTGTTCCTTTTTACTAGACTACACTTATCCTGATAAAACAGAACTTTGCTCAGAAATGATTATTTTCAATTTCAAAATTATGTTCAAAATTTACGTGCTCATACTGATGTAGGGTTTCTCATAAATCATGTTTTCGTCCGCTGATTAGCTTTATTCGAATATACGAATTCCTCTTTTCGCTACGTATACAACTACCGCATCTTCATCTAACAATCAAAATTTCGATAGTATACAATGGAACCAACCCAAATTCTAAAAAATGAAAAATCGCGTTGGAAAAACTACGAAAATCTTACTCTTAAAAATGGGAAATTAGTGTCATTCGTTTTTTTTTTGTTTTTTTTTTTTTGTCATTCAACATTGAGAAAAGTTTACTCCACCCCACTCTTACCACAAACCATGAGTGCTACCTGACTTTTATTTTAAGAACATCTCAGCTGAATATTGTCACTTTTCATTGCGACATTCGCATATTACGTCGGCTCATCTTGCAAATTACGCTAAACAGACTCGTTCTCTAGGTACAATTAAGTCCACCGTTTCCACCACACTTCGATAACAACAGAAGTAAATTAATATGAAGTTGGAAAATGCTCCACCTTGGCCTTAAGGACACAGATACCGTATGATGAAGAATCAAAATACTTAAGGTACTCATAAAAAGAACAAAGTACATAGAATCCGTTAAATCAAGATCCACAAAATGAAACCCATTAACGAACAACACATACACGCGCACCCACACCTACGTATTTTTATAAAAATAATGAACCTTACTTCACAAAAGCAAGTGAATGCAACATAAATGTCCCAGACAGAACACAGAAGAAAATTAAAATTCTAAACATGATACACGTAATATGTTTGCAAATTACGAGAAATGAAAACATTGAAAAATGAAGAACACTTGATGAATAAATGTTCCCCGAACACGAAGGCCTACTGATCTAAATGTGAATCAAATGGCAAATGGACAGCAACACTTTCAAAACAATTCGGATCTTCTTCGACAACTGAATTCTCTATTACTAGACTCTATCAAATGTTTCAAGAAATGAAAGCTTCACAAAACACAGCAGAGGAGAACCTATCACGAACTCTCCAACCATTCGACTGGTTCACGATTTCCGAGCACAGCACCCGTTTCGGCCAAGCTAGATTAACGTACCTATAATCCGCCGAGTGCAACACTTCGTAGAAGTACGTGACTTGAGCTTTGTGCGAAGACAACGTCCTGGACATGTCACCTCCGCCACTAGCACTGTCGTGCGACAACTGACTCACGATAGTCGGATTGTATTTCCACTGCAGAATATAAACAGCCGTGAACTGCGCCACGTGAGAGCCCTGGACACTTTCGCCGTCATGACACACCACGCTCGTTTCCACCTTTTCGTAATCGGTGCCTTCTTTCCAGTTCTTATCGATGATGCTTTTCAGCTCCGAACCTGCGAAAACGTGGAAATTGGAAACAATACTGGACATTTCAACACAAAAGTTAATCGAAAATCGAGGCGAAGATATTGGTCCAACAGTAAGTTGAAGAAGAGGTGAAATGAGGAATATAACCTACGAAGACTTACAAAAATTGCTTAAGATCATAAAACTCAACGACTGTTAGTACATGTGAACATTCATCGAGAGTTGTTCAGATTCTGATAAGACGTTTTCAAACTTCTTGAAGAATCAAGACTCAGTAAAACCTATTGAGATTCGTTGATATTCTGTTAAATACAACTCAGAATAGTTCTAAGAACCGGTGACGAATTATAAAAATCGTGACTGGACTGTTCAAGTGTGTTCAGACTTACGAAGTTTTTCTCAGAAATGACTTCATCTCGCCCGGGAAGAGAGACCATCAACTGAGCTCCTTATTCTCAAGTAATTTTTGACGGCTCAATTTAGACAGAGAAAATATCTTACGGTTTATGTTAGAGAGTGAGTGACTTTGGTAAATTCTGTATGTAGGGTGTGCAAATTCACAATTTCTTCCTTCTGTAGTCCAGAGCGCTTTCGGCTGTTATACCATCTTCAGTAGAGTACAGCCGAAAGCGCTCTGGACTACCGAAGGAAGAAATTGTGAATTGGCACAGCAGTGTCGAACGGGCCCGGGTGGCTACCTGGCGATTGCCAGGGGCCAGCCGAAAGTGAAGTTTCAAGGGGGCCAAGAACAGCTATACTGCAACAATATTGTGCTTGCGAAAAATTTTCAACATAAGTTTGAAGGAAATTTGATGGCGCATCTAACATGAAGGGTGAATTTAAAGGCCTAAAAAGCAGAATTAAAAATGCCATTTACACATATTGCCAAGCGCATGTCCTCAATTTAGTAATGGGACATACAATCTCTAGTTGCAGTAAAGCAGATTTGTTTGGATTAGTTCAACAGGGTGCAGTATTTGTAACTGACTCGTATAAAAGAATGAATTTGTGGAGAAATGAACTTGCGACTACAATGGAAGGTCATAATAAATTGAGGCGTTTGGGCAAAATTGGAAAAACAAGAAGGTGGAGCCAAGATAAGGCTTCATCTTCAATTTTTGAACTACTTACAAAAATACCAGAAATGAAGATTACTTTTTGGAGTATCTCAAAAAGGTAGCTGTTGGCAGTAAATTTGATTGTAGATCAAAATTTTAGGCACGTTCTTCAATGAAGAATTGGGAGAAATTTGATACAATTTTTACCGCCGTAATTATTTTTAATTTGTTTTCTGTCACAACTCCTGTTTCAAAATATTTGCAGCCTTCTTCATTAAATTATCTACGAGCATGGAAAATGATGGAAAAACTGAGCTCCAAATCGAAACCAAAAGAAATGAAGCATATTTTTTAAAATTATATGAAGAAACAAAAGTATTTGTGAGAGAATGTAATGAATATTTTGCAAAGGAAGAGGCCGATGAACTTGAATTTGAAGACATTAGTGATGACAGTGATGAAAAGGAATGTGAGCTTCAACGGAGGGAAACTTTGTGAATAGAAATAGAAGAAGATTTTGCACCTCGTAGAATTCCTTTAAAAAAAGAGAGAAGCGATGAGCAAGCCAGTGATGAACTACCAGAATTAGGCTTGTCCATAACTTCTCACGTGAATATTTTTTACAGCATTATTGACAATGCTCAAGGAAGTATCAAGGGGAAGTTTATTCCAAATAAAGATTTATACATGGATTGTTCGTGGTTGGATTCAGAAAAATTTGAAGAAATTTCAAACATGAAAAGTATTTTAGAATTTCCTACATAAACTTTTTTAAAGATAAGTGAATTAACAAGCTTGAGCAGAATATCGTTACTGGATGAACTCAAGCAATTTGCAGGGCAGTATGATAGCTTGACTCAAAATTGGCGGAAACTTTATGCAATTACAGCAGCAGAAGGTCATCAAGACAAAGGACAGATTAAGGATGATCAAGATCAAAAGTTGGAAAGTTCAGCATCTGAAGAAGAATTTGATTCAGATTCAGGAATGAGAATGACAGTAGCTCAAGCTCACCACGATGAAGATAAAAACTGTGCCTCATGTTTGGGATGCCTCTTTTCAATTTTGCATGAATTAATAACTATGTCTGGAATCTTTAACAATTTATACGCAGCCATATAATTTATACTTTTGTTGCCCTGCATCCAAATGTATTGCGAACGGTGTTTTTCGAAGTTGAAAAAACTCAAGGACGGTTCAAGAAATACTGTTGGCCAAGAATTATTAAGCCCTTTACTGTAATTTTCAAAAGTGGGGTATGACACGGGGCCCAATGTGTGAGAATCGCCAGGACCTTAAAGAAAGCCAGTCCGACACTGGGCACACTCTACATATAGAAGAGAAAATATCAGTTCTTTTGGGATCTTAGTTTTTCAAGAAGGAAGAGGATGTGTCTTCAACACCGCATAGAAGTTCTGCCAGCATTGAAATTCCATTAGCCGACTCCAGAACAGACCTGATAACGGGTTCAAAGAAGACTCACGCAATTCTTAAATAGTTGTATAGAGCAAATATGATTCCTAAGTATTCAACATAGTTTCAAGTAGAGCTACCCTGCAAAAAGCAATGAGAATTATACAAAACTACTCCACTATTAATACCTGGGTAGGATACCGGACCATCTTTCACATCCACATCTTGGTTAATTTTATACACCGTAAATACGATATCTTGACGCATTACATCGAAGTCCCAAGTAATAACCGATCCAGTTTCTTTAACATAAACAACTATTTCGAAAACCTGAAATAAGAAAGTATCATTAAATACTGAAACATACTTTAACAATTATTGCAACCGCAGGCCGTAACCCGTCAGAGATTTCAGCATTAAAACGTATAAACATGTTATTGGAAAAGGAAAAGAGTATAAAGCAAGAACTATAAAATATGCATGACAAAGTTTTGGCTGACATCACATAGCAAACGTTGAAGGCATTCGATGATGAGATACACACGAAGACGTACCGAAAAGACTTTGTTGGAGGATTAGAAATCTTAATTTTTCAGAACCCTAATGAAAATTTTACTAAGTAGAGAACAGAAAGATCTTTTCTATTAGATTTTGATATTTGTTTCCATTCTAATACTGTAACCCACATAATAGCCATTCTGAGATTCTTAATTGATTTGGTACACTGCATAAAGCTGCGTCAACTGGTTGAAACACAAAATGTCCGGAGCACTCACCACCGCCTTCAGAATTATTTTTGAATACCAATTAGCAAGAACCTACTTTTGGCCCTTTCTCGTCACAAAATAGAATGAAGGGACCCTCAGGTCAATTCTCCTCTCCCGAGGAAATCACTGAAATCCTCTCTCTTTTCATTCGCTCTCACCCGAGCCCTGGAACCGCCCCTTCGAGCATTACCTCAGGGACATCGGGGAGCCTTTTAGAGCTGCCTTAGCCCTCTTCTCTTCTTGCCGGGAATCGACCTAGGTCGACTGCGCTATCTTCCTGTCGAATACCCGTATCACTAGCCCCGTGATTCATGACGATGAATTCACCGAGCATCGGCAGGTAGCGCCTTACCCACTTACAGGTTTCAGATACTGGCGACCGATTGAACATTTCTCGGAAGCCTCTGCTGTAAGTGGTTGTGATTCTCTGTACGTTATCAAAATGCGGTGTTAGAATGTGTGACGAGTTCTTTCTTGCATTACTGATAACAATGCCGGCGTTGGGAATCGAACCCGGTGTCTTCGGGTTATGAAGCCGAGTTCTTACCGCTACGCCACAGAGCCACTCACTGAAATCCTCCCATCCTTGTTCCGAATCCTAATCTAGTATTTTTACACTCAGTTCTACGCTTTGATCCTGAGTATTTTGGATTTTGTGTATAATCCAATTGTTGGGGTTCACAGTGTACTAAAATGATGCCGAAGAACTGAGAAGCTGATTTTGCCATTCCAGGGAAACATCCAATTTCCGAAACGAATAAGGACACAAATGTAAAGCCATCGCGTTTCAATGTTGACGGCCTACGGATTTTGTCGACGGTATCGAGAAGTCTTTCGGTAAACATGCACCCCGACTATAAACTGTTGCAGTATTATCTCCAAAATGGTACTGTTTTAAAATTAAGATTATTTACCTGTCCTCGATGGAGGGTAAATGAACTGTAAATACTGTTCTCTCCCAGAGTGAATCCTTCTTTCTCCAACTCGGAATCGGGCAGGTATAGAGATTTCGGCACCAGTCCGCCTTCTCGAATTTTTGTCTGCGAAAGAATAAATGTGTTAAAATAACAAAAGCTTCTGAACAGTTTCCTAATTATCGCTTTTAATGTCTCAAAGTTTGAAATCACACGTTTGTTAACAGGACTGCGGAATAATTTGAGAAAAATACGCCTTGTAACCCTCATTTGAGGAAATATTTGACGTTTCGCATACAGGGTAATTCACAATACACATTACTATTGAAGAAACACGTAAACATGGTAAAAGGTTCATTTCTCAAATCACTCTCTTATTCTGTCATCAAGTTCTATCATGCCATTAGTTAAATGCTTGGCTGGAAAAAGGGCCTCATTTTCGTATGAAAACACAGCTGATCTGCAGAATCAAACGGTAAACTTTTCAGGGAATAACGTGATCTGTAAACTGCTTCAGAGCGTTAGAAAGGTGACAAAAACGCACCTCTAGTACAGGATTTCATTTTCCCGCTCTCCTGAAAAATTACAATGCGTTATAACGGCCCTGCGGCTGGTAACGAACGGCGTCCCGTAAGTTTTATGTACATAAGGAGATCCTTGAATTGCGTCCGAGAGTAGGCAGCGACATCCTTGAACTGCGTCCCAGAGTAGGCAGCGAGATACGTGAATTCCGTCCGTGACTCATGCATGTGATTCACGAACTGCGTCCGACCAATCGAGCTGGCAGATGAACGAGTCGCGGCTTTTACAGAGTACACCTCATCGCGGCTTTTCGCTGAATCTTCCCCATCTCCGCTCTTCTGTAGGGAATCTTGATGGCGTCGGCAAATACTAGCGCCCCGTATACGAGAACCGACATGATGACGTTGACGTACATCTTCCTCCGCTTTCTTCTCGGTCCCCATAGGTTCGACATCAGACGGGACAGCTATCCATGTAATCGATCCGCCTTCTCAGCTGCCGTCGGAAGTGCTTTCGGAAATGCAACTTCCCGTCGAACCACAGTCCCAGGTACTTCAGGGCTGTACAGAGCCCAATCTCCACACCTTTTAGGACAAAGGTGGGTGGGCTGTACTAGCGTCGCTTCGTGAACAACACATAGCTTCCGTCTTCTGTACCGCTAAGCACAGCTCTGCCGACTCGATCCAGTGGGTCAGCATCTCGAACGCCTGGTCAACTCGTCGCGTGACCTCTGCTGTCGTCTCGGCTTGGCACACCACCAACGTGTCGTCGGCGTAGCAGATCAGCTTGACGCCTGGTGGCAGTGCCAGCCTCAGCATTCCGTTAAAGGCGACGTTCCACAAGGTAGGTCCGAGCACTGATCCCTGAGGAATGCCGCAGGTCATCTCCCTGGTGACGGGTCCGGCCACCGAATCCATCTTTATTCGCAGGCCGTCGAAGTAACTTCGTATGATGCGCACGAAATAACCAGGTCCCCGCGCCAACTCCAACGCCTCCATGATACGCGTATACGGATCGATTTAATTAGTGGGACGCAATTCACGAATGTGAGTGAGTTTTGTAGTTGGGACGCAATGCATAGAACTTCTTACTCTCCGGACGCAATTAACGAATTCCCCAACTTTGCTTTCCGCTAAGAATTCAATTTCCCTTTATTCAAGCTCCAATTATACTGTGCATACACAAAGTTCTCAATTTCTGTGTACAACCGAAGACCGTTCCTTACCTCACACGGACCACCTAGAAAATCAGGAACGATATTTGCATCGATGTAATCAACCAGGCCACCTTCTTCTTGATAGTCGTTTCCACCGTACAACAAGAACTTCGTACGAGTTCTTTCATCTGGAATGAGAGAAAAAATTTAAGTATCTTAATCACGTTTTAGGTTTCGTGTCTACATGCGATCCGTTCCGGTGAATAGCGACTCATCTCGTGAGAAAAGGAAAACGTTTAATCAACATCGTTCATTTGGTCTGATATTCAAGAATTACTGGAATAAACGTCTCGAAACATTATCCTACAGACATATGAAAAGAGAGCTTGTTCGGTCTCACTCAGGTTTTCAAATATGATTCACACTAGGATTCACTGGACTATGTGAATCAATAGATTATTTTCCCCCTTAATGACGTCCTCCATTCAACAAGCTATTAATTTACAATCAGAATCTCTTTTTTTTTCAGAATTCGCTTTCAGCTTGAAAACAAGCAAACTAACCGGAAAACGAATTTAAAATGTTGAATGATGATACGCGTTGAAAATAAACATCAGATCAGATAACGGATGAGGTCATGCGATGAGGTCATACGAAATACCATAGAACACTGTCATGGCATAAGCATAATCACTCCTCTTTAAAAACAGAAGACGTTCGAGGTACGTGACTGCTATCGTTTTTAACAATAGGGACAGAAATTTCCAAGGGGCGAGCAGTTCGAATTCGAAAAAGCGACTGGATACACGAACTCTTTGTTCATAGATTAAAAGTTACAAAAAGGTGGATACTTGCAAATTAATGACCAACCAAATTTTCCGAAGCCATCATGAAATTAACGCAAAACAAAACAGCTGCAAAATTTAAAATGTTGGTCTGTAATAATTGATGCATTATTTTTATGAGGTACTTAGCGTCCATTCTTATGCAGACACCGAAAAATACAATAATCGAAAGTTGGAAATCTTGAGAAGTCTGATAGATTTTGAAGTGACTTTCTGATTCACGGTTAAAGACAAAATCAGTTTCACTTGACTACGAACGTGATCAAGTAATAATACTTTTACTTCAACACTGATAAAACGTAAGACAACTATGCAGTATTACATGTGATAGTGAATTTAAAAAAAAAATAGCAAACACGCTAGTGGTTGCCCAACGCACTCCCTCCAATGTCTTCTGTTCAGATAAATCCTTTATAGAGAACGAGACTAACACACCGATATTAAGAACTGTAATAAAAATGCAAAAGTTGAAATTTTCCAATTTCCAAGACTTTTTGGCCAACAGTATATCAAGAATCGGACTTTTAGAAAAGCGAGCGCTGTCACTGTTCTACAAGATTAAATTATTCACATTTCGTACGTGAAACAATTTAATCGCAGTTAGCATCAAAGCGAACATACAGGCGTCAACAATTTTTTTCAGGGAAGAGGGCTTCTAGGCAGCGTCTATATCACACCAACCTGGGGCGAAGTGAGCCGCCTTTCCGAAAAATTAGGTTCGAACCACAAAAAACTGAATTTCCACTACTTTTTTGAGAAAAATAGGTAAACTGAGACGTCCTTTCAAGTATTTCTTAGTATCTGAGCCTGCAGCCGGTACTACACTCCTGATTAATGGGTTCTGTCGTAGAAGAAAAACAATTTGGAGGGTGGAGTAGCGCAGTTATCGAAATCCCCTTCTCATTCGAAGATTGCGGAAATCAACCAAATGCTGAAAGTTCACACAATTACACAAAATATAGGTTTACACTATCGCTCTTATAATCATCTGTACGTGTTTTCCATTCATTGATGGGATTCATGTTTCACGTTTACCACCAATAATCTCGATTAACGTTTCTGACTCTTCGAAAAATCAAATTTTGAAGTGAAATTTGGCGAAAAGCAAACTCCATAAATGGGGACAGAATTCCAGGTGAAAACAATAGAATATGTGTTAGCGGCATATTGTGAAAGCCGTCCTATTATGAAATGCCTAGGCTGTTTACAGAATGAAAAAAGTGATACTTTATTGTTAGCCATTTTATGAAATGACTAAGATTTCATGAACTGACAAAATGTCGATAGGCAGATCATAAATTATAATGAAGAACTTCGCCGTGTGAGCGTGCAATTTCCTGTTACTGGGGATCGATAAGAATTGCAGCATGAAGTGAATCAAAGGACGGCGATTGGAAAGTTTGAAGATCCGGTCAGAGCTTACTATAGTGCACGGGAAGCCACGGCATTCTCAGTTGTAAGGAAGCGTTGAGCGTGCGAAGGGCGATGTTCAGAATATACTGGTCACATGGCCGAGTGACAACAGAAGTACAAGGTAGAGTACAGGTCTTCGTTTTGTACAATTTATGAAAACCAGAGCTCAGCACAAGGGTATTAAAAGGAGTCCGCATGAAGCCATGTTCGGCATGCCCGCCCGTGTAGGGCTTGAACGAACCGGCTTACCTTCTGACCTGGACCATCTGTTGGCTGATGAAACTGAACTTGAAGACGCCCTCCAGGGATTGTATGCAACTAGCGACCGAACTGACGACGATTATGACGACGACGAGGAGGAAGTTCTTGATGACCCTGCCCACTCCTCTTCCCTCACCCATATTATCGATGCGAAAAAACGAGCCATTTCTACAGAAAGAGCTTCTGCTAAAGAAGGTCTAGTGTAACAGGCCAAGCAAATGAAACTTGACTCTGACGCTAAATTCTTGGCACCCGAGATAGGCGCGACAGTTCGTGTTCTTATACCCGATATCGACCGTGGGAAATTAGATGCCCGATTAGTGTTAGCACGAGTGCTATGAGAAACTGAGTTGGGCCCCACAAAAATGCGTTTACAGCAACCATACGCTCGGTCCTAGTTTACCGTGTGCGCAGACAGATTTCTAGATGAAGGGGACATTCCGGAAAATATAATTTCTCTTCGGTCTGCCGCTAGACAAGAGTCCGAGGACACAGGGGGACATGGTCAGGGTTTTGTCCGTTGCCAATGTACTAAGCAACGCAGCACCAACTGATGCGCTTGCCGCCGGAAGGGTCTCACGTGCAGTAGCAAGTGCCATAGCAGCTCGTCGTCCTCCAACAAATGAGATATCCGTTCACCTTCGTTCATTTGTAAGATGATAATTGTTTGTTCCATTTAAAACTTTAATTTTTTGACTAAACTGTCTTATATGTTTCGCATTACACATTAAATTGCACATTTCACAGTTCGCCCGATGCTCAGTCAGCATTTTATAAAAAGACTAGTCATTTTATAACAAGCCCAGGCAACTTTTTGAATTAATTCGGCGTATACTTAATTTGTCTGAACTTGACCGTCAATTCTTAAAAAGCCTAGGCATTTCATAATATGACAACATTTCCTAATATGCCGCCAACACATACAATCTTTACTAAGCCATTTTGCATACATGTGAATGAGTCATGGGCTTTCACACTTGGTGTTTGTTTACATCCATTCTTATCTCGTGTGGGATGTTTCTCATCTATTTTCGATTTCAGCTGTAGCGCGCAAGATATTAGTTTGAGTCGTTGAGTTCAGTTTTAAGTTTTCGTTTCATTTTCTTACTGGGTGATAATTGTTGAAAATTATCGATTCTGTCAGTATTTAAGATCAACGTCGTGTAACTGAGTAATTATGCAGCTGGCCTGCCAAACGTAGCTAAGACTAGTCGTGTTGATAAACTGTCAGTTAGTTCTTTTGATCCCTGTACAGACACGTTATCTGAAGATAATGATCAAGAGTTGCCTTCCATATCACTCATTGACATTTATAACTATTTTGTTTAAACAAGTGTGTACACAAGTAACGCAGTTAGAGGCTTATAAATCGCTGAAGAGTTACAATTATTTCATTATTTCATTAGCGGTTGGATTAGGAGTATAAGTTTTTTTCATTCGAATTGCGCGATACCATGTTACTCTTCTCTAATGTTGTTGTATATATTGAAGGTCAGGTTAGAATCTCGCGTTGATTTTGGGGAACGAATAAAAATGTATATCTGGTTCCGATGAATTTGAAAAACATCCTTTAACGCAGCAATGCTTCATTGTGAAGGAAATAATTGATGAAAATACAAACATCTCGCTAATTATTCCCGATTCGAGATTTCAATTCACAAGTGGTTGACCTAGTTGATATGAAACACCCCAAGCGAGATAAGAACGGATGTAAACAAACTCGAAGTGTGAAAGCCCTATTTCCCTGATCGCATCACAAATAAGCTCCCTAGTCGCTAATGTACGAGTACACCAACTCGTTCAACGCTACTTTTAATTCAACCGAGCGGTCGACAAGATTCCAAATGTTGTCGCACAAAAGACACTGAACGAGTATTCGTTTTTCACACATTTAAAATAACCGAATTCCATCGTTATTCAGACGGAACCACGCGAATGATATTCGTTAAGCAATCAAACCAGTCGCGTGGAACCAGTTAAAGATCTGCTCGTTTTATCCAAAATTTTACCTATGAACGTTTGAACAATGGCCCAAAGTATAGGAAATACTCTCGGAGCGCGGACAATCAATACTCGGCCAAGTGTTTCAGGGTAGTTTGCCTCTGCAATCTCTATTATTCGCAGCAACGCCTGAAACATAAGAATTAGAGAGAACCGCTGATAAATTGTTCAAAACCAGTACAATAGTTTCTTTATGGTCAGTAATTATTAATGATGCCGAGTTCCAGAGACTTCCATACTTTTTACAATGAAATTTATCCGGGATCTTACAAAATACGAGCATTTCCCCCCCCCCCTTAGTTTTACTCTCAACCCGAGCCCTGAAATCCGCCTTTTCGAGCATCACTTCACAGACGTCGGGGAGGCTACTAGAGCTGTCTTAGCCTTCTTCTCGTCCTGCCGAAAAACCGGCCTAGGTCGGAATGTAGCGGCGCACAAACCAGTCGGCCAACCAGACCCCCCAAAATACGAGCATTACTCCTCAATTAATTATTTGAAGGATACTTTGAGTATAGTTCAGGGGGAAAAGTAAGATGAAAACAAACCATAGAACGGCGATAACTGATCAGTTTCTAAGAAAAAAAAAACTATTTTTTGTTAACATTCACCCCCCCCCCCGTGTAACTGAACAGTTATATGTAGATTTCCATTACTATTTTTATCCGAAATTATTCTGAGAATAGTATAACCCTGTGATTCCACTATACATGATCGATTATTGAAGATAAACTGCTTCAAAGGCATTAGATGATAAAACAAATCACGTTGTACTGATTATCAACATGCAACATTTAAATCCGATGACTGAGAAAATAGTATATATACTTTACGTAACAAGTAACATGAATACTTTAGAAAACTAAAGGTGAATTTACATTCGAGTCGGCGACATGTCGCGTACGAACTTTTAAGTAATGTTGGCGACAACTACGGATTTACATTCCTTTCCAACTTCGTTGCAGGCCTATCACAGACATGTCGCGGACAACTTTTCCCCGAACCGACAAATGTCGGTTTGAGGAGGATGTCACCCGACTTGAACGTAAATCCATCATAAACATCACAAAAAGCCACAGGGGCGTAGTAAGTCAGCCGGGTGTAATGAGGGAGACAGACTCCAACTACAACATCGAAACGAATCCCACCGCATTCAAGATAAACATTTCGTAAGACATTTCTGTTATATAAAGCGTAAATCTACTATCAACTCCAGAAAGCAACCCAGCACATATTGTTTCTCATTTTACGACAGCTTGGAGAAATTTTCTCTTCCTCAACGACCGGCGTCGGCCTGGCGAAGTTTTGAGCCCTCGGAAAATCGAATTCGAAAGGGCCTCCTGCACACACATACTGAGAAAATGTGATGCGATCTGACATACCCAGGCTTGTTGCGGAAAAATCGATTTTGAGATAATACTCTTATCGGATGCACCACACTCCACTGAGCATTAAAAAATATATATATTGAGATCCGATGAAAATTCGTCGAGTTTTGACTTGTGAGAAAAACAAGTTCAAAGTTTCTGCAATATTTCCGCTACTTTTATTTTTATATACTTTTTAGCAAATTTTTTGAACATAAACAAACATGTTTTTAAATCTATTGTTTCACGCTGAATCCGATATCACCATCAGAATCCAACTCCTCCATTACGCATACATAAATTTTAAAATGAAACAATCATACAATCCGTTAACCATAAAATTTGAAACATAAGTGCAATTAGCCGACCTGATACGTATCAATCTTCTTGCTTACATAATTTTTCGGTTTTTCATTTTTGAGAGAGGCTAAGCCTCCTACGCCCCCCTTTATTGGCGATTCTCTTTGTAGTACAGCATATAGCTACAATTCATTTTTCTTGTTAACGAATGGTTAAAACTTAAAAATTTCGTTGTCGTGATAACTGATAAACAGAGATGGGGTGATTCCCTGATGTTGGAGAATAGGATTCTTTTTTTTTTTTTTTTCTAATTTGCTCTCCACCCGAGTATTGGAATCCGCCCTTTTCGAGCATTACTCCAGAGACGTTGGGGAGGCTATTAAGGCTGTCTTAGCCCTCTTCCCTTCTGGCCCAAAATTCTGACGAGTTGCTACGTAGGCTCGAACCCGGGACCTCCGGATTCTAAGACCAACGCCTTATCCACTCGGCCAACCAGACCTCTTGGAGAATCGGATTCAGTCATTTGTGATTTCTTGTTGTGGATTTTTTTTTATGCTGAAATGGGTTATTCTTCGAAAGTGTTGCTGATATTTCAGTCCCCAGCAGTTATTTTACAAATTATCAACGATACGGGCCTTTTTTTTTTTTTTTTTTTTTTTTTTTCGTTGATAGATATGACTGAATTATAATTTTTTACTTTTTCAAGGTCTCAGAAGAAAATTTGATCCACTTTCAAAGGGTCAAAAATTGGATTAAATATGCTAAAATGTCCGTCGACATGGTTGTCCATCTAACAATTTTTATTATCATTATTTTTTTCCAAATTTTCAAACTATAAATTATATTAGAACAAACTGACAAAATAATACTACGCCAGATAAACGAATGAATGAGTTGGTAACGTGGAAATTGCGTCTTCACTGCTACGAGTCAGAGTTGCCAACCTTGAACATTGTCGCCTCGATTTTTTGTCATTGGGCATGGCTCTTTTTCAACCAATCAAAACCAAGAGTTTTAATATTTTTTCGTCGTAATTAATGATCAAACTGTATATTCCTATCAGAGCAATACGGTCCACATATCAAATCCCGTTTTTCTTGGGACGAGACTCATGCATTTGTATATTACTGTCTAAAATTAAGAGTTAAAAATAAAAAGTGTCTTTCGGCATGGTCATCTTTATGCAACGACAGATGTTCATCATCCAAAAATAATTTCATCTAATTAATGGGTTAGTATGCCTTTATCAACTCTCCATACGATTTTTTGTTTTGGAATTCACTAATCGACGGCAGAACACTTTTTGTTCCCTATTGTCTTTCGGCATGGACTTTTTCATGACGTGTCCTTCGGCATGACATTCATCGCCATGCCAAAATACAGAATCCCTTGACTGTCGGCCGAATCTTACCAATATGCTAGAACGCCTCTCAACGACTCCCATCAAAAAAAGTTCAAATACGCCCTACTTTCCTCAATGAAAAAACATACCTAAAAGAACAACATTTTTGAAGAATGAGCCAGAAAACGAAAACTCGAAAAGTGATACAACTGATACAAGTTAAAAATAAACAGTAGGTAATTAATAATTTCATGTTTTATTACAAATCAACATGTAAGATGTAACCAGAGACTTGTTCATCTGTTCTTTCGTTTTTTTCTTTTTTCTTTCTTTTATTATTATTATTATTATTATTATTTTTTTTTTTTTTGGGGGGGGGGGGGGTTCCCAGACTTTTGTTTCAACTTTCAAAATGGTTTCAGTTTAAGAATGTCAATTTGAATCAACAATCTCATAGGATTTCAATAGGGATTTTAAAAAATTGTTAGGGTAATAGCCTAGTTTTCAGCTGCAGACTATTACCAAAGAGAAATTTTTGCTCGCTAAGATGAACTAAATCAATCAGAACACCAAGCGAACAAGAGCAAGAACTAAGTAGTTCACAAAAAAATGGAGAAGAACAAGAGCAATTTCATTACATACTGAACAGCGTCCATCTCTGGATGTAACCAGGGGCGGAAATAAGGGGGTCTAGGGTGGGTTAAGCCCCCCGGTTACAAAATTAGCCCCCCTAAATGAAAAATAATACGAGTACCGCTATTATCGTTTGTGATGTTGTGTTTTCTTTTTTTTTCTTACAAAGGAAGTATTACAGAGAAAAAATCTGTTTTTTATAATTTTTGCGGGGGGAGGGGGCCATGATTTTTGGATTTTTATAAAATTATTTTAGGCGCTGGAGCTTCTGCTCCCCCCCCCCCATCAAAGTTTTCGCTCTATTTCCGCCCCTGATGTAACAAAAGTTACCACTACAGTTTGAAATTTATACTGAAATACTTCCAACCAGGATTTAAAATTCATGCTTACTGAGCTCATTCACTCTTTTTAAAGTATACCGAAATTGAAACAAGGAAACCTGATAATAGAGCGATGATCAACGTTAGAACACTAAACAGATAACAAAAGCAATTTTTTCAAGGAATCGTAAATCCTCAAAAGAACCGCGAATGAAAAACTGCGAATCGCGATTCTCTCACGCGATTCGAACCGCCCCATTTCTGCTGATAAAACCATGAGAGAGTTTATCGATTCATTAGAAGAGCGCAGCACTATACGGAAAGCTGTAAATTTTTATTCCGCAACAAGCCTGGGTAGATCTCTAAATACCAAACTTTGACTACGCGGTACGCTCTGCATAGTCGGATTCGAAAACCATGGGCACGGTGTGCGCCAAAATGGCGACCCATCATTCTCTCCCGTGTGTAGGGCTTTAGCCTGGGTTTTATAAACCCGCTCGCTCGCGGTAAGAAGCCCTCCAGACGACGTTGGAGATCGCGAAAAATGTAAACGGTGCAGGAGCAGTGTTCCCATCATTCTACACCAAAGAAAAAAAAATTCAGTTCTTTTCCAATTTTTCACTCATTTGGCCGAACTGTGAAATTTTGTTTCTCGCAACAAGCCTAGGTATGTCAGATCGCATCACAAATGTATCAATTTTTAAGCTCTTTGGACTCCATTTTCAAGACCCCGTAGGCCTAGTTAGTCGACCAATCGCCGACTGTAGTCAGTCCGACGTTGCTTAGAATGCAAACATTCCATCACACCAGTGCGAAGAAATGACCCTTTCAAAACTCTCTCATTGTCCCAACAAACGCTTACCTTGATGCCTGGTCTCCAGTAATGTCGCATATTCAATCCTTCTAAATCGATTAGCATACTCCACGCGGTCACAGGATGCCCGGATACTCGAGTGGCGTCTTTCGTTAGCTTAATACCCTCTTCACAAACATGCATAGCCTGCAACAATATTCCGACACATAGAGTACAGAAATCTCGCGTCACTTGTGATACTCACTTCTTTATTAGGCAGTTCAAAATAAAATAACGAACCAATTTCAGCAATCCGTTTTCTCCGACTGACTTAAGCAGGCCTTTGACGTCCGTCTGACCTAATCGTAACACGTATAATGGTCGGGAATCTGAAAGAATACGCAAAAAATTCTCAAATGAACAATACATTAAACTCCAGTGAACTGAAACGTACATCAATATGAGGGAGGGGCAGAGTAGTGATTCTGTGTCCGCTTTGATTTAAACAATATTAACTGACATCATTCACATTTTCTCAATTTCAAGGGTTCCTAGGGGGGCTTACTTAGGTCAGTCCACTATTCAAAACCTCACCTGGGTTCAGTCCACTGTTCGGGGCTAAGAATACAGCAACACACGCCTGATTCTATCTGTCTATCAGCCTGTCTGCTCGCCTACCTTCCCGCTCCTCCGAGTAGCTGCCTGGATCTTGAAGCAATAGATCTTCCACGGCAACTATCACCCACCCACTAGGCAGTAATTTCTTCAAGTTGACTATTTATATCGACAGCTAACTGACCATCAATTCGTTTGTCAGACTGTTAAACCAACTTGATGTCTGTTGGCTAGAATCTTATAGTTTCTTCAAACTGTGTGGATCGCAATGATGGATACACAGGGAGGGCACTTGAAGCAATGGTTCATCTAAAAGAAAAAACTGTCATCCGGAAATGCTTCAAGATTAACTGATCGATAGAAAAATCCAATGAAATATAATATCCTCCAGTAGTACACAGTGCAGGTAGTTTTCACAATTAAAACGGAGGAACTTTAGGGGAATAGTTGACTGAACCCTGTTGAAGAGCCTGAATATCATTTCACTCACTGCACTTCTCCTCTTCCATGTAGAGAAAAACTGAATAACTGAGTTACATTTGATGGATGTTAGAAAAACTCCAAAAATTATCACTCAGTCGGGAAATCCAAATAGTTGGAAAAACTCGACAAGGCAACACTACTTCGTTAGTCCCTTCCCCCTCCAATACTAAAAAGAGAAATTTTTTCAAAACTGCTAATTCTCGCCTTGTTAGCTCACTCAGTCACCAAGTCGACAGCACGTAAATGATTTATCTAAATATAACACACGATGGGAGGTAATGAATAAGATCTATTCAATTTCTATATATGAGATACAACCCAGGAAACTACACCGTAAGTCAGAAAATGAAATTTTTGGAGAGCAAAATATAAGGGACCATGTAAAAGTAAATCTTCAAGTTCGGTTTGCATGTCAGAAAAATAACTCATCTAAAATTAGGCGATGTAAATAAGTGGCATAACTTTTTTTCGATGAAGCACAGGAGAAAAAAAATCTACATTTCATGGTGGGATTTCCTGTTCTACGTCGCATATTCTGAACTGCCCCTCGTACGATCCCTTCTGCAGTCTGTCGCTATCTATATTTTTTTCTTAGCCAAGTCGAATAAATTCGGCCCAAAGGGCGATTAGGTAGACTGAATAGGAAATTAGGAAGTGCCTAAAAAACCTACTGATATTGCGGTGAAGTGTTTGGTCTCAAGGTTTTCCGCCACCACAGACAGCCTGGAGGACCAATTTAGAAGAAAAACGGCACCCTAATAAGAAATACGCAAGCCTCTTGACGTTGATCATACGAAGTGATGTATTAATTTTTCATGCACTCGGGTTATCCGTGCCACGCTCCCAGCATGTCTTCCGGTGTCTGATAATAGGAAGCTGACTGGCTATCTGTCTCTGCCGGTTACTCTGACTAACTGACTTATCTATTTACAAACAACCCAGACTATCTCGCAATAGTAAATTTCAATTTGACTGGAAAGGAGCTCAGGGACGAGTTCAAAATCTTGACCTTTCTAATAAAGGAGGATGGGATGTAATGCTCCCATTTACCAAGGATCTGTTATTTTAGGTATTCGGTTAATTATTCATTCACTCTTTATATTGTTGTTCCTATTATGTGTTCAAATCGGAGACCCGAAGTCAGCCACGAAACCGGAACCGCTCCGAAGCAAATTTGAATTTAGCTCCAGCTCTGGCTCCGGCTATTAGGGTCTTGAAATCGACTCCGACTCTGTTAAATAATTTTCATTGAGCTCCAGCTCCAACAAAAAATTCTTGAAAAACTCCGACTCGACCAGTGTTCAGCTCCAGTCACTTTTAAGGGTCGGAAGGGATGCAAAGGGAGACAAAGAGAGACAAAATAGGAGGGCGGAAGCTGAGAGACTGAAGCCATTGTTGGAGCCGGAGCCAGCGAGCTCTAGCAAAGAATTTTGTACCCGGACGCCAGCTCCGCTTCACACAATTTTGGCAGGGACCGGCTTCGGCTCTCCGGGAAAATGGTCTTCTTCGAAATATAGAGTTTCACAGATCAAAAAACGTGACCTTCGCACGTGCTCTTTGGCATCCGGGTGGTTCCAATGCATGAGTTAGTTACTTGGCTTCTTACTTTTTACCTATATACATTATTGTCTATTCATCTGTCTGTATGTCTGCCTGCTTGCCTATCGTCTGACCTACTTGTCCTTCTGTCTTTCTGACTGACTGATCAACCCATTACTGTGAGTGTACAATGCAATTCACATGCTAGTATTTACTATCTTTCGCAATTTTACGTCATGTAGTATGTTAAGGGGGAACTAGTAGATAAATTTAACGAAAACGCGAAGAACATCACTGTTATCATACACCTTGTGGAAAAGTTACTAGGCAGTCTCATGACTTGAAATAAATCAAATTATATAAGGAGTACGCGATTCTCATGTCTGTTCTTATCTCTCGACATTTATATACTCACAGCAAAGAGGCCGAACTGATAACGTTCAATTAATTCTCTAAGAGCATGTTCAACTTCGCTTGTTCTAAGCCTTTATCTCAGTTTCGATCATTTCTAACTCTCGGGTGCAAATTTAAGACACATTAAGCAAGTTCACGATAATTGAGAAGTAAACGATTTGCTACTACGTGAACTTTGAACAAAATGTGATCAATAACACAATGACAAGAACTTCAACATAACATCCAACCAATTTAAATAAATGATCTGTGCAAAATGTAGCCAGCCAATTTACTAATGACGTCACATTAGTAGAGGAAGTCGAACATACGAAAGCCTTGTGGTGCCATCAAGCGTCAATTAACAACTAAATGTGTATGCAGAATTTCGTCTAAAACTAAAATGCGGCATCAGAAACAAGTATCTAAATCTTCAGGCTAGTTTACAATCTCGTCATATTCGATATAAACTGATACCGAGCGAGACGAACTAATAACTGTTTCTGAATAACGACAGGTTCAAAGTAACATAACTAATTACCTTTATCGTAATGATGCCAACCACCAGGGAAATATTCAGCTATTACTTGAGGCATCTGATAATCGGATAAAATTTGATCCACATTGTGCGTCTTCCGCCATATTAGCGAGTGAGCCAGCAGTTCACGAGCTTTTTCAAGATTGAAATCACGTGCTCGAAGGAATCTCAGCAACGTTGAGTCACTTGGTAACTGCATCAAGTAAATCGAAATGTCATGATTAGTTCACTCAAATTCATCTGAACCTGCCCACAATTACACCTTCGATATCAGAAGAAAACCGAGTTATTTCACATACCTTTCCTTTATGTGAATGAACAAAAGACTTTTTTAACTGAACTAATTTTGATTCTTGTAGAGGAGTCAGCTCTCCCAAATAACGTTGAATATAATCTGCTTCGAGTGTAAGTTGATTTTCTGCAAATATTTTTATGGAATAATTAGTTCACGTGAATTTACTGGAATAACCCTCAACAATGAAACACTAGAAATAGTAAAAAATTACCACAAGGACTGGTAGGAGATATGCTGCCCTGTTTCTTTAATTTACAGTTATTATTCGAGAGCGTAGTTTCATCCATTTTTACAGTTACATCATGCGTTGGACTCTCACTAATGAATGCGGTGCTACCACCATTCGCCACCTTAGACCTGAGAACAATATAATCACAAGTAGTATAGAAGCTTACAACCGCAGAGGTAAAAGCAGCCGAGTATAACACTACATCCGCGTACTTTTCATCGACAGTCTCATTTCTGAATGGCTCTACGGGTTGCCACGGAGGAACATACGTGATGCCTTCGTTTTTCAGTTCCTTGATAAAGTGCTCGATCACTTCTCTTCCAGTGGCCACATTTTGCGAATACTGTTTCATCGCCATCTTTTCAATGGTACTCTCGAATCCGAAAAACGAATGAATTTCCAGCGACGCACATTGTTCGTAGCACGTCCAGTCACTGTTTTCAGCATGAACCTGAAACAGAAATAAATTTACATCGTATTTGCACAAGTGAGTTGTTAGTACATTGTAAACGAACGACGAGGGTTTTCAAGATGTTACTCACATAATAACGACATTTTTCGGTCAGCGTAATCCGACTGGAAAAACTCTCGTTTTTCGCTTCAATTTCTAATATCCTATTCTTACGATTGAGATCATTCTTTTGATGAAATAACACATAGTCAACGCCGACTAGCTGAAATTTAGAAACATCGTATGCATAAAAACGCTTTTAAATTACAGCATACTTTACGTAGCAAAAAATAGCTACGCAGAAATATCCGCTTTGATATAATAATTAGATTTGAAACAAATTTCATATATTCTAATTAATCATTATCATCATTATACATCGGACTGAACGTCATCGCGATAGACAGATTCACTACACAAGAAAAAAAAAAAAAAAAAACTAGTTCAGGCCTCCCATAACAATTTCAACTCTTCGAGCAAGGCAAACTACATCGAGCGGATGATATCAATCCAGCAGTTTCATTTACACAATTCACTTCCGCAATGTGATGGATGCACAAACTCACTTTCTTCAGTAGATAAGGCGCGTCTACGTGAATTTTGCAACGGCGCTCGGTGATCTTTTGAGACCCATCTGGAGACTCGTACTCCGATAGTATTTCCGATCCGATGAAAACAGGTATCATCGGACACGTTGGAAATCTGCGTTCGTAAGCCTGGAATACCAATGCCAAAACAGGTTATGAGAAAAACCTGAAGTTGTCAAACTGAATTTTGCAAAATTCGTATTATCGTACTTACCGCCATAACGAGCTCGAATGGATATTTATATACACGAACTGGTGATTCATATTGAAGCACCATAACTAATATCACAATATAAAGAAGTTTAAAGCCCAGTACTCAAAGAGATTCACTATTTACAGCGTGAAAATAGAGAGACAGTAACTATCACGCTACCATTGCAGGTACTGAATTGAATACTAATAACTAGCAACAAGCATACAAAACAAAAAAACGAATTAATAATTTACTTTTACACATTATTTCAAATGATGCTTTAATCCAACTCGTATCAGTCAATACACGATTGCACAAAATGCACCAGCACTGTGACCAGCACCACACAGCACACACTGAACAGCGTTGTTCTTCCAATCCAGTCCTTCTGCACATTTTTTCATTTACGATCGCTTACACACACACACAACTCAAGCGACGGCGCAAGGCAAGGTGGGCATCTAGGTGCTACTACATACCTAGTTGAATTTATATCCACTAGGAGCACTGAGAGTATGGTGATTCGAATGAATGAATAAACATAAACACAAAACACGTACAACGTACAAGCTGCACTTCAAAGGTTCAACTGGGTTCAACCTTCAACATCGAATTCTCCAATTCTGTTGCATGGAAAACAAAGATCAATCCCGTTTTACAGATGACATATTCGGTCAGTTTCTTCTTGGTGTCGACTACTTTTTAATTTGTAGTCAGTGATATGAAGAATTCATCTCCAGAGTCTAACGGTGCCAAAATAACGAACATTAGCCCCTTCGCATTCATTAATCAGCGTGCCTCGCATAGGAAGGGGTCAGTCCCAATTTGATAATAAAAGTGTTACATTTATGACCGAGCACTCGAATTTCAACGCGGGAACTTGCTAAAATTTTGACTGTATTTCTCTTGTGTGAGATGGCCTGTCAAACTGTCTTCAGACTTTTTCAATGTTAGTTCCAAAATGTTAAATTTTCATTGACATGCTTTAAACTCTTCAAGGGCCGTCCATATAATACCGAATGTACTAAGGAGAACATGACGGTCCGACATATGATTATACTTGATTACAAGAGGAGAAGGTCTCTGGTGAATAATTACGTATTATAATAAAATATCGATACCACGTTTTCGGTTAAAATGTGGTGTGGTGACCGTGTAGCCCTTATATACAAAATGGACACATTTTTTGGTAAGCATCTGTTCGGAACACAGGTACAGCTGCGCAAGAATGAGAAGCTGTACAGAATATCATTGGGTACCAGGGCTGTTAACCATAACGAACACGGTAGCAATAATCAGAACAAATGAATTAGTTTAGACATTTTGCGCGAATTGTGAGCAGAACAAAACGAAAATATGGTGGGCAGTAAGGCGGAAAAGTTGATGACCAGAACATAACCGGATAAACGAAACGATTTTAAAGAGATTTTTAAACTAATCATGAGCAGAATAAATCACCATTCGTTCCAGTTGACAGACCTGTTGAATCTGGAGTTGGCCAATTTTAGGCATTACCGTAATTTATACCTAATTCAACAGGAAGTTTTTGCATGTATCCGATAACGTAAACCGTGTAGTGTTCTTTCTCAACCAATGAGAAATTTTTATTTTACAAAAAGCGTAATACGATATTCCCTCACGGGAACAGCACAAAAACTCCTTTACGATAATTTAGAATAAAAGGACGTAATTATCACATATTCTATAACAATTGTACTGATGACGCATTACTATCACTAATTCGAACTGGGCCTTAGAATATCTTGAAAGGCAGTGTCGTTTCCTACTTTAGATTAGAATTCTGCTAGAATACTGGGGCTTATGCCCTCCAGAAGGTATCCATACATATACGAGATTATCGCATCTACTTTACAAAGAAAAAAAAACAGAGTGAAAACTTAAATTTACTGGAACAAATAACGAAAAATTATTATCAAACTGGCACGAAGTAATCATACATTATAAATTCAATTTTATAAAAATAAACTAAAAAAATGAGAAAGAATGCCAGGATAGTCAAAACAATATATTAATTTGAAGGAACACATGTAACGATCTTAAAATAATTTAACAAAAACGAGTTGTACTGCTTTTGCCAAGCAAGTCTCATTACTTCGGAATCATAACACAAAGAAAAAATACTCTCTCAATGGTCCATAAAATATTTATAAATTGTAGTACAAATATTATAGTCTTTAAATTTACGAGTCTGTTCCGAAAAGATCTGATAAGCCTTCATTTTCGTCTAGGCAGTGTATAAATTTCTTGTATGGTGGGTGAATACTCAAAAGACTGAAAATATCTGGGGGGAAAAAAGGTCATATACAATCGCACATGCATATTGTGTAGCTACTTACTGATCACTTATTCATTTGGGCACGCCAAGAGCACCATAGCAGTGTTATACAGACGATAACTGATACTACAGCCTAACTTTAAACTGTATCACAAATACAAGATAGGAATTATTTTACACGTACCTGAATTCAGTCTCGTACTATTTTTACTGGATAGAGGATCAATTAATGGTTTTTTGAGATCACATTCTTCATTACTACCATCGGCATTCTGAAAATACAAATACGGACGTATAAACGCGAATTCCAACTAAAGAAATTGAAACAACAAAACTGTTTTTTTTTCAACATACATCTATTTCCGATAACTTCCTCTTATGTTTTGGTAAGTTCAGGTCAGCCTTAGAAACATTCTCACTATTTTGTTCAGGTTCTTCTAGAAGCCACAAATTAATTGGTTCACCTGACGTTGACTTCAAATGAGCCATAAAGGTAACATTTCCATTCTGTAAAGATAGTCAGTAACGAATGATACTTTTGAACCTCAAGATTAGCTAAAATAAACGGATGCCACTCACATTTTCAACCGATTCCACTTCCATATTAGCTCCATTCGGAGGCTGAACAATCAGATGATTTTTCTCATCTTTGCGCACGTCTCGAGCGGTCACATATGCAAACCTCATGTTTGATTCTTCTTCAGTCACATTCCTTAAACTTTTGTAGGCTTTCTGTAATTTCGCAGAAATTAGTGGATTAATACCATTCAAATTTGATAAGCCTTGGTGATGAACATCCAAGTTTTAACTAACCACTAAATCGGCATCAAGAGATTTCTCTTTTTGTGTCAGCGCTTTTATATCTCTTCTCAACTTGTTTACGTTGGAGAATGCAGCTGGGAAGCATTCCTGAATATTTCTACTGAAAAAATGATAAGCAATACGTAGTTAATCACTGGGAAAAAATCGAATGATTTACGTTTTATTGAAAGGAAATACATGTAAAACCTTTGGCATTCAAAGAAAAAAGAATGACGGGAAACGGAGAGAGTAATCGACTTGTCGATACGCTATAAACTTCAAGAATCCTTCCTCAACATTTCACGACTGTAAATTCGATCCATGTTCTTGGGTTCTATATCTTCGTACTGATCCATCATTTTTTCGTAGAATTTACATTAACGCTGTGATGACATTTCGTGAGGTATCAACTACTCGAGAGGTTACTGACAGTAAAAGATACCGTGAATGACAATCGGCGGCCACAATTCCGTCCATTACTCATTCCACCAATTTTAGAGTAGAATATGATAGGCGCGCATTGCATATTCATTATAACGAAGTGCATTTCATACTAGTCTGCGAGTAACACGATGTTTCATACCATTTGAGTGAGTTTGTCAAACCGTTTCGCTGGTCATGTTTTATTACAAATATATTAGTCTTTAATGATTATCATGGCCTTATGTTACAGACACCAACTACTATGATTAGTGATAGTTACATTGAACCAGATAAATCGGGTTAAGGACTTCACACAGCAGAGATTACTATTATGGTCGGAAGTTGTACAGAAATCAGAATTTTTCAAGTATGACATTGAGACTAGGTAGTTTTTTCTTTTGTCTCTGAGACTGATACATCCCTAACCGATCTGGTTACCCTTCAATTGTTTCGGTCCACACTGGAGAATCTTAACATTACAGGCACTACATCGTTTTAAGCGGCATTGTCACAATCGATTTTCAGTATTCTATTAAGCCATCCCGATTTCTATGTATACATACTTTTTTCAATCTCCATATTCACTAAGAAGGCAGCATTGAAAAAGAGAAAACAATATTAGCGCTGAATTACAACGAATAACGAAAAATCATAAAACTTAGTTTTTCCGGATGTACATAGATTTATCAACATCTAGCCGGCAACCGGCTTCTATCGGAGTTGATAGTATCAATCCTAGTTCATAATAAGAATATATGACTGATCACTTGACTAAGACGGTGTTAACAAGAAATAGTGATTTAGTAAAATAAAATAAATTGCTTTCATCATAAATAGCATTTCCGCCGGTCCATTTCCCTCTCGCTCTATGAATATACTCGGAATGAAAAACTATCAATAAGTATATTTACCTCCATTGGACAGTATTTTTGGTTTTCTTTTCCAAGAGCCCAATTCCTTCAAGCACATTCGTAATATCGTAAATTCGTCTTTTCTGATCTACTTTTAGCAAATGGACAGCCTAAAGAATTGAAAAAATGAAGATTAACAACAATTATTATCAATATTATTGAAATGACCAAAATCCACTAATTCCAAGGCTGTACACATTGTATTAGTTCTCTAGCTGAGTTTTAGATTTTCAAAAAATACAAAAAAAAATAATAATTACAGAAATACACTTACTGTATTCAGGTGTACGGTGCCATCGGGCGAATTCATCAATAACGAAACGAAACGTTTGGTTAGCAGCCCTAAGGATTTGTCTTGACGAGTACACCGGAAGAAATCATTTGAGATCTCTACCATGTTATCCATACTTACGTCTTACAAACTATTTAAGAATTATGTATCCTCAAAATTACAATCGAATATTCGCCGAAAACCACGAGTTGCTCGAGACACACGCCGATAAAGGGTGTTGCAGGAATGATAACAAAAAGTCACGACTACGAACGTACGAACCAGCTGTCTAGACTCTGAGGTGAAGCTGCATGTTGCATGTGGTGAGAATCGGCGGGCGGAAGTCTTCCATAGAAGAATTGATACTTGTTTCGTTGTTTGGGTTGGTCGTGCATATGTGGTGTGGTTAACCAGGTGTTCACTGTTGTAGGTTGTAGTACAACAAGTGAGACGTTTAGGAGACAGGAGCTCAGCGTGCATCGTGCAAGGTTGCAAGCAACATGCTCCGAAATTCGACGATGTTTCTTATTACAATAACGCAACTGATTGGGACAGGACTACACGCAAGCTGAGGAGCATTTTTTGCTCGAGAATGCTGATATTTTTAAGGCTATTTTCAAATTAGAGTCAAAACTTTTCGAAGTTCAAAAATGAGATCGCTTGCGAAGACGGGAACTACTTCATTATGGACGCTGTTAAGCGTAAGGGCACCAACCAGCAAAATCTGTTTTTTGAGAACACGTGATTCGAAGTTCAAGAGCCACGTACAAACAATACTATATCATACAGCGATTACTGATAAGCTTATTTCAATGTGAGTACACATTTTCGAATCGGGGGCCCAATTTTGAAAAATCATACTTTTTACGCTCTTTCCAATAATACTAATAACATTTTGTTTACAAATGGGGAGTTATCTGTCAGAAGGGCGCTTGACATATGGGATTTCCATATGTCAAGCGCCCTTTTGACAGATAACTCCTCAAATGTTAGTTGGTTCCCTCTTGCTGAACAGCGTTCAAATAGTGAGTGCGAAGTGATCATTCAGCATTAGTGTGATTAGTGATTACTGAGTGATGTTCACATAATGCACTCATGCCTCATTGTCAATCGGGGAGGTTCTTATAAGTCATCAGCCGTTAACATCGATCTATTTCTTAAAAGCAGTAATCTAACACTGAATTGGTGACCTCACTTTCTTTTTCTAATAATAATTTTCAACTAGTTGGGATGATATTCGCTCAATATAATCATTATAGATCACATTATTTAGAACTTCATAACGAAAATCACCTGCTTGCCTTTTCAGTTCATCTATCAACAAAAAATGTTGCCATAGTGACGAGAGTGCTACGTATGATAACCTGAAAATGAGAAGGGACCGCATCTACGTATATTTTTGGTAGAGCTAAGGCTAAGGACCTTCCACTTGGATCTTTCATTTTAAAAATTTCGTTCATTTTATTTGTCAGTTTTGTAAAACGAAATTAATGTGAGGCAATGGCACGGCTTGGTTGCGCATTGTGATGTAACATCTACACAGTTATTCGAAGAACATCATTATATTTGAGGTACGTATGAATAACAAAATAACAATGCAATTGAATGAATCTATATAGGTACACCTTTTTTTATCAAAACAGAATTAAAAAATTAATATTAATTATTTACTATAGTAGGTGCTACACACGAAAATTTATGACAACTTTTAAGCGCTCATGTATCCTATTTCTCTTTGGGGAAAAAAATAAAAATGAGGTACTTAAATACGAACTTTACTTTTCGTACATTAAAAGTATTCACGCAGGCTCGTAGTGCCGTAGGAGGTAAATGGTGGCATTGGCGCCCGGAGCCGTCGGTTTACTCCAATCAGAAAAGCCGAAATCTTTTTTCTTTCTTTTTCGCTTTTATAATTATTGCTTCGGGGGCGTGAGATTTGCTACTATTTTGTCTCAAGTTGTCTCACTGGAAAAATTGGTCCCCCTACGGGCCTGTGTGTTCACACCTAGACCCCCAACACGTTTTCTCTAACTCTAATTGCTTGCTATTGGAGAGCGAAAAAATCATACTGACATGAGAAAAAACACGTTTCTTTACAAATACCAAGCGAAAATTTGAAGGAAAAATAACAAAAATTATATTGTTTAGACAGAAAAGATGACAAGATGGTGACAAACGTATATGTCCGTCCAAATTCTGGGCGGTTCACATTGATTGGCTCTAAGTAATTAGAACCCATTTTTAGATGCTGAATCAAGCCCCAGTTAAATGCACACGTGTTCACAAATATAAGAAAATTAGAGTCGGAAAAAACAAAAATAACGACAAAAAATGAAAGGGATGCAAGAAAAGCTAACGTTTTAAAATTACTCTCCCTAAAGAAATTATTATTGTTCTCGCATTAATCGGTGGACCAAATGGGTACAATTTTATCTTCATATTGAAGACAGAAGGAAGGGGAGAAAAACTTCCCCAACTCTATCCTTCAATTACTTTTCTTTATACGAATGTTTTTTTGTTGTTTTTTTTCAAAATTGAGAAAAATGTAAGACACGTTACCATAGCTTAGTTTTGAAATACTATTTGCCTCATTTTTACGTTTATTATTATCACTACTGCATAATATTTTCGTATAATTTGTACGTGTGGTAGTATAGTGGACTTGCGCCTATTCACACCAACTCTACGATACGTAAAACATGTCATGAATGAAAAATGTTCAACGGGTATGATTATACTTTGAGTAAGACCAATTTGTCGACATGCTTCTGTACTTATACATTGAATAATAAATAGTTCATTATTTCAAGAATTTCCACATAAATTTACAATATATATATTATTAAATGATTACATGTTGCAGTTAAGTTGACTACCCTACATACGAGTATATATACTTCACAAAAAGAAGCCGAACTACTTTAAATATTATGCCAAAATTGAAAATAATTGTTATTGGTCCAGAACAGGTAAATTTTCTTTAATGTTCACGTTACATGAAATTAAATTAAGCATTGTAATAATAATCCGCCCGTATAATTACAGCATCCCCCCTCCATCCCACTGTGTAAGTCTTTCAGGCCGATGATCACCTCTAAGCTTTACCTCGGAATGTAAAGCGTTTCTGTCGTTTTTCAGCCTATTTAATAATGTAATAATAATTTATAATAATACTAATAACATGGTAATAAAAATGATCGGTATACTTTTATGAATATTCAACAGGCTGGTAAATCTTTAATATCAAACATCATAGCTGACATGTCCGAAAATGATTTCTCAGAATATGAGCCCACTGAAGGGGTTCGAATTCTCGAAGTTGAGACCCCACTTCGGTCACATTCTGGTGGCGATTCTAACGTCGAAGTTGAATTGTGGGATTGCGCTGGATCATCCAAGTATAACTTCATACTTTCAACTTTCATATTGTCTGCAAAAAATTAATTGGTTGCCCAGACTTCTCCATGTTTCAAACCAGCTACAAGATCAATTGATGACTAGATGCACTAGTGTCGAATAGGATTGCCCTTAACTGCAGTTGTAGCGATGCGGAGCATTTCGGATAGTAGTTATTTCGTTCGGTCATGTACTAATTAGCATAATTACCAATTGTATTATACTCACAATAATGATCCCTCCGTGATAAGTATTTTGCTGAAAATCTAATTCAAAAGTAAAGACTATGAAATATATACCTAGTTTTCTTCTTCGTAAGTACCTAAATTTAAATTATTTATACACGAGCAAAATATCACAAAGTAGTCATCTTATTGTCTTCATGTGAGTTTCTCGAAAAACTATCTAGATGCTGAATAGACCCCCCCCCCCCCACACAGTTGTATGAAGAATAACTTGTTCTGATTTTTATACTCATTAAAATTAAAGCGTCCCCCCTCCGATTGTGGTACACGAAATCACTGTACAAAACTGTCCACCATCATGGTTATCCTACCTAGGTCATGTTTTTGTGAACTACATACTCGTTTATATTCTTTCACTTTTTGTTACCCACAGCGGACAAACTGATTGCCATGCCACATAAAATTGCACAGAGTGGCAGAAATGAGTTGACAACTCTGATGAGTTTTCTCATTCGAGAACCCGTGTAGCCGATTTAGAAAATGAGTCTCCCGTTGTTTAGTTCTACCTATAGGGATTAATGTTCAACTAATTAAAATATATATTTACTACAAATTTTTGTAATCACTATACAAAACGACAATATGACGAGTTCTTGTCCGTTTTCATTTCGGTCCTGCTTAAATTCAGCTCTCTTTATTTTTCAAAAATTCACGTAAATCTAAGAAATTTAGACACGAAAATAATACATTCGCAACTTTCAGCGAGGTCCATCGTCGAGGCATCTAATTTTTCAAACTTCAAGACTACAGCATTCAGTATGAGTTAATTGTTATCAAAATAGTACACGTCTCACTGTGTTTAGTGAGTGTTCACTTAGGTACTTATTCTCAAGCTTTCAAACTGATGATACGTGTCCTATCGTAGTGGACCTGGTTTCCCGCCCATTGTCACGCCAATTACTATGCTTTTTACAAAGGTTTTTCTCACACTTTCGAGACGCAAGGTCCCTCTAAGATTCTACATAATTCTTGGTTCCTGCTAATTACCGCTATAATGCTATAATAATCTACACCAATCGTACACCCTTTTTCTCTTGTACAGATTTCAGTCGTGCTGGCCTGTGATACAGCTGGACACCGATGGAGTTATTTTCGTGTACAATCCTCAAGCTCTAGATCAGCTACCAGAGCTAGAACTTCTGTACGATTATTTTGTTACACAGAGCGGGCTGAATGACTTCAACTGCCTGGTGTTGATGAATCAAAGAAGTGATTTAAATCAGTCTCCAGTTGTTCTGCGTAAGTCTTTTTCGACATAATTTTTATTATTTTCATAATAATGATAATATTTATTATCATTAATTCTAGCAAATCGATTCAACGGAGTATCCAAGAAGTTTATAAATGCTGCTAATAATCCGAATGGTGCAAAATCAGAATTCCTAAACTATGTTGAAACATTATTAAATGGTTTAAAATTAGAAAATAGAAGAAGAACATGATCTCCGATAACACCAAATTATTATACATTATATGTTTTTATGAATAAGAAAAAAAAACGTATGTTTTTTATACAGTAGAACGTCAGTCATCCGCAACGTCAATTATCCGCCCTCCTCAGGAAAAAAAAAAGCCCGACAACTTTTTTTATGAAAGAGGATGAGAGATTTGGCGGCAAAAAACAAGACGTAATTTCGTCCAAAAACAAATTTCAGACTACTTTGTGACACTGTAATTGTAAAAATAAAATACATACTGTTTGTACTGTACGTGTTTTTCTGCATTAAATTAAACGCATGTTCAATTATCCGCACAACAGGAAGGTCGCGATGAAGGACGAGGAGTTGTGGTGGAGGAGGGCTCTCTATACACTAAACAGTAAGATCTATTCCACAACTAGTAGTCATATTATATGTACCATCCGAGTTAGTAATTTCTGAATGCGAAGGCGTGACAATCTTCATTGCCGCTATCCGGGAGCTGGATTTGGGCTTTACTATAGGAAAGTATGTTCAGTAGCCTGCGATGAGGCATATTCTACTGAAAATTAAAGAGAACGATACAATTCAGTTTCACAGAAGTAGACTCAAGCTTAGGTTTCATAGTATGTCTGCTGGGCACTGACCTGGACAGTGGACAGTCATCCTGTGAGAATTATGCGTCCATGTCGTGTTCAGGTATTCTATGGTCTTGATCGTCATTCTCTCCTGAAAAATTAATTGAAAGTATACCAGTTACAGAATGCATCTCCGAATAGTATTACATAAATTGTGCTCAGAATATTTTCGAGCATGCTAATAGACAATTCCGTGAATTCCGAGGTACATTTGTTTATTAGTAATAATTAATAATGTTGTATCGTGAATAAATCACCTTTCACTATAATAAATAATAGTTGAACAGTGTGTTACCGGTACACAAATGTTTCGTACAAACATTATTTGTGATGTATTCCACTTTGCCACATTCATTCTTCACATATATCGAGGCCATTATTTTTCGAATTCAAGAGAAGGCGAGATCGTTTCTTATTTGGGTTAACATCATGCCTCATTTGGAGTCACCACTGGATACGTTTGTTGATGCAAAATATCTAACTTCAAACTTATCTCTGTAATTACAAAAGATTGCATTACATACATATGCGACTCAACTCAAAGTAGCTCAAAGGGTATATTATTTATATAGTGCAAGATGCAGTTGAAATACATCGCAGGTCGACGTTTTCCTTGTTTCGGTTCCACTTCATTCATTTTCTTACAAGAATGCGTAATACTGGTTAAATTTAACAGCCTACATAGACAAAGATGTTAAAACTAACCTGTTACAATTGCGACAGCCGACAGGAATAAAAGGATCCGAGTTCTCTTGATGGAATTCTTATGATACTTTGGAAATGAATCCTTTGTTTTCGGTTAACATTTGAACAGAAAAAGGTGAAACGTATGGGAACTAATGACATTTCTTGTTTGAATTCACTTTAATGTCAGTCATATTCGTTTGGAATTAGTTAATAATTTCAATTGATAATAAACCGGCAACCGGGATTATCAAAATTTCAAAATGGGCCCGTTACGTGCGTCACACGTGACGTCACAGAGTGAGTTATTAGCAAAAGTACCCGGTTTTTGAGTCCGTAGCTTCGTACCAGCTTCCCGCTATTTCGGCTTCTCGGCTTTGGGCTTCCTAAAATTCTGCCCATTATCACAGTTATCGCTATTTATCGTTATCAGATATTCAGATATTAAAAAAAGAAAAGTTTGAGATGTGAACGGGCGATGCGGCGAAGTTGTTTTAAATTATAATTTAAACAAAAAGAAACATGACTGTATAACACCTTTGTTCGCTTAGAAGATGCGTAAAAGATACATTCAGCAATTAAAATGTCAAGTGATACTTTCCAATAATGTAATGATATTACGATCACAACGAAAACCTCAGTATTCTTGAAGTTTCAAACATGCTCCGACAATATTTCAGCCTGTTCCGTTCGCTGAAGTCATCGAGACTTCTTGAGGTATGTGGGATACCTTCAATCCACGGTACTTGCTATCGATTTAGTTCGTCTTTGCCAGAAAAACCAAGGAAGGAAATAATGACCGTCTATGACAAGTATTTTGATGTGATTGAGTGCTACAGATATCCTCACATGACTTACGTGACTTGGTTGAACACAGTGAAGTTTTATGCTCTGCCTTTTATTAGTTGTGCTATTATGACAGTTTCTTATTCTATTGATGTAGACGAGCTCACTCCTGAGCACCTAACAGCTACTTTTATTGTATGTTCATTTATTCTCGTCAAAAGTTGGGCAATGTCAATGTTGGTTAATAATTACGTTGGTTTCATTTATGTGAATCCGAAAACTGGGCAAGTGGTTGTTTCATACTTGAACTTTTGGGGTGACCGGGTTGACCAGAGATTCGAACCCGGTGATTTGTATTTCCAACCTCGAGAATACGTCATCTTGAAGTATTTAGACAAAATTCACATTTTCCTGTGCAGTCGTCAGACGAAACGGAAGTTCAGAATCAACATCACCGACGCTGCCGTGACGGATGTGTTTCTTCTAGAAACGGCTCTAGGAAAGATTCCTGAGTCTGCAGTTTGAAATATTTGCTGATGAGTTCCTGCCGAAACTAGCACAACTTGACATCAGACTTGAATTGCAGTTAAAATACCAAGGAACTCATCAACACGATAGGACTTCAAATATAGAAAAATTTTATTGTACCAATAATTATAGCAGTTTTTGTACATAAAATATTTACAATACATTGATTACTCAATTGTTTTTCGTTATACTTTACACTACATTCAAATTCAAGCAAACAAGTTCTCTTTATCAGCTCCAACACTATCTCCATCTTCCAGCGATGAGAAATTAAGAAAATGAGCTGGTCGGTGAATTTCGTGATAAAATTCTTTCGGATTGGCTAATGTTAATTCATATTTCATATTCGCATCATGACGTACACCTGAAACAAAATATAGAATGTGAGAGCTATATTCAAGAATTTTCACATAGGAAGCTGAACCTAGTGAACATAAGGACCACTTACCCATAAAGTTGAAATTCCACGATCCTTGAGCAGGCACCATGAAGAATCCCAGAAACCGATCAGACAGCAACATTTGCACTTTCTCGTAATGACTAGGCAAATAGCCTTTTGGATTGTTACCTCTATCCGTGTTTTGACGGCCCCATTCGTAGCCGCTAAGAAAGAGAAAATCGAATATTTATACGAACTATTTAACAGAAGAGAACACGTCGAATCATTTCTTTACTCAAACTTACCTGGGCGTAAGTTTATAGGCAGTTAAGGAACAAGAACCGGGAGTGAAACTACACGTGATCACCACAGTCTTTTCGCCATCCCAGGACGGATTCTCGGCCATGATTTTGGCATGTAACGTGATATCCTAAGAACAAAATATATTTAATTGCATATGAACTTACTATTCGTTCTAAATTAACGCATCATGTACAAAGCTAATAGGTGACTTCAGTTCTACGGACTGACCTGTGGTGACAGCTGCGGCAATTCATTGGGTTGGGTGTGAATCCACCCCAAGGGTTCCATTTCTTTCAAGAAATCATGCTGGGGCAACTGGTTCGGCACGTGCACGGTCTGATGAGTACCCCACTGGGGGACCATTACAATGCAACGGATTTCTTTCACCTGCGGATTGTCAGGTGGACTGACGCCGTACAAATAACCGCATATCTGATATATTGGAAAGAAAAAGACAAAAGAAAGGTATTATAGCTATTCACCAATGCATAATCTTTTCTACATGGTAGTAGACAAATTAAATTCTCCGGAACATCCAACACACAAGGCCTACCTGAGCACGTAGATCAGAAATGGTTACGAACTTCTTCAGCACGTTCTTTGGTAATATGTACGTGTATCCAGTTTCCTTGATGTCATCGGACGACACGTATATGTGATTCGTTCGCAAATGCAAATTTGTCGCCGAAATAGCTCGCACCCGCCATTCGGTCTTCGAGCTGCAAGTCAATTACAAATCATCATTCAACCAGTTTCAATTACTAATTCTTAACAACTTGGGTAAGAATAGATTCTCAAAGCACAAAATGGTTTTATTTCCCATTCATGATTGTATATGAGGAGGTGTTGACAAATCACGTTTCTAAAAGCACTCTTTGACCTAGAGATGAAGCAAATAATGTTGGTAACAGAGTTCCTGTACATTTCTTCTCTCATCACTGGTTAACTGGTGGTCATTTGTAACGCGAAGCAGTGGAGGAAGTGACTAATTCGAGAACAAGACGCATACAAGATGTCGATTAAAATTATCTTCATAAGTGGATCAGATCAGTCCGTACCTGAACGTCTGCGTTTCGTAATTAGATGTCGTCGACGTGATAATCTCGTCGCCGTGTTTATTCACTGTCCTGGTTGTGGTTGCGGTCAGCTGTGACTGCTCCTTCGTTTGCTTCTCGATTTCGGCAATCTGCTGTCGTTGCGCCGATGGCGCACTGATCTCCATACCCAGGATGATGTCTCGAATTTCGGACTGTGTCAACGAGGCCACATTCACGCTATAATCAAGAAGGATCACTTAAAAGTCTAAAAATTGATTACGAACGGTATCATAGTCCCTGGACTCAAATCACAAAACCGAAATCATTTTCATTTATGGTATTCTTTTGTTTTGGTTCCATAGTAGGTCACATAATATTACAGTTACATTTTCAAAATGATAAAAGACCGCATGGAAGATACATTCTGAAACCACCTGGTTCTCAAGTTTTATGGATTAATTTTGGCTACAAGACCTGAACACGAAGAGATGTTCATACATGAGGGCAACTAGGGTTAAAAAATCGTTTTAGTCCCGTTTCATGTATCCCAGCCGAAGGCAGAGTTCCATGTCATCCATAAACATAATAATCATTTTTCATGCAGGGTATTTCAACATAACTGTAAAATACTTCGTCGAATGACATCTTTCAATGCCAATAATTTCGTAGTAGATTTGGTTACACCGAAAAATTGAAAGGGCCTTTTTCCTTATTGTGGTTTATGGAAAGTATTTTTTATACATTGATGGTACTGGGTCACAAGCAGTTCTTAATGGTACACAGTAGTAAATGTTGTGCTCCAGGCATTCAGTAAAGACAGATTTTGGAAACAGGAAGCGGTACAATGTCCCGGACCTTCCTATTCCGCGATTTAGGTTTGGAAGTCCAGATGCTTCCTAAAACTTTTTTTGGGAAGAAAAAAAAAGAATGGACGGGGGGGGGGTGGAATGTTTGAAACACCAAGTGGGCCGAATGGAAGCCCGAACATACCGTACAAGCGAGAAAAACTTTCCATTAGCATGATTCTACAGAACACTTGTGAGAAATTTGCCAAAAAATGCTGAACAAGCATAAGAAGGGGCTGAACCTTTCTGTTTCTCAGGATTCTATTGAGACTTAAACCTAAGTTGCATGTGTTAGCAGCACTGTCAGTATTTTCATTGTATTCTCATCACTTTGGGGTGAATTTTGGCGAATAGATAACCCCAACTGATAACAATACACGCAAAACGTTTGCTTATGACAGCGCTATCTTGGCGAGGTTTAACCCCAATTCGGAACAACAATTTTTTTTTCTCGTAAATTTCATAACTGTTAATTTGATATTATTTGGTAAATATGAATTTTTCAACGTGAATTTTTAATGGATCACTATATTTTAAAATCGTGCTTCTATTTTTCTAATTTGAATTTCAATTTTTTCCCCAGATATTTTGAATTTAAATACAAATATTTTCAATGTTACTTAATAATTTTTGAAGGCTATTGTGAATCTGCTTTAACCAGATAAATTTTAATATTGCATCAGTAAGTTCCGAAAATTTCGAATTCCGAGTGTGATTTCTCTTTAGTGCGAAATATGTTAAAATGTTTGAGAATTTCAATTCATTTTTTAATTATTTAGCGAGTTCTGAATGTACAGGGAAGCTTTATAAATATCTCGGTTGCACTACTGTTAATTCAATTTATACCACTGACGGACTTGATCTTAGCCCCCGTCACGATCATCAAGATCATGGTCTTAGGGCTCACCCGAGATCAACTTTCAGATATTCATCTCAGTTACGATTTGAAATTATGTTCCAGAGAATCTCCACAATATACCAAAGTGTCAATTTTATTCAGGGGAGGATACCAGGGTTTTCAACCATAAAATATACAAAAGCCTTGATTCCTTTCACTTTGATATACAAGCCAAAAAGATCTTCAATTTCAACAAAATGTATTTGATTTTCCAGATTGAGGACAATTTTTATAACTGACAACAGTAGCAGGAGGAGCCTTCTATACCCCTTCAGCATGTCCTTGGATGATCTTAATAATTTACAAGATCATCGATATCAAGATTAGTTCACTGAGTACAGCTAGCAACACTGAATCTCCCACTGATAGCTTCGAGAAAAAATTGACCTTAAAATAATCTTTCCCAAAATCAAGATCAGTTCATACAAAAGCGACATCAGGCTTAGAATTTGGTTTCGATTTTTATCCCTACTTACAGTACTAACCTAATACTGCGCATGATGGACCTCCAAACCTTATAACTGTTCGATCAGTTCGTAACTACTTACTTGTTCTTTTTACCGTAATCGGCAAGAATCAAATCTTTCAGTTGAAGTTCAACTTTCACCCATTCGTCGTCAGTAAGAGTTGGCCAGATATGGTGGGCCTCTGTAATGGTTGTTTTGTCAGGTTTCAAAATCACTTTCGTACGTTCGGTGTTCACATGCAGAGCTCGCAGAACCAAAATCAATCGCGAGAAGGACTGAAACATCGAAATCATACATCAAATATCGTCTAATCATATACGAACAACTTCATACTTCAAATCATAACAAATTACAAGTAATAACATCTACCCCCCACAAATTTAGTTATTTAGTTTCGTTTTTAAAAATTCCGAAATTTTTGATGTAAGTAGACCGGATAAACTGCTGATTTCTGATCCTCCACGCACGTTTTTTCAGAGGTAATACCCACATCTGATTAGCGGAAAACAAAGTAGCTTCTCAATGAATACATACGGTGTATGATGAGATTGTTTTTAACCAGTCATCGTATAAGTTGAACAGCACCATCTGCGGCTCCGTGGCTTTCAGAATCAAATCTCCGAATTTCTCCACTTTGAGACACGCTTGGAACGGAAGCTGCAGCTCAGAACCTTTAATAACGATGTTCGGGAAGTCGAGTAAATGGACCTGGAACATGACACAATGAATTCAAAACTACTGTAACAAGTTAGGTGTCGTTCTGAAACTGAATCTTTCAGACTTGTCAGTATCTTGTTTTTTAGACAGAACTTCCACTGATGGTCGGATTCACACCACAATCAACATGGAAAAGGTAGTGACATCAAGTGATAAATCAAATTCAAACCACATTCAAAAGGGGACGGTAGTGACAGCAGCATGTTTTTCCAACACTTAATGGATTTATAACTACCACAGTTGGCATTGAAGACAACATTCCCGTGAGAAAAAGATAAAGTGCGTATCCCACAACCTCAGGATCACCGTGAAATAGAAAACATCAACCGCAACTCACTTCTAACGGATCCAACATTCCTTTCCGAGTGACGATAATCTGTTTAGGCTGTTCCTCGACCGGCAAAGACCTAATCAAAGCGGCTACTTCTTCAGCCGTTTTCCATTTTGCCAACTATAAACACACGAGCATTGGAAATTAAAACTCCAGAACTCACATTAGCGACTAGAATGGAGCGAAACCATACTCGGTAATACATAACAAACACACCTGACCAAGACGTTTTTGACCAGCCCACACGGACGTGTGAATGATCTTCAAAAACAACTGTCCGGTTCGCGGGTTGAAAATAAAAATAGCTCCGTTTATCGGTTTCGTGGTCAAATTACCTTCGAAGGTTTTATGAATAGTAACTCGGTAAACATTGGTGTCATCCACAAACCTACAATCAAATACGAACGATTCGTGACATCTCTATGACAATTAGCACAATCCAGATACTGGGTCATGATTTACAATCACAAGTTTACTAACCAAATAATTTGATTAGAGAACAGTTCACCGTAATTCTGCGAAGACAAGTATGGTTCGGTTGGCTCTGACGAGTATAACTGTAATGCTTTACGAATACGCTCACGCAATACATACAAGGCTGGATTCGCTTTCATGATCTTCGCCATTGCCTGCTGAATCAATGGCTTGCAACCCGGGAACCAATTGCCGTACGCGCTGCAAAGAAATATTTTTCTCATAAGCATGAGACGGTACTTCAACTCACTGAGGCGAGTTAGGATAGTAGCTACTCATTACCTGTGCAAATTATAAGCTAAATCGATCGCAATGAGTACTCCAGTCGGTGACGGATAAATGGACATGTTATCGGTGGTGTAATCCAGAAACTTGGCCCGGGCGTATCTTTCGATATCGTGTGAGTCATAATCACCCCATCTCAATTGGACATCAATCCAGTACTTCTGCGTCGTAGTACTGTCCATTGTATCTCTGTAAATTGACAGAAGTAGACACCGGAATAATGTACGCTGTTTAAATTACGTAATATCAATTCTGCTTCCAAAGGTTGCCTTTCAGTGGAGCGAAACCTGAGAGAATCTGGTTGGATTTCGATATGTCATAAGTTCCACACAAAGAACTTATGAGTTTAGAAATACTAGGGTTCTAGTATTGAGATGGATTCTGGTTCCAGTGATTCCATTTCGTAAAATTGAGAGGTTTTTGGGTGTTTCAATTCAGATTTTCATCCCCAAGGGTTTTGATCGGATCCTACTTGTAAGTTTTTACATCGCGTTTGAATACAAAAGAGTTTTAACGAAGTCGAAGTTGATCCGACCAAGACCACGCGAGTCTTAATACGATGTGAATGTTTCTCATCAGTCTGAGAAGTCTGAAAATAACGGCGTGAAACCCAAAAGAATAGAAATGAATCTGAAGAGAATATTAAATGAGTTTTAGTTAAGGCTGAATAACTTTTAGCAGAGTCGGAATAAATCTTAGCCAGTTCAAGGGAATATAAGTCTGGAGAGAGATGTGAGTGAAGATCGAAAGTCTAAATAAGCTCCAGAAAAGTTGAACAGTTTTAACAGAACTTAACAAAGTCAGGGTGAGTCTCATAAGTCCGAATGAGCCTCATACGTCTCGAAATAGTTCGCACGAATCTCAACGAGTCTTGTCTGAGTTTGAATAAGACTGAAGAGTCTAATCGATTCTTCGCACAGTTTAAGAGAGCCTCAACATTTAAGTACTATCTGTGTCAGATAGAGTTTTAACCTATTACTAACGAGTCTCTGTCTAATGAATCTAAACGTGGCTTAAGGGACTCTGATCAAGTTCACACGAGTTTTAACGAAGTCTGAATGATTCCATAAGGGTCAGATTTCTGATGAATATTACGAGTTCTAACGGAGTCAGAATGAGCCTTAAAGAATCATGACGATATTTGAATGAGATTTAAGGTATTTTATAAAAATCTAAAAGAAGTCTGAATGAATCAGCATAAGTCCTAACATAGTTTAAATGAGTCAACAGACACAGTCTTAACTAAGTTCTAATAAGGCTAATGAATCTTCAAGTAGTTGAAATGAATTTTAATAATGAGAGAGTGTGGTTGAGTCTGAACGAGTATTAGCTCAGTCTGAATGCGTTTAAAAGAAGTACGAGGAGTCGTCATGACAGGGAGTCTTCACGTATTCAGAAATATGCAATAGAAGAAGACAACATGAATGGTGGATCTTAACTTACTTCATATTAATCTACACAAGGCTTGATAGGGCGTGCTCGAGTCTGGCTGAGTTGAAAAAGTCTGAATCAGTTTTAAAAGGAATTTGATGAGTTATGAATCCTAAGACGGCTTGAATAAGCCTTAACGAGGCCTACCAAAGCCTTAACGAGGCCTACCAAAATCGGAATGATTCTTGAAACAGTTTGAATCCATCTCAACTGAATGAGTCATGAGGACGATTCACAATGAATCTGAACTCGAACAAGATATCATAATAGAGCCTGGATGAGCCATAAAGCAGTCTAATGAATTTTAACCGAGTTGAGCAGATTATTACCCAATATCATAATAGAGCCTGGATGCGCCACAAAATAGTCTAATGAGTTTTAACCATGTTAGGCCGATTATTAATGAGTTTCCAGTTTCAGGTTGAAATAGGTTTTAAAGGAATTGGAATCAGTTCTGAAAATGCCTTCTCAAAGTTTCAGATTATCGTACTTCTTCATTTTCCCTTGTAATACTCCAATTTCAATTTCTTTACCTTTCCTCCCAATTCGAGATTATTAGTTTGCCCTTGAGTTCCAAAACCAGCTCAACTTTTGAAACGTTCTCATCTAAATGTTTCAAGATATGCCAGTTTATGAATCTGGTCGAAACTGCTGAACAGGGAACCCAATCCACCAACTAGCCACAACTTAATTCGGGGTCATTCAAAACACGTCCACCGTCCACTACAAATTACTCACTTCGAATCGGCCAGCAGCGACGGTCTCGACACGTTCCATTTGTACGCAGCGAACAACAATATGTCCGCACACGACGAGTTCATCTTGTACGACTTACGGGGATGGATGGTTTCTTTCTGCACAGTTTCGATCTCCAGCGCATCCAGCTCTTGATCGAATACCTGAAATGGAACGCGGAGAACGATTTCATTAGCTGCGAATCTCAAATCTACAACCTTCACCACGAACTAGCTCATCACCATCAGCGCATCTCTTATACTTCATCGATTCTTCGAAACCGGACGCCTTTTCCCTAAAATAAACGAAGAAAAAGAGAAATTTTCAAATTTACGAACCTCGGAGCACGCGTAATGTTCAGAAAACGTAAGATACTCACCAGAACAAACCTTCCCAAGTGGGAAAGTACGTGCCCTTGAAAAGCGTGTGTTCCAGAATACCTTCAACACCACCCAGAGCCTGGATCATGTCCGTACGATAGTTATTCAAATTCCACAATTTACCGTCGTGCCGCTGGTGAGTCCACCAGAACGGATTTTGTTTCAAGACCTGCAACAGGCAACGAGTTTACAACTTTGAAGAAACGAACTATTGCAACTATTACGCTATTACGGTACTCGAATTGTTGCACGCACTTGGTACTGTTTGAACTCAGTACGGATTCTCCAACCCTTGTCGTAAGCCAGCGTGTGTCTGTCTTTCTGGAACAGAGTGTTTATTCTAGGAATACCGCGATCCCAACTGTCCTCCAAGTCTTCAAGGGTTAAACGTCTACAAATTAGCAAGAGTAATTCATTAAATGACTATTAATCTATCCTGACAGAGGCCCATCTGAGGTAATTCCGGGTAGGGGGTGCGGTATCGAGGGACCAATTTAGCGTGGGTACACCACCATACGCCCCACCATCAACGATAGGGCAAAAAATGCGACAAGAAATTAGCGAATATCGGAAATCAAAACAGGACATTGCCAGCGGGTATTTGACAGGCCAACCCTGACACTGACACTCGCCTCAAGTTTGCCAGTCTCCTGTTCGGCTCTATGCATTTTACTCCTTGTATCTCATGTCTCGTGGCCTGGAATATTTCTTAAATTCTCGGTGGGGGAAAAGGTTACGGATTCGGAAGTACGAGGTTTACGCAGCCGGAGAGATCTTCATTCTCAGTTATGTGTTCGTTTGTCACAGAGACAATACCGTATTGGGGATAAGATCCACAGATCCTGGATCTTGCCGACATTTTTCCCTCAGAGGAGAGAACCGTTAGCTGCTTGTCTGTCTAGTTCAGTGGAGTAGCTGACTGTTTCGGTCCCTCTGTCAGGTCTGATCTTAAACAGATCCACCTACAATTGTGCACGCTTAAGGTAGGCAACCCTCTAGCATTTTCTGGCGGGCTGGAGGAAAGAAGCGGCCGGGTTCCTAATATATAAAAATACTAAGTCACACGAAATAACAATACATCAGAGTGTTTACCGATTTTGAGCATTAGCTTCCTGTCGCTTGAGAGCGTATTCAGCCCACACACGCTGGGAATCGATGAACTCGGATTCCCACGGTTGAATATAACGATACAAGTTGGGAATCAGCTGATCTTCGTCGTGACTCATACCAGAGCGGAAGTGAGTGATACCCACGTCTGTTTGTTTGCTCCACCTCAGATCGGACTATAAAAACAAAATTAATTTTTGAAAAACGGAACTGCGAAACCCAAGCAAGACGAGCGGCGCATTCAAATTTCCTTGAAAACAAGAAAGCGTTTACGAATATCTCTACGGTACCAACCTGCGGAATCAGCACATGTCCCATTGATAACATTCCCAGTCCACCCAACTCTTTCGGCGTATAAAACACGACCGGAGGAAACCGAGAGGGCATTTTAGAGTTCAGTCCGATTTTGATACGTGTCTGTATCTTGTTCTCGCACTTTACAAGCAGATCGAGCAGCTCCTGCGTGTTGACGACCGCCTCTCGGAAATACGTCATCAATCCAATAAGCGCCGTATTCCATTTGTTCACAATCTACATGAAACATGTCACTGGTTACTCGTGTGCACGTTACTAACTGATATAGTAACATTTACCTAGCCTAGAATACAGTGATTTTGTCACACCTTCGTAAACGTGGTCGAACCACTAGCCATCAGAATTTGTCTGACCCGATTATGGAACCGCTGTAACGACTCGTCATCCACTCGCAGGAAACACTGGGCCGTCCTCTCTTTAGTCACCTCGTTCTGCAAATTCCACACACCATCACGGTGCGTGAACTCTTCGTGGGTTGTTCGGCACTACAAAATTAAAAGCGCTCGTTAGTATTCGTCAACATGGAAAAGGGCGGTTCCGAGTTTAGTCCCACGTTAAAGGCCGAGTTCAGTCCGACGCTGTATTCGAGTTTTGTCCGCAACGATGTCCGAGTTAATCCCTCGCAGTTTTGTAAGCCTGTTAGCGTTACTCAGAAGGCACCACGAAGAGGTCGGCTTACCCGGTTTTCCAAAAGTAGAATTTTGTAGGGAACGTCATATCAGTTGTTGCATCGTCATGAAAAATTAGGAAAAAAGAAAGCACGTTCAGCGTGGAGAGAGGAACTTGAAGGAAACACGTTCGAAATATTCCAGCCGCGTCAACTCTATTACGCGCCGCGTCATGAGAACTCCTACATTCGACTCCTTTGTCAGTAGCGTTACGTCTCCTCTGTAAACGGTGTATGTCGATCATTTTCTCATAAACGTCACACTGAACTTCGAGGAGGACGTGGTATAATTTGAAAATGTTGGCATGGGCAGGATAAAACATTCGAATGATTCGCAGGCATTTGCAGTTCTAGTTATGGTTCCATATGCTCGAAGGGAAGCTACAATCATTTGCGATATAATACTCGAACACATAATCTGGGTATTCTGCGGCTGAATGGGTCATGAGGTCATCCACGAAGCAATCCTGTACTTCATGTAGATCAAGGAAAGGCAGACCGAAAACCAACTTGAAGACGCTGCCGTCTTCCGAGTCTTGTGTATGCTGTAGTCAGGCCTGGCTTTTGAATGTGTCGCCACCAGTTTTGAGCTAGGTGGTAGCCACAGCCGCGAACCTGTGAAGAAGGTAGCACCCTCGCAACAGCCTCGTGGATGTTCGATTTAAAGTCGGCGTACACTGTCAGAATAGCCTACACCTACTCGCAGGCGCCTATAAAACTACGGAACTAAACTGGACTACTTGCGCGGACTAAACCCGGAATCACCCCCGGACTAAACTCAACTGTGACATTACCCTTTCGGGACTAAATTCGGATGCAGCCATGAAAAATAACCTCGATTCACGAAAACCTTTGGTAACATTCAACCTACCTTCGGTAAAATACGACACTCAAAACCACCCATATTGAACAGCAAGTTAGGATTATCTTTTGAATACACGCTGACGAAGCTGTTCTCCCATTCGATGGTCGTAATCGATCTGGGCAGTCGATTTTTAATATCCCAGAAGACGGCGCGGCCCCTGCGAATACGATTACAAAAATCAGAAACGTAACTAGCGATAACTCGAAATCGAATGGCTCAAATTACAAAATCACTTACAGATTAACGTCGTGTTTCATCAATCGCATTCTGGCATCTCGTGGCCAGCACTTCTTGTTATTGTAACCCACTATGTTCTCGTTATTAGGATCAGGATGCTCGGTTAGGTACCGTTGAATCAAATCCTTAGCTTCATCTGCAGTAAATCTGAAATAAGAGTTCAATTAAACTTTCACACAAGAGTTTCCTCCCCTTTCTAGTCCGAAATAACAGGAAAGTAATTCCTCACTGGAAAAGCAGGTTAATGGTTAGAAGGGGGAAGTGCAAACAGGTCAACGGTGACAAAGAATGAAATACAATTCCTCAAGTTTTTAACGGTAATCGAACAAACGCACAAAGCAATGCCAAGGCGGACCAATGTTTTTAGATCTACTTCGAACAATGAGATGCTCGTACCATTGGAGAGGCCAACACAAGGAGAATACATTATCTCCGTACCAGACAGTTCTCGTGCAAGTCTCTCCAAAGGCACGAATGTAAACATTTGAAAGCAATATAAGAACAGACATACATTCTATTATTCAGGCGCGAGCCAGAATTTTCTGAACCTTATTATCTCATTTTTAGGAATCAGCTGAGACACATTTCCTACCTCTGGAGCGGAAGAAACAATGGTGTACGAAATAGAATATAAATGTACCTGAAGAAAATGTGAATTCTGTCAACGTAGCGGCAGAACAATCGGATGGGATGAGACGTTTCCGTGGGCACATCCTGGAAAGTAAGAAAGTCATTTGGCATTTGCGGAGGTCCAGCCATTTCGGAAGCTCGCTGTAAGCCCAACACAAGCAAGTCCAGGACCAGTCCGTAATACTGGACGATGAACGAAGCGAATTGCAAACCTCGAATAATACCGTAACTGTTGGTGTGATTCATATCCTAGAAGAAAAGGCCCTTCACATTAGCAATGTCAGCAATGAAAAGTCTAGATATTATAATACTACAGTACATGGCCATGCATCCTATTCTCATAAGTGTCTATTTGCCTGTCTACTTAATTGAGAAATTCTCTGCCCACATTCAGTCTGGAAAAAAGGCAGATGCGGCAGACAGATAACCTACAGGAGGCAGAAAGACAAAAGAAGTAAAAAACAGACAAATTGATATAGGGGCACGTAATATGAAGCACTGGAGCTATATTGAACGTACAATGCAGACTTGGAATGATTTTGGGCCTGGGCACCGTTTCTCTGTACGAGGAGGCTATCGGCCTGTGTCATTCCGACTGTTTCGTCCATCTAGTTGCCTATTTGTTCATCTAACTGCCATCAGCATGCCTCTCTACGGGGTATCTAATTGTTTTCTCATTCATCTCTCAAGCTGGCTGGTTTTTCTTAGTTTAGCTGACTGTTTGCTTGTACGTGTGGCTCGATCTCGAGGCAACAGATCTGCTACTGCATTTTCATTTTTTGATGGCAACTGGCTCAATATCTTCTTGAGGGTGAGGGAAGAACAACAGAGATCAGTGATAGTTAAAATGCTGACTTATACAGAATGAAAAATTGCACTTTACACAACAAATAACGAGCCTCAAAGATCATCACGCTCATGATATTGATGGTGACCAGCGATCAATTTTCAGTCGCTCATTTTAACGATAACTAGTACTAATTTTCAGCAAGTGATAGTGGTGGCCATTTGAGGTTATTTTTCAATAGATCTTGACGATTCACACCTTTCATCTCAAGTGCAAACATTTTACTTAAACATTTACTTCAACATTCTGCCTCATTAATTCGTTCGAAACGAATCAGTTTAAAACGAGAATAAAGAAATTAGAACACTGACTGAATTTCATAGTTAGTCAAATACCACCATAACTCACTTTATAATTGATGATGATATTATTTTTAGCGGTCATATAATCAGCAATGTTGTGATCGACGATAAGGCGTAGCAATCTATTCAACAGCGTCAAATCGATTTTTTCATATATTTTCTCAAATTTGGATTCCAACAGTACGTTGCATTCTCCTTCGCCAACATCCCACACGTCTTGTAAATTGTTCAGTCCTGAAAGAGAATAAGCATACCGACTTTTACACATCAGTCTTTTTACTACATATATACCCACATTTATTTTTCAAAGTATCATATTTCCTCCATTAGTCATAAACATTAGAAAAAGATTGGTGTCCATTATGGAGTGTGAGTGAACTTGGTAATATTCCATTTGTAGGGTGTGCCAATTTACTTCTGCTTCTATAGTCTAGAGCGCTTTCGGCTGTTATGCCATCATCAGAGGAGTACCCTAATGAGTCTTGTTTCTTGTGGTCCTGTAGTCATGGTTGAGAGTAGTACTGTATGGTGAACCTGTTTATTCATGTGCTCCTATTGGTTGTCTGTGATTATGCAGTCTGTCCAATCAGTGAGTGTTATGTTATTAGTTGGAATAAGTTCTTGCTTTGGAAGTTAGTTGTTGTGTTTATTAGGTTGTTTTATTTTGGCCTTTATTATTTCTAGTTGTTCTTTTAATTTTCTTTTTCTTGTGTTGTTTTCTATGCGTAGCATTTTATACTTTTCTGTCAATTTGTCATTGTTATGTCCCGGGTCATTGCAGTATTTTCCTAACACTGATTAGTCATCATTTAGCTTCTGTGATTTTTCATGTTCTTTAATTCTGGTTGTGAATTTGCTGCCTGTTTCTCCTATGTAGGTCATGTCACAGTGTTCACAGTCCAGTCTGTATACTCCGCTACTGTTGTTTCTGTCCTTTATTTCTGTTTTGTCATTGCTAATTTGTTTGATCAGAGGTGGTCTGTTTTTGATTCAGAGTTTTATGTTGTATTGGTTGAAGATTTTCTGTATTCTGTATGTATTGGGATTTAAACTTAAGAGTTTCAAATGTTGGCAGCCCTGCGATATGTGTGAGTGATTACGTATGATTTACCATAAGCGTGTAGCAAACTTCAACTATCATGAAGTCGATTAGAAATTCACTTTCAAAGAAAATTTGTCCTAAATTCGACTGCATCATCACCAAAAAATTAAATTATAATCAGTTCTACTGACAGAATAATTTTTACTCGGTTTTTTACTCTACTGAAGATAGCAGCATTTCTATTTGAATGTACACATGATCACTCACTCGTTTTCACCCGCTAACACCCGTCAACACCCGCGCAGGTAGTTTTGCAGCGCACTCTAGTGCAGGTTTAAATCCCAATGTGTTCCTGTGAAAGGTATTGCTCCTGCGTATTTGTCTATTTTTGTGGTTGTTGGTTCAGTGTCTGTGCTTTTTGGTTGCGTTAGTTTGTCAAGTATTTTGTGTACTGTTTGTGGTTGGTATTTGTTGTTAGTTACTATTTGTTTAATTTTGTTGACTTCCGTTGTTCTGAGGTTGTTGTCGTTTAGTATGTTGACTGCTCCACGTATTGGACAGACTCCACAATCACAGACAACCAACAGGAGCACACAACTGATAACACTCACTGATTGAATAGACTGCATAATCACAAATAACCAATAGGAGTACACGACTAAACAGGTACACCATATGGTACTACTCTCGACTATGACTACTGGACCATAAGAGACAAGTCTCATTCAAGGTACTTCACTGATGATGGCATAACAGCCGAAAGCGCTCTGGACCGCAGAAGAAAAAGTAAATCGGCACACCCTACGAATGGAAAAATAGAAAAAGTGATAAAAGAAGCCAAAAGGGGGAAAAGTGAAAATTTAGCGGAAACTAAACTCAAATTTGCATCCTTTTGCACAAACAGCTAATTTACAATAAGAATAACGTTCCACGAACCAATCAAAGTGAAATTTTCTGAATCGAGTTCGTTTTACAGATGATGAATCGAATATAATGCAGTTCTATAAGTTTGATTGCTTGTAAAGCAGTAAGACGAGTTCCATAACGTACCTTGACAGAACTTGTACACTAGTAACGGCGGTGGCTCTGTATCCGACGGCTTCACCCACAGCGGAAACAGTCTTCTTTTATCAGCTTCGTACCACAAATATTGATCTAAATAAGCGTCCGTAATCTTTTCCAGTGGTTCTACATCGTATACCGGAACTAGGTGCGAATACAGATCCATAAATTCAATTCCGACCTGTCAGGAAAGGAAAAGACATGTATCATCTGACATGAAAACGAGGCGATTTACGAGTAGTTTGATATAACTGCTGACTCAGATGCACAATTTTCTCGACTTCGCTCCGCTCACTGCAAAACCCCATGTTTAGAACAGCAATACGAGGCGAAGTGTCCAGTTTACACATAATACTGGTTTCAGACCCCTGTGCGGAATCATCATTGTCATATATAGAAGAATAACCTGCTAATATAATCTGAAAACAGTTGTATTGGAATACAACAGAAATAATCCTGAACCGAAATGAGAACATGGACAAAACACCGTGATTTCATATTTTCAACATAAATCTTGACGAGAATCAGCTATTGCTGCTCATTCCATAGAAAACTAGAAGAAACGATGATACCGACCATCACAATCAGTAGCGATGATCTTCCTGAAGAACCCAACAATTCAAAGACTACGAAAATTGCAATAAAAATAAATGGCACATTTACCTCCTTGAAACTTCTCTGGGTTAACAGATGTCGTTTAATTCTAGACAGAGCTTCGTGTGGATTATCGTAGGCTTGTTCGATCAAGCCTAGTTCTTCTCGCTGACTCTGATTCAATCGTGACTTTACACTGAAATATTCGTAGACAAATTACATTAACTTATGTGGTTAGGAAGGCATTCACATAGACCACTGCTAAAATTCCAAGTCAAACACTTCACAAAATTTAAAATTTAAGATTGGGCACTACGATTCAACTCTCTCTCTCTCTCTCTCTCTCGTACGGAATCTTAATAGCATTCTTGCCTGACCATTTCACGATCTCAACTAGATACATTACGAAAGCAACCCACCTATATGCTTCTTTCAGTCGTTCCAACGCCAATATCAGTAATTTAGTGTCGTGTTTGTAAGACAACGGAGGAAACGGAATAGGGGCGAATCGTCTCGACTCCAGCCAGTGTACGGTTGTCGTGTAGATAGCAACTGCTTCTTCGGGCGAGATGTACGGACCATCCTGCAATTAACGAACGTAAAATTAGACGTAGAATCTTGTCCGTCAGTTTTTTCAGAACGAATGATACCTCACCTTTAGATAATTGTGCTGACGTTCTTGTTCCGCCTTCAAGTACAATCGCGTGAGCCGGCCTAAATTCTTCTTGCACACGGTTTTGTCAACTGTCGCTCCACGTCGGATTCTTTCGCGGTTATAATGGGCCGTGTTTGTCCACCAGTCCGCTTTCATTTTAACGTACCTAAGAATCATATTCTCGATGGGGGTTGGAAGTCCGGGAACCTGCGACAAAATACTCGTGTCATTAACGGCAAATAATCTGATCGTCCATTCATTTCGGGCACTCGGAAATCCAGATCAACTGAAGCTCGTTCACAAGACCGAAGGTTTAAAAAAAAACTCTACATAGATGTATTAGACGAAAATTTCGAGAGAATTCATGGCGGTGTGATTTGTTATTCGATAATTTTTCATTAATTTATTACTACCGATAGTACTCTCAAAAATATTCGAACTTACTCGATAGTTTTTACACACACAGATTTCATGATTTTATTATTTGGTTTTCAGTTGTTCAACTTCATTTCATTTAGTTTATGTTTATTTACTGTTAACTGTTAAGCTTGTTGTCTCGTTATATTAGTCAGTTGGTTGAATTGACCCTTAGAGTCACATCCTCTTCCCGTCTTCCTATCATCACTCAGAATCAGTACAACAATCAACAGCCAGTTAACTCCAACAGTCCACATGATCGCAATTTTGGCAGAATTGTGAATTCGCTAGTCGCTATATCATTACCACAATCAATCGTCACTAGTTTTTAGTTAACAAGTTACTGAAGCTATGGCCTCAAACTCTGTACTTCCATTGGTGGAGCGTATAGCGATGCACGTATGCCAAATTGGCTCTCCAGGCACCGCACCCCTGGCCTCGGAAACTACTCTTTCGAGTATCGCATTAGTGACCAGAAGGATGCGAACTCTGGACTTGCTTTGCTTCTCATTTTCAAGATTATATCCCTAATCTTACAACATGCATGAAGTTGGTCTGCCTTAGTGATAAGAGCTCTCAAACAGTTATCAGTTCTCCCAACTCCGTTTCCAGATCTGCTGTTATGCTGCTGGATGAACCATGAAATATAAACTTTGCAAACGTCTTCACAATTACTCGAATCACAAATGAGAATCTGTGATGTCCTTATTCAATATGTCAGTACTCAATGTCTTGCTTAATGCTCGACCTCCGACTTGCATTCAGTGCTCACTTCACTAATCACTCCTCTGAACTCAAAACTGTACTACACTGTCTACTGTACATATCTGGTGTCTTGGACTGTTTCTTGTCAGCGTGTCAATTCACTACTTCAACTTCTATCTACTATCCAATGTCAAAAATTATTTACAGAAATTAATATTCATTTATCCAAATTTGATTTGGAAATGAAATTGGATAATAAAATACAACTGCCAATCAGTAGAACAGTCGATCATTTTTGTTACTGATAACTAAAATCAGTTGATTTGTTAAGGGAGAATGAAAATTGATGATGGGAACAAAATCCAATACAATATGGAAATAGGAAATAAAAAAGTAAAAGAGATAAAGGAATTTAAAAGTTTGATAACACAAGGTGGAAGAAGTAAAACAGAAACGAACAGTAGAATAGGACAAGCTAAGAGAACTTTTTTCTCAAAAAGGAAACATATTTGGAGCAAATGTAGATTTGGAAGTAAGACTAAGATTTCTTTGAACGCATATCTGGAGTATAGCATTGTACGGATGTGAAACTAAAACAACAAGAATTTGAGAAAGAAAAAAGATAGAAGCTTTTGAAATGCGGTGTTATCAGAGAATATTAAAAATCAAATGAATAAAAAAGATCAGGAATGAGGAAGCATTGAAGCGAATAGGAGAGGAAAAAGAAATCTGGAATATGACTGAAGCTCTAATTTTGAAAACAACTTTACGTTTCAATTTGTGCACTTGGATGACAGACTGACCCATACCCGCAGCCATTATAGAAAAACATTGCAGCTCATCAAGCAGGGATGGGTAAAATCCGGAAACTCCAAGATTTAAATCCAAAATCCAAAATCCTGGTAAAAATTTTTGAATTCATCACTGATCAGAACTATACGAAAATGACGAGAAAAAGTTTAATTTCTATTTCAAAAATGGATAAATATTCTATGAAGTCTATAACTGTGCTAAGAATTTTGAGTGTTGAGAATTTTGAAAAAAAATTTGTAAAATTCGAGACATTTTAAAACTGCAACCCAGTTCTCAAGTATCAAAGCAAATGACTGACTGGACTGACTGACTCAACACTTCATTCGCCGGCGAGTACCACACTCCTTGTATCAGCAGTCTGCAAGATAATGCACTCGCAAAGCGTACTGCTCGCAGGCTGGTACAGGAACGTGATGCTCGCAAGGGAATACAGGCTGATACAAGGAGCGTGGTACTCGCACGCGAATGAAGTGTTGAGTCAGTCCAGTGACTGAGTGAGTGAGTCAGTCAGTCAGTTACTCCAGTCAGTAGTTTTATTATTATTATTCGTCACGCTCCAGAGTAACGCTTTTTTTCGTTGGGTGCCAAAGTAATGACATAAAAATATCAAAATGAATTTCCATGGAAATGATAATTCCTTTTCGTTACTCCTCTTCGTTCCTCCTCAAATGTAACGTTTTTCCCGTTTGTATTATACCCATGACTGGAATGTGGCAAAGTAAGGACAAGAAAATGTCAAAATAAATTATGATTATTTCATTCCTCGTCAAATGTAACGTGTACCGATTTGTGAGCTAACGTAAAGACATGAACATGTCAAAACGAATAAATTAGATCATTCAATAGTATCAAGAGTTTGGAAAACATTCATCAATTACTACCAAAAATATCGACAGTTTATTCTGAACTATCGAAATTACCGACAGTTCAAAACCATTGAGAACTACGCAACACTACTGTGATTCTAGGAATACAGTATTGGTTTGATTTATTTGGGGACATTCACGAATACTCACCTTCCAGGGAATATTAGCCTTCCAACAACGCCACGCTTCCGATAAGTGTTGCAAAATAGTTCTCGCTTTGTTCTGCTTAATTCCTTCGGGCATCATGTCGACGATATCGTGCATAACCTGACACAAAAATGCTACATTGAGTTACTTTTCACATTAACGGTTCAATTTACGAGAAAGAACTTTGCGTGCACTTACCGAAGCTCGCAATTCCAAATCGAAATGTGACTCGACTCGCTGCTTAGTTACTGTTTTTGCGACGCCTTTGGAATGCCGTCCTTCGAACTGCCTCGATAGTAAATTTCCGAGCCAACGTTCTAGCAGCGGGGTGATACCGCGAAGGAAGAACAACCATACTCTCCAACCTGGCGCCCAGAAACCGCAGCCTGGTCCTTTACCCACGGGGCCCTGTAGAAAGTTAAAAATCAAGAATTAGACGCCGACAAACGCAATAAGAAAATCGATGCGGTTCGATCGGAGGCACAATGAGGGTCTAGTCAATTAGCGATTCAAAGACGAATCGAGAAAATTAAATTTCTATCCTTCTACACAAAATGGTACACTACACTTCTGAACTTCAGAGAGTGACAGAGACGTGCATCAGGATTAACAACGTTGAAAACTGACTGAAATACGATCGTTCTATTTTTGGATTTGCATTCTCTACTCAACAGCATACGTAAAAACTGATATTAAGGGTCCCTACTTCCCCATCGAAAGAGGAGTAAAGCAAGGCTACCCACTGTCTCCAAACCTCTTTAATTGTATACTAGAACAGATTTTCAGGAAACTGATCTGGGAGGGAAAGGGTCTCAAAATTATAGGCGAAAATTTATCAAAACTGAGATTCGCGGATCACACTGTACTTGTGACAAAAAGCTCTAATGAAATGGTGAAGATGGTAGAAGACTTAAAATATCACAGCGAAAAACTTTGCCTATCTATGAACATGTCAAAAACCAAATTCATGTCAAACGGAGAGGGGGCAAACGAATTTTGGCTCGACGGGAAAAAAGTAACTAGAGTAGACGAATACAGACATCTAGGACAATCTACGAAATTTACTAATAACATGGACGGTATCACTGGAGAGAGGATCTCAAACTCGTGGAAAGCCTTCTGGGCAAACAAAACTTTCCTGCAAAGTAAAATGAAAATCGAGCTAAAAACAAAAATTCGAAACAGCTGTGTAATGCCGGTATTAACATACGGCACACAAACGTGGTCTCTTACGAAAAGACAGATGCAGCGTTTTATCAATACCCAAAACTCAATGCTCCGGAATACCCTAGGTTTTAGACTACAAGGTAAAATAAAAAACATTCGAAAACAAACAGGCGTTAAATGCATAGGATATCAAATAAAACTGAAGTTTAAATACGCTGGGCACATGTCTAGGGGTAATCAAGAAAAATGAAATTTAGTGACAACTTTTTGGACTCGAAGAGAGTATAAAAGAAAATGAGGGCGCCCAACAACACGCTGGATAAATGAGATCCTCAACCGAATGGGTCCACGCTGGACTTGCACAGCATCCAACAGGAAAGCCTGGAAAATGGTGATGGAAACATATGCTCTGTGGTGAGCGGAGTAGGACAGTAGCTTACGTGTAGGCCCGTAAGGGGTAACACATACGAGTATAACTCAAAACCTATTCAATGTTCAATTATTATTATTGAATTGAATTTGAATTTATTGAGCCCCTATACAACAGCTCAGAGACCCAATTACAGCGAAGGGGCTTACATGCATATAAATGTTATGAAGTAAAGCAACGATAAACTAAAAATAAAAAGAAACAAAGAACTAAACTAAAAACTAATGATTAAAAACTAAAAATTCGAAACAGAGATAGTGTAGTAGGGCGCAGTAGACCAGTGCCATTTAGCAAAATTTTATGTTTGTGTGGGTGCGAAGATATGAGCTACTTGCTGTCCGTAGTTGTCCCTATCATCTTCGAATATGTCAACGCACCTGTTTGTATCTTGGACCTTATTACATAGGATCATGATCTGTTCAAGAGGGCATACCAAAATCAAACCGTTCGACTGCTACTAGGGGCGAAAAGTTCTTTATTTCTACAGTTTTATTATTATTATTATCAATTATATTCACTAAAGAACAGCATTCGCTATTTACTAGACATTATGGTATAGAAGGGGAAAATTTTAGGTAAATTATCAATGTGGTTGGGTATCACTAGGAGCGACGGCTAGGGAGCTAAATGAGATACGACCCATACAAGGGATAGGAGTAGACTGTATTCATACCCATTTTCTCGTTATTCTCTAACATTTCTCACTCGCTTTTTCAGTAAAATAGTTTCTTATACGCATGATTTTTAAATTTCAAACATACTTCGCCACGTTTCTCAATTTTTGTAACCCTGTTTTGACGACACCTTCCCGTTCCCGTCATCCCACAACAAAATCTTGGTAATATTTTATACGAAGTTCTACGTACACCGCCCCCCCCCCACCTGAAAATATTGTAGATCCGCCACAGATGACATTCAGTTTAGTTAATTAACTCATGGTCTCTTCGGCTGGTTGGGTCTCAGAATGACAGGTCGCGTTTTAAACTCCCTCCCTCCAGTCAGCATCATATTTCAGAGATTTATTCTCTGAAATTTTTGGGTTTTCTAGCAGGTAACCGACCCAATGTTTTAGCGGAGGGAGGGGGGGGGGGAGACAGAGGCTATGTTCATCGTATAGACAGATTTAAAATATTTCTAAAATTGAATAATGTCAATTTCAAGTAGATTTCTAAGACACTCCTAAAAACAGGATACTGTAAATACTTAGAAGAAAAAGTGATTTTCACTCTCTGTTCCCACTCTTCGAATAAGATGTAGTTGATGTTGAATAATTTTCTAAAACACCCCTTCCCCATCCAACACTATTGCGAATTATACCTGTATTTCTAATACCCATTCAAAACAGTTGATTGTCAACTTATGAATCCCAATTTAAAATACACACATAAGAAATACAAAAACTGAACTTTCATGATGATCTTCACCAGAAACTTTCATGTTGCTATAAAAATAACGAAAGTAAATTTCCACTGGAAAGTGCTAACATTTAGGCTTTAAGCTGAAAGTTTAAGTTTAAAATTGAGATAAATCCAGGATTAATTAGGTCTTCAAGACACTACCTGATTTAAGACTCCTCAGACTTCCTCAAGATTCTTTCAGATATGTTTAAAAACTCTTCATCACTTTCTCGAACACGTTCAAGAAATCTAAGACCTAATTTAAACTTTTCAGGACTTTTCCAGTTTTGTTTGAAACTTATTGAGCTTCTTCAGAACTTACGAACTCGTCAAGCCACTTTTAAGATGGATTTAGACTGGTTCAAGACTTTCTGAAATTCGAAAAGGCAGGTTCTTTCAGACTTTTATTCTATTCTAGATTCATCTACACTTGTTCAAGATAAACTTCATAACTTTTTCGAATTCGTTCAAGACTGGTAAGTCTCATTACGACTCTTTAAAAACTTCCTCAAGTCTATTTAAAATGCTTAACAGTTCGTCTAGACATTAAACCACATCTGAAAGAATCTGAAACAAGTTATGAATAGCTTTACAGAATCTCAAAGAATATGAGAGGCAAGTTTTGAAGAGTTTCGAACAAGCAAGAGTGAGTCGCAAGTCTCGGCCAAGTACAACAATCTCAAAAAGTCTCATTAAGCCTGAATTAGTCAAAGATGACTTTGAAAAAAATCGTATAAAGACAGTCTTACACAAGTTAGAAAAAATCTTAGTAAAGTTTCAAAGTTTGAGAATGTCTGGAAGAGCTTTCGGCACATTCGGAAAAATCTAAAAGAAACTCAAGGAGTTAGAAACCAACTGAGTTGAGTTTAACAGAATCTTGAATGAGACTGAAAAGTTTGAAAACGTCTTCCAACTTAACAAAGTTCAGTCAAGCTTGGAAAAACCTACTAAATAAATCTATACAAACCATAAATGAAGTCAAACAATTCAAAAATGATTGAAAAGCAGGCCCGTAGTCAGCCATCTGCAATAGGGGGTGCTGACTGGTTACCGGGGGGAGGGGGCTTGAGGATTCACATAGTATATTATGTGAAGAGTTCTGCAAGGCAGTGGTGTAGCCATGGAGGGGGCGAAGGGGGCAAATGACTGCACCTGAAATTGAATTTAAAACATACAGAAATGAGCAATTTTTCACCTTTAAAACATGTTTTTTCGAAATCCCATTCCCAATCCAAGAGTCCCAAATTAGTTAACCAAGTTTTTGTTCTAAATTTTAAAATGTTTTTGTGATATTAATTCTCTTCATCCCTTCTTTCTTTCTCGTTTGGCGTAATGATGATTTGTTTTAAATGGTGGTATCTTTGCCTAGGGGGGCTCAAGATACCTTCAGAGAGGGCTAAGCCCCAGCTTTCCCCCCTCTCCATGGCTAGGGGGCGGTTGTAAAGCAGAAGAGTGGCAGTCTAAGTTCCAAGAAATAAATAATAGCCAAAACTTCACAATACAAAATAAGGGACCATTTTCAAGATACCTACTCAAGATATTTTCATGTTCTCAATCAAGTATTTCTCTCCATTTAACCTCAATCTCACTGTATAATTGATTTTTTCAACATCACTAGGCCTAGGCCTACTGGTCATTTCAGAACATCTCTATTAAAATTGATCACCTACCGTATTAAATCTGTAGTATATCAAATGCTTCAAGTCTTTGCACATACGAATTTGTCTCATTAATTTGTACTTATATCGGTACATTCCGGTCAACTGACCCACGTGCGCAAACACGTACTGCAGACCATCAGCCAACTGAAATGCGTCCACATTATTCAGACGGTATTGTACGTGCGAATCGATAATCAGCTTCGTCAAACGTAAGATTTCTCTGCATAAATGGAATGCTGAAATAAAGAGGATAAAAATGAGTGCTCGATATCTTGTTTCTTGAAAACATAATGATTATTACACTAGGGCGAACAAATAACAAAAAATTACCATTTCCAAAACGAGATTTCTTTCGCTCCTTCGTTGTCAGTGTTTTCACTGGTTTCAAATTAAAATTGTAATCCAGATGCAGGTAGTTCAAATTTTTACGATGAATCAACAGGTTCAGCATATTATATCCCTGACGACATACCTGCAAACCAGCTTCAACCCAATCTAACGTCGTAGTTTGAAAGAATTTTGTCGCTTTGAATGAACGGAACAAGTATCTGTAAACATGAAACAGGGCTAAAATAAATGATAGATTATATTAAGCTGTAACGTATGGTCAATTTTAAAATACGCGTCGGATAGTAGAGAATAGAAGCTTCAGAGAATGGAGCTACTCTACAACAGAGTGAATTAAATGGATAGGTGAAACAAATGCGAATGCACTACACCAATAGAACACTACTAAAAACGATGAGCAGGGGCAAAAATAAATACCTTTTCAATAAAATAGAGAAAGATAAGATATTCCGAATGATGAAGGGAAAATAAAAAGCGGGCAGAGGGCGATCATCCCGAGCAGATATGAAAAATAAATTAAAATCGTGTAAGATGCAGACAGTTACAATCATTGTCGATGGTGAACCTTTTAGCATACGTAGAAGATGCTCAATATATACTATTATACAGTTACAACCGTCAAAACGAAGATACTATTGCGACAAACCTCTTTTTTTGTGGTTTAGGAGGCCGGTGTTTCAACGCATTCAGCACGTAATACTTCAGCAGCTTCTGATAACTGACTCGAACTTTGACTGGCTGGCCTGGTGGACAATGTTCTCGGTACCAATTCTTCACCAACGGTACATCAAGAGCTCGACGACAACGTCCTGAAAGAAGGCAGTTGTTGATTTCATCCAAAAATCCAACAAGGAGCTTCATGGATTAAATTTCTATCAAATTACCGGATCTCATATTGAAAGGTCTGGGAGCCCACAGTAAGGAAATTCCATTAGCAGTATTGTCCGTGTATAGCGGAGTTTCTTGTAAGAATGGTTGCACTTCTCCGGGTAATTCAAAATCTTCTTCATCATCAGGCAATGGCTCGGCTGTCTGTTAAACAAATATAATGCAAAAACTAAGCAGCCCGAACGGAAGAAACGGACACCCGGGTACTAGACTAAAATTATACTCGAAACAACATCAGAAAGACAACTCACTTTCACGGAATGTCTATGAGAAATTGGATTAATCAACGGGTCAAAATAAAAAGCTGGTAAGTCTGGATCCTCAGTTTTAATGTACACAACATTAGGAGCGTGATACCTGCCAACAAATCAACAGGACATATAGCACCTCGGAATTTTCATTCGACTGATAAAAATCGAATATCATTTCCAGATAGATAGTAGAATACCAAGAAAATCTGTACGTGACTATCAGCATATGAACTACAATAAGCTCAGAAGTCATACAAAACGATCACAGAATTTATGTATCACATTGCTAGTAGGTAAAGCTCAAACTCTGAGAACTTCACTTAAAACTAATGTGAAATATTTTAGAACCAACAACGATCAGCGGCGGAGAAAAAGGCACTCACCATGACAGATGCACGAAATGCGGTAGATTATTATACAAATACGGAAATGCAATACGATATTCGGTTCGAACCGGCTGGCGGATGATAATTTTGTTAATGTCATTGAATTCATTCCAATCTTCATCTCTGAAAAAGAAAATCACCTTATGTTATCTGGTTAAGATTTCGAACATTTCACCAAAAAGTCTTAATACTTACGCAGTATGTGCAGCGTCTTTAATCAACGGTTCGAATTTCGGGCCTCCTGGTATCGCCATGTTCAACGCTTTTGCGGTGAAAAATGATTTCGTATCGAACAGATAAAAGTAATTGTCGTCTACTAAGTCTGTCAACAGCATATTTGCGAGACGATACAGAGACGCTATTTGTGGTAACGTTAAATACCATCTTCTGTAGGTGGACCCATTAACATGTCTGAAAATATAAAAAGTGACTTTCAAAGACTTGGAGTACTTAGTAGGTCGGATTGCAACACAAAACTTGAAGAACCATTTACTTGGTGCCAACTAGAGGTTTATGGTCATAGAACCATTTCGCTACAGCGCCATCTTCTTCTGTATCTAGCTCCATTTGTATCGCTTCGAGAGGTTCAACATCAAGCACGTTATCTGCATAATCCAAAGGAGGTTCTTCGTCGTCGAAAGGTGGGAATCGCATTCTCTTAAAATGTCTACGATCTCGTTTTTCACGTCTCATCATAATCCACATAGTTCTATAGAAAAAAGTATACACATTTATACTCAATAAATAATACTAAACACTACCTCAAGTTCATGAAGATACACCACCTACCCCCACTGAGCTATGTACACAGGTTCAATGGCCCATGGGATCTCATTAACGAATGTTATCGCTCCAGTAATATGATACAATACTTTTACGTCCCGTATTTGCTCCCACGGCATCGGCATATTCTCTAATAACTTCATCACAGCATGTGGCATATACTTCAGTGCCCTAAAATCACAGACCGATTGAGTTCAACTAATAGGCTAGAAGTGAATTGTAATACTTATTAATTCATAATCACAGAATTGTTACGCGTACTGAACAACAGTATCAAAAGTGCTACATTATTCCAAATTTAACATGGTTCCCAACGTCAAGCAATCAACCATCAACTCAACAGCCACTATTCACTAATACTGCTTAATCAGAACTGAAGGTATTTCAGCACATACCCAAGATAAACGCGTTTATCGTGTCTGTATTTCCTACTACTCATGTCACCATGATCGCGAATGATTTTCCGTATGTGTTCTGGAGGCATGTCCTCCTTCTGCGCGTCCACAAACCCGAACTTTCGCTTCTCCGCAAATCGCTTCGTCTGCAACTGATGCCATTTTTGCGCTGGAAAATAAAGTCGGAACATAACGCAACCGCTTGCTTAACTGTACAGGAATGAAGAAAAAGTAAAATTACCTTTTTCCTGCAGTTTTTCTTCAGAAAATACTTCCTGCGTCTTGGGAACAGGAACCGAAGATACAGTTACTTGAGCCGCTTGGGCGGCTTGAAATTGGGCTTGAGCTGCAGCAACCACCTGAGCGTGAGCGGCTGCTTGAGCTTGGGCCTGAGCCTGGGCATGAGCAACTTGCACTTGAACTTGCTGTTGCTGCTGGATTAGCGAGGCCCACGGGTTGGGGCCCAAGAGATACGGTGGAATCGCCATACTTCAGCTGGAACGAAACCAATACTAACTTCAAGTGTTTGGTTTCACATTCAATAAATCAAGTTTCGCAGCGGGTGGTAATTTTATGTGCACTGTTTAATCGAAAATTGAAATCGGCTTTGTTTATTTTTCAAGACAGAGATATTACGCGATACTTGAAACTGAATACGAAGTAGTATTTGTGATTAAAATATAACAATGATTTACTGAACGTAAACTTCAAAACCGTACGAAGTTAAAAGCATAGAATCTTTAAGACGACACACGATTCACCCTAGTGAGTCAATATCATGAGACACGAGCAAGAGAGGCAACAATTCCGAAGCATTAATCCTAGACAAGCAAATTTCGATTGCCAGTAAGGGCTGGTAAGCATCTAAACTACTTTCGGCATTAATAACGTTGATAGGCCGCTAATGCTTACTACCTACTTCATACGCTCGATGGCAGGAGATTTTCATGATTGTACATTTGAACTTACCTTAAATCATGTCGGCGAACTGAGGAATGTATACAATGCGTTTAGAACTTGAAACAACTTAACAAAATCAAGATTAAAATCACAAAATTATTGCGTTCGAAGTTCAAACGATGTTTGATGTCGGGAAGTCATGTTTAGTTTCATCTTTCATTAGGGCACTTACACAGGTATACAAAACCGCCATTTTGATTCCCAAGTTAGTCCGAGCGTCCGAGCATTCGGACTTCCCAGACCGATGGCGCGCTAGCATCGGGCCTTCCTCCCTTTCCGCACTTCAGGAAATAGTGGGGCTCTATAGTTTCACCTGGGTATACTAGGCCGCCATTTTGGTTCATACTGCGCCCGTGGATGCCGAATCCGACTATGCAGAGCGTACCGCGTAGTCAATTCGGCATTGACGGGCACAGTATGAACCAAAATGGTGGCTTAGTATACCCAGGTGAAACTATAGAGCCCTAGAAATAGTGCCATAGAATTCTTATCAACGTTAGGATACACTGTACTAGGGCTCTATAGTTTCACCTGGGTATACTAAGCCACCATTTTGGTTCATACTGTGCCCGTCAATGCCGAATTGACTACGCGGTACGCTCTGCATAGTCGGATTCGGCATCCACGGGCGCAGTATGAACCAAAATGGCGGCTTAGTATACCCAGGTGAAACTATAGAGCCCTAACTGTACGTAAACAATGCCTAGCATCTCATGTAATCCTAACCAGGGATGGCAAACGAAACGAAACGAAATAACGAAACAACGAAATAACGAAACAACGAAATAACGATATATTGAAACGAAATAACAAAACGAAAAAAAAAGTTTCGTTTGCCATCTCTAGTTTTCTGATTTGTGATTTTTAGGATCGGCTACTAGTAGCCGAGCCTATTGCAACCACTTTCTAGGTTCGGGTACTAGTAGCCGAGCCTATTGCAACCACTTTCTAGGTTCGGGTACTAGTAGCCGAGCCTACTGTAATCGAAATTTCATTTATTTTCCCGGGTGAGTTGAGTCAGGGTGAGTTCAGTAAATAGCAGGGATGGCAAACAAACGAAACGAAATTACGAAATTACGAAATAACGATTGATTTTTGTCAAAAATATTGAAACGAAATAACGAAACGAAAAAAAAAAAACTGTTTCGTTTGCCATCCCTGATCCTAACGTTGATAAGGTTCTGTTGAATCTTGGGAAGTCCGAATTATCGGCATTTTTTTCAAACGTGCTCCAACGGATCTGATCAAGTGATCATCATTATATTTTTCATAAATTTCATCAAAATTTCATGATCAATATCAGCGCCCGGATTTTTATTCCCTAAAAAAACTGAAATATACATAATATGTAAAAAATGCGTTTATCAAATGTAAAATATGCCAAGAAATTCCCTAAAAATGCAAAATATTCAAAAATATTCCCTCTCAAATTATGGCAGGCAGAAAGAAATGTGAACAGAAAACTCCTTGCTCCGGTAGGGATACTATAGTTACACACAGGTATAATGAGCCGCCATTTTGATTCGCACCGCACCCGTCGATGCGGAATTGACTACGCGGTACGCTTCGTGATTCGTGTTGTCGGATTCGACCAGATTCGACATTCACGGGCGCGGTGCGAATCAAAATGGCGGCTCATTATACCCGTGTGTAACTATAGTATCCTTAGCTCCGGGTTCAGCAGTGTTGTATAAAACCTAAAGTAAAACTGGATCCGTAATTCACGGGTAGGCGGTCAAGTGCGGAGGAAGGTTTGTTTATCCAAAGTACAGCGTTCGATCTGTTGATGTATGTGTCTGTGTATAGAGGCAGTGAGTGTTAAAGGAAAGGTTGACGAAACTAGGACGAAACCAATAATGCTCACAACAACGTACAACCGCAATATATCGAACGCTGTACTTTGGATATCATCAAATTCAACTTTTTGGGAGTATTACCAATCCATTTACGTATATATGATCTAAGGTAAAACCCGATAAAGGCCTTGGTGTGTACGTACTCTTTTCTTGTGACACGTCACAAATTCATGAATACTAAAAATAATTGAAAGTTGAATAACAATTTTTCAAAATTATTATAATTTTATAATTTTTTTTTCAATAATCTGGCAAAGTGGTAAAATATTCCAGTAAAATGGGGAAAAGTAAGCAAATATTCCAAAATATTCCTTGAAACCACGCATTATATGCCAAAATATGCTTTTTGGTTAAAATATTCCCAAATATGCTCTAATAAATATATAATATAGCTCATTTTACTCTAAATTTCATGATTCGTCAAGATAACCCTGGTATGCCCAATAGATTAGGCTAGAAAAAAAAATATATACCTATATGCTTAGGCAGAAAAATCCGGGCCCTGATCATCATCATCAAGGATGTCTGTTTGTTCCAAAATTCCAAACAAAGTCATATAGATACACCAAGTCGTTCGACTCTCCATTTAACCAATGTTAAACTTCGTATGTTACGATAATTTATCCCGATAGCAGCGCTGGCAGCGTTCGACTGCCGTGAAATCAATGTAAACGTTGGGAGCCCTAACAAGGTTTTGCGTTTATCTCAATAACGGTCGAGTTTTATGAAAAAGTGAAAAGAACAAAATTTATTATACCTGTTATTTTCTATCAGGTAAGATCAGTTTCAAAATTTTACCCATACAAATTTCGAATTTACTCGCATTCGATGGGAAATTCCAAGGTGAACAAATTTAGCTCTTTCCAATTTTTCATCAAAATTGATAGTTTTTGAGCTAATCCGCAAAAACGTAAAAATGTCCATATATGCGCAATGCAACCAAAGGAGTTCAGCGATAGCAGCGCGCTGGCATGACGGCAGAACGCGGAAACGCGCTAGTCGTCTAACTTGGTGTATCTATATGACTTTGATTCCAAACATCAGTTGGGAATCAAAATGGCGGTTCATTATACCCATATGCAACTATAGTACCTTACTTTCATTATCTCCTTTCTCTTGGGTCCAAAACAAGATTCGAACGTAAGTTCCTAATTGAAGGAGATACCCGTGAAGATCTTCGTTATTTGCGTGAAAAATGAGTGCTATTCTTAAGCCGCGTGAATTTATCAACAGACATTTGTTTACTTTTCTTGCAATCAAAATGGCTGTCCGTTATACCTCCCCTTGGAGCCGCCTTAGCTGAAGTTAGGTATCTGTAGTAGTAACGTCTTGGTCTTTGGGGAAAAGCAGAGGTGCTTAGCCAATCAGATTGGCTAAAACTAACAGCTAAAACTAATTTTTTTTATTAATTGGCTTCGGCTAACGGCTAATGGCTACAGGACGCTGATTGGCTAGCTAACGGCTAAAGACTAATCTACATTTTCGGTAAAAATAAAATAGGTGAAGTGGTAACTTGGTTCCAGTTCTTTTTCTTTCCCCCAAATTTGAGTCTGAGTTCGACCGAGTTTGCAGTTTCTATTCAAAAAACGGAAATCCATCGAAAAGGAATATAGGAAAGAAATTTATTGGCAAAATGAAATCAGCCGTTAGCTTCCGAGTTTTCATTGGCTTATGGCTAGCTAATGGCTAAAAATTTTTCAATCGGCTAGCTAACGGCTGGCTAAAAATCTCCCAAAAACTGCAAGCTAACGGCTGGCTAAAAATCTCCCAAAAATGCAAGCTAACGGCTAAGGGCTAACAGCTAATGGCTAATGGCTAGTTAAGCAGTTTGGTATCATTGGAAAGAAAATTTCACGCTCTGTCATGTGCAACACTGCATGTTGATGCTGGCATTGCTGGCAAATTCGTAAATCGTAAGCAAAGTCATATAGATACACCAAGTCGTTCGACTCTCCATTTAACCAATGTTAAACTTCGTATGTTACGATAATTTATCCCGATAGCAGCGCTGGCAGCGTTCGACTGCCGTGAAATCAATGTAAACGTTGGGAGCCCTAACAAGGTTTTGCGTTTATCTCAATAACGGTCGAGTTTTATGAAAAAGTGAAAAGAACAAAATTTATTCTACCTGTTATTTTCTATCAGGTAAGATCAGTTTCAAAATTTTACCCATAAAAATTTCGAATTTCCTCGCATTCGATGGGAAATTTCAAGGTGAACAAATTTAGCTCTTTCCAATTTTTCATTAAAATTGATAGTTTTTGAGCTAATCCGCAAAAACGTTAAAATGTCCATATAAGCGCAATGCAAACAAAGGAGTTCAGCGATAGCAGCGCGCTGGCATGACGGCAGAACGCGGAAACGCGCTAGTCGTCTAACTTGGTGTATCTATATGACTTTGATCGTAAGCATGACGTCCCTTTTCAAAGGTGTCGAATTCTTTGGAAACGGTTTTATTCATTTTACAAAAAAGCGACCAAGTGACTTGTGTTTAGAGTATATTATTTGAGACGTATCATGTCCGTTATTTTTATCAAAATGGAAGAAAGTACAGAAGAAGAAAAAGATAATGATGGTATTGAAGAGTGTGAAGATGTAAAAGAGGTGGAAGTGGAATATATACCAGTATCCTATGAAGAGTCCCTACTTGGTAAGAATGCTTCAAGTTGCTGCTTACATTGTGTATTCTTCTGTCGGGACTTTTATTTACCTGAATATGTTTTCTTGAAGAAACCATTCTACATTTTCCTGAAGGAAACGTTCTACGTTTTCCCAGAGATGGTGTTCCCGGAAAAAGTTCCAGTCAAGCGGAACAACATGCTGAAGAACTAACGCAGATACCTTACACTCACATAAATGGGATCCAAGAAGAGCTGGAACCTGTGTCTCAATCCCGTAATTTTTATTTATTTATTTGTTTGCAATGACCTGTAAAATCCTGTATACATTGGCTAATGTGCGTTGTATTGTGTAGAAAATTCTAATTTGGAATCTGCATCAACCTGCAGCAACACTGCATGCGTCCGTCGATCCAGAGGTGGCAGGAAGAGAAAAATACCTCATAATCGTGTAGAGCGAAAGAAATTCTTGAATAGTAACAAAGATACGTACAATTATCGAGGTAATTACAACTTGTGTGTGTGTGTGGTACGTTAACAAAATTTCAGAACAATGATATAATATCTCATTCTTGAATCTGTAGGAGCGCCGGTCCCTGCCAGAGAATTTCAAAATTACGTATGTAATTGCCCCATGAAATGCAGTGACAGAGTTACAGAAGAGGAGCGCCGAACAATTTTCGAGAAATTTTGGGCCCTTGGAAATTATGACTCCCAAGTCATGTTTCTAGCGTCAACTATTGTCGAAGGGAAAGTGAAGAGAAAACGTAATAAATTATCTACCAAGCGGACATTTACACGATCGTACTTTTTTGGCACTGTTCAGGTGTGTCGCGAAATGTACGTTCGAACGTTAAGAATCAGCAGTAAAAGGATTAATACAGCATTGAAAAAACATCGATGTCCTTCTCTGTCGGACGAGCGCGGTCAGTTTAGTGGAGGCAGTGTTGCATTGGTCAGCAAGGATACGTACAAGAATCGAGGTAATTCCAACTTCTGTGTGTGTGGTACGTGAACAATATTTCAGAACATTAATGATACAATGTATCATTCTTAAATCTGTAGGAACGCCGGTCCTTGCGAAAGAATTTCGAAATTACGTATGTAATTGCCCCAGGAAATGTAGTGACAAAGTTCCGGAAGAGGAGCGCCGAACAATTTTCGAAACATTTTGGTCCCTTGGAAACCGTGACTCCCAAGCCATGTTCCTAGCGTCAACTGTTGTCGAAAAGAAAGTGAAGAGAAAACGTAATGCATTATCTCCTAAGCGGACATTCACACGATCGTACTTTTTTGGTACTGTTCGGGTATGTCGCACCATTTACATTCGAACGTTACAAATCAGCTATAGAAGGATTGATACAGCATTGAAAAAACGCCCATCTCCTTCTCCGTCCGACAAGCGTGGTCAGGTTCGTGGAGGCAGGAATGCACTGGCCAGCAAGAATACGCGAGGTAATTACCACTTCTGTGCGTGTGTGTGGTACGTTAACAAAATTTCAGAACATTAATGATACAATATCTCATTTTTAAATCTGTAGGAACGCCTGTTCGTGCCAGAGAATTTCGAAATTGCATATGTTATTGCCCCATGAAATGCAGTGACGAAGTTTCGGAAGAGGAACGCCGAAGAATTTTCGAGAAGTTTTGGGCCCTTGGAAACTATGATTCCCAATCCATGTACCTAGCGTCAACTGTTGTCGAAGAGAAAGCGAAGAGAAAACGTAATGGATTATCTACCAAGCGGACATGTACACGATCGTACTTTTTTGGTACTATTCAGGTGTGTCGCACCATTTACATTCAAACGTTACAAATTAGCCATAAAAGAATTGATATAGCATTGAAAAAACATCGATCTCCTTCTCTGTCAGACAAGCGTGGTCAGTTTACTGGAGGCCATAATGCACTCGCCCAAAGCAGTGTTCGTATAATAAGAAACCATATACAATCTTTTCCAAAGTACATATCGCATTGCACAAGAGAGGAAAGTACTCGACAGTATCTTGCACCAAATTTGAGTATCGACAAAATGCATGAGTTATTCAAAAAACGATATCCACAAATCTCAGTATCGGTTACCACATATCGTAACGTTTTTGTTAAGTACTTCAATCTCACCAGGAAGAAACTGCCGAAGGATACATGTCAAATTTGTGACACTTTTTCTGTTCGTTTATCTCAATTGCCTGAAGGAGATGAAAAAAACAAAGTGAAAGCAGAGCATAATGAGCATGTACTGAAAGCTGAGAAGGCTAAAGAAATGATGAGAAGAGATTTACAGATTGCTAGAGAAGATCCAGACACAGAGACTTTGGCTTATAATCTTCAAAAAGCTCTTCCTCTTCCGCGCATACCAACTGAAATGTTGTATTACAAACGTCAATTGATGTTCCTGAATTTGGGCATTACAAGCGGCCAAATGAAACGCAGTTATTCTTATTCATGGGTTGAAAGCACTGCCGGAAGAGGTGCCCAGGAGGTTGGATCTTGCATTATGAAACATGTGAAAGAGAAGTGCTCGCATGTGAAAAAACTGATTCTTTGGTCCGACTCATGCGGTGGGCTGAATAGAAATATTAGAAATACTTTGCTAATGAAAGCGGTAATGGAAGAGTGTCCCAATATTGAAAGTATTGTTTTCCGGTTCTTGTACTCGGGACACTCAATATTAGGGAACGATAGCGATTTTGGTGACATTGAGAGTGCTTTAAAAATAGCTCCACGATTGTACACTGACGAAGATTGTCGTGAAGTAATTTCTGCGTGCAGGAAAAAGAATCCTATAGTTGTTGTAAAAATGGAGAAAGATGATTTTGTCGGGACCGAGTTAATCGAAAATTTCATCATCAATCGAAATGTAACAGTTGAAGAAGAGAAAGTATCATGGTTGAACAGTAGACAAGTTTCAGTGACGAGAAGTGAACCATTCAAAGTCTTTATGATTCATGATTTCTGCGAAGGAGCAAAGGTTCATGAAGTGGATATTTTCAATGAAGCTGTTGGTGGACCATCAAATGATGACAGTTTTTATGCACGACTTATTCAACCGCTCTGGCCTCAAGGGAAACCAATTTCTGCTCCCAAAAAGAAAGATCTTCTCAATATCCAGCATCTCATACCATATGACGCTCGATCATTCTATGTTAAGATTTTAGCAGAGACGCCAGTGAATGAAGAACTAAAGGATGATATCGATTCTTTCAACGTTATTCAATTGGATTTTGAAGTAGACGATTATACACCTGAAATTGACGATCCATGTGAAAATTAGAACGTACAGCGCCCTTATTTCTGATACTTTTTTCAATATGAAAACTTCTTTATTTTTGTATCACGAAATAGTTCTGGTTAAAGTGTCATTTTTTTCAATTTTTATTTCCAGTCTTAAATATGTACTACTTACATTTATCCTATTATCCTATCGAGTACCGTTCATATTTACTTTCATTAAAGCGAAGTTTTTATTCAATTTTCTGTTTTTGCAGTATTGAATGATTGCCAATTTTCTATGTTTCACTACATCGTCATCTTATATTCTATTGTTAAAACGGACACTTATTATTAAAAATGAAGGTGAACATACATATTATGCGTGATGTTTTTTGGAACTTAATGGGGTCTTTCGGTCTTCAAAATGGGACAACAATTTATTCTACCTTACACTCAGTCAAATAAATAACGAAACGTCCATTTCTCAATTTTATTATGTATCCTGAAATGTATTGAACATTCCATCAACCGATGGACAAGTAGTGTCCCTGTAGTTGGGCTCCAGTCAATCACTACTTATTTTCTCAAGAAGTATGTGAAGATACTGTATACGTGCCAAAATATTGTATGATAATAGCTAATATTGTTGCGTTGGACCAAGCGTCGGTATTTTCTTTTTCCTGACTCATTTTCCGCACTTTCTATGACTTGACGTTTTCTCGAACAGATTTTCTCGTTTGGTCGGTTTTGGCTTAACATCGTCTTATGTAGTGAACCCACAGTTGGAAAGCTAGCTGAAAGCTGAAAGTTTTAAGTCGAAAGCTGAAGAATGTTGACGGTAAAAAGCCTAAAGTCAAAAATTGAAAAATATTTTTTGATAGCAAGTGGAAAGCTAAAAGTTTTATTTATTCAGCTTACCTTTCATTTTTGTAGCCCTTTCCCTAATAACAGATTGTTCTCGTAATTGCATTCATTTTAGGTCCTCTAAGAAATAAATTCAGCTCTGAGCAGGTTAACAAACTAATAAACAATGCCTTATTAAAGTTGAAAGTTTGATGACAAAAGTTGATACATGGAAAGCCAAAAGTCGAAAGCTGAAAAAATATTTCTAGTGAAAAACAAAAAGCCGAAAGGTTTCTATGTTAAAATTGAAAGCTAAAGTCAAAAGTAAAAGCTTTATTGACAATATTATCAATATTGATTTTTTTAATAGTCTGGCCTTGCCGCGTGACTAGTTTTTGTTTTACAGAACAAGACGTATTCTGATTCTGAGGCTCTACCCGCAGATTATTACGTCCTGTCCTCTTCCGTTCTTCGCATCCAGTTTCAACCTGTCAAGCTTGAATTTAGTTTCAAGTTTCAGTCAAAAATGATCAATCAGACAATGCACTATATTCGACGATATGAACATAAATAAATTATCGTATCTTATACTCGTTCAATGTTCAAATCCATACAGGCAACCACCAACTTGAGGACGTGAGAACGCGAATCCCGGACCAGTTCCAAGTCCTTCCCTCGCAACTAAAAAAAAAAAAAAGACTCGAGACCAGTCCACCTGTACCGTTCTCGTCTTCCAACTTTCCGTTTCCTTCAGAAATTCTTCCACAGTATTACTAAGAATTACAGTCGGAGAAACTGTAGATGAATTTAGGATTTTCATTCTCTAACCAATTTTTTAATGACTTCCTTTTCTTGCCTTAAACAAATCTGTCGACATTCTTTAGCTGATGTCAAAATTGATAAATCCGGAATTTGCTCCTTGACAAATCCTAATATTTCTTGTATTCTTGAATCTTTTACATTGTCCGCATCTACCAAAATGGTTTTGAATCACTTTGCTCACAGGATTCGATCGCTCACATTCATTACTTCCCTATGGATTTGTTTTTTCGGTTCCTCGCCTCAGACACAAAACCAATTCATTTCAAGTCGTATAATATGATTTAAAAACACAATAATCTTCATACCAAAACGTTCAGGAAAATAAAATGCCCTCAATTCATGATGAAAAATACAACGAAAACAAAAGTTTAAAATGTAATTCGAGGGAGAAAACAAGTATCCCCGGCATTAAAAGCTAAAACTGGAATAGAGCAGAGTGGTAACATGATTTATTCTTCCGTACACCTCCTGAAAGAAAATGAAACATAAACCGAATAAAAACCGAATGAAAAGGTGAAAACTCAAGCAAAAGAAGACCAACAACGAAAACATAATCCGTTAAACGGTTTGAAGGGGATTTTTTCCAAAGTACTGCAGGAAGTACTTCGTTGTATTTCAGTCGAAGGCTTCCGAAGATAATTTTCATTAATTGAAAAAAAAGTTTAGACTTCACAGTCCTATGGTTTCAATCAGTGGCGCAACCAAGGGGGATGCATGGGGGCTAACGCACCCCCTAAAATTCTCAACAAAAAAATAGGCACCATAAGCTTACAAGTTGACGAGTTGACAAATGAATTAAATTCGATATGGAAACAGAAGTGTTTATGTATGTTGTTTGTGTCTTCGCACGTATCGCGTTGTCTTAGCGTCGTCCGGTTTTCAAGGACAGGTGGTTATATGTATTAAGCCAAATTCGACTGTTAAACAAGGTAAAAATAAAGGATAAGTTTTGTACTTATTCCCCCCCCCCCAACAAAAAAATGGGTATGTACTAAGTTAACTCAAAATTCTAGCACCCCGAAAAGAAAATTTTTGGTTGCGCCATTGGTTTTGACACGATCTTTCTATATCGAATCGGGCGGGAGAAAAAGTGGGATATAAGCTGCGTGTAATTATACATTATTCTGATAGCTATAGCTTCTGGAGGAAAATTTATAATATTTATTATTTACATATCAAATTGATTTACTGTACATCGTCTCAGAGTGAATAGTTTTAACCGATATGCATTATTAGCAGACACTTTTAGACATGAAACTGCAGTGAACCACGAGTCAAGGATGTAACCCGCGGTTTTCCACTTCTCTATGTATCTTGATAAAGAATCTCAGAATGGTATGATATTCAGCGAAACTGGCGCTAATAAATGAGGAGTTATCTGTCAAAAGGGCCCCTGTTGAGCAGGGGGCCTTTTTGCGGAGATGCTGATATTCGAATTCTCCGTGTCCTACACTTCATTAGGAAACCCCCGCTCTATGTACCAATTAACATAATATGATATTCAGCTAAATTGGCGCCAATAAATGATTACAAACACATTGTATTAACATCGATTCTATGCTGAAATATGTGCAAACTCGTCATATAGGCAATGAAACCAAGCATACATGACATTATATCATCGAGTGAAAAGCGAGTAACTCTGTAGCTATACACGATAATATACCTCAGAAATTACTCATTTTCGTTGCGTTATGAGCAGGGAGAGAAATCTTCGCAATTACATTAGCTTCAATCACGAGAACTGACAATAACTCATCATACAGCGAGTTAGGACTTGTGTATTTTATTTCATAATTTATTTAAATGTTTGGAAACAAGCAACGTAGAACAGAAATGCATAAAATTCACCAATATTAACATGGGAAAACAGATATGGATAAATCACGACACGTCCCACCAAGCTAATTTTTCCATCGCTCTAAAAAGGGCCCCTGTAACTGTTCTTTCTTAATTCGTCCGCGTTTGTTTCTGAAGGAACTAAATAATAAATCAGTCATTTCTTTTTCTATTAATGGAATCACAGTGAACACTTTTTATAATAACATATTTTTCAGTTAAATCAGTCTGAAAGCAGTAATTGCAGCTTGAAAACTTTGAAGTGGTTTTTCTCAAAATCAACATTGCTAGGGCACTACAAACATGAGTATAATTATCTGCCATTTTGATTCACAGCGTGCCCGTGAATGCCGAATACTATGCCGACTGCCGAGCGTACCGCGTAGTCAATTCGGCATCGACGGCGGCTGTGTGAATCAAAATGGCGGATGATTATACCCATGTTGACAGTGCTCTAACATTGCTGATCACAGGGGCCCTTTTGACAGAAAACTCCTCATTTTGATAATGATAAAAATCCTTGAGTCCATACCTCGATGGTTGTAAGGGTTGTAACATAATAAGAGATCTTAAGTTCATTATTACATGAATCTTTTTTCTCTAAACTGTGGGAAATTGTAATCATCTTTTTGCTTATCCTAACTTACCCCATTGGACATTATTTTTGTTTTCCTTGTACATAACTTCGACGTCACATTCCTTTGCAGACGTAGTGAATGAAGCATGGAACTTGAGTAATAATTGCCGAATAAAAAGCGAACGTAAGTGAGTTTGTAAGTCTTATTAACATTAAATCAGTTATCAGTCACGATAAATTCAACAATTCAATTATATTTTGTCGCATTAAAGTGCTTCTGTGTTGCTACTATCCTTACTTCCATACACTTCTCATTTGTTAGGATTCCGGTTGAAGTACGTAATCTCGCCATGTGCTATCTACACTGTACTTCTCTATAAATTTGCATCTGTTGTGGAACGAATTATAATTTACATTAAGGGCTGCTGGAACCTTACTCCAGTCGGTTGAATCCATCCGTCAATGAATGAAGGTCATTTGATTGTGTTACATAATGTCGCATTCGGTGTTTCAGTAATGTGAAGATGTCATTCATCAGTTCCGGAAGGAAGAGTTCAACTCCTTCAATCCTGAAGAGACCAGGGAAGCTTAGACCACCGCCTGGACGAACCGTCAAATTCCAGCTTGATAGTAATCTGAAGGGATTGTTGCTTAATTATCTAACCGAAAAGAATCGAGATGCCTACGTGGAATTGATATGCAAAATAAGAGATGCGGGAGATCATTTGACAGTAAGTTAATGTAAAAGTTTTTTAGTCTTTTAGTTCACGAATCAATGTGATTTGTGTTTTGTACTATTTTGCCCTGAATGATCGTATTTATAAGCAGCTAACTCTGAATGTTCGTTTCTTAGGATGCTGAGTTGATAGATATCATTACTGAGACCAAAGATTGTATATCAATTTTGAATGAACATTTGAAACTATTCGTACAAGTTCTGTTGGTAAGGAATTAGTTTTATTATTCAGGTTTATTAAGTTGGTGCAGTCGAGTTTGATGTACAGCCTACAAATGGACTGATTCTAGAATTTACATTTAACTAATTTGGTCTCATTTTGTTAATATATTCCTTCTTAATCATGTTTGGTTTTTCAGTTATTGAAATGGGCCCACAGAAGTGATGAAGCAGTGCAACTATATAGACATTTTATATTGGATTTATGTTCCGCCCATAACTATTACACCAAGTTTGCATTACAACAGCTTGTCGCTAACTTTTCCACAGGTAAAGTACTGGACAGTAGTAAGCCAATGCACTATCATGAACTGATTCAATTTTAATGAGCGTGTAACTGGTTTTAGTGATCGAGCACTCGTATCATTCGCAGTGTCTTCCATCAGAACAAGAAGAAAGAAGTTTCCAGTCAATCCATGAAGTTATACGAAATCTGCTGAAACTTATTCCGATGTATGTTACTGCCATCGTTTTCATTTTTCATGCTAAAAATAGTTTCCTTGTATTAACTGTCGATGTTTGCTGCAGGTCGAAAGAAGTCCTGCTGAGTATATTGAAACGAAAGTTCCCGTTTAGAACAGAAAACGCGCGCAGTCATCTCAATTATGTTCACAATGTACTAACTATTGCCTCTTACGAACCTTCGCTGAGAAGAGAGATTCTAACTCTAGTAATCACCAAGTCAGTAGTATTGATTATATATTTTGATACGTTATGGTGAACTGTTCTGTTAATTTTTCAATTTTCTTACAGATTAATTCATTTAGATACGTTGAGTTCAAAAGAAGAAATAGAAAAAGCAGAATCTTGCGCGGATATTACAATTCAGTCTAATGAGATGTTTTCCATGGAGATTGATGACGTTGCTATTGAAGAAGACATGCGACATGAAACCGCTCGTAAACTAGACTACTGTCTACATCGCTTGTACGCCTTCATTTATGCTGAATGTCATGACAAAAATAACGCATTGAAGTGGGAGAAAGTCAAGACCTTATATCAAGATCTTCTGTACATTTTCGAAAATGTGCTACTACCAACCTATGGTTGCACTCATACTCAGTTTGTCATATTGTACTTCATTAGTTTCAAACGTAAACTAACCGAGGATTTCGCTAATTACCTTTGGAATAAAGTCACCAGTCCGAATATAGCACCTGTTATAAGACAGGCTGCCGTATGTTACTTGGCCGGTATGCTGTGTCACGCTTCGTTCGTGTCTATTAAGTAAGAATCTTGAGCATTTTCTTCATGTTCATTGTCTTATTAATGGACCCACTAATGAATTTGTTAACTTTTCAGTATTGTGAAAATTATGCTGGAAAATATGGCCAGCTGGCTGCACCAGTATACCAATAATGTTGATATTAGAGACGAGGATACGAGCTCTCTTGTGAGAATCCACGGTGTTTTCTATGCAACCTGCCAAGCCTTATTTTATTTGATCAATTCTAGGCATAGCGATTTCATCAATTCCGATAAGGGTTAGTATTCTCTATTAAGACTTCATTTTATAATGTAATACAGTAAAAAGTTACTTCCTGTGACTGTTTTTAATGGTATTGATACTTTTTGTTGCAGATTTGAGATTTTTAGCAAATTTACATTTAAGTAAGATAGTAACCTGTCGTTTGAATCCTTTGTTAATTTGTTCACAATCGGTAGTTGATCAGTTTGCCAGGGTAACGAAAACTTATCAGCTGGCATATTGCGTCACAGTGCTGAGTAGTTCCGATAAGAAGACCAATTCGTCGACTGCAGATCTGTGGTTGGAAGGATACATCCCCTTCGAGTGTTATTTATTAAAAAAGTAAGTCGTAATGCATAATCCTGGTCTTTTGAGATTTATGGTATTAATTCACAAGTGTGTGGTAATCATAAAATTTAAAAAAGTTCTGCACTGTAGGACATCACCGTAATTTCGGTGTATCCTTGAACATATGTTAAATACCTTTGCGTAATGATTTTTGAATTTGATGCACCTGTTGAACAAAAAGTTCAGACTGATGTATTCAGTTCAAAATTAGAGAGTACTGCGCATTAAAGTAATTATGTATAATTGATTTTATCTGAATTCTTATAGGTTTGTTGTATTTTTATTTTTTTATTCGTAAAGACGCAGATATTGAAGCAAAATATCTGACTACATGATCGCTGTAAAAATTTTACGAGATTTCCGGTCTGAAATAACAAGTTTGGTTGCTCTTTTCAGGTCGAACTCGGTAATAAATCCTATATACCGACGGGTGAGTGAGCTTCCATGTAAAGATGTGCCGATGAATTCTGCAAACGATGACGACGATTTTATTCCTGTTGGATCGATGTCACATTCGCCTCTCGTTCCTGTGTTGAGTTCTTCGCCGTTTCTTGGTTGTACTCCACTTGGCTCGTGATATTGTTTTTCCTCGAAATATATCGTTGTTCGATTGCCTTGAATTTATGTAGAATTTTTTGGTGTACTGTTATTACGATGAAGAAACAATTTCACTCCCCCCCTTACAGGTACAGTCGAGGTAGGCCTACTAGGTATGTATTTATTTTGCATACTGAGACTCGCTTTTCTTACAGGTATCAACGCCACCCAGTGAGGACCCGCAGTCCGTCCGAAGAATCAAGGGAGAGCCGTTTTTTATTTTAGTTACATACGGATGCTGTTAAGCATAAAGGAATTAGGCGACAAAGTCTGTGTTTTTGAAAAAACGAAACATCGAAGCCTTCGACTATGCACTGTAGGCTGGTAAGGTCATGTAATTTGTGCGTAAAAACGGAACAGCACAACATATCTTAGCGGAATATGTATCAGTGTGCGCTCAGTTGTTGCATTCGCGCGCCGATATTTTCGACCACTTTTAATTGCGAGTGTAAGCGCGAAAGAGTCTCCCTCTAGAATTTTAGGCACGTGAAAAAAAGGAATTACTGAAATCCTACACATTTTAGAAAAATTTATCAGGTTGAAATAAAATTGGTCTCAATGGAAAGGAAATTTTATGTACTACAAATTTTGTTCTATTCATTTTTTCGATAAACGCTTTCGTTTTCATTATATTTTGAGATTTCTTCATACGCTTGTGAATGATAAATTCACCTTGATCAGCCCCAATTATACCTATACCTATACCTTTACTGGTTCATATACTATATTCGGGCTGCTCAAAGCAGTGGCGCGCTGTTGTCGTTTACCTTGTAACGTTCAACGTTGTAACCCTGATCAAGGGGAATATTTCATTCACTGGCATATGAAGAAATCTCAAAATATGTATTATGAAAATGAAAGCGTTTATCGAAATGATGAATAGAACAAAATTTATGGTACATAAAATTTCCCTTCCATTGAGACCATTTTTATTTCAATCTGATAAATTTTTCTAAAATGTGTAGGGTTTCAGTAGTTTCTTTTTTTCATCTGCCTAAAATTGTAGAGGGCGACTCTGTCGCACTTGCAATCCGAATGGTCGAAGTCAAAAGCCAATGAATAATGACGCCTTACGAACGTAGCGTTTACTAAGGATCGTTTACTGTAAAAGCTGTTTTCAGCGTGGCTACACATTTTTGGATCGGGCCCAATTTGAAAAATTATACATTCTACTTTTTACTATAGAAACTATGACATAATGTTCACTGATAAGCTGTTTTCAAAGTGGCACACGTTTTTATACAGGGGGCCCAATTTTGAGAAGTTCTACTTTTTACGCTCTTTTCAACTATATTAAAGTATTAATGATGACTCATTTTATCCACAAATGTCGCTTGGGTCTGTTTTGCTTGACATTGTCCAAATGGACGCTATTCAGCGCGAGGGAACCACCAGCAAAATCTGTTTTTTGAGAACATGACTGTGATTCGAATTTCAAGAGCCATGTAGAAACTATATATGACATAGCGTGTACTGGTAAGCTTTTTTCAACGTATACATTTTTGGATCGGGGCCTAATTTTGAAAAATTTTACTTTTTATGCTCTTTCCAAAGATACTAATAACTAACATTTGTTAACAAAATGAGTTATTAGTTATTACTATCGTTGTTGGAAAGAGCGTAAAAACTAAAAAGTAGAACACTGAACAACTTGAAGAATAATAAATAATAAAAAAAAGCGATCGCAATAGGGTCTAGTCGACCCTAAAAACTGTCCTCCCTTGAAATTCTGTAATCATACCTACAGCACGGCCACCTCCCTACAGTCTGGCCCAGTTACAAAACATAACTGGCTACCCGCAATACACATCGATATATGGGTATTTTGAAGTTGGAGGGCAAAGTCATATAGATACACCAAAGTCATATAGATACACCAAGTCGTTCGACTCTCCATTTAACCAATGTTAAACTTCGTATGTTACGATAATTCATCCCGATAGCAGCGCTGGCAGCGTTCGACTGCCGTGAAATCAATGTAAACGTTGGGAGCCCTAACAAGGTTTTGCGTTTATCTCAATAACGGTCGAGTTTTATAAAAAAGTGAAAAGAACAAAATTTATTCTACCAGTTATTTTCTATCAGGTAAGATCAGTTTCAAAATTTTACCCATAAAAATTTCGAATTTACTCGCATTCGATGGGAAATTTCAAGGTGAACAAATTTAGCTCTTTCCAATTTTTCATCAAAATTGATAGTTTTTGAGCTAATCCGCAAAAACGTAAAAATGTCCATATAAGCGCAATGCAAACAAAGGAGTTCAGCGATAGCAGCGCGCTGGCATGACGGCAGAACGCGGAAACGCGCTAGTCGTCTAACTTGGTGTATCTATATGACTTTGAGATACACCAAGAGACGACTGGCGCGTTTCCGCCATCATGCCAGCCCGCTGCTATCGCTGAACTTGTTTGCATTACGCTTATATGGATGTTTTTACGTTTTTGCGGATTAGCTCGAAAACTATCGATTTTGATGAAAAATTGGAAAGAGCTAAATTTATTCACCTTCGAATTTCCCATCAAATGCGAGTAAGTTCGGAATTTTTGTGGGTAAAATTTTGAAACTGATCTTAACTGATGGAAAATGACAGGTAAAATAAATTTGGTTCTTTTCACTTTTTCATAAAACTCGACCGTTATCAAGATATCGTAAAACCTTGTTAGGGCTCCCAATGATTACATTGATTTCACGGCAGTGGAACATTGCCAGCGCTCCTATCGGGATAAATTATCGTAACATCATGGTTAAATTAATGGAGAGGCGTCTAACTTGGACTTGGGTATCTTTATGACTTTGTTGGAGGGGAGGACGAATTCAAGAATGTCCCATCACAGTTATCACATAGGTATACTAGGCCGCCATTTTGGTTCGGGTTTCAAAAAGCTTAACCAAAATGGCGACTCAGTATACCCACGTGGAACTACAGAGCCTTAGTACCTTAGTACTACTACTGCTGCTGCTGATAGCTGCTTATCTTTATGTATCAGTTTTGCTGACATTGTAACCTTTTTTGAATTCCGATTCCGGTCGGCTATAATTGCTGTCGTGAAGTTTATCTGCATTCTGCACTTGTGTAATTCGACTATCTCAGTAAAGATGTATTTGTTTGAATTATTTCGTTTCATTAATATTAATATTTCATTCGTTCATCACAGTTCTCGATATAACTATGATGTTCACACATCATAAACTTCGCTATGATTCGCTTTTACGCTTAGTTCGAGTTAAACGGTCGCGGGTACATTTACATTCGGCAAGAATGTAAGATCGATTCGGCTGTACAAAAGAAACCGACCGCAGAGCTATGTTCTTTTCGTCCATTTTTCTGCATTTGGTGCTACTGCAATGCAGTTTCGCTTTCGACACCAGTAAAGTGATTTTTGCTGTAAATGCCGGTGGTGATGTTCATGTCGACAGTCTGGGAATCAAATACGAGAAAGATCCACTTCATAACAAAGTGGGAGTTGCTTCGGACTACGGGAAGTCCTTAGCGATACGAAGGGTGCCGGAGAAGGATTTCGAGCTGTATCAGGTTGAGAGGTACCACCAGAATTCGTTCGGATATGAGATTCCAATTATTGAAGATGGTGATTATGTCTTAATACTGAAGTTCTGCGAAGTGTATTTCAACGCAAGAAATTCGAAGGTAGTTTGCAGTTTGTACTTCGGTTGAAAGGTCTACATAATGGACTGGTCTGCCGATATGAAGGTATTCAATTTATGATTTGGCTTCTGGTTTCAGGTCTTTGATGTATCATTAAACGGCATGCGCGTGATTGAAAATCTCGATATTTACGATAAAGTCGGCAAAGGTGTTGCTCATGACGAATACATTCCATTTAGCATCAGAGACAACACATTTGTATATAACAACATGGAGTCATTCATTAATAATGGCAAAATCAAAGTTGAATTTCTGAAGGTAAGTTTGAATCCTCTGTGTCTTTGAAGTAACGAGATAGGTTGGAGGCTATTTTCTTCCTTTAGTCGCCGATTCTATACGATATACCTAGGGTTAATCGAGGTATACTTCTATTCTAGGGCCAAAAAGATAATCCGAAAATTAACGCAATAATTGTATACAAAGGAACACTTGACGGTAAGTTATTATGCATATGTGATCAATTCAGCCTGAAGTATACTTATTCATTTTACGAACTTCGATGCCTAACACTTGTTCGAGAGCTAGTGTGAAAAAGTCCGGTGCATTGCTTAGTGTTCTGAGGCCAATTACAGCTTCGCATCGATGATAGCCTGCTCACAGGGATTTTATTCGTTTTGTAACCATGGTTATCTGAAAATGAGCTTCTGTTACTGATATAATTTCCAAATAACTAATCTTATCGTATTGCCGATTGTCCTTATCACTGATGCATGTTTTTGAATATTTAATTATTCTAAGATATCTCAGAAAATGCAGACCTCAGTCAGTCCTTCCGGTGATTAAATAGTTGTGTTTAACTCTGAATATGTGAAATTTAGCTGAAGATAGGCCATATCAATGTAGAATAGGAATGCTTCGCACTAGGCTTTAGAGAGTTTGCTCAGGCCATATCAATGTAGAATGAGAATGCTTGCAATCGCACTAGGCTTTAGAGAGCTTGCTGCGAAGTAATTCAGATCCTTTTTCGAGGAAGTTGTTTTTCCTGTAGGATAGTTGAATGCCTGTTCGTACTCGAAACGTTTTCACTCTAATTTTAGGAACATGAGCCTTGGAAATCATAAACTCTTCATTTGCATGATCTGAGAAATGGAATGAACTGAACTATTTCTTGAATTTTGAAGATGTACTAGATTAGAAAGTTGCATTTTGGAAAATGACATTGTGTAGAAGTTCGTTTAAAAATTATATATTCGTTTTCACACGAAGCTGAAAGTTTTGAACGATTTAAATACTACTGCTCGTCAACGTTTCTACACTCTTACAGACTTAATGTAGATTCTTTCATTCTTCCAGACGTCTTCAGGATTCTCTAAAACTTCTCCAGACATGTGCATGACTCAAACATTCTTCCAGTTCGTTTAAGAATATTCTATGTGTGATTAAGACATTTGTAGATTTTTTTTAAAGACTTTTCGAGACCTTCAAACTTCCTGAGACACGTTTTAGACTGTCTCAGACTTATTTAACCTATGAACATTTAGCCGGGTGACTATGCTACTCTTTAAGCTTTTCCGAACTTGTTAAAGACTTGAGGCTTCTTTAATTAATCTTTTCAAGGCATATTAAAAAACTTCTAGACGCAGACTTGTTTAAAACTATTTGCAGCTATTTCTGAAATGGTTTTGACGAGTCTAAACCTGAAAAATCCTTCGAGTCTTTAACCCGTGTATATGAGCGTTATCTTTTTTCTATTTTCTTTTTTAAATGATCTGCAGATCCTGGATCCATGATCTAGCCTATTCCTAATGAAAATGGGTGGAGGAATTCTTTTGGAAAACTGAATTTCACACAACTTTTCCGTACACCATAAAACCGTGACCAGGTTCGCTAGTGTCGACTCCTAAACAGGTGATCAAGGTTGACGTTCCCATAAGAATAAGTGTAAAATTGATAAACTTAAAAGCTTTCGTAATTGCTGAAAACAGGTTTTTTTGAGTCTTATAACGTCAAATTGAAGCTTGAAGTCTTTAGTTTATGATGAAAGGTAATTTAATGACTTTATTCGCTCCAATTAGATGAAGAAATTGATTTACAAATTACTGTTTTTCTCATGGAAGTTTACTATTGGTATAAAACGCGCTTGTAAACAACTAATACATAGAAAATGGAGCCGTTTCAAGTTCGTAAATGAAAACTAGGGACTTCAATCTCTGAATTCATCTATTATATGACCCAAGAAAACATTTTATTGACTAGAAAAACGAATTCAAGTTACATGTATTCTTATGGTGATAACGTCCATGATCACCTTTTCAGGAAATTTCATGGCAGGGCTACCAACTTCAGAAACTCTTAAATTTTAACGCTTATTGAATTCCACAGAACTTACACAAACGCCTCCATTGAAAATCTAAGCATGAACTGTTCCGCTGACGCAATACAACATTTTAGGAATCAAATATTAGATTGTAAAACTTATGCGGGAGCCGATATTGACAGTGATCATAACTTGGTAGTTATGAAATGCAAGCTTAAATTGAAGAAACTTGGTAGAAAAGAAGAGGTAAAAAGATGGAATTTGAAAAGGTTGGAAAATTTTAATACTAGAGAGAAATATCTAGGGGATATTGTATCAGAATAAGTTGAAAAAACGTAGGAAATTAACAGTGTGGAGGAAGAGTGGGGTAGAATAAAGGAGAGAATATTAAAATCAGCAGAGGAAAATGTAGGTAAAACTAAGAGAGAAGAAAAGAAATCATGGATGAAGGAGGAAATACTCAGAAATATGGGTGAACGAAGAAAATATAAGAATGCAAATGATAGGGAAGGTAGATTAGCTTATCAAAGGTTAAGGAATGAAATAAAGAGAGAGTGTAAAAATGCAAAGGAGGAATGGATGAAAGAAAAAAGTGATAAGATAGAAGAATAGAAGAGTTTATGAATAAAGGACAAAGAGACGTGGCCTATAGAAAAGTAAAAATGGAGTTTGGAGAAAGAAGAAATAAAGCAAGTAATATAACAAATAAGGAGGGAGAGCCTATTTGCACAGCTGAAGGAAAGTGAAAAGGTGGGTAGAGTATGTACAAGGACTATATAGTAATAATGGAGATGAAGAGATAAGAATGGAGAGGGAGGAAGATGTGGAAGAAGATGAGAGGGCAGATTCAATTTTAAGGGGTGAATTTGAAAAAGCATTGAGATTTAAAACAAGGGAAAGCTCCAGGAGTTGTGAGATACGAGCTGAATTATTACAGAACATAGGAGAATATGTACTTCATAAATTGTACAAATTAGTATGTTGTATTTATGATAAAGGGGAAATGCTTGAGAACGTTGAAAACAGTGCTATTGTAAATATACCAAAAAGGCAGGAGCAGATAGGTGTGAAAATTATCGAACAATTAGTCTTCTTTCGCATGCGTCAAAAATATTAACTACGATAATTTACTGGAGAATTGAGAATGGAATAGATGCAGAATTCGGAGCTGATCAGTTTGAATTTAGGAAAGGTAGAGGTACTAAGGAAGCAGTATTAGCTTTGAGATTAATTGTAGATGGGAGACTCAAAAAGGGGCAGGATACATATATGGCAATCGTTGATATTGAAAACGCGTTTGATAATGTTAAATTTGATAAAATGTTTGATATTTTAAAAAATATAGAAAAACATTTAAAGAAAGACAAGTTATTTCGAACTTCTGTAAAGGACAGAAAGCCATTTTAAGAATAGAAGGAGAGAAAGGGTAGGCTAATATAGAAAAAAGCGTAAGGCGGGGGTGCTCCTTATTTACAGTATTATTTAATCTGTACATAGAGTTGACGATAGAAGAAATAAAAGAAAAATTTGAAGCAGGTATCATTATACATGGAGAGCGCATACATGCTCAGGTTTGCAGATGCTGTTGTCTTATTAACTGAAAGGAGTATCGATTTGGAAAACATTTTAAATGGTGTGGAGGAGATTTTGAGTGTAGAATAAATAAAACTAGAGTAATGGTATGTGATCGATGTGAACATGAAAACTTAAATATAAATATTGGCCAGGAACAGATTCAGGAAGTAAGCGAATTTTGCTGCTTAGGAAGTAAAATAACAGTAGAATAGCACAAGCCAAATTAGCATTTTCTTGAAAAGGTGATCTTTTTAAATCAAAAATAAATCTGAAAAACAAAAAATTGTTCTCGAAAACTTATGTTCGGAGTGTAGCCTTGTATGGATGTGAAACTTGGACCATATGGAAGCCAGAGAAGATGAGGATCGAAGCATTTGAGATATTGGTACTAAAAGCGAACACGTAGCATCAAATGGACGGATAAGATAAGAAATGAGGAAGTACTTAACAGAAAATCGTCTGAAGAGAAGAAGAGATAAACTAATAGAACATAATTTGAGGCACCCAGGAATAATATCACTGCTGCTAGAACGAAGAGTGGAAGGAAAGAATTGGGCAGGGGTCGGTAAAAATTCCAGCCTGTTCAACAGATAATCAAGGAAGTTGAATGTAAGTGTTATTACGATATGAAAAAGCTTGTACAAGATAGGGAGAAATGGAGAGCTGCATCAAACCGGTCGTAAAACTGATAACTTTATCATCGTAATTTATCATAATAAAATGATATAATTTGATATTTGGTTCAGTGATGATGATGAACAAATTATGAATTCAGAGGTTTGCAGACATGCAGCCTAAGGGCTGTAGAAGAGTCCCGTGATGTAGCGCAAGAAAATTTTGTGACCCCTTGTTTTCTTATACCCAATATCTATGACACTGCGTTAACCCTCAAGGTGTCCAACAAAATCGAATTTTGAAAATGAATGACTTTTAAATGACTTCTCCCCCCTCGAATTTATTATGAATGAGCTAAAATAATGAACTAAAACCAAAAATACCTACTTCTTTGTCTATAACACTACATTTTCATCAAAAAAGGAACCCTAAGTTGATTGTATAATACGCGCATAGTGATCACGGCTCACATGACTCCCACGAGTATGTGGTACATGGGCAGATTCTTGATACGCTGCTGGCTGTCGAGCTGATATTTCGATTTATCGTCATTATCAGGGCTGCAATTTGTATGCGCAAAAAATAGCGAAATATGCGCCCATGCACCTATTTTATGCGTTGAAGTGCTTCTCATTCTACTCAGAATTCTGTTATTCGTGAAGATCTTTTGAAACTTCTGGAATACACACTGTAGACAAAAATATGCACTCGCGTGAAAATTGCAGCCCTGGTCATTGTAATAGAATTTTCCAATAGACCTTTTCATCAGGGTTGGGAAAGCCGAAACTTATGAACTTAGATACGGATTCAGCTGAATTGCAAGATGGAAGGATCTTTCAGATTCGTTTCTGGTTTCAGAAATGTTTATGTTGTACTTCCGATTTCGGATACAGCTTCACTGATATGATTTACCTCAGCTTCAGTTTCGGATTCAGCTTCGAGTTTCGACTTCTCGTCATCTGGCCATCTCATTCTTTTCTAATACCAAAAATGTTCACCAATCACAACTGGACTGATCTGAGACGAGATGTTCGATCTTTCGATCATTGAAAAGTGTTAATACTGGTAAGCTTGAGGAATCCTTCCCGGGACATTTTCAAGTGGATATACGTCAAAATCCCGTATCACGGATCACGGCAGTATGACATTAAGCCAAAACCGAAGCCATTAAAATCTAATACATTACGACTTCCTTTCAGCTTCAGTAAAATTGTATTATGAACTTCAGTTTCGGCTTTTCCCGTTTTCCCTCGCAAGGTGATTAGTGATTCGAGCTGGTCGAGGTAGTGGCGCGCTGTCATCGCCAACATGTAGTATAATAGTGATCATGTGAGAATATCCCATTAACATACGTTCTTAATTTTCAGAACATATCACGAAAATGAAGAGAATTAAATTGATAGCGGTTGAAATTTCCTTTCAGATGAGTCCATTTTTATTTCAATCAGAGCAATTTTCTAAAATGATCGTTTTTATAGCAGTTCATCTTTTTCACGCTATTGAAATTGTAGAGCGCGACTCTTTCGCGCTCACAGTCCAAATTACCTTTAGCTTCGGATTCAGATTCACCAGTCTCGGATTGTCAACCCTGATTTTCATGGGCGGCTTCATAAGGACTGTTGCACAGCTGCTCCAGAATTCGCAGCCTGCAGGATCCAGCTTTTTTGTTTTATTCATTTTATATGTAAAACTCCTTTGGGATTTAAACCTGCACTAGAGTGCGCTGCAAAATTACCTGCGCTGGTGTTAGCAGGTGAAAATGAGTGAGTGTTTATGTGTACTTTCAAGTAGAAAAACTACTGTCTTCAGGGGGAGGGGGTGGGGGTAAAAACGAGTAAAACTTATTCTACCAATAGAACTGATTATAATTCAATTTTTTGGTGATGATGCAGTTAAGTTTAGGACAAATCTTCTTTGAAAGTGGATTTTTAATCAGCTTGATGATAGTTGAAGTTTGCTGCACGCTTACAGTATATCATACGTAATCACTCGCACATATACATGGCTGCCAACACTTGAAACTCTAAATTTAAATCCCAATAAGCGAACATTCGTTCCTCTTTGCAAGTCCATAGATATGAAAGAGAGCATTTGTTAATATTGAACGATGATTTAAATCAAAATTAAATGCTTTTAGACAATAAATAAGCGTCCGGAAGCATTAAGAAATTCTCTCTTTCATATACATATATGGACTCGCAAAGAAGAACGAATGTTCGCTTGTGGAGTTTTACATGTAAAATGAATGTAAACAAAACAAGCTGGACCCTGATGGCTGCGACTGGCTGGAGCAGCTGCCTAACAGTTCTCCTCATAACGTCACCGTGATAAGGTCTATTCTAAATTCTTTGTTCTCTCTTGCAAGCTATAATTTACTAATTTTTAAATGACCATGATTGAAAATAAATGACTTAAATGGCTGTTACACATCCTGCCTCTCTTCATTTTGGTATATGCATACTTTTTTATTTCTGAAAAAATCAGGCCAGCCTGCTTGTGATTAGTGAAAGTTATAATGAATTGAATCATTTTTTTAGGATGATTTTTAGCTGTACATTTTTCATTCGCTTGATCTGAATGGCTTTGTGTGTGTCTTACGTATTTGCTAACTTTTCATACTTTTAAGGTCGTCCTGTTATTATCCTTGTCTTCCCATCCTATCGGTTTTCTCTGACGGTTTTTTCGGTGGCTAGGGCTTTGAAACACGGTGTCGCATTACTCTCGACATTGGCACCAAGCTGTACTTAAGCTTTACTAATATTAAAGGCCGCGAACTGTACTAACGGACACCAAGGAAGAAGTGCAAACTGTCCGTCAGATTCGTCGTATCGTTTGCGTCGTCCGCAAACGTCCCCCGATCCAAAATTGAGCCGTTAGTCGTTTCTTTTCATAAATGGGAAATTTGTTACAGATTTTCCGAAACTACGTCCGTTACTGGAGGAAGAAAAGCCCTACCATCTGCGAAAAAGACCGTCGCGAAAATCGTTCCAAGAAAAACGTGTACCAGATAATCCTTACGTTTACGAAGATCTGTTGACCAGTTACTGGCCGTTACTAGTCACTGTAGCGTCTGTGTTTCCTATCGTATACTGCCTGTGTAAAATTTAGTGCTTCGAGTTTTACCTTTTGCCAGCTTTCCAAGTTTGTTCATGTCAGAATGTTTGGTCGCGAACGCGAGACACAATCGGTGGTCTGTTTGCTGGTGTTTACATTCTGAAATTGAAAACAGAGGGTTTGCATCTGTTCGGGGAATGGGAAACAAAATGAGGTCGGCTTAGGCTGTTGAAAGTTTGTATGGAATGTGAAGAAGCTGGAATGGGGTCGAGAAAGCAGTCAAATGTTTGTTATTGTTAATTTTTAATACGCTGACTCGTGAAACCCAAGCGACAACTGATCGACCTAATTGAGTTTAAGGTGCCATTGGCGTCAGCTTTTCTATATTATTTTCACATCCTCGGGGCTGACCTAGTTAAAAAAAAGATGTTAATCGTTGCAATATTTTTATTTTGTTGTAAAATAATTACAACGCCTCTGTGGCTGTTACATTTTTACTGTACCAACTACTCGTTGACATCGAAATGTTAGATGGCTGCAACGTGCGCAGTGCTCGCTTCAATTAGCTGACACGTTATGACTCATTGAATTATATCAAGAGCCCGATGTTTTGGAGGTTTGCAAACCCTCTGACATAATATATGCAATCCACGCAGCGCAGCAGAACTACCTGAGCTTCGTGATAACAGACATTCTGTTTGTGATATTAATGATTATGATTTCATGGTAGTATTTTTATCGGAAAAAAGTGCCTTATTTTGAATAATTATTATTTTCCACATTTCGTTATACGGATTTTTTAATCAAATTTTTCAGTTTTTCTAAAAAAAAAATAATTTTTTTTTTTTTGTAAACTCGAAGTATCTTTTTATGCAATATCGAAACTCGATTGGATCGAGATCATTTTTGTATTATCTAATTTTCCAGTTTATCGTTTTCAGTAATTCTATGCTCGATTAAGTTCGTATGTTGACATGTATTAGGAATTTCGATGATATTAAGGCTTTTTGTTTCCCAGACGCCAATCTCTACTCATGAAAATGCAGTTTTTGGTGGAAATCGGTTATAATCTTGCCCTAAAACGTTGAAAAATTTTCCCAACTTGCGTTTTATAAATGGAAATGTATCCAACAAACTGTCGTGAGAATTTGTTGGATTCGTTGATTTCGAAAATACTATCAGATTTTCTAATTTGGTTCCGAATTTGGGCTCCACAGAATCGTAATTTCACACGTGAAATGGGCGAAACAGACTAACAAGCACAGAAATAGGGTTTTGGGTCGCTGATTTCGAGCATCGCATTCGATTTTTTATCTCGCCTCAGCTGGACTCCTAAAATTTCATCCTTCAAACAGAATTAAATTTACTCGGAAAATTGAAAAACATATCAAATAGGGTTTTTTGTCACCAATTTCGAATGTTTGATCAAATTTTGTTCCAGCCTCGATTTGGGCTCCGAGATCGGAATTTAATGCTGGAAATGGACACATCTGACTGAAAGAACTGAGAAGACCGTTGGAAAATAAGATTTTTGGGTCGCAGATTTCCAATATCCTATTAGGGTTTTAATTAGGCCCAGATACTGTCATTATTTTTATCTGCTAATTTTCCCGATAAGATAAAAAGGTGCACGTATCTTATTTAGTTAACGAGACTGTATAGGGTAGCTAAATTTTTTTTCGAAATGTTTTGCTCAGACTAAATTTATTCTAATTGCCCCCCCCCCTTCACGTCAAAACTTTTTAGTATTGAAGTTTCTACGACACGCTTAACCAGGGAGAGGGTTGAAAAAACTTTCTCGTAAGGAAACCTGCAATTTTGTCATAAAAATCATACCAATCAAGTTCTGTCGAAACAATCACTTCAACTCTATAAATTTGTTCTCGTTAGCTTAGTGATGAAGTACTGCAAAGTTCTGGAGAAAAAACAATGTTAAGGGTCAACGCATTCCATTTCATTTGTGGAGAAAAGTGAGCTTCGTTCATTACAACCTACCGTAATGAAATAAAAGTACTTAGAAGGAATCCATTTGATTTTTGGTTTGGCTGAATTCATTTTTATTTTACTTCTCTTACGCTCCTCAAATACTCAAGTGAGGGTTCGAGACCAGAGACGAAACTTGACTTTCGGTGGGGGGGGGGGAGAAGGAAAATTTGACGATACATTTTTTTAAACCATAAATTTGCCGACAAATTTTTTCTAACCATAAATTTGCCGACAACATTTTTTAACCATGAATTTGCCGACAACTTTTTTTTTAAATTTGAAAATTTGCCGAGTTTTCAATTGAAATATTTTTTTGAAGAAAGGAAAAAGGGAGAAAAAAGAACATTTCTTAGAGAATGAAAAATTCAAATGAACGGTTTCAGAATTTGCCAACTGCTAAATTATTGGGGGTGTTTCACCCCCCGTCCCCCTCCATAGTTTCGTCCCTGCAAATGCAGATTGGAACCTTATCCCCCAAGCACTCACATTTGCGCGCATGAGCATACCCTAGTCTGGGAGAGTAAGCTGGAAGGATGTGAAGAGTACTTGAGAGGAACATACGAAACTTCCTTTACACATTATGGTGGTCGTTATTTACTCTTGGTGATCTTTTTTTCTAAATTTCTTCTGATTCGTCTCCTAAATTGGTTCCAATAAAATCAAACTATCAAATAAAATAAAAAGTTTTAGGTCGATCGGTTTAGGAGAATCCGTGCCACCAGCTCCCTTTCGTTCTTGTGGGAAAAACACATGGCGTTTTGACTTTTGTTTCAGAATAAATTTCCCTCCTGTATTTACCAAGACCAAAGCCTGTAAATTAAACAATAGAACATTTGCTATCAGATTCAGCTTGTGACATTGGAAACTAAGTCTTCTGCTTTCAACTTTTAAAATTGAAGAAAATGTTCAACTTTCTCAAATTTCAGGCTCTAGGTCAAACAGAGAATTTAGTAAAAACAGAATAGTCATTGAAATTCGAAATTCAACGTTTGCTATCGACTTTCAGATTTTCGAAATGTCTTCCACATTTCAGCTTTGTTTCAGCTTTTTAGATAACGTTCGATACTCAGCTTGAAACCTTCGGCTTTTGACTGACTAGTTTCTGATAGGAGTCCAGAGTGTACTCCATTTTCAGAAACGAAATTTGACTTTCAATATCGATTTCATCAAATAACAGTTCAGTTTTCGGCTTACACTTTCGGCATCGCAATTCAGCAATGTTTGCATTGCCGAAAAAAATCAGACTTTCTCAAAAAATTCTGATCTCCGGCGTTTTCAAGTATTGGGCCCATTTCGCATGTCAAATTCTGTTATCATACACTACCAACTTCATAACAGGAGAGGCTAATAAGTATGCAATATGGAGTACAGGAAAAGCCCTACATGATCACTTGATCAATGATCACATGATCTGTTCGCGAACTGATGCAAGCGCGTCCGAGGATGCTCGGACTAACTTAGGATCAAAATGGCGGTCCAGTATACCTGTGTGAAAATTATACTACCCTACTTACAGATGATGGTTCCTTGAAATACATTTAAAATAGGGTTTTCAAAGTCGCTGAATTCATTTTGAAGGTGATTTTAGCGGTAACCCTCCTCTATGATGTTCCCCAGGGGGCTGAGATGTGGAATACTTAGGAATTATCTATGGTACCTTCACTGACATAAAAATTGGGGGTTTATTGAGTCACTGAATTCATTTTTCATGTTATTTCAACGCTAATTTCCACCCATAACGATTCGCAGGAATCTGAAACGTGAAATGTGTTAGCTCTAAGTGCGTGTATCACTGAATTAGCTTCCGACCACCCACACTAAAAGTTGATAGAAAATATCAGATTGAAAAGCTTACTCGTTGCTTAAGGGTTGTAAAATTTTGTAATTGACGAGTTTTATTTTTTTTTAAACCAACTCGAAGAGTGTGCAGAATATACAAAACTAACGTCCTTTTTGGTTAAAAAAAAAAATTAATGCCTACATTTTTTCAAGGATAGTCTGTAATTGTTATTTTAGTGCTGAGAAAATGAACCTGAATGATAACCTCATAATGAAAACCTTGCTAAAATTCTTTACAAATGCGGAAACTTTAAGAACTTGTTCCCAACAATACGAAGTACGGAATGAATGAACGTATTGCTTTCTTCTGACAGTTTTTTCCTACAATTAATTCTATTGCAGATTGGCGTGTTTTGAAACGAAAGGCCTAATTATTTCTTCTTCTTTTTTTTTTTCATAATTGATTTCTTTCTTTTTCTCTCATTCTTTTATTTACCTGTTTACGAATTGTTTTTTGAATTATCTTTAGTGTACTACATAGTATTGTTTTCTCGATATTCGATATGCGAATGCGTGTGCTCATTTGCGGATCCACTTCCAACGCTGTTACACACTCGGAAGTAAATCTAAAACGCTAGAGACGAACATAATCTTTGATGCTAGTACATAGGCTGTCGCTTTGTACGGCTCACCAACGCTACCTGTCGACGTTTCTACGCTGTAGGGGAATAATATGGTTCATTAGCTATATCAATTGAGACCACGCTGAGCTCATTTGACTGAAAACTCGCTGTTCCAGACCAATTTGAAAGAAACCATATGCGTTGACCCCCAGGTTTTTTAAAGAAGGAAAAAAAGCATGCGATTAAAGAATGTTTTATTAATCATCATCTTCATTAGGTATACAAATATCTTTTTCAAAATAAGCGCCATTCATACAGGCGTTCATTCGTTCTTGCCATTTATCAAACGTTTTCGCGTACTCTGCCACTGGTAACGAGGAGAAAAACATCTGCGCCGTGGTGATAACTTCTTGATTTGTGTTGAATTGACGACCGCATAAGGCTGCCTTCAGTTGAGGAAATAACCAAAAGTCGCAGGGAGCGAGGTCACGACTATACAGAGGGGTGGGGATGAATTGTGATTTTTTTAGAAGTCATCACCGCGGCGCAGATGTTTTTCTCCTCATTACCGGCGGTAGAATACGCGAAAATGTTCGATATGTATTTAATGAAGATGATGATTAATAAAAAATTTGGTAATCGTATGCTTTTTTTCCTTCTTTAAAAAAATCTTTAAAAATCGTGGAAGGGTCAACGCTTATGGTTTCTTTCAAATTGGTCTGGAACAGCGAGTTTTCAGTCAAGTGAGCTCGGCGTGGTCCCAATCGATAGCTAATGCACCAAATTATTCCCCTACTGCGTTGAAGCGCCGATTGTTAGCGTTGGTGAGCCGTACGAATTTTAGTCTCAGTTACTTAGCTAACTTAGCGACAGCCTTTGTACATATATGAAAATCCTTGTGCCCTCTTTAAAAATCGCGTTCGTTTTGCCTTAGTGTTTCGGGGTTCCCTGCGCTGAATGTCTTCAGTTTGTATCGACACAGACTTTTCATTCCATCTTGCGGAACCGTTATGTTATATTATGGTTCCGTGAGAGCCTCGGACCGTTGTTGGCTGGAAGCGCAGTCAGAAAAGTTACCACTTGGCCGAACCTGAGAATTTGATTTTCGGTGTTCTCTAGTCTAATGTATCTCGTCTCATGCCCCCATGGCAGTTTAAGAAACGCCTCGAGAATACGTCTCGTCATCCGGGAGCAATACGCATTCGCATTGCAAGTATTTTTTAAGTCTGACCCTGAGTTGAGTTCGAACAGATTCGCAAAATGAATTCCGTGTAAGTATGACTGTAGCGAGTCTTCCATGTGAGCATGACTGTAGCGAGCCTGAAAAGATACCACACAGTCGAATTTCTGTATTTTCCCCCGGTATCGATGAGAAGCGAACAAATTTTCGCTAGTAAATGCTTAGCATTTCAAAGATACATTCAGCAAATGCTTCGAGAGGAAATGCTCGAATGTAGACTTGCTCATTGTAACAAATATTCTGATTTTTGAAGGATATGCTCTAGAAATTTGGAGCTATTGCTCAACAAACGCTCCAAATGGATTTTTCTGTTGTTAAGATTGTTCCAAATTTGTCTTTGTTCTTATCTAAATTCGTTGTCTGCACCCCATTTGAAAGCCCCTTCTCTCTGTGTTGTGTAAATGTAAGATGAACTAATCTATAACCATGTTTCTAGGCTCAATTTTTTGAATGTTCCAACTTGTTTTGTACGTTTTTTGTAGCTGTAAAATGTTAAATTTTGTCTCGTCCCCTATTCCCAGATCCATCCAACACTTCTACTCTGTTTGTCGTTATCAAAGTTTCCGAGACAAGGGATGCAAACGGAGGCATTGCTCTCCTCTCTCCTCCTCCAAGTAAAACTCAGCGTTACTACCCAATGAGATAATCTATTGTTATCTCATTTTATTGGAAAATCTTACTTAAGCATAAGTAACGTAACATATCCTAATGTAGGTACTGTTGCTATCCAGGGTTGGGAAAGCCGAAACTTAAGAACTTAGATTCGGATTCAGCTTAATTGCAAGATGGAAGTATCTGGAAGGATCGTTCAGATTCGGTTCTGGCTTCAGAAGTGCCTATGTTTCACTTCCAATTTGGGATACAGCTTCACTGGTATGATTACCTCAGCTTCAGTTTCGGATTCAGATTCAGCTTCAAGTTTCGACTTCTCGTCATCTGGTCATCTCATTCTTTTCTAATACCAAAAATGTTCACCAATCTTAACTGGACTGATCTGAGGCGAGATGTTCGATCTTTCGATCATTGAAAAGTGTTAATACTGGTAAGCTTTAGGTATCCTTCCCGGGACATTTTCAAGTGGATATACGTCAAAATCCCGTATCACGGATCATGGCAGTCTGCAATTAAGCTGAAACCGAAGCCATTAAAACCTAATACATTATGGCTTCGTTTCAGCTTCTGTAGAATTGTATTATGAACTTTAGTTCCGGCTTTTCCCTCGCAAGGTGATTACACACTTAGCTTCTTGATTCGACTTCAGAGACAGAACAGTTTCCTAAATTTCGAGATTCAGTTTCAGATTGCCAACCCCTGTTGCTGTCATTCCGACCCTGGTTCACCCATGTGCTCCCTTTCCTCTGAAAAGGTCACAACATGATGTCCCTACCAATACTGAATTGTTTTGTAGGTACAATAAGCAACTACTTTTAAAAGTATATTCAGTGTCGTTACTGTAGTGAACACATCCAAGGTATATGCTACAGACCAATACCAATATGGGCGCTACCAAATCGGGTTTTGCCATGCAAAAGATGCTCTGAATTCTGATTGACCACTAATCCAAGCTAGCAAAAATTCAGAGATGGCGAAGTCCATTCTTCTATTTCGTTCTTCCATATACTGAACCATTCTGTTCGTCTCTGGAAATGGCTTGTTCTGTTTTATTCATGCAAACAACAGTCCGTTCTAAATATTTTACTAGCAACTGGGCCATTCTGTTCTGTTCTGCTCACATTTAACAACTCGCAAAAATTAAACACGAACCAATGAATTATCGTTCTGTTCATGAACAAGTACCCTGTTCTGATATGGATGCTGTTTTCTTGTTTTCTAAATTCTGACTGCCTACTGATACTGGTGCTTTTCCAAACACAAAACATGGCTTCGCTTATATTGACAGATAGTTGTGTGTGTACTAAGCGTTGAGCAATAATACTCAGATCAGTTTTGATTATTCTCCAATGAAACTGACATTTGGCTGGGATTAATTTCAATACTCAACACATTGGAATCTAATGAGTTGATTAATGAAATTAAGGTAAGCCACGTATCCTTTTCATTATAGAATATTCAAAATTGTAGAAAACTGTACCAGCTGCTCAACATACTATGTCATTTGATTGGAATGTCACTTAAGAGTGACAATTTATTGTCATTCAAGCAACGACCAGTACTAAATAAATAGGATTTTATAAAATAGTAGACACTTGTAACAATGTGGATTGGAAAAATATGTTGGTATTGGTATCCATAAACTGCTCTGTAGTGGTGTAGTACCTATCCTATATCTGCTTGCATTCTTGTGACTCCAGTTTAATTCTCAGTACTAGAAAAGCTCGTGATCAGGTTTCATCTCTCCCTACAAGCATCCTAGCAAATAAATCAACTGCAGTACTAATCAAAGTCAATTTTGATAGCATATGCTTTGCTTGTCCCCTGTCAGTTGTTAGGAACAAGGCTTTATACCTCACAGAACAGATTCACATTGAAGGATTGGTACTATACTGTGTGTATCTCAATGGGTTGCTTACTCAATGTTGTGTGAGAAGTGGCTAGCAAAATGCGGCACTTGTTCATGATGGAACAACTGTTCATGTTCTATAATAGAGTAAATGTTTCCAATCTATTCATGATGGAGCAAATGTTCCCAATCTATTCATGATGGAACAGCCATTCATGTTCTGTTTATGATTGAACAAATGTTCCCAATGTATTCATGATGGAACAACCATTTATGTTCTGTTTATGATGGAGCAAATGTTCCCAATCTATTCATGATGGAACAATCGTTATGTTCTGTTTATGATGGAGCAAATGTTCCCAATCTGTTTGTGATGGAACAACCGTTCATATTCTGTTTATGATGGAACAAATGTTCCCAATCTATTCATGATGGAACAACACCATTCATGTTCTTTTATGATGGAGCAAATGTTCCCAATCTATGCATGATAGAACAACCATTCACATTCTTTGTTGTGGAATCCAATTCTAGAAAGTAAATAGAAATAAATATTTTTTTTCTATTATGAATGTGACTGGAATGGAACTGGTTAGTTTTTGATGTGAATAGACTATTTTGGGAAAATAGGAAGCTTGAACAGAAAGCTTTTTTGGGAGGAGGGGCGAATTGTCTACACTATTGGTTAGTATTCCTATCTTTATGTATTATAGGCCCAGTTTTTGGTGTGAACAGAATAGAATGTGAATGAGATATTTTGGGAGATGAACGGAGTAAAATGGATCATTTTTTGGCCAGGATGGTTGAAAAAAGGAATGGAATAACAACTAAACTCCATAATTTTTACCAAGCAGAATGGGAATGGGAACCTTACTAGGAAAATCTCTTTTATAGAACTTTTATAATTTTCTAATAATAAACAAAACACATCAACAAATGGAACAAGGACGCGTTAAATTAAGTACCTATATGAAGAGTTTGGAATAGAATCAAATTTCAATGTGGAAGGACTAAAAGGAACCTAATAAGAACTACCCCTGTTAAGTTTGACTATTTCTGTCAAAAACAACATTACTAAACAATTGGAAATGTGTGTTTTGGTTGAATATTATCCATTTGCACTTTTAAATTAAATCACATTGGGGCAAATTGAACAGTTGTCCAACTCCCTCCTGGCTCAACTAACTACAGTATGTCTTCTTTCTCATTGTGTATCACTTTATATAGTAGCCCAGTGCTGCCAGATAAGAAGTTGAAACTTGTACCAGCAAAGACAATATCCAAGATTGTACCAGATATCAAATAAAGTATAGGTGCCAGTTAAAATGTGTGATATTTGAAATTGTATCAAAATCTTTAAAATGTACCAAAATCTGCTGATTATATTAAAATACAAAAAGTAACAATACTTATCAGAAACTGTAGGTAGGTACCTTATCTTACCAAGAATGATGAAGATGTGCCAAAAAGCACCAGAATTGTTGAAGTACCAGAAAAGAATCTGGTGCAAATTATCGAATATGGCCACACTGAATGACATTCTGCTCCCACTACTGCCTGTAAGATTCAGTTGGAAAACTGCTTTCTGGTGAACGGGAATATGGGGCAACAGGGTTGACTAAAATTAAAATTATTTGCTATCAGTTCTTCATACTGCATGTCATATGCTATATTAGTACGTTGCTAGGTCAAAAAAGTTCCGAGGCAATGAGTTCTCCATCATGTACACTGTTCGAGTCATCAGTCACCCAACTCACCCGTTACCCTAGTTTTAATTTTAAACCCTCTACAAGTATTACATATATGCCTGCTGTTCACGGGCCAGACCTCGAAGTCCGCCAGCATTTGGATGCCACATTTCACCTGACTTTTTGGAGTACCTGCCACAGTTCTGTGTTGCAGATTATCCCAAACTACCGCTGCTGAAGGCCGAAGAGAAGATGAAGTTTGAGTATCCGGAGATCAAATACGGCAAAAATAAGAAAGCGAGTACCGCGAGTAAGACGCAACCACCTCGGGATCCCTACGCCACTGAGCAGCCGACGATGATGTGGCCGGTGTGTGTGCTCATGTTCGTCATGTTCTCCGTTTTCTATACCTTCTGTCGTATCTAAAACCGGTCGTTGGTCCAAATTGTTTATCCTAGTCCTGTAGGATTGTCCATAACAGAGACACTCGGAATGGTGATGCGCCCTTCAGCTGTCGCACCACACAACTACCATGCAGAGATGATTGACACCTACTTGTATGGATCTTCGAGAAGAGTTGATTATCAATTTCATAGGTCATTTTCTCAGTATTCTCATCGGTATGATCGTCTAACGATGAGCACATTTGCTCCATTGGAAATAGTCATTATTGTGTAAGTAAAATAAGTTTCTCTCTTTCCCACCACATTAATTACTAGATGTATTTGTATGCATTCTGCGTTAATTCTGTGATCCGTTTTAAAAATCGAAATTTCGACGTGGCCTGTGTGTGTGCTTGCTGGTAAAAGTAAATCATCAAGTTGAGTCGATTTTAATGCGAATCGTATTCGATATCCATGTATGGATATTGCTGCGTCGAACGAGCTCGTTTTTTTTTTGTTTTTTTTGTAATAATTTTTAGAGATGATTCTTTTTTTGTACAGAGTGTACTTTCTATTATTGGTAATAAAAATTTTGTTATAATATTCCTTGATAGCGAAAATTTCTTTAGGTGCGAAATGTTCTCGCGAAGGTACGAGATTGAAAACTAATGATTGAACAGGTTGGTCGTTCAATTAATAGTTCCTCAAATCCGAAAGTGATTCAAATGAATAAGTTGTAAAAACAAAATGGCAAATGGGTCAGAAGTTACAAATTTGCCAAGTGCAAACCATGCAACATTTCTCTCCTAATTCCGGATATTTAGAATGGCCGTACAATTTCCAGTAGTACTTCGATCCTTGATCATTCATCAAAGCCTAACCCGTAGTGGAGCACTAGCCTCAGTAATATGGACGCTGTAAAACAAAATCCTCCCAAGGGACAAGTAGATCTGTTTTTTGAGAAAACGTAACATTATTTGAACTCAGCGAGAAAAACTGAGTAAGAATTGGTGGTTATCTCAGTTTTGTTGGTCAAATAAATGCAAATTTTCGAAGAATGGGTTAACGCCTTCAACACGGTGAATACGCAACGCCTGACGCACCAATTGATGTTTTCAAAATCTCAAATTTCCTGGGGCGAACTAATAAAACGCCAAAATCACTGGAATGGTGAGAGCTAGAGCGAAACGGTTTGAAATTTTGGATAGAGGAGACAATTTTGAATAAGACTGTCTCTTCAGCTGAAAAAAAAAATGTTTCGCCCAAAAAGAGACATGTATGGAGAAATTTTCAAAATTCGAAAAAATAAAAAATTTCGAATTAAAGACTGTTTCTTACTCAATTTTTCACGCTGAGTTCGCATTCGGTGTTCAAATTTGGCGGTCACGCTCCATTGCCGAGATACTCTCGAAAATGTGGTCAAAATGGGTCAAATAAATGCGAATTTTCGAGGTAGGTGGGAACGCCTTCAACACGGTGAACATGCAACACCTAGTCTCTTCAACCGAAAACAAATTTTTTCGCACCAAAAAAGACCTAATGTGTATGGAGAAATCTTCAAAATTTTTAAAAATCGAAAATTTCGAATTTCAGATTGTTTTTCAGTCAGTTTTATACGCTGAGTTCGAATTCGGTGTTCATATTTAGCGGCGACGCTCCGTTGCCGAGATACACTCGAAAATGTGGTCAAAATAGGGTAATTGGTGTGTACTGTATTGCACATTGGACGCGTTGAAGGCATTACCAGATTATTCAAAATTTCAAGAGCGTGTCGACAAACCTAAATACTGTAATGAGGGCGCCTTCCACGCGTTCAGTTTGTAATTCCACATTCGCGAATTGACGTTTTGTAAATTTCCAATTTCCCTTGGTCGAACTAATGAAACGCGAAAATCTTTGAATTGGGGGCAGCAACAGGGAAACGGTTTGAAATTTTTGTAAGAGGGAATCATTCCGCTCCGAAACCGTTTTCCTCTAGCTCCAACCAATCCGGAGATTTTTGTGATATATTATTCCCCCCTCCCCCCAGTAAATTGGAAATTTTGAAAATGTCAATTGGTGTGTATTGTGTTGCATATTCGAAGTGCTGAAGGCATCACCAGGCTAATAAATCTTTATACTAATGGAGTGATAATTTTTCATTTCCTACATTTTGAGATCAACTTGCCCCCAGCTCTAATCAGTATAGAGCACATATTTGCACCAATTCGTAATTAGTACTCGCTGCTGTCAGGTATTATGTCTACATGCCCAGATAGAAACAATTTGTTTACAGGAAGTAGTTATGATTATATTCAAAATGTCGCTTCTGGTAGTACTCGTAGTTAGTTATGATACTACCTACAACACCCCCTTTGAGTTTCTTGGAGGGAATCTAATGATGAAGAAATTTATTTAACAGTTACTTCAGTGATACAAAAACTAAAAATAACTAGTGCTAATCATTTTCATCAGCAGCACCGCCCCAAGAGAAGCCACAAGAGGCTAGGGGCATGTTTATATCATACCTGCCAGCAGCTGGTACTAATTACAAAGTGGCACAAATATGTACTCTATCCAGATCATTTTCATATGTAGCACCCCCCCCCCCTCCAGGGGCTGGGGCAAGTTGATCTCAAAATGTAGGAAATGAAAAATCGGCACTAGTAAAGGTTTCTTACCGAATTTTCACCGTTTTCCTCTATCTCTCACCGTTCTTGAGATATTTGAATAATTTCGGAATATAGCCAGTTAGAGCAGAGCGGTTTGCAATTTTGGATAGAGTGGACATTTCGAATAGTACGTGTTCTTCAGTTTTGCTCATGCAGTCTCCAACCGAGAGATTTTCGCCGTTTACCAGTTCGCCCCAGGAAATTCGCAATCTCGGAAATGCACATTGGTGCAAATTGTATTGCAGATCGACTAAGTTTAAGGCGTTACTACATTTTTCAAAAATTCGCAAAACTGCCGGTATACACTCGAAAATGAGGTCAAAATGAATCAAAAAATGACTGTAGCTCAATTTTGACGGCGGATTTGAATTCGTCACGAAAAACTGAGTAACTAGACCCAGCGCTGACGCCGAAGCTCTCCGAAAATTTTTTGGCCTCGAAAAAGACATGTGCTGAAGGCATTACCAGAATATTAGAAAATTTGAAATAAAATTGTGACGCCCTCGAAGAATTGAATATGCTATTTCTCATACGCCAATTGACTTTTTCGAAATCGCTATTTTCTCTGGGGCGAACTAATAAAATTCAAAAATCTTTGGATTGGAGGCAGCTACAGCGAAACGGGTTGACACTTTCGAAAGAGGTGATCAGTTTGCTCTCAAAATTTCAAACCGTTTTCCTCTAGCTATCCCCAGTCCGGAGATTTTCGCGTTTTATTAGTTCCCCCCAGGAAAATTCGGAGAACGTCAATTGGTGTATGTTGAGTTGCATATTCCATGTGCTGAAGGCATTACCAGAATATTAGAAAATTTGAAATAAAATTGCGACGCCTTCGAAGTATTGAATATGCTATTTCTCATACGCCAATTGACTTTTTCGAAATCGCAAATTTCTCTGGGGGAACTTATAAAATTCAAAAATCTTTGGATTGGAGGCAGCTACAGTGAAGCGGGTTGACACTTTTGCGAAAGGAGATCAATTTGCTCTCAAAATTTCAGACCGTTTTCCTCTTGCTATCCCCAGTCCGGAGATTTCCGCATTTTATTAGTTTCCCCCCAGAGAAATTCGCTGGCCATGTAATGCGAGACTCTGACCACAAATGGAGTAAAATAGTGACACTGTGGGCGCCTCAAAAGGGGAGGAGGAGGAGAGGTAGACCGTCAACAAGATGGCCGAATGAGCAGATCAAAAATCTCAACCAAAATAAGCCCAGGGTTGCGAGGGACCGAAAACAGTGGAAAAACGTGACGGAGGCTTATATGCTCAGAAATGGGCGACCGAAATGTCGGTTCGCCCCTGAAAAATAGAAGGTACAATGGGTTGAAATTATGTGCGATGTGTGGCATATGCAACGTGTCGAAGGCGCACTTGAAAATGTGGTCAAAATGGGTCAAAAATTGACTGTAGCTCAATTTTGACAACGGATTCAAATTTGTTTTGAAAAACTTAGTAATCAGCTCCGAAGCTCTCCGGAAGTATTTTCGGCCCACAAAAGACATGATGTATAGTCTGGAGAAATTTTCAAAATTTTCACACCGTTACCGAGAAACACAAAATTGAAAACCTTTTTTGTGTTAGCCCCTTTGACACGTTGCTTGATTTTGAAAATTTTGAAAATTTCTCCAAACTATACATCATGTCTTTTGTGGGCCAAAAAAATTTCCGGAGAGCTTCGGAATTTTCAAAGTTTTCAAAAATCAAAAATTTCGAATTAAAGACTGTTTTTACTCAAATTTTTACGCTGAGTGATCCACACTCAATTTTCGACTCAGTATAGCCCCTGCCTTCAGTACAAGCACAATTTTGACTGACTGTATCTTGGCAATGAAGGGTCAGCTCCGAATTTGGTCAACGAATTCGAACTCAGCGAGATGAATTGAGTAAGACTTGGTCGTTATCTCAGTTATTCTGGTCTGCGAAAATTTTGCAAATTTCTCCATTATACATCAGGCATTTTTTTCGACAAAAAAATGTCTGAAGAGCCTTTGCGCCGGGACGTGGTGAAATATATTCAGCACTGCGAGGTGAATTTAAATACGTCGTCAAAATTGATCCACACTCACCTTTTGATCCATACAAGGCCTGCCCCCACTATAACCACAACAAGAATGCTCTATTGTGACCCCTATTTTTCATTTTCAATTTACTAGTTTTCGTAAATGAGTGCTTCCATCTGTCCGTGTATTGATGTGCTACCATTTATGTGAATTGAGTTATATTACGAATATGTGGTGGATTACCGTGATAGTTACTATAACGTTTGTGACTTAGAAAAGTAGAAGAAATTTTACTGTTTGTTCTTAAGCGAATTTATTTACTAGTGTTGATATGTAGCTAAGAATTTGGCAGGCTCCTTGCCGCATCTGGACATTCATCAGTAAGACACTTGAGTCTTCTCTGGTTCTTCCATTGAAATTATGTCTTAAGCGCCTAAAAGCGAAAACGTATGCAACTTGTATCACATTATGCAGGAGCGCCCTAAAATGAAACGCTATGCAACTCAATTAACACGGACAAATTGAAACCAAGGTGGAAATAACGTCAAAATCGGCTATTTCTACCAGGAGAATATAGGATATCGAGAGGTCTCATGTTCGCCTAATATTAGTAGCAGTATGCTGTATGCTGCATACTGATGGCTGGCTACTAGCTTCGTCATGACTGCGCCCTGACAGTTATCCAGAAACTTTGTAGTAGAAAGTCTATACAGTTATCATTTTTTAGTTATCAATTCATGCAGCTTGTAGCCAGCCATCAGCATGCAGCATGAAGCATACAGCCACGCAAGTATTAGGCGAACATGAGACCTCTTGATACCCTATATTCTCCTGGTAGAAATGCTACATTTCAGCACTATTTGAGCGAATTCGTGTATTTTCAAATGTTAATGGAGTTGCATATGAGCACCATTGAAGGCGTTCTCGATCTAGAATGTATAGTATGTTGCATACGCGAAAGTTCGAAGGAACATCAAATAATTTTCCCGTCAGGCATGTGTATTGCCGTGAGAGAAAAGATTCGAAATGGCTTCGAAATGGAAACATACTATATTATATATTTGAATTACAAATTGGTAGCACTTCAACGAGAGAAACTCCAGGCTCTTGGTATGTACAATTATCGTCGCATAAAAGCTTTCGCGAGGCCTGGGGCAAATACATTTTTGAGTCCAGCCGTTGTAGTTTGAGTTGAAATGAGTGCAAATTCTTGAGTTTATTTTGTTGTATTACAAAGAGTCACCGAGGGACGTCTTTACAAGCACAACCTGGGGCGAATTGAGGCTTCGTGTGTTTTGCAGTATTCAAGGATTGTCAGTGGCGTCGGAATTTTTTGAAGGGGGGGGGCGGCGGGGTCCCAAAACACACGAAGATTTTCTTATCTCTTAAAATTTTAACATATCCAACTAGTAGTATTCCGTATACTTGTACAGGAAACAATTAATGATTGAATCAGCACCGAGCTAATATAACTTCTACACTTTGAAATTTTATTTACGCAGTATAAATAAAATTAACAAAAATCGAATAATCTCAACAAAAAGACACATAAACCTAACTTGATCAGGGAAATAGATTTCGATGTACAAAAAATTAGAAAAATCACAAAACTGATTTTAAGTAACAATCAACAATAATCATAACATCAAAAAGTTAACACAGAAATACGCTGAGATTTTCTTTCAAATTCGCCGCTGTAACTATACGATGCAAAAAAAAAAAAGGAAAAAGGAAAATGGTAATAAAGAGAGGAGAGCGTTCGTCTCGCGAAGATTTAGTCAGACAGTCTTCTTTGTATCACGTATACAAATTATAGTAAAAACTAAGAATAACACATACAGTGGAAAAATTACTACGCACAAACGATTCGAGTTCAAACATGCAAATCTTTCGAAAAAAAGTAGTCGTTTTCTCGTTGAACGCACGATTCATAAAACCATTTCTAATTTTCAAACTACAACGATGAGTTAGTATCCCAAGGAACATTTCAAGAAACATCGCCGTAACTCCAGCATTCAATTCTAACGTAGGACTGTTTGTTATTGAAAATGCCCTTGAAAAAGGACTTAAACATACGATTTCATTAGGTTTTCATCCTAAAGCCTTGCAATATAGATCTCGCTTTCAGTTTTGAACCGTAGACGTGATATGCTACTTTCAGATTGCAATAAACTAGAATCGTTTTTCACGAAGTATCCTACCAACTATTCTAATTCGCAAGAGATTATCTTTTGACATGGTTGAAACTAGTCAACATATAATTGACAATATTTCGCCGCCCGAATAAAACTCATCATCGGTGCTCGGCGTTCGCACCGTAAAACTAGCACACGAACAAGACACGTAATTATAACTTCAGTCGTTATCGAATCCAATAATACAGAGAAAAAATAATAATACTCTTATTAGATACCTGCGCGATACGTAGAAATATAGGTACATTAATACAATTAAATTAAAAGGGAGTATTAAATAACATTTAAACGATACCAATCACAGAAAATAAAACACGATGTACTTACACACGAGCGGAAGACGAGACGCGGTACTCATATGTAGTCTCTTCACTACATAAGGTAAACATAATAGCGTAATGTAAAAAGAAAAAGAAAAAAAAAGTTAGAGGAACTATCCCTGAAGGGAGATTGATTTGAACGTAGATTTCCAACTAAATTATACATTTTCGAACATACGTACGGAGCGATCGCAAAAGCGTACGAAAATTTAATAAACCTCGTAACAACTGGTCGCTAATACCATATTGAAGGACGGATTAAAAAACGATGATGCTGAAAGAGAGCATTAAGAGGATCGAGTATTTTTGCGCCACACAAAAACAAAGGAATAAAATTGAGATTCGAATCCTGCTTTGAACTACGTGGATCAATGATTTCATATGACGGTGATCTCGGCGACGTCGAGGCCAATTTCGGTTTGCTGGCACTCGAGCACGGCGTCGATGGTCTTCATTACGTTCTCGGGTAGGTGGTCGAGCAGCATACGCGGCATGATTCGCATTTCGTTGAAATCTTCCGGCGTCGCCCATCGCATTTCAAAGTCATCGCCGTTCAACATTTTCAGTTTCCTGAACAAAATCACATTTTCGCGTTAAATCGACTGTCTCGATGAATTATAGATCGCGAGTTGAGGGAGGCGAGGTAACACATGGGACTTCGCTAAAAACCGTAAGGAATGGAGGCATCTAACTAACAAACTAAATATCCTCGTGGAGCTAAGTTTTTGCTCTTACGGGTTCTGGAATAAGGATGATCACAAATTCAGTAATCTAAGATCATGATTTATAGATCATTTATGTTTTCAAATCATCTGCGCATCATCGTTTTGAATCACTGGGCCTGTCTAATGTAAGCTTAACAAATTAAAAAATAGATTACTGGCGCAGATTCAAAGATTATTGGGGAGGGGGGGATCTTGGATCATAATTGTGGGGTCTTCTTGATTTTAGATCATGATTGCTAACAGGGACGGGCAAGATCACGAATTTAGTGATCTAAAATCATGGTTCGCTGATTATTCAAAACATCTTTTTCTACATTGTGAAAAATATTATGATTTTGTGATCTTCTTAATAGTTATAATCTTTAGATCACAGTTTTAATTCCATTCTGTGATTTATTTGATTTGTGATCATAATTTTAGACAAGGATTGAAGAGATTATCACTAAAATCATGATCGGCAGCATTAGAAAATTAAAAAAGCCCACGGATTCAAATCAGAGAATTATTTTGAAAAAAGAAGATCGTGATCTTTGGAGTTTTTTGATTTTTTTTTTGATACTTATGAGAAGATTATTTTACAGGAAGAAAAAATATTTTAGAACATGATCTGGGATCGTGTTGATCGTTTTGATCATTAGATCACGATTTTGCTCAGTTTTTGTGATCTTTTTGATTTTAAATTATAATCCCATAAAGTGATGGGTAGGATTATGAGTCTGTGGATGTATTAGGAATTTACAAATCATGATTTGCAAAATTCATCCGAAAAATTGAAAACGTTAACAAATTCAAATAAAAATACTATTAAAAAAAATTAAAATATGAAAAAGATTTGATCTTGTGATATTATTGATTGTTTTGAACTTTGAGTCAGAAAATGATTTTGCCTTTTTGTGATCTTTCTGATCTTTGATCTTGATCTTGGGATTGGCAAAATCGTGAATCCGCTGATCTAAAATCATAAAAAATGAAAAGGACAACACGAATTGATAACCGAAGATTATTTTGAAAAAATCTCTGATCGTGATCTTGTAATCTTTTCGATCTAGATCGTGCCTGACTTTTGTCATTTCTTCAATTTTAAAATATTTTAAGAATCTGAAAATAGTCACAACTACTCAAATACAGAATCTAATGATATTTTGTCAGGGACGTATGGAAAAGTTTTGCCGGGGGAGGGGGGTGGATTGTGAAAGTCCCAACTGACTCAACTCAGAATTCCCACGTATCAAAGCAAAAAAATCTTTTCTCAACGTGAAACTGCAAACGCCGTTTTCTGGTACCTCAACCAATTTTGAACAAAAATTTTATCCAGTAACAGCATCTGGTCTCAACTCAGTACCGGGCAAATAAACTTTCATACTGCTGATACACATTATGATCTTTAGGTTAAAAGAAGAAAATCATAAATAACAAGAAGATTATAATCCAAGACTACCACTGGGTCATTCAGATTACTAATCTGAATGACTGTGATCGTTTTCTGGTTTTTAAAATGATCTAGGATCAGTGACAGACAAGATCATATGACCTAAGATCATCAAAAGACAGGGACGTACCGGTGGAGGGGAATCCTCCGTAGGAATTTTTTTTACTCAGCAGTTGAGAAAATGTATCATTTCAGTCAGGCGGCGTAGGGAAAATACATTTTTTTCCCTATGATACTTGGGAACTGAGCTGAGAAGCCAAAAAGATCCAACAAGTCGACGTTTTTTTTTTTTTTTTTTTGCTTTGGTATTTCAGAATTTTGAGCTGAGTCAGTAGGAGAAATCCGACAAGTCAAAAGATTTTTTTGCTTTGATACTTGGGAATTTTGAGTTGAGTCAGTTGGGACTTTCACAATCCCCCCTCCCCAGGCAAAACTCTTCTGTACGTCCCTACCAAAAGATCATTAAATTCTTGATTTGAATAGTCGTGACCATTTTCGGATTTCTAAAAATTTTTTTTAATTGAAGAAGTGACAAACACAATCTAGCTCGAAAAGAATAAAAAATCACGATCAGAGATTTTTTCAAAATAATCTTCGGATATAAATTCGTGTTGCCTTTTCATTTATGATTTTAGATCAGTGAATTCACAATTTTGCCAATCCCTAGATAAAGATCAAAGATCAAAAAGATCACAAGAAGGCAAAATTGAAAACAATCAATAAAATCACAAGATCAAATCTTTCCCGTGTGTTAATTTTTATTATTATTTTTTTAATAGTATTGTTATTTGAATTTGTTAACGCTTTCAATTTTTCGAATGAATTTTGCAAATCATGATTTTTAAATTTCTAATAGACCCACAAACTCATTATCCTACCAATCACTTTCTAGGATCATAATATGTATTCTAAAATCAAAAAAATCATAAAAATTAAGCAAAATCGTGATCTAACGATCAATACGATTAACACGAGCCCATAGATTATGATCTAAAATATTTTTTCTTCTTCCAAAATAATCCTCTCATAAGTATCAAAAGACGATCAAAATGATCAAGAAACTCCAAACAACTCATTTTTTTGCAATCTATTTTTTTATTTTCTTCTTCAAAATAATTCTTCGATTTAATTAAATTTTAAATAAAAAAAATTTTAATTTAAAAAAAAAAACATTAAAAATAATTTATAAATATTTTTGATTTCACAAATCAATATTTTTCAATATTAAATTATAATATAAATAAAAAATAATTCCAATTTTTAAAAATAAATCCGGGATATTTTTTAATGTTTTAATTCTGCAGATAATGATTTTAGAGTACTTTTTCGTTTTTCAAAATCAACTTCTGATGTTTTCCGAATTTTTAAATGATATGCAGATCATGATTTTAATGATAATCTTTTCAATCCCTGTCTAAAATATGATCACAAGTCAAAAAATCCCAAAAATGGGGTAAAATTGTGATCTAATGATTAAACTAAGTATTAAAAACATCATAAAATCATAATATTTTTCACAATGCACAAGATCTTTTCTTTTTCTAATAGTCAACGGGGCAGAATCCGTTATTATTTTCAATGATCAGCAAATAATCATGATTTTAGATCACTGGTTTCGTGATTTTGCCCACCCATTTGTTAGTAATCATGATCTAAAATCCAGAAGACCCCACAATTATGATCCAACATCCCCCCTATAAATTATCTTCTGAACATATATTCGGGCTATTTTTCGAAAAATTGAAAACGTTACGGATTTAGATTAGCAGATTATTTTTGAGAAAAAAAGGAGATATTTTTGATCTTAGATCTTATTAGACAGGCCCAGTGTCTGAAACGATGATGTGCGGATAATTTAAAAACATAAATAATCTATAAATCATGATCTTAGATCACTGAATTTATGATCATTCTTATTCCAGAACCCGTAAGAGCAAATAGACGACCCGGGTGGTGGGGAGAGCTGACAAACATTAAAACAATGCTGAAAATTCTTTCGCTCTCGTAATTTTTCAATATTCCGAGAGGTTTTCAGAGGATTTGAGAATGGAGAGGAAACGTCCCCAGCCCTCCCCACTATTTGCGTTTATATCTATACCTGTCGCCCAGAAAACATCAACAAATTACGCCCAATACGAGGTCTTCTCACCATGCACATTGCACATAAAATAACACCGGATCTCAACAAGGTTACAGAAATAGACCCGACAATTTTCACACAGTGGCAGTGGTGTAAGTGCAGAGATAATATCAAAATACAACCCCCCCCCCTCCTCCAGGCTCGGCAAATCCTTTAACATGAGTGATTTTCCCTGTTCATATGGTTGAAACCCTCCCAAAAATTGTTCGCTCACTCCGCTCGCGATCAAGAATGACGTTATTGTCGAGAAATATAGCCTCCCCTTTCAAGGACAACCCCCTATTAACGTTACAGCCGAGCGAAACGAAAACCAGAACCAATCACTACTTCTTAGGTTCACGAATGTGAAAAAAATCTTTTTGTTTCAATAGTTCAGTCTGATTCTTCACTAATTTCAAGTGGAGACCCATAGTTGGAGTTCTAAGCTCCGGAGCTAATTTCAGGAGAACCGCAGCTGGAATCAGAATAAATTACACTGATCTGTATGAAAATCCTATTTTGAACAAAAATACCCATTTCCTTATGTTTTTGGTGGGCTGAACACGAATCTGTGGTCCAAAAATTTTTTACCCTCAGTTTTTGAAATATGTAGGTAAATGACGAGCAAAATCATTGATTTCCCGCGCTAAAATGGAGCCCTGTTCGTTTTATTTTGTAAATATTATTTTTAGTTACACTATAATACAAATAGACATGTCGTGGTTTTCTTTTGAATCTGCATAAAGATCTAATCATTATTACACAAAATGTAAGGAGCAAAATATGGATGCAGTTGTTTTCTTTTGACTAATGCTTTAGAAAAATGGTTCTGAAACAGCTTTGAACTTAGTACTTTTTTTACTTCGGGCACTCACTCACACACATCTATCTTTGTCTGTTTCGTTACCAGCAGGATCACGACTGGGATCCTCTACACTTTCGCTGAATCGGTCCGAACCTACCCGAGGCATTATCCCTTGGATTGGAGAATGGCGGGAAAATCCTGCTTGCAGATTCGAATTCAGCACACTTCAACCTATTAAAATCACCCAACAGTCTTCAAATTTTACCAGAGCTGGAGGCACATATCGGCTGCAGCTTTGGCTTCGACTCGGGGAATTGAAAAATTTTACCAGGGCCGGAGCAAATTTCCAGTTTGCTAGAGTCTGATCGAATAATCGAATGCATTGATTCGAAACCCAGCAATGAACCATTTGAATTATTAAAAACTGCTTCATGTTTTCATTAATAAGTATGTTTTTTTTTGTTTTTTTCACATACCCATCTTGCAGTTAGATAGGAGCCGATAGCTGAGAACAACGGCGATCCCTTTCAAAATTTCTGCGAAAGAATCTTGATATCAACTTTTTCCTCAATTAGCATACTTTTCCAATTTAAGTTTTACTGAACTGTATTCTCAAGCGACCAGTTCTTTCCATAAAATAGTGTTTTTGACGGAAATCAGTTTAGAACACGTTTTCCTCCATTCTTGCAGACAATCAAACCCGCTTCGAAAGCAGTAAATTCGCAGTCATTAAACTACTGTTTTTCCGGTCAGTTTTGTGCGATTTTCTCAACATCCGCTGGTTCGCGGATTATCGACCTTAAAACAAAGGGCCCTATGATGTTTACCTCTTTCATAGAAATGTAAAACCATATATTATGTTGTTGCCTGGCTCGCAGTAATCATCATTAATTAGGACAGATTTATTCGAAATCATAGCCCAGATATTTTCAGCAACCGTAATTACACCTCGCCTTGAACAACCACGAGATACAGGTGTGAAAACATGGTACCGAATTCTAATTATAGCAACAGCGATGAAAAACTTACTTGGCTGCTTTTCGCTCTTCCTTTGTTTTCTTCTTTCTGCTTATGTGCAGTATATGCCCGGGCATGTATAAACGAGTTTTACAGAAGCGCCTCGAAAAGACTTCCTGCGAACGCAGAAGCGCAAAAATAATCATACACGCTGTTTACAACGTTTGAGGAAAATTATATCAAAATTTGATACGTACATGGTGAAAGTAATTTTGAACCACATCGAATGAGGTTGAAGGCCCGTTCTCCAGCAACGGAGACAACCTGTCCTTGGTTGAGAATACCGGCGTGCGTATTCTGTCCGATTTCCAAGTAGACTCCAGATCTCGCGAAGGAACTCCAAAAAAGGCGTAGCCGAAACCGTTTAAAAATATTCTATACTGCAAGTGCAGGTTACACAACGTTAGTATCTTCAAATATCCGCGCATTTATGGAACCGTAAATCGGGGTGACTTTGCCGATGGGAGGTGACTTCGCCGATTTTCATTTTTGTTCATATTACTGGCTCTGTGACGAATAAAAATGTAATCCTAACACTTCTAAGGGCATAGATCGATGAAGGGAAATAGATACAACACTTCAAAAACCAGTGAGACGTATCACCGGCTGAAATAGGAGGAACAGGTGGGCTGTTTTTCAAGCACAGAAAAGTTCCGAAATTAACCTGATAAACAATGTCTGCGGAATCCAACACCAGGCACCAAGAGAAAAATTATTGTGAAAGCCTGAACTCTCAGCTTTCCAAGGATGTATAGGTCTAGGCCAGTGTTGAGCCTCAACTCCTCTGCGCGTAAAGAGCAGTCTTTTACGTTTCAATGTAAAAACAAAGTAAAAAAGGTAACTGACGTAAAATACGTAAAAAACATAGAGCACCTTGTCAAAAACATAAAGTAGCATGGTGGCATCTGCTGGATTTTCGAGTGTATTACAGTTTTTCTATAGTAGATTACGGACAATGTAAAAAACTTCAGTTTTCTACACATGTATTTTACCTAGTATTTTACGCGTAGAAAACATGTGAAACAACAAAATCTTACAACACAAGCAAGGGCTGCCAGAAATATGCTAAAAAATAGGTAAAATATGCGTATATTCTATGCTTCTTTTGTTGCTAAATATGCCAAAGATACGCCTTAGAAAGTCGAAATATGCAACCTGCATCGAGAAAAGGGGTTTAGTAAGCAAAACACAAATTTCCCAGAAGACAAAAAATAAATTTTGAATGCGAATATCTTTAGATTGGAGCGATGAACTTTGATGGCGAGCGCCGACGCCGAAGCTCTCCGAAAATTGTTTCGCTCCAAAAAAGATACGATGTATAAGTACGGAGAAATTTGAAAAATTTGAAAAATTAAAAATTTTGAACTAAGGACAGTTTTTTACTCAAGTTTTCACGCTGAGTTCGAATTCAGAGTTCAAGTTTGGCGGTGACACTTCGTTCCCGAGATAAATTCGAAAATGTAGTCGAAATGGGTTAATAAATGAGTCTAGCTCAAATTTGATAACGGATTTGAATTCGTCTCAAAAAATTGAGTAAATCGACCCGGATCCATGAAGTCACGACCCTTGTGATCTCGTGTACCGGACCCACGAAGTCACGACCCCCGTGATCTCGTGTACCGAACCCACGAAGTCACGACCCTCGTGATCTCGTGTACTTGACCAACGGAGTCACGACCCCCATGGTCTCGTGTACCGGACCCACGAAGTGTGCAAAGTTGACGGTGACGCTCCGTTCCCGAGATAGGCTCGTATGGAGAAATTTGAAAAATTTGAAAAATCAAAAATTCTGAACTAAAGACAGTTTTCTACTCAATTTTTCAAGCTGAGTTCGAATTCAGAGTTCAAGTTCTTGAGCGCATAGTATCTCGAGGAATATTTGTTTTCCCCGAAGACGTAATTTAACTTGAATTGCAATTTTTTTTTTCGTTCTTATGACCTTTTGTAATAAATGTTGAACAATTTCACTCATTTTCTATGCATTTTTTATGTACCGGCAATGTCACCCCGTGCGCAGGTATCTTTGCCGATTCATCTTCAGGCCTTTCTGGGAGGAGGGAAGGAGCGGGAAATTTTGATTCCCCTAGCTCATTTTATTCTCAAAGCTTTAACCAATCCGGAACAGTTTTTAGATTTCCTGTATCTCCACTATATCACGCGCTACAGCAGTTCAAAATTTGAAAACCCCAAAATTTTCGACGAACTCACCCCGGTTTACGGGAATACAAATTGGCACTGTTAGTGCGAACCTATACTTACTTTAGGTAGTCTAGACGCGTGTAAAACATGTAACATATTGCTTCTCAAATCTTCTACCGAATCGATTCCGACTCTCATAACGAGATCATCGCCTACTCCAACGGTCATCACGAACTCTTCGGAGAGTTTTGCTAACTCTCGGCTCACCATACCACCTGAAAAGTCATATTTAGATATCATTCCATCAAAATTAGACTCGGTTTTTACATTAGTAAAAAATACGTTTTCAATACGTGCGATACTCTACTGACTAAGTATCACCAAACAATAATCAAACTTGAAAAGCAAATATCGATTCTCCGGGCCAACTAAGATGTCTAGTAAAGCGTCTGGTGATGCATCCACACCAAATTGGCTCCTCGAGCACAGCACCCCTGGCCCCGGAAACTATCCTTTCGAGTATCGCATCAGTGACCAGAGGGACGCACTGGGGCTGACCCGAGCCCCATTGCGCCTCTCCGCTTCAGATTCGCTTGTCTTGCCACGGCCACTATGGGATACTCTACTGACTGAGGCAACGCTCACCCAACATTAACCTGGAATTCGGGTGCACCATGGCCGGACGCACTTCCTTTTTTCACCCCTCATATCATCGTCTTGGTAAGTGTGGCGATGCAGGAATGTGGTGATGGCAGGGTGAACCCTGCCGGAGGGAAGGCCAATCAAGAACTCAAGTACAAAGGAATGGAGGCCGGATTGGTTTCAAGGGTAGAGAAGGTTTCTTTTCAGTGTGGGATTAGGAACATAGCAGAGCTAGAAAAATAGTGATGGAGAAAAGCGATTTCCTCATTGCAAATAATACGATCACCAATGAACTAAAAAAAGTATTTAGTATAAGTCTTTCGAAACATACACATTATGTTCTTAGAATTCCACATAAATCAGTCATTCGAAAGATTTACAAATAATGCCATTTTTGTGTGTGGGGGGGGGGGATTTACATATTTCTAATTTCAAAAGAAAAGCCAAAATACACGTACCCAGTAAATATACACAAAAATCAATAGGTAACTTTTAAAGGGAAAAAGTGTTACGCACCGTTTCTTTTTTGTCCCTTCACAACATGGCCACTACGGTTAGTTTCATAATAACAGTCTATCAGGTTAGACCATGAGGCAGATTGGAAAGTATCAAGGGTCACAGTAAACACCGACACAGCCTTCTTGGGAACGAACTGAATTAGGCAATGAAAAAGCTCATGGTGAATACATTACGGGTTGCTGAACCAGTGGGATAATCGGACCATCCCTTCCTATTTATAAAAATGACATTTCGAGTCAATCTTAAAAATAGATGGTAAAACCGGAACTAACTTGAACAATTATCATACCCATCAGGTTATTCTTTATTTTCAACTTTCAGGTTATTCCTTATTTTCAACTTTTCAATAGAACACCTCTAGATCGGTGTCATATATTTCAAGCGCCCTTAAAATACTAAGGAGGGGGAAGGACCTCAGAAATGGATTTAGTCATGAAAAAACCTGGTTACGAATAACTCTCGAAATTGGGATGGTCGCAAACACAGACCGATTGTTGTAAAATGATACATGTTGAAAAAATTTTCATTTATGCGGAGAATTGAGGAACATAATCGGTTTAATTTCCCGCACATTGCAGATATCGTTTGGATAAGCAAACGAAATATTCTTTCTAAAGTGGAAGCCCGCATAGGCGGAATCACTTCGCGCCAAAAATATTTGTATACATTTTCTATAAACTTGTCCGACACGTTTCTAAATATGTGGTAAGCTTAATATTTAAAATATGTGTAGGTATGTATTTTGTCAATTTTTGTAATTTTTTTTTTTCAACGTGTGTCCTTTTATAACAGGAGGTGTGTCACATTGCGACACCAGGTTTGTAACTTGACACACTTTTTTTTTTTCTTCAAAATACATTACGGCATATAATTTTTTGTGAACAGTTAAAATTTCATTTCGTTGTTCTTGAATGCTCTTTCGAATGGTATAAAGTTTAAATGATATGAATTAAAATCGAGTGAGATAGATCCAGAAGAATTTTTGTGCGTCGTGTTACAAATGCCCCTATGTATAATATAAGGTAAAATGAAGAAAAAATTAAAAATTCCAAGGTTAAGCCGAACTAAAAACTTGCACCTTCGGCATATACACGAAGTGCGTAAAATCTCATTTGCAAAATATTAAAATTTTCCCACATTCCAAGATATTTGAAGTTGGAGTGAGTGGATCTCGGGAATAACGATGGTCGGTATTTCCCTCGTCTGCCATATAAACTCGCAAGCGAATTCCATTTTTCAAGCCCTGCGATGTATTACCTACTACCAAGAAGGTTCTCAATGCATTTCTCGAATCTCTATTAATATTAGTCCCACTGTACCCCATCAAGAGGTAAACCAAGCACGTTTTTGTATTAAAGAAGCTTCAAGATTACTGTAAGCAGTACTGGAATAACTTGTGACCATCAAGTCAACATTTTCCAGCACCATGAGTCACCTACAGCGTACATTTCATTCTTACTAATTAAAAAAGAAAGTGCAACGCAACACTAACCAGGACAGGCAAACGCGTACACCTTCACATCCGGATACTTTGGTCGGAGCATGAGTGCTAGCAGAACGCTGGTTCCTGCACCGAGACTATGACCTGAAACGGTTTTACACCAAATTTATACATCGTTTCTGTTAAAATGTCGACAACTATTGTCACGTACATTAATATTCCCTACATGACCACGTCGTTAACATTTCCGTACAATCAAAATATTAGGTACCTACTGCGTGAGGTAGGTAGCGGGAAAAAAGAATTAATATACGTGTGTAAGAGCTACAGGACAGGAAAATAAATACCACTAAATTACACTACGCGTATACGAAATCAATAATTACACTACCCAACAGCCAAAAAACCGCAAGAACGAGAGTAGCCGATTCTAGAAGTATTTTTCACGCTGAATTCAATGCCGCTTTTTGTTTTTCTTAATTAGCTCTCCTTTTCTCGTAAATTCATTCTGAATTATTTCCCGTAATTTCCCTCGCGTGTTAGAAATATTAGTGAATGTGGCCACACTGCATGTATCACAAGACGCACGTGTTTTGACGCGGAACGATCTAGATTCTAAGATTTTATCATTAACGATGAAGTGATGGAACAACAGGCGATCTCTTCAGTGAAAAAATAACGCCTTTTCATTCCGGTATTACAGTTTATTGTTTCTTTTACGAAATGTAAGTGAACTAGATAAATGTGTTCCGACAATAAATTTGATGAATATGTGTTCAATGCCCGAGTATTCATGATAATCACAACGCCTTGTTGTTGAATCTTGAATTGGAATAATACTTACGGAACACAGAGGGACCGAGAACAACACGGAAGTTTTCTATTCAGTACCGTCGAAGACGAAGCTTATCGGTAATATCAGTTTAATACAACATCAGTGTCGTCACATAACATAGAACAATTTCTCATAATACACTATTAAATTTCCCAGCAAACGTAAAAAATGATTAGCTAACTCAGCATTTTTAATGTCATATTTGAATTCAGCGTGAAAAATACATTAAGAATCATCTATTTTCCTTCATGCGGTTTCCAAAAAATCTCAGTTTGTTGTGTAGTGTTATTATTGGAAATAACACTAAAGGAAATTACCAGCTAATACAAGACTGTAATCAGGATGAATGGCGAAAGCTTTATCCAGTACTCCATAGTCTTCTAATTCTTTTTTAATATACTTCGCACTGGATAGCATGCCTTTGTGAGCCTTTTTATCCAAAAATACAAGCATACAATTGACAATTATTACAACATATGGATTTGACAACTTTCACAAATAAACTACGAAACAACATCAACGGTGGTAGGTGCAAAAATAATCATCGAAGTTCATACCAAAATACGGCAGCGCGACTTACCAAAGAGCCCGGCGGAAGTCCTTCGATGTGTATTTTCTCAGGCGTAGCAGTCAAATCGGTGAAAATATCCCTCATCGACATCGAGCCTCTTATAGTTATCAAAACTGAACTAGTCTTGTGGTCCGCTAGCACGCAAAATGGTAACTGAAATAACAGACGAGGCCAACTTCAATATTCAATCCGAAAATGTTATCAAATTTCAAACAGCACTAAAATGAAATGGCGCTGACGCATACCTCGAAAATGTGGTTCCTGAATGAGGCATAAAGGATGTCCTTAGGCTGTAACTTTGATATGTATCTGACACCGGCGAAGTTGCAAAGACAGCAGTTATCGCCTTTGACGATGGTAGGTTTTGCTCTGAAATCAAACCAAGGGTGAAAATCAGCCTGTGGGTAGAACTTGAGGACACTCTTCAATCAACATTCGTTCTAAAGCACGGTCTACTTCATGAAGGTTAAACTGTCAATGAAATGTAACATATTTTTCATTCCAGAAACAACAATCTCCAAAAAATGCATTTTTAGGGAATCCCAAGAAATTATTGAAAGAAAATAACAGGTTTTTCGTTCATTATTTTGCAGCGGATGGCTGGTAACACTGCTAGTTTTCGAAGTCTCTATTCGAACCGTGCAGGGATGTAGGAACGCTATAGTGTCGCCCCTCCCTACAAACGAGAAAAACTTAAGCGGAACTCCTAATTGATTGCCCCATCTTTTTACATGGATGACTAATGTTCAGTCTCATTTTTAGAATGAAACCTGCTCTAACCTTCAAATAAAAATTTTCTAATTTATAGTCTATATGATCTGGATAGTGATGGGCAAATTTGCTTTTTTGTGAAACCAGGTCTGTTTGCTCCCTGTTTTTACAAAAACCTGGTTTTTCACTTTGCTTCCTGCTCCCAAACTGCTCCAAATGCAAAAAATGCAGCGCCTTATAATTTTCTGATCAGTGTCCACTGTTCAATGGTTTGTACGAACAGGAGCTAAGTTGGTACAAATTGCGTGGTGTGGCGATTCGTGAGAAATGAAGAACATAAAACTCTTTTCACTCTATTGTTAAGTTAATTTGAAATTTCAATTTTTTTTTTCAATTAAATTATTAATCTATTTTGAATGCGATATCCTGAATCCTGATTAGTGATAGGTAAATTTCAGCATCGAAATTGCGTGCTGAAAACAATTCTTTCAATTCGCTATTACGAAAAAAAAAAAGAATCAACGAATTTCGGAGTATTCGAGGCAGAGAGCAGCTTCGATCCGTAGAGAGCAGTTTCTCGAACCTGCTTTTTTTGAAAACCTGGTTCGTCAGACCAGACTGCTCCGGAACAGACTGTCCCTAGATATGGAGAGTTGATTTTAATCCAATCCCATCTTCAGTCAACTCAAATTCTGCAGGAATTCGAATATTATAAAAAAACCATCGAAATCACCCAGTACATTTTGAATGGGGAACTAACTGCAGTGTTGTCAGATAGGAAGTTAAAAAATGTACCAGCAAGAAATTTTCCAAAATTGTACCAGATTTCAAATAAAATACACTAAGGAAAATGTGTGATCTTTGAAATTTGTGACCTGTCATGAGAAAATCCCCCTTACTGTCCTGTGTAGAAGAAATCTTTTTGATCAAAATTTTTAAAATGTACCAAAATGCACCAAAAAATGTACCTAATCCTTCCAAAATACAAAAAATGAGTCAAAAGTACCAAAATTGTAGAAATCATCAGACATTGTACCTGAAACATTGACATGTACCAGATCTGGCACAAATATACCAACTCTGGCAACACTGATTGATTGATATGTTGGTTTGGCCCGACTTATATCTTAGTTCAGCCTCTCGTAGATAGCGACTCTTTCACTGCTAGGTCCGAACGGGTCCGAATTGGGATGTGGAATGAAATGTACAGGGCTGACCAATCATAGGAATCGCCAAAAATCAATTTTTTGAGTATACTTATCCACAAAAAATGAAGGACTTTGCAATTTTTTCTTTTCAATTTTAAAACTTTTCAGGACTTTTAGAACCTACTTTCAAAATTTAGGACTTGAAGGACTTTTCAGCCCCTGTAAACACCCTACTTCTTCACCACAATCACCCATATCATCTTACCAATAACAGTAAGTAACAGAAGGGGTTGGTCCAATTAAAACCTCGCCGCTTTAAGCATTTTAAAGAGGTGGCGCGAGTCTAAAGAATCCACTCACTCATCGGCGGCACTATGGAATAAGGCTAAGTATTGTTATACGATTCCATTGAAAAACTTTTGCGGTAAATAAGGTTACGTCACGTTTATTAACTTTCTGGCAACGTTGTTACTTTTAAAAATTATTATTGCTCACTGATTTTCCTCGGGTCTTGGGAAGGAGAACTAAACATAGAGTCGTTAAGGTCTCGTTATTTAGACACACCATACAAACCCGCCAGCTCTTACGAGATTCATCCGCCAACCTCAAACAAACACACAGACATACAAACACACACTTTTACACAGGTCGTCTCTTTTGCAATCACCCCCTTCCACTTGGTAAGTAGGCAACCTACCCTGACAACATGTACACATGTGTGTATACTCTTACTTTTGAAGGGGCTGAGTAATGGTCAAATTGTGGAAAATGTTATATCTTTAAATTTTTCCCCCTTCTTCTCACAACTGGAAATAGAAAAATTATACCAGTAGGTAATAGTAGAGGGCAGTTGTGATAACGACAGAAAACAAAAAATGGTCGTAATTGGTTCAACAGGGTGTTCATAAAATCAATTTCAGTACAAATTATGTCAGAAAATTTTCCCATTTTCTCAATTTCCCACGGAACTTGCACTTTTTTTTTTTTTTTGCAATAGATTGTACATTAAAATTCCCATAAAACGGTCATTAGCAATTTTATTTGTATCTGGATTAGAACTGCTCAAAATGGAGTGCAAGATATCCCCGTCAAGAATAAATTATTACTTTTCAATACCGATGCACAGATCTTATGAAGATCATAATCATCTTCTTCAGCTCCTTTACCACTTCACAGATTTATATCGTTTATGGGGCTTCTTCAACTCTACCCTAGAAAACTTATCAAAATTTGACCATAACTCAACCCCTTCAAAAGTAAAAGTATGCAAACATATCTACATATTGTTGGGGTAAGTTGCCTACTTACAAGGTGAAAGGGGGTTATTGCAAAAGGGACACTTTGTATATTATTAGATTATACAGTTGGTCTGGTTGGCCGAGTGGATAGCGCGCTGGTCTCGGAATCCGGAGGTCCCGGGTTCGAGCCCACGTAGCAACTTGCTACATTTCGACTAGGCCGGGGTTTCGGCAAGGCGAGATTAGGGCTAAGATAGCCCTAACAGCCTTCCCGACGTCTCTGAAGTAATGCTCGAGAGGGCGGATTCCAGGGCTCGGGTTGATAGTAAAATTAGAAAAGAGAGATATTAGATTATACAGAAACGTGATGCAATTATTCCACTCAGTTATACCCTATTTTCAATTGAAGAGCAATTTTAATTTTTCACGAGTCAACAAAAAAAGAAGAAAAAAATCATCAGGCTATAACCAGGAAGCAGTAAAATTTTTCTAACGAGCCATTCTCAAGTTGGCAACAATGGAATTTCACACATATTACCATTGTAACATAAATTTCCCAGCCATTTTGTAACGATAGACAGAGACTTGCAATTCATTTGTAGTAAATTTACTGAACACGTTTTGGAAGAGAACTCTCTTCAACTGCTTTTCTCATTTTCTCTTGCTTCCTTTTTTTCTCTCTTGACATACCCCCCCCCCTCCATCCGGAGGTAACACATCTGCACCACTTTAACCCACACTAGCTATTGAATTGAACAAATGAAAATTGTTGATTTTCGTTCCGAATTGCGCGTTTGTTTCCAGTTTCTATGGAATATTTCTTGGTTCGGTTATGTTTTTTAGACATGTAAGGCTATGAGAAATGTTACTTTCAATTATTTCCGCAAAAATAGTATTTCTACAAGAATGCGAAGATTTTTCACCTTGCCTGGGAGGTAGAATGTCTCAATTTTCACAAAAATGGAAGTTTCGTAATCGTTACGCGAGATTATGACTACCACTCGAGAATTTTATTACTCGACAAGGACGCCCCTTTGAGTCTCTAAGAACCCGCCTTTTTAAAACTACACGCTCTGTGCCTCCATGCATATCTCGAGTATTTGACGGCCATTTTCAAGTTCAATTCCTGCATGTAATAAAACCAAATGTTGACTAATGAAAACTGCGAAAACTGAAGGTTTCTCTATGTCGCCATTTTCTGCTTTACAATAGGCATGCGAGATCGTAAAAACAAAACTCAATTTGAAAGTGAACAATCAAATTTTTCATGCCGGAAAAGACAAGGTAAGTAAAATCACTAACACTCCCATCTTATGTTCGTTGCAGTACGGCAGTTGAGGCAGAACTGCAGGAGTTCGAGGTTATATTCAAATAAATGGCGATGCACGATTAGGTATATCCAAGTAGCCAATTGCATCGTGTCATCGTACAGATTGATATGAAATCACGGATAACGCCACCGTCATTAAATCAATGGCACGGTCAATTCTTACGAAAATTGCACTCATCCTCTACCAAGTCGGCTCAGGTTTACCTTGTATTAGCACGCACGCTGTATAATCATGCATGTACGATATACTCCACCTCCGCAGTGTTGTAACTTACGGTGCAACTCATCGAAGCGCATCTCACCTATATCGTTAACTGTAAACATTTTACGAACATTCGAAGGCGAAAAAAACAGTTAATTAAAAATAATATAAATAATGCGACGTAGACGACATTTACCTGAAACACGAGCAGCAAACGAACTTCGGAAACAGTTTGAATATGCCGGTGCAGCAATGCCTATAAATAACGAACAGCCATCCATACGTGGCCATGGACAGTTTCATGTAATGCTGAGCTTTCTTCAAGCACATCCACGACGGTTTGTCCATAAATAACTCTTTCACATCTAAAACGTTACATAACACCGATATTTAGACATTACATTAGCAATAATTTGGTGCAGTATTTTCGTCCAGTCAGATCAGAATAACATACTGGGTTTTCAGCATCATCGTCGCTGAGTTCAACTTCAATGTCAGGTTTAAACTGGAAATTAAAAACGGAGGTACTTGGTACACGAGCATCCGGAGGTAAATATTTTCTTCTACAAAGTTTAATAAATCCGGACCGGAGGACCAATTCGCAAAACTTACAGAAAAGTAGAAAACACCTACGAATCACCTGATGAAATAGTAAAGCGTAGATATCCAACAAGATGATACATTCGATTCCCATACATTCTGAATTAACCCTCCCACGATTGTTTTCTGAATTGGTCTCACAAGTCCGGATTGTCAGGGAACGTGAAACAGAATTAGTGATGTCCATATCGAAGAATATTTCATATCGATATTAACGATAATTTCATTGCCAATATCGATATATTGGTTTTTTTTTTTAATTGGTTTAAAAAAGCTGCACGAGTTCTAATGTAGTGTAATAATTCTGCCATCTAAAGAATAGGATGTTTAGAACAACAAATGTGCGTGTGTCAAACTGATGATGATGATGATGATGATAATGATGACACTCTACTCACATGCACAAATGTAAGTAGAGCATCTGGAAGCACCCGAGTACTGACATCCGCCATTTTGAGTAGCTTGGTACCGCGTATTAAATTGTGAATCATCGGGCACCAAGCGACTCGAAATGGCGTATGTCAGTACTCGGGTGCTTCCAGGTGCTCTACTTACATTTGTGCATGTGAGTAGAGTGTCATCATCATCATCATCATCATCATCAGTTTGACACACGCACATTTGTTGTTCTAAACGGAAATACTCCGCATTTCTTTATTAGCGAAAGGATGTATCTCCATTTGTGGCAATATCTAAACAACGTCTAAAAAACAAAGGTATTTACAAGAAAACTCATTTTGCTATAATGGGAATGCTCATCATTTACCAGTTTCAAGAGTCTCATCTTAAAGAAACTTGAATCTCTCCCTGAACTTCAAATAGCCGATAAGCTGATACGTACTCTGTACTCTGTACCTCACCTACCGGCTACCACATTGCATGATGATAGACAGAATTTGACGATTCATTGCACATTCGACTTTTGGAAGACTCGCGCCGGCTATCCACAGCAACGTACAGACGTGCAGTCTTTTATTCTCGAAAACTGGTAAGATTAAACGATCTTCGATATTTATCGATACTTGGAGACTCATATCGATATTTTCAATATGTTAGAAACAACAATAATATCTACTGATATTTTCGATACGTTAGAAATATTGAAAATATCGATAAATATCGAAAACACGTGCCTACTCCGGATTAGAGATTTTAAAGAGCACCGAATACGTTTTTGTATTATACTAAGGGGCCCTGCCTCCTCCCCGCTTCATGACCACCACCTCATCCTCCCCGATTGACACTAATCTCATCAGGGACGCACCGAAGAGGGCTCTTCTAAAGTTTGTCAGCAGGGAAAACGTAAGAAATTCAATTTACCCAAATTTCAAAAGTATAGACTAAAGACTTTCAGTTTTTGTGTTTTTTTTTTTGCATTTGTCCATTTTCAACTGGTTTCAGTAGGCAAAATTAAAATTGTTCGATTGCTACCTCTCCTCTAAAATAGCCAAGTAATTTCGATATGTTTGGCATCTTTTTTTTAAATATATATATATATATATATATATAAAGGGCCTTTTATTGCCATGTCACTTGTGCAAAAAATTACAAGTAAAAAGCATAGACCATTAGGCCCTGTATTTCTGCTTAGCTTATCTTTCTTCAAGAGGGGGAGGGGAGACAGTGTTCAACATACATATAAGACAGTCGCAATCATAGACCATTAGGCCCTGTATTTTTGCTTAACTTAGCTTCTTCAAGAAGGGAAGGGGAGACGGTGTACAGCACACATATAAGACAGTCGCTTATGACGGCAGTAGAAAGGACATCAGATAATAAAATTAGGACTAGAGTCAATCATATATTTTCATTGTGAAGCAGAATTTGATACGAAATTTATGAAATCAGTAGTCCTCCAATGAAACTCACGAAGCTCCTCTCTCTTCTAGCAGAAGTCCTCGTCTGAAACTGCGCACCACACGGTCATCAGACGTTAATTTAACCATTTGTCCTTTTTCCTATACCTTCTTCTGGAACATACAAAATAGAACCCATATCGCAGTGGTCGATTCCCTCAATTTAAAATTATTCGTCTTACCTTCCCCCCTCCCTCAATACAATCTTGAAAATAAACAGATATCAAAAATTATCTCAAAGACCTATTCAAAGACCTATAAGCCAAAGACGTCACATCCATACTATATTCGATAAGTTTCTTAATTTTCAGGGCTTTCTTTACTCCCTTAGGTACAACAATTTTGAAAATCTGATCAAAATAATATCAACAACGAACTCAGCGACTTACGAAATCTAAAAACGATACTATCCATTGACTAGTTCCATTTTCTAATCCTCCCCAGCCTCGAGGTTCTCATTTTAATGATAATGAAATCTAAGGAACGATACTCTCCATTGACTTCTTCCATCTTCAGCCCTCCTCCCATGATACGAGGTTCTTATTTTGATAATAGGGTTGAACTGATACAAAATCGAATTCAGCTACCATGGAACTCCTGCAGTATTTTATGAGTTTCAACTTAACCCCTCTTCCCTTCCTCCTCTTCATTATCCCTCACGTCTAACAATTTTGAAATTTTGATCAAATTGATACCAAGAATAAGCTCAGGGACTCGTGAAATTTAAGAGACAATACCACCCATAAGATGCACTCATTAACTTCTTCAATTCTCGCTCCCCCCCCCCATCGAATTTTGAAAACACTATCGAATTGATATTTAAAAAAAAAAACACGAATTCTGCGACCCTGAAACGCTTGTATTCGAAACCCATACTCCATTTTTATGATATTTTTATGACTTTTCGGACCTTGCCCCACCCAGTTCAGGTCTCATTATTTTTAAACTTATAAAAAAATCTATATTGAAACTAAATTCAATACAAGCAACTTTTATACATTGGTAGCGATCTTAAAAAGCTATCGACTACCAACGAGAAATAGCAGACGGTACATGTAAAGAGTTAAGAATCAAAACTCACATTTGCCATTTTACTTCAAGGGCGCAAATAGGCAAAATACTGTACACGGATGCAGGCATATCTTTGCTGCGCCTGTAAATATGCGGTATGTATAACATACTCCACGTTCACAGGCGCAGCATATATATTCCTACACCCGTGTACAGTATTTTGCCCATTTGCGCTCTTGAAGTAGAATGGCAAATGTGAGTTTTGATTCTTTACCCTCACGTATTCTCAGCCCTTTCTATTATTCCTGAAAGATCAATGTTCAGTTTTTTTTTGTTTTTTTTTACAGAAAATAGTTTTTCCTGGATTTAATCAAAAAATCCTAATCTCTTAGAAAAGGAGGAAAAAGATAAACATATTCTTCCCCCCCCCCTCTCAATAAACCAATAAATAAAATTAGTGATTGCAACCACTAACTGGAAGACATCTCGACCTCAATTTTTTTGTTAATAATGGCAGCTCCAAAAGTTGCATTAGTCAAGTCCTTCAGAAACTAATGAAACACCAATAAACGTAATTTTAAATTGGTGGTACTAGTGGAGCGGGGCAAGGGGTGACGAAAAAATGCATATGAATTAAAAGGTTTGATAACAAAGGAACAAATTCAGGGGTATAATTTGCACCCTCTTTACTCAGAGCTTCGGGAGATAAGAAAAATTATTGAAATTCTACAATAAAACTGGCGTGTACAGCATAAGAGGGTACTTTGAATACCGCGTGGCACCACCCCTGTCACATTCAGAGAAAAATTACAAAGAAGTGCGTTTGTTCCAATTTTCATGCGAATTCGTTTTTTAATAATTTTTGTTCTGCATCTTCTTCAAGTTTCGAGATTTAAATAACTGAAATATGTGGCGCAGTCTTCCTTCGGGGTAAAAAGCAAGCTATAGTCATCCGCGGAAGATCTCTCGGGATTCAGTAGGGAACAATTCGAAACACATTAAGCAGAGTATTTTACTGCGGTGCAGATGTTTTTCTCTTCGTTACCGGCGGCGGAATACGGGAAAACCTTTGATAAATGGCGAGAATGAATGGACGCCTGTATAGCCATGAATGGCGCTTATTTTGAAAAAGATATTCGTGTACTTGATGAAGATGATGATTAATAGAAAATTTTGTAATCGTATGCTTTTTTCCTTCTTTAAAAAACTTGGAGGGGTCAATGCATATGATTTTTTTCAAATTGGTCCGGAATAGCTTTCAACCAAATGAGCTCGGCGTGGTCTCAATCGATAGCTAATGAACCAAATTATTCCCCTACTGCGTTAAAACGCCGATAGGTAGCGTCAGTGGGCCGTACGAATTTTAGTCTCAGTTACTTAGCGACAGTCTATGTAGAAACGCGAGAATGGTCTGCAAGATTGTCACACTGAATATTCGTGAAGTGATACCGCGAGTGAATAGACGAGGTGTAACAGGGTGTAACACATAAGGAAAGGAACAAAATGAAATTAAACGATCGAAGAACGACCAATGATTCTTAAATGTGCGAATGAAGGAAGAAGTGCGAAGAACGAAAAAGTACATACAAAAAAGAAAGAATCATGATTACGGATTCAGAAGCGATGTTTAAATATTCACTGAAATACTTCATTCTCACTCCGCGAAGTACATAATTCATTCATTCATCGAAATGAAATACTTCACTGAAGTACTCCGCGAATGAACGACCCAACTCTAAATCTTTGTTCCTTGCGTCTCGGGTTCGAATTCCACCAACGCCGGAAAAAGCTAGTGATATTCGAATACCTCCGCTAACATCCTAGCAAACTACAGTATCAATCGAGGTGAAAGATAGCGCGCCATGTAACCCCCCGCAAATTTGAACGAACAAGGCAAATCGCAATGCGTGTTACCACCAGATCTAACAGACTGATACTGTTGTGTGCACGTTGCGGCCAGCTTACTCAAAGCTGTGAAACACGCGGCTAGTGAGCGAACTGCGGCAGCACATTCTTCGGCACAGAGAAGGAAAACTCTAACGCAACAAATCGTGGGGAAAACAACGGCTAACTGCCCCGACTAACCTGCTCAAGAAAGTCGCGCGTCAGAAACCACGACTGCCAGATAGATATTGATTGGTTGACTGATCGATTGTACTTCATAATCCTCATCTAATTTCTTTTACTTTTAGTCTAGCATAATCCAAAACTATCTCAACATATTCTGCGGGCCAGCTTTCCGACCTTAAGCTACAATCGTAGTTTCGGAAGAGCTTCGGAGTACTCGGTAACGTTTCGCAATAATAATAATAATCAAATACGATCGTAATAGCAGGCAATAAAACCCCGATCAATATCGTATTATGCCATTTGCAACCATTTTCTTCTTATACACCTCACAGATGCTCTGCTGATTACTCAGCCAGGCTATTACCGCCACTCGACTCTTGGTGTTTACGATGCCATTTTACAACTCGGGAGTCCTTCACCGCCAGTAATTGCCGTACATGTCGGGACGAAGACGAAAAGTAACATTCGCGCTCCTCTTCGCTCCGAAGTACGGATAATTACGTCTTTGTTTTCGAGCACCGCTCGCGAATAGCCGCACCAACAGGGGCTCAGGTTATTATTTGTTCAACGAAATTTACAAGCCATAAATTGGAAGAAAATGGATTACCAGAAGTACATCTGTAACGCTGTTCGGCTATTAAAGCTAATCTGCGCTGTTCTCGACACTCGCGTTTCTGTTTCACCCGCAGCAGAATACAGCCGGCGATGAAGTCGGTCGGAGTGATGTCAGTGCCGCGGAACAGGTTGCTGAATAAGCCTGCAACCAGAAAATTCGCATTGTAGAAGAGACTGAAGAAAATTAGCCCAACGACTGAACGCAAAATTTACATTTGACCGTGAACAGTCGAAGGCATTTTAAAATAATTAGGAGGAATTGAAAAAAAAAAGTAGAATGTATCGCAAATGATGGAGTTATTCTCTTCCAGCGAACAAAATGTTTAGCAGCGATTAAAAACAACAGCTACATGAAACTAGTTGATGAATGGCTGCGCAATAAAATACTAGTTTTCTCAGTTGTATAAGTGGTTATTATAGTTATCCAGATATGTTTGCAACTTCGTATTTCGAGTACACATAAAGTAAGATAAAGGCACACGGGTACAGGCATTAGATTGTCGACGGAAGAAAAAATTCTTACGGCGAAGCTGCGAGATGAATTTTCGACGCAGATACGAGCACAGACAAGCATAATGGGCAAAGTTATGGAAAATGGCGTACATTTGGAGCTAAAATTACCTAAAGTCGGATCGGGAATGAAAAGTACGGTCAGAAATTGTTGTACCCTCGATCCTCAATGGCGCAGGTGATTTTTCAGAGCTAAAAATCTTTCATAAAAATAAAATTGACCGATTATAGAGAAACATGTTAATTTAATTCTGTAATTATGAATCTACGGTACGCCAAAATATTTCAAGCCGGAGGATATAGAGCTTCATGTTCGGAAACTAAAAAAAAATTCATCTTTAATCGAAAAAAAAAGTTGGAAAACAAATGGGATTCGATTTACGTGTATATCATTTGAATGCAAAATTACATTCTTCGCTTCCATTTTACAACAGATAATAACTGTAATGTTTCCAATTAGCCCACGAGAATGAGGAAGAGGAACTTGGGCTCAACCACAAATATTAAGGCACATGACAGAGAGGGGACGGAGTAAGACCAGCGCGAAAAACGTATTCTCAGTGCGAGAGGAGAAGGAGGAGGATGTAGATACCAAAGATCCCGACTGACAATCAAAAGAAGATAACCCGATATACATAATTTTTGTGAATATGAGTCTCGGAATTTCCCAATTTATACGCGCAATTTTAGGAATTAGCAGGGAAAGAAGGAGGACTGGTACCCTCTCCTGGTATCATCTCCGGGAGGGAATCACAAGGGAACATCATTTAGTTTTTTTGTAATGAAGATTGTCTCGGACAGAGTTGCCATTTCATCAGCACGAATAGTCGCCAAAATGGCGTATCAAATAGCCAGAAAATCGCTAAGAATGTAAATTTCTAAAAAAAATAGCTTACTACTAACTGCCATCAGTTTAACATAGCAGAAGGAAAACCAGAGATGTATTTTCTCTGCGCTAAAATATCAATACTAAAGGGAAAAATAACACGAAATGCAACAAAATTAATGAAAAAACGAGTGACGACCAGGTAATAAAAGTAGCCTGCAATTTTAAATAACTAGTTTCATGACTTCACTTCAGTCTTTACTCCAACTAAAACTGAGATTTAAAACCATCAGTGAAAAAACTAAGCGAACAATGGTATAATTTTTCATACACAGTCGCCACTTGCAACTCTCTTGATAAATCGCTAAAAATATCGCTTAGCGATTTTTTAATGATTTATGTCGCAATATTGTACTTCAATTCGCTAGATCTGGTGACAAAATCGCTATAGAACGGCAACACTGTCAAGATTATCAAAGTAGCCCACTGGGATAACCTGAGGAAGTCAGCTTACTCAAACCTGTAATGTTCGAGTGAGTATGGCCAGTTTGTTCAACAAAGACAAGGGCACAACCAAGGAGGGAGGGGGGCTAGGGCTATAGCCTCCTACCCCTTAAATTCTTCAAAAATTTTTCAAAATCAATTTTGAAACGAAAAAAAATGATACTGATGGCCTGAAGCGGTTACGTTGCGTCGTAGGTTTGTACAAATTTACAGCTCATGAAAACAGGTAAGTACTAAGAACCAAATCAAGCTTTCGCTCCTGTCAAGTTGTTTTTTTTTTTTTTTTTTGATATTTTCATGTCTTTGCTTTGGCACAGCAACGAAAAAAACTACTTCTTGAGCGTTTTTTGGAGCAGCGTTACTTTAGAGCATCATGGGGGGGGGGAAGTCGGTAAAACAACTGATCGAGAGTTTTGGCACACAAACGAAAAAAGTGTTTCTTTTTAAGCGTTACTTCTGCGGCGAGAATCGAAATCAAAGCTCATGGTGACAATTCAGTTCAGTGGTTGACATTTCCATGGAAATTTATTTTTCTCCCAGCCACGGGTATACTTGAGCCAAAACCGTAACGCTCTCCCCCCGACACGAAGCCAGTCTGTTGATTTGCTCTTCAGGGTGACAATTCAGTTCAGTGGTTGACATTTTCGTGGAAATTTCTATTAACAACATGGCTGCAGACTGTAGTCGTGTCGATATTAAAATCGAGACATGAAAATGCTCTCCCGAGGTTGCAGATCCGTCTGTGAATGTTTTCAAGATGCTAGTGATTTTGATCACGTTTGGTTCGATTTCGTGGTTTTCGGTTGTTTTGGTCAATTTTGGGCAGATATAGACAGTTTTTCTTTACGTAAGATTCTAGTTGTTTTCCATTGCTTTTAGTCAACTTCCTCCCAATTTTTCTTTATATTATTTCAGTGCCCCCCCCCGCCAAATTATATGGTTATGGGTGGTTGTCGCTCTCATTTAATCTGGTCTCTGTTTACGGATTCGATTTCGAACTATGTATTTTAAAATTATTTCAACCATTTTTATCAGGAATGAACGAAAATTTTCAGTGTAGATGCAAGTAGTTTCCTTCCATTTTCATTCTCCTCCTAATGGACCCTACCGTAGGTTTTATTTAATTTTGAAATTTCAGATTTTTGTCTTGTTATGTGCGCAAAATTCTGTTCTTTTAAGAGGATAAAAAAGTCAAAACAAATATTCAACTCACGGAGACTGTTTTTTAAAATAATTTTCGTATGAAAAATGAAAACTTAGGGAACTTTTTATGACCTTTTCAGCCAAGTGTCGTAATTTTTCCTAATACAACAAAATAATTTTCCTTCCACATTTTGAAAAGGAGTATACTGATTTTTCGTCCTTCTCCCTTCCTCCTTCCTCCGCCTTCTATGGTTTATGCTACCGTTTGTGGTTGATGGTATAAATCGGTTCAGACCTATTTTCTGCGGGGTGGGGAAAGGGATTCTCCTTGGTCTTTTAATTCGAAACCACTCTCGTTTTACTTCGGACTACGAGTCAATCTCCAGAAACTAAGAATATTAAACATTTTTTGTTAGTTTTTTGGGGGTTTTTCTTCTACCCCCCCCCTTCACCACCCAATAATATTTAGTTAATATGTAGTACAAAATATTCAACAAGCTTACAAAGAAAGATCATCAAAATTTAAGGAGGTAGACAATTTTTCTAACCCCCCCCCCCCAAAAAAAAAGTTCAGGATGCGCCCCTGAAGAAAGAGAACTTATTAGCTGCAAGTACATAGCTATGTTGCACATATAAATCATCGAGTCGTCACTGTTGCAAATCGGAGTCAATGAACTGCCCCCCCGCCCCTCAGAAAAGAGATAAAGCTATGGTTTTTAGTTCAGCTTCAGATTCACAGTCCTGAATATTACTGCTGGTAAAACGAGGTAGTATTTGTTATAGCGCTTGCAACATTTCAAATATTTTGAACACGTCTGCAGCAGGACAGAATGTGTTGCACAGAATAGGTCAATTATTATATTAGCGTGCTAACATAAAAGTCCGAACAAAGAGGTAACTAAACCTACCATACCCCAAATAAGTTTCCGGAAGTAATTTCATTCTATCACTACAAGACCGGCTAACATAGAAATCTGAACAAAGAGGTAACTAAATACCTCACTTTCCTTTGAAAAGTCGGTAAAATACTGCCCCCCCCCCTCCCGAGTAAGTTTCCAGAATAATTTTCGTTTTATTACTACATGGTCTAGAGAAGTGCGGTTTCCTCAGAAACATAAAGTACATCCTCCACCAGAGGAACAGTGAAGCTGTATAGTATTAGGAAAGAGAGAATACAAAATATGTCAACTGGTCACCTTTTTCCTCTACAAAAATGAATAATCCATATGGTGCGGGTGACTTTTTCAATTTGAAATTGAAAAATATGGTTGGATTTTTTCAGTTCATTAATTTTTCCGAACTAGTCGGCCTTCAAGGGAAGTACCCCTTCCTCCTGCTGTTAAACTTGTGGCTTCGTAATAAGAAAATTTTATGATTTGTTAACATACGCCAGAGCCGGTACTTAGGGACATCGAAATATTTATTTCACAAATTAATATTATAAAAATCGTTAGATTACATAATCTGGTTAGCAACGCATTCGCAACTACATTATTATTTTATGTCAGAAAATGAATAGTGCACCGGAATTCAGAGGTCGTATCTACGAAATATTCGACCAACAATTTTTTAAATTTTAAACCAAATTTCACTACAGGCTCACCTACGTTGGTATTAAAGCTTTTAAAGTTACAGAAACCTTTCATATCCCTTCAACAGTGGATTTACGGAAAGTTCGTGTTCAGCCTTCGTCTTTTCCTTCATTAATTTCAATTTTGACTTGAAGAAGACAGGATGGAATAAGGTTTCTGATCTTCCGGCGAGAATCAGAGAGCTCCATAACCACCAGTTAAAGAGCCCAAAAGAGAGCGGCTCCTGATCGATGAAGAGCTCGGGAGAAAGCGGGCCCACCATCAGGACACCAACCACCGGCATCCACACCGAAGCTGCAAGAGCAGGCAGCAAATACTGCTAGGAATAGGTCAGTAAGATTGAAGAGGAAGGGGCAGGCCCAGTGGCACCTCGAGGACTGAGCGATTCTCCCTCAACCACCAATTCAAGGAAGCGATGGAGAACACAGGAGGTGGAAGTCTTCTGAGACTGTCTTACCCATGGAGGCGACTCGCACTGCTAGAAGCGAGCCTCCCGGCTTGGGTGCGTAGGCCAAGTGAGGAGATGAGGAAGGCAGCACCTGCCACTGAACCGTCGTAGAATCAAAGGCGACAAACAACACCCAGAAAGACGTAAACTGACTGAAGATAGACAGTCTACTCTAGTTTTAAGGCTGTATTTATATCAGTATTATAATTCGCATACAGTTATGTAAATTAAAGATATGAGCTCACAGGCGCGAATTTGGCTTTTTTTTTGCACATAAAAATTTCGAGCCCCCCCCCCCCAATATTTTCAACTCAATACTGGAAAAAATAAAACAAATTTTATCATCAATTTTTTAATTTAACAAAAAAGAAAGTAAAATATGACAAGTAATAATGAGTAGGGTATAATTTTGCCACCAAAACAGATGAAAGATGACAATTCGAATTTTCAAAGAGAAGGATTCTTGACCGCTCCTAAGAACCGCGATAACTGGGATTCTACCCCCCCCCCCCCACTATATTTTCCTTAAGTGAGCGCCTATGTATGAGCTCCTCTCTCCCTGCCTCGAGCTAAACCTACTAGAAGGTATGTAAGGCAGCGGAGGGAGGACATTCCAAATTTTATTTTACGTGTTTTGAGATAATACATGGAGCTAACCGAAGGAGTTCGGGACTGGCTGCAGGGTGGGGCAATGGCCCCTCGCGCGATAAAAATAGGTTTCTAATCAAGAATTTCAGTTTTGACTCAACAGAGACAGGACAAAAAAAGGTTCCTAATCAAGGAACCTCCATTCGTGGGGTGGAAGGGTAATAAAAAGAGGTTTTTATTCGAAGAAAAACTAGGTAAGAATGGGAGGAAATTAATCGACTCTTTCGATTTGTACGCCACTCATCAAATATAACAAATAAAATGTTTTCTTTTTCTTTTCTTTTTTCCAGCCGAAGACTTGATTTGAAAGGGTAGAAAACAAAGGCCTATGGTGAAATTCTACGTCTCACTTCCTCCTTCAACCGTAGTAGTGAATGAATAAATTTTAGAGAACGATTTACGCTTGACACTTTCATAGTCTGCTTGTTTTATATTCCAACAGCTCTTTTGAAGACACCTTGAATAAATTAATACCTACTATCCCAACTACTGACCTGCGATCGCTCTCAAATTGAAAACCAAATCATAGCATTACTACAAAATTAACAACGAACGTCAACTACACAAAATAATTATTAAACAATTATGTATTAGTACGGCTAAGAATTTTATGTTTTTGGACGTATGTTTCATTCCGAGTTTACAGGAGATATTTAAGTCATTTCTGCAAATGACGTGCTTCACAAAATTGAAGTATTCAAATCATAAAGGCTTATTTTAAACAAATCCTAACATTTTCTGGAGCATATTAGGATATAACAAGTTAGATACCTTCTACCCTCGTAGGCCTGGGTGCCTTTAGGTTTTCTTCCAGTGGTGAAGAAGGGATACAACTCTTTCCCGAAGAAAACGTAAGACTTTTTTCAATAAAATAATGATTTTTTTTTAACTGGAGGTGGGTGCCTATGTTTTTATTCATCCCCTAGCAGCAATTCCCTATAACTGTTCTATCGCCCTCCCCATGTTCACAAGGATAGTAGCATTGTCTACCAGTCTTAATTGATAAATTTTCATTGATCAAATCTCGAAGAGTCATAATGAATATTTTAAACAGGCAAGGAATCACAAACAAGAGCCTCACGGAATCCTAAACAAGTCTGGAAGAGAGTAAATGAGTATGCTCTATTTTTGAATTTCTCACTTTTTCCTCATCCGAAGTAAGTCATGTCTGGAGAAAGATATTTTGAACTTTTCAGTCATGGATCATTTCGCGAGAAGTTCGAAAAACTTCACATTAGAGAACTTGATTAAACGAAAGACATCTACGAAACATCAAGGGCGTAGATAAGGGGAGTCTTGAGGGTCTAGGCCCCTTAACAAAAGAAAACAACAAAAAAAAGCGGGGTTTCCTCAGGAGTTATGAGAAGAAAATCAAGAGGGGAGAGCGTAAAAAGTCAGACAGGACAGAGAAAAACTTCTTTTAGAGTCCCATCCCTAATAACCGATGAGCTGTCTACACCCTTGAAAAACATACTTCTGCATACTTCGGTAACTTTCAAGCACAAGTTAGCATACTCCAACAGAATATAAAAATATTCTTCCAAACAGCACATTTTACCTTCTTCGAGCATAATGTTCCTAGCCCTGATTGATAGCACAAAATTTTATCAAAAATATCGGCTGACTTGAGTTCGAAAGAAATCATTGCGAAATGTCAATTACCTATGTATAATCTGGAGCTCCTAGAGTGAGAAAAATTCATTAACAAACACAAACCATCAAAGCCTAAATAAAGACCCTTTTCTCTCTTCATCTTCTATCACTAGGCGGCGGAATTCTTGTCCTAAAGAGGGTAAAATACAAAACTGTCGAATGCGGTCATTTTCTTCAGGCAAACGACTTTTTTTTTTAGAAGGATAATATTCCCAACCTCAACCTCGAATTACAATAAATCAGTCCTCAAATTCTTACTAAACAACTCAGCAAATACTGTTTTATAACGGAATCATGATTTTAAACCTTATTTTAACATAGAGACACAGACTGGATTGTAATTAGGTGAATCAAGCTGACTTGACAAATGAGGTAAATCGCTGATTCCAACAAGAAAATTAATAAAATCTACAAAGAGACTAGTTTGGGTAACAAACTTAGTCAGTAGCCGGAAAACTTCTCAGGAGTTTTCATGAAAATTTCTTGTCAAATTTCATTAAGGAATACTGTTTATACGTCAAGGTAGATGAAATGCCTGTTTTGAGGTCACTTTTCACGTGAGACTTGTGGCAAAACTATATCGGCTCCGTCCACTCTCAGATGATCCTGCGTTCTGACTGAAAATTAGAGACGTCTTCTAGCCACAAGTCTCACCTGTGGCGTTCTTGTCTACTAAGGCTTAGTGACGAATTTTTCGTCAATCGAGAAGGCAACCATACCTATGCAGAGTTACTGTTCAGGCAAAATTAGCGCAATTTTTTTCTGACCGGGCAAGGTCCCTTTTTCCTTGCATTGGGGACAAAGCCTCCTTCAGTTCCGCCGCCTACGACTATCGCTATTTCACAGAGCAAACGATAATCAAATTACTACCCACCAGCGGCTTGTGCAAATGCTTCGTGACTATGCTCGTCTCGCATAATCCAACAAAAGAACCATCGAAATCGCCTGACCCACACTCGCGTTACTTTCTTGTGTCGTAACGTATCCATAGTTGACTCGGATTGGCCATCGGTCAGTTTGGCTGATCCCAAAGGGTCCATCAACAGCACCAAACCGAAAACGGTTAACGCGAATAGCGCCCAATTAAACAATACGATAACTGCGAACAAAATAAAAAAAACAACATAAATCAACATTTTTGTTTTTACATTTACTACGTATACTCATTTAAATATAAATTCTCTTCGTCGTTAAAATTTTACACTATTCCTGGAAATGAATATACGTTTGCAGAAGTGTTTTTCAGGTCCTTCGGGCGGATTTAATTGCTAGGCATCAGCGAAACTGCTTCAAGATACAATCGATGGACCGACGTAAACGAGTTTCGCTTCCAACATGACACTATAGCTTTTTTTTCTGCACATCATTGTAGTTTCTACCTGCAATACGTCACGTGTTTGCCATACTCGTTAACAGCGTTCGACGAGGCTGAAATTTCATAATTATGGTGACGTAATTTCGCAAAATTTTGATTATGGACGGCGAACGAACGAAAGGGCCATATACTTTTAATTCGTTCAACACGGTCATAGCAAGGTCTCAAAAAAAAATAAAAATAAAAAAAATAAACAAAAAAATTTGAGAGTTTTTGCAATGCTAAGGTGCTTTGCCACCTGGTCACTTTGCGGTTCTTTCGTCGGCAAGAGCGTTTAGTTTTTGTTCATCTTTTCTCAGAAGAGAGAACGAAGCAAGACGCCGTTCAGTGCTCCGAGACCTCGACAATGCGAGCATTTGAGGACGAAATCAGAACATGACGACGTTCTGGGAAGCCGAATTACTGTGTGACTAGAGGGGGGGGGGGAATGAATGGACGTCAGTGATTTTGATATACGATGCCAGGATCATGACACCTGAATTAGACCTGGAGCCCCACCGAGCTTGTTGAGCCGGCTAATAAAATCTCTAGACCGACGAGCGAAATTCCGATCATTTCCGACAGAAAAATCTCTTCATGGTAGTTAAGAAGCCTAAAGAGGCGATAAGGGCATAATTTAGAATCTAAGCGCAAGACTTCTCTGATAACCACTTTTATATTAAAAATAAAGAAAATGAGTTCATGAACGATATAAAGAGGCCTCACGTTATCTAACTTGGCTTCCCATTTCTCCTTTTTTAGAAAAGAAGTCGAACTGTGAGAGCCGAGATTTTTGTAACCTTTTCAAGTTATAAGGAAGAACAAGACATTTTCATACAATATTTCAAACGCAGACTTACTCCGTTTCAACCTCATTAGCAATTTCTCAAGACATCTTAATGGATTCAACAGGGTCTTCGTGAAAGCGTCTTAAACGTGTCTCCCAGTGTCTTAAAAACGTTTAAGATATCTCAATGAATCGTCAAGGATTTTGTATGCACTTGAGCGAGTTGTACACAGTCATTAGATTATTAAATTCTAATAAGTCTAGAAGGATTCCAATTATTCGTAATGAGGCCTAACAGACCTTTAAAGGTTTTAACAAGTCTTGATGGGACTTTTGTGCGTTACTGAAAATTTCAATCAGCTTTCATCAGTCTCGAGGAGTCTTGTACGAGCTTCAGTGCGTCTCATTCTGATATACAATCGTAAGCAGCAGGGGCGGATCTAGGATCACATTTCGGGGGAGGGGGTACGGAAATAACAAGCGCGGATCTAGGATTACATCTCGGGTATAGGGTCATTTTCTTCTGATTTTTCGTTTTTTCGTTTTTCCTTTCCACGAAGGGATGGGGGGGGGGGTAAACACCTCGGCTCCATAAATCCGCACCTGGTAAGTAGTTTTTATGGGCCTAACGACTTGAAATAAATTTTCAAAACATTTAGCAGTTTCAACACTTAACGAGTTTTAAATAATGATTAGGATGGTCCTTAGTTACTCTTGTTGGGAGGAGGGGGGGGGGGTCATTTTTTCAGTTAGCATACCCCTTAGATAGGTTTCAAATACATACTGAAAAAATCTCATTATCTCATTTTTGAGCAATATCGATGAAAGGTAAGCTGTGCCTCAAAAAGGTTGAAGTTCCTCAGAGCACTGACATTGATTTGAGGTTCAATCGAGAGGAGAGCCTCCGTATACAGGCCTAAAAATTATTTTCATTCCGAACTTAGGATTTTCAGGATCACTGAATCTATTTCTGAGATTTTCCTTTCTCCACCTTCGGGCTTCACGAGGACTAATTTTAAATTATTTCAACTTTGAAGTCTGAATAAAGGTTTTTGAATCGCTGAGTTCATGTTTGGAGCAGTTGTCCCTTTCCCTCTAATTCTTTGGACTCCACAGAGCACTAATTTTCAGTTTTTCCAATTTCCATGTCTGCGACTCGAAAAGCCTCGGAAAGGAAAACACTTGAAAAATAAACTCAGGGACTCAAAAAACACTTATTCACACATAAATGATGAAGAAACTGGAATACATTTGAGATAATTAAAACTGTGGAGCCCACAGGAGAAAAAGAAGGGGAAAAGGACCCCAGGAATGGATTCCGAGACCATGAAAATTAAGAAAGAAAATAATTGTCAAGCTCATATGGCGGGAATCCTTCTCGACCGAAGCAGAAATTCAAACACAAGGTTAATTTCCACGAGATCTTCGATTCCCTAGAGGCGCGGGTAACCCTTTACCAAATTATGCTCAAACCTGGCAGACTCTTCTTATTTTTCTAATATTTGGATTGTTCTAGTCAAAAGATGAAAAATAGGTATCACTCTAGTAATGCTTCTTCATAGCATGAGTCTCAAGAGAGTCATATAAGCTTTAAGGAGGTCCAGGGCAGCGTAACGAACTCACAACTTCAGAGTTTCTCAGGGTTGTATTATAAAAATGCCTAAGATTGTCGGATGCCGGAGACAGTAGGAAATTTTTGGAACACGAGTTCGAGTAAATCATTTATTTTTCAAATTTAGCGCTAGAACTGACACACCAACTAAGAACTAAAAACACTACTTCATTCGGCTTTCTAAGCTGTGGTTTTTCGTTTTATCAACAAAAACAGACAGCAGACTTGCAGTCAACTGATGAATGAAAAAATGATAGTACGTAGGATCGTAGCTCTCAGTACGCAGCAAAACTGCCAACACTCAAAGACGTGAAATGTAAAAAATAAGTGTAGACACAATTGTAAGATTTAGAAAATGTCTGGCATTGTATAAAAAATACCCGGGTGCCGGGAAAATGCCGGGAGAATCAAGAATTGCCTCAGGCAATTGCCAGAGGGTTGATAACACTGATCCAGGGTGATGAAGCGGAGCATTCTAGATAGGATTTCTGAACCCAAAAATATGAAAATATCTAAGTCAAAATGTATCATCCTGATTCAAACCCGAGAAAAAGTCTAAAGCAAATTGCGAACTCACAGCTACATAATACGGATAATGAACAAGTTTTTCAATCCAGCCTTAAGATGTCAACAATAATTATATTATCTAATAAGTATTTATTTTCTAATTTTCTCTCAACCCGAGCCTTGGAATCCGCCCTTTCGAGCATTACCTCAGACACGTCGGGGAGCTATCAGGGCTGTCTTAGCCCACTTCCCTTCTGACCGAAAAGCCGGCCTAGGTCGAAATCTGGCGAGTAGCTACGTGGGCTCGAACGCGGGACCTCTGGATTCCGAGACCAACGCGCTATCCACTCGGCCAACCAGACCCCCTTATCTAATAAGAATGGGAATGATTCAAGATAATTTTTTGAATAAAAAAACAAAGCTCAACGAAAGGATTTAAAAAATTAGGTTATCGACGAGAATACCAGATTATTTGCTCTTGTTTACTTCTTCACAAGACTTACTAATAATAAAACGGAAAGTTAATAAACATACTTTCGATAGTAGTTTCTGTGAAATCCTCGTAATCGCATCTGATATAATCAGTAAATGCCCACACGGTCCCCAATGCATTCATGGCGATTTCCGGTCCAATTAATAACATTCTGTAACGAAAAATAAGAAATTCAGAGACAAATACACAAATAATGCGTAATTTTAAAATTAAATACTAGAAATAAAAATACCTCGGCCTATAACCGAGTCCATTTGCACGGCAACACTAACGATCAAACCACTCTAAAATGGTAATTGTAAGCCTGGCACTAAAATTCTACGGGGTACATGTCATGGTACTGAGCTTTAAAAAGTGATAAGAAATATTCATTTGCGAACGAAGCAAGCTAAGATTCACTTTCAGGAGAATTTTGGTGGAAAAGTCCATTTTAGATGATCATGGGTTGATTACTCCTCCCTCCCCCCTTTCAAAAGAGTTATGTATGATAGTTTAAAGAACGAGTACATGTAAATGGAACGGTTTTTGCATAACTCGTGCTTTTTCCTGAAGTCTGCCAAGTTCACTGCACCTATGTCTATTGTCTTCCAAGTTCACTATCTTCTCACCAGAAGGTCGAGGTTTTCGCTTCTCACACACGTCAGATCAAAATACAAGCCTATAGATGGATAACATTTTACGTACCGAATGCAAGAGCATCGAGTATGATGATAATCCATCGATGTTCAAATGAAAGCAACAAATGTCCAATTTTGTCGATTGGCTATTAGATGAAAAGGAGGTGTAATACTTTCCTCCATCCACCGCTAAGGCCCTGTCAATATCAAACATCGATAATCACATCGGTAACCGACCATCAGAAGGGATATACCAAATATGGGAGCATCTCTTCCTTCACCCCCAAGAAATACCTATCAATTGAACAAATCAGATTTTGGTTAAAGATGTACTGAAGCGAATGGGTTAGAGGAGCGACGATTCTAATTTCTGCGTTAACAAAATTCCATTACTGACAAATTTTGAGACCGACAACTAAACAACAGTCATCATTTTTTAAGTTATCATTCTTTCAACCATACCACGGACGAAAATGTTGGGAGACAGAAGCCACCCTAATCATCACCGATGTTAGCAAAATCCAGCCATTTTTTTCTTATTTTGGTTCATCAGCTCGGAGGCTTTAGCAAATGGCAATATTCCACTCTCCTCTCGGCACACACAAGTTGTTTTGGTTTGCTTCTGAGTTCCGATTAGCCAGAGACTGTCAGATTTGAGGGCTCAGAATCTCTCTTCAAAAAACCGTAAATCACAGAAGAGTGAAAATACTTTTGAAGTATGAAACCCCCACAGAAGTCCACATAAGACTGTTTCAATTTTCAAATAAACGCGAATGTCCAATTCCTGGAACCAACCTACAGTCGATGACTAATTCACGCATGTTATTATTAAAACCTTCAGAACAAGATGACTCGAAACTTTTATCGATGATTGCGTACACGGAAAATATCGAACATTAAATAAAATGTAATAAAACAATAAAATTAACTCGTCGTCTATCAATTATCACGAATTTTCGGGAGTTTCCATCTCAAACTGAATATATTAAGAAATTATGACTGGCTGGTGGCGACTAACGGACTTCTACTCCTCAAGTTACGTCCATTTATGCAATAATCAAAAATCAAACATGACAAACTCAAATAGGAGAGCGGATTTAGGAAACAAACATAGGGTGGGCAAATCAAATTCAAGGAGGAGGTGGAGTATCATTGCCCCTAACGTTGTCCCCATCAGAATAGAACATTTTTTCTGATATTTGAGTAGAAGCAGAAACACAAACGTGTTTTCCCTTTCAGCAACTACATCGGAAGTCCATCATCACGTTCCTGCTGCTGCTAGCTCCTTTATGGATCCGCACTTTCCAAGATATTGAACAAAATATCGCATGCTACTAGGGAGGAAATGGCGAAGTATGATTTTTGTGTTGCTGCCCTAGCCTTCAACTCGTGCTGAAAATTCACAATCGTCCTATTTCAGTTTTTCCCAAGTTATAATGCACAGGGCGAGCCAAAATAGTTGATGACCTGTTTTTAAACGCTTATACCATGTGACAACACTGATGCGCAGGCAATTTTTCCCATGTAAATATTCTCCAGACCACAGAGCCATGCTTACTAAATGGCATACATAGCCGAATATTTTCATGAAGAAAAAAACCGCCACGCATCAGTGTTGCCACGTGGTAAGCGTTTGAAAACAGTCAGCTATTTTGGCACATCCGGCAGTATTCTTTAGGGGAAAGAGGTTGAATTTTTCGAACTACAAAATTGACAGTCACCGTCTACAAAAACTTCAGGATTTCTAAGGCAGGAAAACTAGACGTTAGCAGTGCCATCCTGGAGGGGGGGGGGGGCAAAGGGATATTTTGCCTGCAGCCTCGCGCGGCCCTGAAAATGTGCTCAGAAATATTATCACGAGGTTTCCGCGCTTTGAGTTGAATTTTTGCCTTAGGCCTCCCAAAGTCGCGGGACAGACTGCAAGTTAGTACTTACTTTTCATGTATACCAACTGCAGGCCAGACTATCTTTTTAGCCAACTATGTAACTAAATTCTGGGGGAGGGGTAAGCCAGCGAAAAAAATTATTATCGCAACTTTTTCTATTTATAAAATCTGCAAGAGCCTCTCCCCTCTTTCGCTAAACTTAGGCCTTCTACAAACAACCAACTTCAACGATTAGGTAATCTTTATCTTTAGAACTTTTAAGAATGCAATTACAATAACACACTTAAGCTACATGGAGGGTAATTGGACACGCCCGAGTAGTCTTCCCACAAGACATCCACACTGCCTGGGAATTCATCAATCCGCTATCTTTTCTCGACCTCTCACGCCAAATTAACACTTACAAAAAAAGGATTTCAAAACTCATCTCTGATCCGTAACCTTCAAAAAGCCGACGAGTAAATACCAAACTCACTTGATTATGAGTAAAGGGCCGACCAGGTGTCTTGCATCGGTATCCCAAATGGCACCTTGAGCGCTTCTGTTCACCAACAGAATGAGGACAAAAATCACCAGCGAAAGCACGGCTAGCATGCCTATAAGGTAAGCCCGCACGAATATGCCTCCGTACGCGCAGCTGAACGTCCATGAGTAGTAACGATTGCATACTACACTGATTAGCACTAGCCTGAAACAAAAACAATATTTTATAATTATTAGATATTCTGGGAACAATTCAATCGAACTCCGGATTTGGTAAATAAGGTACAGTCCGTTCCCTAGAGCACATCAGTGATACTGCACTCGCCTCACATCCACGCGAGGTTCGATTCCCCACGCTGGAAAGCTAGTGTACCAGTTTTGTCTCACCTCTCTCTCTCTCTCTCTCTCTCTCTTCTCCTGCGAGATACTCTTGGAACGACCCAATCGAACTTTGGATTATGTAAATAAGGTATAGTCTGCTCTGTGATTCACATCCGTGGTATTGGACTCGCCTCACAAGGTTCTATTTCCCGCGCTGGAAAGCTAGTGAACTGGTTTTGTCTCTCTTTCTGCAAGATATTCTTGTAATCAGGGATGTAGCGAAGAATTTTTCCTGGTGGTGTGGGGGGGGGGGGTTAAAAATTGTGAACGTCCCAACTAACTCAACTCCGAACCTCAAGTATCAAAGCAAAAAAAAAAAAAAAACACCTTTCAACCTGTTGTATTTTTCCAACTGACTCAACTCAAAATTCCCAAATATCAAAGCAAAAGAAGAAAAACCTTTTGACTTGTTGGGTTTTCCCAATTTCTCAACTCAATTCCTATGTATCAAGGGGAAAAAAAAACCCTTTCAACTTTGTTCGATTTTTCCAACTGCTGAGTAAAAAATTCCTACATGAGAGGTGGTGGTGGTGTATGGGTGGGGGAGGGGGCATCGGTGCGTCTCTGTCTGTAACAACCCAACCGAGACTCCGGATTTGGTAAATAAGGTATAATCCCTTCTGTAGTTCACATCAGTGTTAATGCACTCGCCTTGCATCCACGCGACGTCCCATTTTCCACGCTGGAAAGCTAAAGAACCGGTTTTGTCTCTCTCCTTGCAATATCATGGTGAAGAGACCGAGGGCAGTACTACTCAAGGCGAATAGTTAGTGTTTTCTGCAATCCCCCTCTAGTTTTCAGGAGCATGGATGGCACTACCCGATGCGCAAAATCTTGCCAGTTATGCCGGTAACTAAGGGGGAACCAAGGGTAACTGATGGGTTTCTAGGTAATCTGAGGGTAACCAAGGGTTGCAAACGGCTAACTCTTCCGCGGGTAACTAGAGGGTAACTGATTGCGCATCGGGTATACTCGCACAATAAAATACCACCAATATCCGAAAGACTGATGCTGTATTGTGGGTGTCTCATGAATCGCTAACTCAACGTTGTGAGACTATGGTTAATAATAATTCGTGTAAGTAGTATAGAAAGGTATGATCCTAAACCAAGTTAACATTTCTGATTACATAAATCATTCTTTTAACTCGAAACTCATTTTTTATTTTTACTATAGTTACAAAATTTTTTTTAAGTTAAAAAAATCAATTTCTATAATGATGTAAGACATATTTGCAAATTTGAAACACAAAAATGTAAGTCTGGTCCGGGTATTGAACAGATTTCGTTGCGTGAATTTTTTTTTTAAGTATCAAGAAGCGAGAATTAATTCTTTAGGTTCCGCTCTTGGAATTCCAGGGGCGGTTTTTAATTACCTAGTTTTGACTTCATAAATAGCGTGGTGACGATCGTTACCGTGGGCTTTTATGCAATTAAAACCAAATAATAAATCGCAGGTTACTAAAAGTAGTCAGATAAAAAAATGGAAACTCGACCACTTTATACCAGGATCGATTCTTTTAACATGAAACTGAGAATTAAACAATTTTGGTTGCAACAGAGAATGCACAGAAATGCTAACTTGTTTTAGGATGTAACAGAGAATGTACAAAAAAGTGTTTGCCACAGAACTTACACAGAGGGTGATTGCAACAGTGAATGCCCAGAAAAGTGTTTTCAACAGTGAATGCACAGAAAAGTGTTTTCAACAGAACTTACACAGAGAGGTGATTGCAACAGAGAATGCACAGAAATGTTAACTTGGTTTAGGATCATACCTTTCTATACTACTCGTGTACGCATACTAATCAGATAAGCCTGCTTACGCATACAATTGGCATACCCACATGATTCATATAATAACACACGCAATACGTCTTCCACACAGAGGAGGAAATACTCAAACGCAACAAAAGCATAGCAAACTACTCGGGCTCATCTGCCAGGGAAGCTGTTCTGTAGGACTAAAAAGGAGGAGAGGTGGGAAACTAATCTCCAGTCAATTTTGTTAATTTTTAACGGAATTGTTCGCCATTTCTGTAGGGCCGTTTCCAAGTAAGTTAGAAAAGATGACGGTGAAAACATTTGATAAGTTTCGTTCTAGATTTATCAGCGGTTCTGGGTTGAAAATGCCACACAATATATGCATTTTTTCACCCCTCGGTACTGATGCGATGTCCGAAAGGGTAGTTTCCGGTGCCGGGGATGCGGTGTCTCAGGGGCCACTTTGGCATGCGTGCATCGCCATACGTCCCACCACACCGTATGCATTTTTAATGGATATTCAATTAAAGACAAAATTATTCTACAACAGGCTGGCAGGAGCATTCCGGCCACCATCAAAGATTTGAAACTTGGCTTAAAGTGAAAATGCTGAAAAGATGAAGCTCTTGATTCAACTTGCTGATTACCGTAAACCGGGGTGACTTTGCCGAAAATTTTGGGGTTTTCAAACTTTGAACAACTGTAGCGCGTCATCTACTGGAAATACAGGAAATCTAAAAACCGTTCCTGATTGGTTTCCCGACGGATATCATTATCTGTTTTGTAAAGATAATTATAAATTCTTTCACTGGTATCTTATATGTGGCTGAAGCTTCGGCTATGGTCATATCACCATTCCGAATTTTCTATTAAACATTCTTCAAGTGTTTCTCGGGTATAATCAGAAAGGTGCGACACCCTACTTGTACTTGGGAAATATTAAATAGCACGAAATAAAAAGCGTGATTGAATGAAAAGTGAAGTCACGAAAAAAAAAGTTTAGATGACGAGTTTTAAAATCGATATCATCACGAAATGACTTGTATACGGTATATTATGTTGTTTAAACACAGAAATGGTACGTCTTCGCGGATAACGTACATACTCAAGGAGGCTTGAGATACTGCGCCAGAGTAAACATGAGCTTAAGAGGGATTCAATTTTCTATAAAAATGGTCATTAAGAATTTTTTCTCAAGTACTCTAGAAATGCCATAGAGGGAGGCTCTGAGGTAATGCTCGACCATTCCAGAGCTTGGGTTGAGAGCAAAAACAGAAAGAGGTGTGTAAAAATTGCCCTTTATTACAGTACATTAGGAATTTTTAGACGTATTATTTAGAAGAATGACCCCATCGAGATCATCGAGGGGTTTCGAACTCAAAGAATTCGTTTTTGATATCGATTTGGCTTTAAATCTAAAATTGTGGCTTCTGAGGAGGGGGAGCGGACAACAATGCAGTGAAATACAGTATCTAGAATCGATTCATTCAGGCCGTGCATCCGTCAGAGCGCGTCGCTATCGAGTCGAAGTGATAAGTAGCAAAAGGTGAATCCATGCATTTCTCCCATTAATGTACATACTCATTAAAATTGAAATATCTTGAAAAATAAGACGTTTTTAAAGTATTTAAAGAGAAAATAATTTTTTGAACAAAGAAGTTTCTTTTGATTAAAACTATTTTTATAGCTAGATTCCAAAATTTTGCTGCATGTGTCAAAAACTTCACCTTTTGGTCGCTGATAAGAGTAGTCGATAAGCGCTGCCCGGCTCGAATAGATTTGTATTGTTCCGAAATTTGATTTTGGCATTAATTTGTGCGAAATTGTAAATTGGTGGCACCTGTGATGGAGGCCGAGAGTTTAAACTTTTTATTTCAACCGTAACATCGTGTCTCTTTTTTTTCACTGTGTGTAGGAAGTATTATAATTCCGGGCGTATTTTATTTTATCGTGTAAGTGAATAATACTGCGTTCTGAAGTTTAATTTTTTCTTTAGACTTTTTTTCCTGTTTCGTCCTTGTTATTGCGCTTGTCATATATATATTTCGTGCAAACAGCATATTTTTTCGCGAATTTAACATTACCATTGTGGACCGATAAATGGGTCCCCTTGTATTTTATTTATGTTCTTGGTATCTCAAAACAAAGTCGAATAACATCTAGGTAAATTCAAAACTCAAAACAACCTCGCGAATTGCAACTTTTCAAACTGGTAACAACAGAAATTGGCATACTGCAAGATCACCCCAAGGCAGTTTTTCGCTTATACCTTGTGATTGCAAAAAGGAAAATACCTAGACCTATACATGCTCGGAAATTTGAGAGTTCAGGCTTTAAAATGACACCACAATAGTTTTTCTGTGAGTGCCTGGTTGGATCCCACAGACCTTATTTATCAGGTTACTATTTCGAACTTTTTCTATGCTTGAAAAACAGCCTACTTTGCCACCTATTTCGGCCTGTGACACGTCTCACTGGTTTTCGAAGTGTTGTATCCATGCCCCTTCATCGATCTATGCCCTTAGAAGTGTTAGGAATACATTTGTATTCTTCACAGAGCCAGTAATATGGTCAAGAAAATCGACAAAGTCACCCCGATTCACGGTACTTAAACTCTTTCCAGTTGAAAAAAATAATATTCTTAGTAGGGAAAATAAGAACTTCTCGTCCCTCTCCATTCAACAATGTCGCTTCTGAACACCCATGCAGCCCATATCAGGCACATGCAGAGACAATAGAAGTGGTAAGAGCGCACGGCAGCTTTTGATATCGTGTATTGGAAAGTAGATACAGTAGTCTATTTTGAAACTAATATATTTCAGCTTTCAGGTTATTCCATTTCACTTTTTTTCGCCATTATAGTACTGTACAAGCTGCTGCGGGGGCATAAAATGGCTACTCGATAATGATGACTGCAATTGACAATGGGTAAATCGGCAATACGGCACTTCTCCATCTGTTTCTCAATGAATTCTTCTACTTCCATAAGGGCAGAATTAACACCAAGCAGACTACAAAATAGGCATACCTACTTATCCTAAATAGAACACTATAATCCCACCAAATTCATATGAGGTCATTCGCGGACCAAGAATTAGAGAAAAACTCTGCGGTAGAACATGGACTATAATAAGCGCTTAAATCCCATGCGAAAGAGCCAACCAAGTCGAGCTCTAAACGAGTCTAAAATAGTCAAAATGGCGGGGGAGAGGTCAGTCTGAGCAGTGCGTTAAAGGATCAATTAATTACGGGTTTAAAGCTGAATCGAATACAAGATGAATCAGATTAATCTGGTAAGGGGTCCGGTTGGCCGATAGATAGCGCGCTGGTCTTGGAATTCGGAGGTCCCGGGTTCGAGCCCATGTAGCAATTATCACTACATTTCGACCTAGGCCGGTTTTTCAGCAAGATGAAAAGACGTCTAAGACAGCCTTAACAGCCTCCCCGACGTCTCTGAGGTAATGCTCGAAAGGGTGGATTCCAGGGCTCGGGTTGGGAGTAAAATTAGAAAACAAGATTAATCTGGTGAAAAGTCAATGTTGGTCCAATATTTTTGACTCAAGTTTTGCAAGGCTCCACCATTCCACTACCAGAAGCTGACATCGTGCACACAGTGACATCTTACAAGCACTTGCGTAACCACGAATTGAAATGCCACATCAGACTATTGTGCTAACCTCACTAATTGTACATCAATACCGAAAATACGGCAGACATTCGCCACAAAACGCGCTTTAGACAGAATTACTGAAAAGTTACAATGGAGCGAGGTGCGATTTCAAAATCATCAGCCACGTGACGAATGGCGAAATGAAAAATTCTATATGTCTGACGAGACAATACGCGGTTAATTAAACGTATTTATTAAAATATGCCATACTAAAATTAAAAATAATAAAAAGGTTCGCAGTCGGTATAAAGTATAATACCATTTGGTGAACGAAGTAACGGCTCATGCCATATTCGAAACGCTGCTGACGTGCCAGCAAATTAATTTACAAGATATCGCGGCATTTACGATGAATGAAGCGCACATAATAAATAACAGAAGTTCAATGGTCCCGACTGCTACCGCAGACGAATACTAATAAATCGGGAAATGAGAAAAATATTATATCGAAACACTTCGAAAAAAAATCTGATAGATTATATGATCTCAGGAACTCAGGAGTGATGACTAACTTGTTCTGTTATGCAGTATTTTACTGTATTTTTTAATATATTCAGTCCCCCAATCCGGGTAACAGGCTCCGTGGGGGGCTAACGCCTGAATTTTCTATCGTCCACAGGATCACCAAAAAGTAAAATAAAAGTAAAAATTGTTCCATATAGTTAAATAACACTTCTTTTTCTACATTAGAGGCAAAAAGTAAAACAAAAAGTACTCTGATCTGAAAATTCTTTATTTCAACTGTCAAGGGCTAGCAGGAGAGGGAAGATTACACGAACTCGAATTGGCATTGGAAAAATAAAATGGGATATCGTGGGCCTGTTCGGGAATTAGAAGGGAAGGAGAAAATTTGATTAAAAAACAAGCGACAGTTATTTCTGCTATTTCGGATCATGAAAAGGTTTTAAGGGAGTGGGTTTTATGATAAACAAACATTGGTTCAAAAACGTGGTCGAGGTTAGAGGGATTACGGAAAGGATTGCAGTTTTTAGGCTGCAACAGAATGAATTTTACCACTAAAATTTGAGAAATCGACTTAGGCCGATTCACCTATCTTACTGGGCTATTCGGCTTTATTAAGCACACGTCTGATGATAGCCCTTGTCTTAAAAGTTTCTCCTGCAAATTCTTCGGCTTATTGATGTCATTAAAGGGAACATAAGCTAGTGTATTTCCGATAATAGAAGATGTAGTGGAAGGCTGTACTAGAAATCTGAAATTTTGCAAATATTCACGTGACGCCCAACTGTTCTTAGCCTCTACTCCCCAAACATTCTAATCAACCAGAATCTTGGTTTCAGTCTAGCTGAAGAAATTTTATTATCGTTCTGTGGTTTTCAACCGTGAAAAATGTTGCATAATAGTCCAGGAGAATTAGCTGAAAAAGGGGTGTTTGATGGAATTAATTGCTGCACAGTTGAAACTTGGTATACGATTGTTTAGTACCCTCTTCGGAAAAGCTCCGTCACCCCCTCCTCCCCCGGTGTGAGCATCACCCCCCAGAATCCAAAAGTGCCCCTGGAAACACTCTTTGGCTTGTATCTAGCTTAAAATTGAGTTGTAGGTAAAAAATTCCGTACCAAAATTAAAGAGCGTAAAATTCTCTACAAAAATGATACCCACGTTTTTTTTCGTGAATCCCATACCAATCAAGATAATTGGCGTTCGAGATCACACTACACTAGCATGTAAATATGGAGTAACCTACAACGTACGCGGTACACGAACACGTCGAACTCGTCACTACATGCGAGAAGCGTTGAACACTGTAATTTTAAATCCCTATACTAGATGGACCAGCTTATTTTAGAAACCGAATTGAAGACAGACAATAGATATGGAGTGACATATGACTATTGGCGTTTGGACACTCCTGTAAGTGCGCTAGTGTAGTGGACGAAAAGAAGATCAGGGTATTTTTACCACAAAAACATGTACAGGTGAAATGAGCTCTAGCATTTTCAGTATTGAAGAGAACTAAAGTGTCAGCTCTATCATTTCCTTTCAGATGAGCCTAATTTGAGTTTTTTTGCAGAACATTTTTGTCCCTGATAATCTTTTCGTCCAAATACACCAATCAGCGCGCCGCATTTCATTAGCCGCTAGAGAGCGACTCTTTAGCATCCAAATGAGAATCGAACAAACACTCATGCGAATTATGAAGAGTGCAGGCGGACTGACTCATCGACGCGGTATTACCTGTAGCGTTTTGCAGCAATAGATTCTTAGCGTCCCTGTCATATGCTTCATCTTTACCAAGGTTTGGAAAAGTTCACAAACTGTCAACCAGAAACGAGTGCTCAGCATAAAGAATTGAGGGAATCACGAGTGCAGCATGATAGAAGGGATGTTCAAACTTTTTTAAACTGTCTGAGAGCCCATCATCCCTTCCCATATGTATCTGAATTACAAGAGGGGATTCATGAAGGGGATATGGAAGCGCTATACGACGGATCTACAAAGGGGATCCATGCAAGGGGAAACAAAGAGCTATACGACGAGCTTACAAAGGGTATACAGAGAGGCTTACGACAGTTTACAAAGGGGATACTTAGAGGCATACAGAGGGGCTATACGGCGGGTCTACAAAGGGCATATATAAAGGGTATAGCACGGGTGTCTCAACGCCGGTGTATAGCTCGGGTAGTGAGAGGGCTACACGTAAATGAAGCGCTGTGATTGGCTAACCTGATGGCTCCCCTCGAATAGAGCGCTCTGTAGGCTGCTCGAAGGGAAACATACCGGGTTGAGACAGAGCTAACGAGCGTCGATTTTCCAAGGGTCTCGAACGGGTTTACACGAACTCAGCAAGTTTTCCGCATCGGGATCACGAGCTTGTGGTTGCCGTAAAGTGGGTATCTCTGGTAGCCACGCGTTTGTAGAGGAGGTTGTTTAAACGCAGAAAATTGTATACATGTAGATTCGGATGAAGATGAATTCTTATAACAATAAAGATAATAAGTTAAAATTATATCATGTAACATTCTATGCATCCAGTCATGTGTTTTCGCGATTATTTCAGAGTTCGTATACCGCGTACGTTGCAGGTTACTCCATATTTACATGCTCGTGTGATCTTGAACGCCGATTATCTTGGTTGGCATGGGATTCACGAAAAAAAACATAGATTCCTATCATTTTTGCAGAGAATTGTACGCTCTTTAATTCTGGTACGGAATATTTTTACCTAAACTCAATTTTAAGCTAGATACAAGCCAAAAACTGTTTTCGGGGGCACTTTTTGGACTCTGGGGGGTGATGCTCACACCCGGGGGGGGGGAATTACGGGGCTTTTCCGAAGAGGGTACTAAACAATCGTACCAAGTTTCAGCTGAGCTGCAATTAATTCCATCAAAAATGCTAATTCTCCTGGACTATAATTGGTAAGATTTAAGCCACTCTTTCAGAAAAGTCGCTTTGGTACGTCATGGGTAGTATAGGTGGATTGGTATCTGCTTAAAGCGAACAGGAAATAGAGCCACACGCGGTCTTAGTTTTTTAATGCTGGGTTCAACTTCAAACTTTTAACTTTGTAGAGTTGCGCAGCCAACAGCCGGTTCGCTATCGGCTATATCTCATTGCGCGGGTACTTATATCATTAATTTGGAGGAAAAACCCGCCGTATGCGGGAGAGTGCATTGTTCTGTCATTCGATTCCGTGACGCCGATTTACATTAATGCAGTTTCCAAGTTCGTAGAATTCCGACTTTTTCGTGTTGACTATCTACGTGTATGCGAGGGAGGGGGCCGGCTATTACTACGAAAATTGTCAGTGATTGTATACAGAAATGCCAGCCAGCACCTAGCGATTCACAAAGCATTTTTGTCCGGAGGAAAGGGTACCGGAGATGAGGCTGTTGGAGAATTTCGGGACTGTTATACGACCAGTTATGAGGGCAAATATAGGTCTCAGAAGGGGGAGGAGCAGTTTCGAGTCTTAAAATTAAAACAGCAATTAATTTTCTGTCGCATCGTATGAAAATCAGTTTGGTTTTCCGGTTAAAAATTTGTACTTTTTCCTTTAATTTTTCACATTTATTTGTAAAAGAAGAGAGGAGCCATTTTCTATCAAATCTTGCGGCGTGGAGGCTGTTTAGGATTCCTAGAATCTGGAAAAGACCAAGTGGACCGAGCCGGTCCATCTTGTTTGGGCCTGAGATATCCTTTAACGGGTACATAGGTGAACATAATATTATGAAATTGGTGCTCGCTAATTCAGATCTCTATAGTGAGTGGATTTTTTTATAATGACTTTTTGAAGAGTACCATACTTTTTTATAAGTTTTCGACATACGCATGACTGAAAACAAACGGGCCTATATGATGCCGAGTTAGTCGTTAAATTATACATAAAAGTTGGAGTAGAAATTTTACGGACCACTTTACCCTCTGTTTGTGCTGACCTTTTATTTTTTGTGACCAGTGGAGAGTGTGGAATTTGCAGAATTAATATCGAATCCTAGGTACTGTTTGGTTTGATACTGATTAAAAAAGGCATGAATGTCATGTTACCCGCTGATTTTAATAGCTGAAATTTAAATTTTCTACGCCTGCATCGATATAATTTTGCGCTAATTTGATAGAGAAACTGAAACGGGTACATTTGTGAAGTCATAAATATCTTATGCTCGTGTAAAATTTATTGGACAATTTTATTTATTTTGAACCGATTGTATACATTTAGCGCTTATCAAACTTGAAAATGCAATTAAGAATAATATTGTGAGGGGAGGGGGCCAGCATCTTCATCTTGACACTCCTTAGCTCCTAACCTCCTGATTTTCTCGACTCATATTTCATTCAGGTTCTCTTTTAATACTGGTGATGTCACCTTTCCTGTAGTATGTTGTGTTTTCCGAGTATACTAGGTGACTGATTTGTAGGTTACTGGTAACAGTGAAGTTAATACTGGAGAGTTTTCAAGAACAGCGGTGTAAACCTTACGGTTAAATTTGTACAGAATTCTTCCCATTGAAATCTCGAATTAAGAATAACGTAATCTAGAGAGGAAAAAGAAGAAGAAAGAATGGGAGAAGAATTTAAAAAATCCTCTCCTCCGCTTTCGTAACAACTCTTGTACACATGAAATGAAGTGCTCTTTTTAAAACCAATCAAGTTAAAATCAATTCAAACAGTTGAAAACTTGTTTCTTTAAATGTTCATAATGTGAAGGTTCATTGGGGTTCAAACATGCTCGTTTACTTGTGTGCTTATATTTCTGGTTCATGCTCGAATGCTCTAGTCTGCTGACCATTGACTCCATTCTAACGGTAGAAAACTTGTCTGCGTCAATTCAAACACTTGCTCACGTTATTCTGTTCAAACAATTATCTGCCTTCAAAGTCGACCGGTCTGCTTGTAAATATGAGGTGTGCTGTAAAAAAGTAACCCATATGTCGGGAAGTGAATTTTTCCGCACGGCAAGACTGTCCCCAGAAACAAGCTACACTAAATCTAATTATCGACTGAAAATTACCAAATCTCATAAAATATTGACCAAGAATGAACTAAATGGATCAGAAGCGCAAGTAGGATATTCTCCTGGAGGAACCGTGTAGAAATTTTTTTAGTTAAAATAATGGCATATCTACAAAATGTTGGTCAAATTTTGACTCAATAAGCAAAAAGAAAAAAATGAAAATAAAAGAGAAGCCTCGGGTCCAAAATGTTAGTTAACACGCCCTCAAATTTTACTTTTCGGATAAATTGTACTCGATGAGCAACACAAAAAAAAAAGTCTCGAGTCAAAATGATAGTTGTAAACTCTAGAATTTTACTTTCGGTTACAAGGAGGAGTTGGGGGTGATCCCCACATCCTCCTCTCAACGACGCTGAAAACCTGAACCAACTATTAACAACTAACTGAAACAACCAAAAACAAATTAAATTAACTAGAAAGGACCAAAAACAGACCCACAGTGTTGGCTGACTGCCCCTCTTGTGCTGAAAGTTCAGTCTGTGGAGAGTATTCCTCCCGAATTTCGGCGCCAAACTGGAAATGAAGAAATGGTCATTCATCTTACCCAGTTGCTCCCTTCTCCTCTCTACCACAAACAGTCCCTACGCTATCGAGGTCAACCAAAAACAATCACGAAAGGTTCAGTCTGTGGAGAGTATTCCTTTCCGAATTTTGGCGCAAAAATGGAAATGAAGAAATGGTCATCTATCTTACCCAACTGCTTCCTCCTCCTCTTTACCAGAAACAGTCACTACGCTATGAGGTCAACCAAAAACAATAATCACCGAACACGCCGGAAAAAATGATCAAACATAACTAAATCCATCAAACGTGACAAATGTTGACCTGGATCCGCCTATGCGCTGATATCATATGAAAAGGTGAATGTTTTGGCACCATGTACAAAAAGGTTCACCATTTTATAGCTTATCACTATGTCCAATTGCAGCGCTCTCTGTAGGATGGACGGCCCGCATTGTAATAATAATTATTTCGTTCTTCAGTTATTGTCACCGGGGGCCAGAGAATAGAGTGTCTGAGATAAAATTAGGGTTATGGTGGGCGGGGTGGAGAGAGTAAGTTCTGAACTGCTTTGTCCCTTCCCAGGGATTTCATTTGCCCACATTTGACCCTATCTACGGCCGCGTCCGGGGCTTAAGCCTTCCTTCCCAGAAACATCACTCTTTCAGACTCTATCTCCGCCTCTGCTTTATTGTGTTTTGTAAAACTCGATCGCACTACCTAAACTTCGGGTATTTTTTTCATTTATTTGGACACGATTTACGCGGCCACACGCTTCGCTTGAAAACTTCTCACGCAAACTTAAACGTTACTGACCGTGACAGGTGGTTTTCAATCTCATTTACGTCATAGGATGTTTATTACTCCAATGATTATTTGTAAAAATCAAAAACGGGAAACCGGATTCCGAATTGCAGCGCCGTTGAAATAAACGATCATCGAGCCTAGCTAATGAACCAGTTCACGGTAGAAGAATATCGGCGGAAACTTCGATAGTGGCACGATGACATAGGTGAATAATTGGAAATTCTGTGGACATCACGTAACGACAGAAAGATACTCGTACAGAGGAGTTCTGTGTCACTGACTACCAAGAAACCGTGACTGAAAATAATTGTGGATATACATACAGTATAAAGTATATAGGTACCGTGCACGCTTTACAATTTTATGACCTTCAGCGCAGGTGGCTGTTTCCAGCAGGTTATTACATATGATTACAGAATAATATACTAACTGGATGTTTAAAATATTATTGCGAGGAAGAAAGTGCAGAGCACGTAATAAAAAATATCAGAACATATGTACACGTCTACCATTCCCATTATTGCGTGTAAGAAGATGGATTAACATAAGAGCCGGATAACTCGAAATAAAAAATTCAAAATACGCACTGCCTAATATTTGTTACATTAGCTCCGCGAGCATTTTTCAAAAATTGAAATATTAAATCAAGATTAGGCTTGTTCGTTTACGATTCTTCGGAAAAGTACAAGGCATACAACACGCCTGACTCACAAATTAGTTCCCACGTGATTCATATCAGTTTAATTACCCGTTAAACGTGATTTTACCCGCCATTATTACTTGACAGCTGTTTTCTTCATCAATCTGTACACAGCGTATATGGACACTGTTAAGCAAGAAGGACTCGAGCGACATTTGTTGACAAAATGAGTTACTAGTATCGTTGGAAAGAGCGTAAAAAGTAGAATTTTGCAAAATTGGGCTCCCGATACAAAAATGTGTTTTTCGAAAGACCTAATATTGCCACCTCCGACAAACCGAAGGCACGGTCTATTTCTGTCAAGTTTTCTGGTTTCAAAAGTGTTCTAACGTTCAGAGTGCCTATTGTAATTTTGTTTTTGTAACTTCTTGTTTTTGGGGCCGAAAGATTATTTAAATTTTTTGTGATATAGTTGTTAAATTTATTTGGCTCTTCCTCGGAGTTTAGGGTAGGGTCTACCGGTGTAATAGTATATTCACCCTTGCTTACCTGGCTTACTGGGTGAGAGACAGAAATGTGAACCCACACTGAAAAAAGCTCATCAGTAAACGCTATATCCGTAAACCTGCATTATTCGTTGGCAGAAGCGCAAATAGGGCTCAGAACTGGGGGGGCTTAAGCTCCCTTATTATGAAGCAACACCATTCACTGCATCATTTTCTTTGGTAATCTTTCAGAGTTTGGGGGGGGGGGCTAAGCCCCCAAGCCTCTACCTATTTGCGCCGATGTTCATTGGCTTTTAATATTACGTTTTCTCAAAAAACAGATTCTGTCACTTGAGTCTTTTTGCTTAACAACGTCTATATGTTCACACTTTCGAAATAACTAGTAGCTCGAATTTCATGAGACATCACGAGTTTTGAAATCGCACCTGATATTATTCAAATTTGAGTTGGGAAGTTCGGTCATACAGTGGTGGTCAGTTCCGTAAAGCAGGAGTTACATAAATTACACCCTAGGTGCCCGGAGTATAGCTAGGGTGTAAGTCAGCTGTACACCCAACGAAATATGAAAATAATAAAGTCCTCCTCATACATGAACCACATATGGTTCAGAAAAAACGTAAGTCCCAAAATTTTGTTGTTTACAGAAGAATGTTCCTTAACCCTACGCGCACTTATGGCGAAAAAAGTAGAAGTTTCTCTGATGAATAAAGAATGTAGCATTACTAAGAAATTTACATGTAATGCGGAAACCACCTAATTCCGAGACTTACGTTGTATCTGTACTACATGAGAAGTTGAAAAAATTCCGAACGAGCTCCAACTTGCTCCATCCGGCTCTACTGTTACTGGTAGTGAGCGAACGCAAATATAAGAAAATTCAATATAGATAATATCACTGTCGAAACGAAGTTAGTGATATTGATATTACCAATATCAATTCGTAGTTTGAAGCCTTCTCAAGTAGAAAGGTTACTTATTATTATTATTATGATTATTTTTTTTTTTTGACAAACATTTTTCTCAACTTCCACCCCCTCCCCCTTCCTAACTTAAGTTGATTTTTTTTTTTACAAGGATGAAATAGCCATATTTTGGACAAGTTTTGTGAATTTGGCAAAATACGTTAAAAAAACAACCAAATATGTAAAAAAAAAAATGTGACCTGTAATCATGAAATGTGCCTCTGGTATCACAAAATCATTTTTCAATTTCTTGACAATTCTTATCGAGAAAATCACGTTCTTTCGAATGAAACAAATCGCAGCTTTCTATCTTCATTAGTTTTTCGACAAATTGCCATTTAAAACTTACGTCAAAAGTTTAAAAACATCTGTTTACCTGGCGCTGTGTGAAACGGGCCTACAGGAATGACCGAGAACAAGAATTCGAAACGCGGTTGTCATAGAAACGCGTAAACGCTTCACTGTGCGCACTACTAGCATCATCCCATCTTTGCACTCGTTTATCTCAAAAACTTGTTTTTGCACAAGAGGCACATTTCATGATTCCGGGACACACACGTATTTTTACCCGAAATATCCAAATCAAATGAAATTGGGCTCAAAATGCAGGCTGAAGAAATGGAGAGCTGTATTAACCGGTTGTAAGACTGATAACCTTATCATCATCATCAGAACGCTGAATTCTGAGTTATGACGAGATAAAACACGTATTTCGGTGAGATACCAACAAATTAACGTAAGTCTAGGCGGTGAACAGTATTAGCTACGGTGTGAATCAATCACGTAGCGTAGAAACCACGTAAGTCCAGCACGCTGAAACTCCGCCCACAACGATAGATACTGCGTAAATGGAAATTTGTGTGACAATGTCCACTCATTACTAATACATCGAGTGAACTGCAATTTTTCCCGCAGAGACCACGTTAGAAGGCTGTAAACTGTTTTATTTTGTTCCCGAAAAGTTGAGCTTTGTGGACTTACGTGGTTCCTGAAATATACGATTCACATTCAACAGCACTTTAAAAAAGCGAAACGGGTCTTCGGGTCCTCGGACCAATAACCTTGGAGAAAGAGAAGAATGAGAATGAGGAAGACTAAGAGGCATTTTCAATAACCCCTACTAACATTTGTCTCTTGAATCCCAATTTCTAAAAAAATTTCAGTTGTTATTAGAAGGAATGGTAACTATAAGTATCCTTCAAACCATTTTCCAACTCCTAGCGTACTCATTGATGAAAACGTTTCCGTCCCTCCTACCCCCACCCCTTCGATAACATGTGCATAAAATTATTTTTTTCTTGGATACGATTTTAATAACAAAACTTTTTGAACTTATATTGGTACAACTGCATAATTTTTTCTTACAGTAAAAAATCTTTCCTGAGTATCATGGTGAGGTAAGAAAGAAACGTTCTTCGGTACTGGTAAAATTATTTATGGCTCAGCATCCTGCCAGTTTTGTAAGTTCGTTTTTGCTCTTCCAACACTCTTGCAGCTTCGCTTAAAACTTTCTAAGGCTATGATAACGTAGGGAGATTATTCCATTTATTTCAAATTTTTCTTCGATTTAAGTGAGATTCTGTTAGACATCTTTATACCACAACAAGACTTTTTCAGCCAATTCCAAACTAAATCAAGATTCTTTCAGACTGCGTTAGGACTCAATCGGTCTCCTTCTGAAACTCAATTACACAGCTGCAAGACTCTTGAAGACTGGTTCAAACTCTTTAGGAACTCCTGGCTTGTTCCAAGACGACCTGAAACTAACATTCTCTCAAACTAGATTCGAATGCTTTGTGAGACTCTTCTAGACTAGTTTAAGACTCTTCTTCGAAACCTTGCTTCAAACCTGTTAACATATTTCTAGCTCCTATCACGAGCAGACTGCGTAAAATTCTTTAAACACGTTTAAAAGTTTCTCAAACACTTCCGCCACATCCAATCTTGTTTAAAACTTTTGCAAGCGATTAAAATTGACTTTTTCTTCAAACATTGAACGACTCTTCCAGTTATGACTAAAACTCTTTCTTTTTTAGGTCGACATTTCCAGTCTTGTCCAAACTTGTTCAAAACTAACTTATTTACGACTCTTCTAGGCTTGATTGAAACACAATAACATCCTTTTAAACTTGATTAAAATGTTCTAAGACTCCCTGAGACTCATTTAAATATATTCAGATACTTGTAGCCTCATTTAAACTTGTTCAAGACTCTGCCCGATCAGACGCATTCAAACTTGATGAAAATGTTGTAGTCTCAACAAGACTCCGTTAAGGTCTCTATTGCAACTTTTTCCAAGACTCCAAAAAACTTTTCGAAGGCCCTTTTGGGCTTGTTAAAAATACTGTCAGGCTCTTCTTTCCAGATGTGTTACTCTCGGACCTTTCAAGCTTCTTGAGAATTTGTTAAAAACTATTCCAGACTGAATTTAGACGCAGTAAGGCTCTTCTTAACTTGACTAAAACGCTGCGTGAAACTTTTCCACACATTTCTAGCGTAAGACTCGTTAATACTCTTTCAGGTATACTCAGTTGCGTAACCAGAATTTTTCCAGGGGGGGGGGGCAAAATAAGATTTTCAAGGGAGAAAGAGTCGAAAATTGAAGCATTTTTTTAAAATTGCCGATATTAGAGGACTATGTAAAAATATTGGGAGCACGTTCCCCCCGTGCCCCCCGGACGCTACACGCCGCTGGGTATATTCAGAACTCAAAGAGTTTTATGAATTGGTTTAGAACTCTTTAGATCACTTCAAGCCTTTTTTAACTTATTTAGGCCTCGTTAAGGCTCTTTCAGGTTTATTCAAAACTATTTAAGATTCTCACCACTTGATCAAGATTAAGATCCTCCAGAAGAAATCGAATTTGACCTAGTGTTGTATTTAGTCGAACAGTAGACTGATTTTGGAAACTTCCTTTTCAATAAAAAGGTGTTTCGTTTTGTTTTCGTTAGGGAGCTACAGTGAGGCGAGAAAACGAATTTCGATGCCTCTTTCGACCTGAAATGGTAGGAAAATTTTTACCTTCCTCGTGATGTGAATCCATAACCTACAGAAAATGATAAGACTTGCCTATGAAAATACATAGAATACGATTATCAACGCTAATTATTCTATTATTTATTCATCCTGTCCCTACCCCTCCCATCGGCGTTCGTTTACGGTATTCTTCGGTTCATGGAATTTTTCGGCAGTGAAGGAGGAAAGAATGGCCAACTTTACATAAAACACAATTTATGGAATTTATGAATTTAAAAACAAATTAGTTCATATTACAGAAACTTCACGGAAGACAGGGAGGAGAAACGAAACATACATTTTTTAGAATTAGCATCTCACTTCACGAAATGAGCAAGAGAGGAAAACATTCATTTGGAACACCTTGAAGAAATCCAAGTCGCCGCCTCTACTGATTAAGCTGTTGTGCAAGAACGTACCGCAGGAAGGATGGGAAAGAGGAGACTCAAAAAGTTTCCAGAGTTGATTAATTTAGTAAAATCGACCATCAATAGGGAAAATTAGAGTATAGTCGGTAAAATCTCAAAGGTACTGATCTCTTTTATTCTTGCTCAACGTCAAAAAATGCTTTAGTTGACAAAATTTACATTTTACGTTGGTAAAATCAAGTCCCCCCCCCCAAAGTCAGTTCTACATGTACACGTTCCTGGTGGTTATGGCTACGGGAGTGGGAATCAATATACGTACTGCATACATCACTTTTCTAAATAAAAACTAATTCAGGCCTTCAGACGAAACTCAACTTCGCGACGATCCCTTTTCTAACATAATACACCTTCCTCGAACCGAAACAATATGCCAAATTTATTTTCTCACTCTGCGGAGAAAGCGCGCTACGAAGAGAATAGAAAATAGCGAATCGTATTCGCAAATTATGCCAATTACGAATTGCAAAAAGGAAGATCCAAATTAATTCAACTAAAAAAACGGATGAACTCGTTTGAAGTGATTAAATACTGGACAACAAACCCGTCAGGACTAATTCAATTCCATTTTTCAGGTCCACAATAACTTGAATTTTATCGAAATAAATTTCACTTGAAATTAATTCAGTTTTTGAAGTGTCCACTCTCAAGCTCCAATTCATGAAGCTCAAGGTTGTTCGTACACGAGAATTATGTAAGAACATACAACTACTTCCCATTTTTCTTTTTTAAATCTTTGGTTCGTGCAACGAATAATCTACTGTCGAAATCTAGACATAACTTTTCGCATTTAATTTTTAAAGAACACGAAACCAATGCTTTATGAATCCAAATTAGCAACAGAGGCGAACATGAAGTGACATTTCTGATGGAGGAGGGGGCTTGCGCTCCCGCATTCCAAACTTTCGTTTTGAAATAAGTGAACCATCGAAAGCATGTATTCGCTTTCCGAAAGGGAGGAGGACATGGTGAAGAAATGAAATCTCCTGGAAGAATACAAGAAGTCTCGGAAGACGAGGAGGTGCTTCATAACTTTCAAATCTCGGCTATCGATAATTTCTCTGAATTTCAATTCACTTAAAAAATACTTTCGCAAGCAATTATGAAGCGTAAAGATAAGCGTGTGCATGTGGTGTACCCAGGGAAAATAAGCCAGAGGGTATAATATAAGATACTTTACTGATTTCGAGTATGGTGTAGAAGAAAAACCGACCTAACACTAACTTTTACAGGTCTTGAAGACTTGACACTAAGAGTAAAAAGACGATGTATAATAAAATAATTTTACATGGTAGGTGGACTCTAGTTCAACGTGGCGGACGCTGTGTACCTGTAATTCAGAAGAAGAAGACACGGCTTAGTATTTAGGTCTCTAACTAACTCACGTACAACTAACATTTAAGAGAGAGATTGGACGAATCCAAGATTGCCTGTCCCCGGTCCAGCCTGCGTCGCCTGAGCCTGGTTACCCCAAACTAGAGCTCTGAATACTTTGTGTGAGTACGATCGTCCGTCATTTTGACTTCAACCATGCCCGTGGATGCTGAATCCAACTATGCGGAGCGTACTGCGTAGTTAATTCGACATCGACTGGCGGGGTTGGATTCAAAATGGCGGACGAAGCAGACTCAGATAATTCGGATAAAAGCTCGGCAGAAGAGTGGTCAAACCCCTAGCCAAAGGTTAGTACCCCCTAGCGCTTGCCGGAGACCCCTCCCGGCAAAATTTTGTGAAAAAAAATAACGCATTCCTTATATTTTTCTCGGTAGTTTCGTTCAAAACTTTTCTTTCCACTACATTTTAATGTTTATAAACTTGGCAACACTGATTTTGCTTTTAAAGATAGACGAATCGTGTGTTTGTCATTCTATAAATGTGACGTGTCATAAGAAAAGGGCCTGAGTGTCCAACTAGCAGTTTCAAACACACAGGCCGTTTTCTTGTGTCATATTACAATATTCACAAACACGGTGGTAGGCTCGCGATCCAGTTCACATTGAATATCGATGGCTAAATACCTGAATGGCTGTTTGAGAACTGACAATTTGACAAGTCCACAAAAATAGAATTTTTCACCTCCAGAAGTTCGAAAATTTAATCGTTATGAAAGTGTTAATTTTTTTTTTTACACGATATATTCAATTTTTTTTTCAATAATGGCTTGTTGGTAAGTTGAATCACCAGTTTTGATTATGAATTTTGAGACCAAATTCAATCATTCGCGTAGCCAGGATTTTCCTCGGGGGTAGGGTGGCAAAGTAAGATTTTCAAGTGAGAAAAGTCGAAAATTAGGGTATTTTTAAAAAATCTCCGATATTAAAAAAGTATTTTATAAAAATGAAGGAAAAATTACTGCTCGAGTGAAAGGTTTTTGAAAAAACGTGTTTTATAGGCGAAAAATTGCCCATTTCGCATATTTCATATTCAATTTTAAGTGTCTTGGGGGCATTCGACCCCTTGGCCCCCTTGACTACACCACTGTCTCGTAGAAATCTTCACATTATACACTATGTGTATCCTCAAGCCCCTCTGGTAAACAGTCAGCAACCCCTACCGCAGATGGCTGGCTACAGGCCTGAGAGTGGTATTAAAAGAGCATAAAGATGCATGTTTCTTCTCTGTAAAATTTTATAATTGTTCTATTTCTAATATACCTATTAGTCACTATAATTTTCATATCAATACTTATACTGTATAGTTACATCGTAACAAGATGCTTCGCTGAGGGTAACTTGAAAGATATTACAAAAAAATCACGAATATCAATTTTCAACGAAATGTATTTTGGACACTATTTAACCTAGACTAGCGTACATGTATGTACACCATTTATTAGGTAATTTTATAAGGAATAACTTTTGTTTGAAGCATTTTTGTTTTGGATCGCTTCTCGATGGGATATTCACGAAGAACTGAAATTTTAGACGTTCTTGCCTCCAGAAAAAGGAGAAGCGCAGGGTTTGGGGGTGGGATGTTTAATATGTTGTTTTAGAAGGGGTTCCCTACATATTTCAATGAAATCCCCTTTGTTCCCAAAAAATGGTTTTTTTTGTTGTTTTTTTGTCATTATTGCCCAACTAGTGGTTGCCGTATTTATCTTAAGTCATCACGGAAAAGTTCTACCAGTTTATTTGCAATGCTACGAACAAAATAATCTATCAATATTGTATAAATTTCCTCAAAAGCCCATATCATTGTCCCTTCAAAAATAAGGACAGGCAAACGTATCTTCAAGCTATCAGGATAGGTTGCCTACTTATTCGGTCGAAAGGGAGTCACGCACTTTGAGACACCCGTACAAAAATAATGAATTCGGAATATTTGGAGGATACATCGATATTTTTTGGGAAATAAAATGAGAATAATTTCCCCAAAATAGTTACATCCAAAATTTAAAATGTTGAGTAATCAGCATCATTAAATGCAGCAAACAAGTCCTGACCACGCTATCAAATACAGTCATACCTATTGCTATCAGGCATAGCAAGCTGTTATGCCTGATGGCGATATGGTAGCAACCGAATTATCTATGTAAGTTCAAAAATCCCCATAGTCCAAAAGAATAATGCGTTTTCTAAGCAGGTTTTCATATTTTCTTAAAAACTAAACTTCTTGGACATGAATGTTTTTGAAAAATCACTCTTCAATTCGAAACTTGAAACAAAACCCCGAAAGAAGATAAGGAAACAGTCTAAAACAATGTGCATGAAATAATTCATTAGCCCCATTATTACTTTTACCAACTTCACTTCTTGCCCACTAAACGGGTCTGCTAGTATTATGAGATTGATACGCACGATTCTATAATAATGCTATAACGTGTAGATATTTTATACTGTTAATTTCTGCCACTTTACCGAACCGTTATTATCTTGTTCACTTGTTCAGCAGTGCCACCAGTGAAGGAATGACTATAGTTACTACAAAATCACGAAAGCTGATGTCATTTAAATGAAAAGAAAAACTTTAACAAGGTCTAACCATTATCGTAGGCTTCATCAATGAGGACGAGTTTTATCGACTGATACGTCCATTTGTTTGAAGGCCTTGCACGACGTGACTGGTGACTGGTGTTAGATGAAAATTCAAAACATCAGAGAAACTCGTGTACAAGGATTTCTTTCCCTTCCCGAAGTTTCCACGTGTGGTGAACATTTACTTGAAACCGCATTGACATCACTCATTCTGCACCTCTTACATTACAGCTTTACTCACCAACTCCGTACGTCATCATTTATTGTACTCAGTCATCACTGGATTACATCTTGTTTATATTATCTTCAACAAACCGTTTTCTTATAATTAGAAATCCGGGTTGTACGTTTCGTTTTCATCAATAGGCATTGGTGGCTTCCCGGGTCGACTCGGCTAATCCACAATGAAAATAAATTTCGCAGATATTAACAACCTTGGCTCGTTATCTCAATCTGAGCTACAGCGTTTCGCTACCCGCGGCTACTCTGGACTCGAGGAAAACGAAAATCAAAAGCGTCACGTCACCTTGGCCCTTTTTTATTATCTCGTTTTTCTCTTAATTCGGCCCTGCTAAACACAGTTTGTTAAAAACGCCGAATTATCGAAATTAATACCGACAAAATAGAGGCCTACTGACAGATGATTTCTCACCTCAACCGTGATGTCATCTGAACGATGCGGAAGTTTCAACGCTCTCAGCGAGCACAAGTGTACAAAAAATTAGCACGGCAGAACGGCCGACGAAAATTCTATTTTTTGACACCGAATTATTTTTAATTAACAATTAAAAAATCGGTGCATGTTTATACGGTAATTTCCCGGAAATTATAATAAAATTCTAAAAAACCGCAACGGCTTATAGTGGCCATATGAATATTCTGCAACCGTGTCTCGAGTTTGCCGCCGTGGGTTTCTGCCAACACTAGTCAGTTTCGTGTCATAATTTATAATTATCAAACGGGGGCTATAACTCACGGAATTAGCATCGTGAATAAGGATGCGAGCCTCCACGTTTTAATTATGAAGCACGAATCGAGCTGTAAAATACTAATATGCAAATTTATCGACGAACATGAGAACACTAAAATTTATATCAGCCCACCTCTGTAATCAGTTCATTTCATCTTAGAACAGGGGTTAAGAAATGTTGACTTCATTCTAGTATCAAATTCAGAATTTCATCTCAGAACGGGGGAGGGGGTAAGGAAATATTGACGGAGTACAGAAAAGGAAGAAAGCAATTGCAAAGGAAACGAGGGGAAAATGTCGAATCTTTGTATTAGTATTCATGAGAATGTTTAGTGGAGCATATGGCGATGCATGCATGCCAAAATGGCTGCCCAGACACAGCATCCCTGGCCCGGGAAACTACCCTTTCGAACATCGCATCAGCAACCAGACGGGCGCATTTCGTCTCTTCGTTTCGGATTCGCGCTGTCTTGCCAGGGCTAGTATGGCCAGACGCGCTTCCTTCCTTCACCCCTCACCTCCACGTCTTGGAACGTTTGGCGATGCAGGAAGGTGGTGACAGCGGGGTGAACCCTGCCATGGGGTCCGCAGCAGCTGCAGCACTCTAGGATGGTACGAAGTCATTGTGTCCAGTGTGGGCCGAGCTTTGTTCGTTGGTCCTCTGCCATGACCACTCTGTCGGCATCTTCTTCTTCATGATGGTCGAAACAAAGGCCGACACCCGGTTCCTTCCGCTTCCACTCAGTATTCATGAGAAATACACTAGGATATCCTCACAAAAATGGGGCCTCCACGCCCCTTTTCGAAGTATACCAGGAACGAGCAGAATTAGTTTTAACATAGTTTCAAGCCTAATCTTCAATTCGGTTCTGTCCACGGATTACAAAAAATTATTCCCTAAAAATAATGCGAATTGTGAATCACAAAAAATTTTGATATGTGATCCGGCAGACCATAAATCACGAATAAAATGTTCGTCCGGCTAAGATCTCTCATTCTGAAGGTTTTTTCAAGCTAAGTCTGAATATCTGAATCTGGCCTTCAGTTTCTGCGTTTTGTAATAAATTTGATTTTATCTGCAATGTCCTTCGAGGAAATATACGTGTAAGAATATGAACAAAGACGTACCGAAGCGATTTCTGGTGGTGATGGAAGGTAGAGCACAATTTTGCCAAATGAAAATCCAACTGCTAGTAAAAAAAAGTCAACTAAAAATTTGATAAGGTCCCGAGCTAGTTTTCCCAACTCAGCGTCGATTTTTCGAATTTATTAAATTTGTCAATCATGGAAAACATGCGAGGGTGGTACTCATTTAACCTATTTTTCTTTAATTTTTCTCAATTTTCACTCCCACAAGAAAGAACGATGTATTTTGGTGTTAAAAAATGGTAGCTTATTGTTTTTTGAAAAAAACTATAATCGATGTCATAGCCTTCGGGCAGTAAATACCTCGTTAAAGTTAAAATAAATAAATAAATAAATGTCTAACCGATACGCAAGGGACAGTTTAACACAGAATTTCCCATAAGAAAAAAAATGAAATTCCCCTTTAGTCCATCTCACAAGCAGTGTTTCCAAAAAAAAAAAAAAAAAAAAGTTGTCTTGGTTTTTTACACAATAAAATCAAAAAAATATTCAATTTGTTTTTCAAATTGTAAAAGATTTCGCGCAGGACGGCGTTATACCTCCAAAATAGGGCTCTTGGAGGTCTACAGATGAAATTATGTCCTTCACTCAATGTTCACCAAATAAATGTCAAATGATGACCTATTTCTATGGTTTTTGGATTCGCTGATTCTATTTTGTTTTTTCGACTCAATACCGACCCATCTCCAAAGAATCCACATGGGGTCAATAGCTCAATACATAGGAATTATGATTAATAACTTCCAATATATTCATTTTAGGGTTTCCTAAGTGGCCAAATTAATTTCCGATGTCATTTTAGCAGGCTGGAACCCCGACCCAGACGGTTCTGAGGCTACAGCCAGAAATATTGAAATTCGAATATGTGGGCATCGATGACATCAAACGTAAGGCTTCTCGAGTCGCTAAATTCATTTTTAGGGTAATTTCAGCTGTAATTCCTACTCAGAAGGCTCTACAGGCGAACGACTTGAAATACTGAATGTTGAATTAAAATTATGAATGTTAAAGAAATTAATATTTCTAAAATTCATGTTTTATAATTGATTAAAATTTTATAAATGGAATTTCGTTAATTAGGAATGAAAGTAAAAACGGCCGATGTTAAATTTTTGTGAAATACATGGGTATTATGCCCACGTGTTCAACTTCCAATATTTCACATTGGAGTTCCCTGTGGGGCTTTCTAGATTCGAGGTGCGTATTAAAATGATCTTAGAAATTAACTTGGCCACTCACGAACCCCTATAATCGATATATCAAAGGTTATTAATCCTAATTTATATACGTTAATCCCCTACGGATTCTTTGGAAAGGGATGTATAAAAATAAATCGGTTCGAAGAATGAAACAGATTGTCAGTATCATTTATTTGGTTAACTATGGGTGAAGGACATCATTTCATCAACAGAGAGCTCCAACAGCTCTATTTTAGAGCTACTGTGCATCCCTGCATGCATTTTTTCCCCGACGAATTTCCTGTCGAGTCTTTTATAATCAGAAAGACAAATTTCTTGAGTCGGATTATTCATTTATTTATTTTTGATTGTAAGACGTTTTAGAGGAATGCATTTTTCTTATGGGAAATTTAATGATAACCTTCAATCGTGTTGCTTAACGTTTTTTTCAAAAAAAAAAAAAATTCTTAGTTTGTACACCAGAATACATTGCTTTTTCTTATGGGACTAGAAAACAAGGGGAAAAAGTAAAATATGTGCCACGCTAGGGGGGAGGAGCTTCCCTGTAGTTCCTGAATAGAAATTGTGTAGGTAACCACTAACCACATGTCACCATAGCTCCATCACTACTAGACCGATGACTGATACAATGCCAATAATATAAGTCTGGTAAGTATACGTACACGCCATCGCCATGAAGAATGGCCCTGAAGAAAAGATAACAAGGGTGACCATTCGAAATTCCAGGAAAAAAAATGAAAAGGTACTTATTAAATTCGAAAAATAGCCAAAAAATGACCAGAATTGAAGACTATTTGCAATTGAGTGTGTCGCGGCAAAAAGGGCACATATCGACTATGTGCCCTTTTTGAGGCGACTTCAGATTCGGAATATACGGACTTTTTATGGCCTGATGCAATTCACCCCACCGTCCCAACTAAGTTTGTTATCAAAAGAGATGCTTGAGAATAATGTGAAAAAAACATGGAAAAAACGGTCGTATCATGGTTATCATTAGTCGTACTCCTTTTCGAGTTGTGTACCGCGTTTTTGTGCTATTATTGAGTAAAAAATAGAATTAGGTATTCGGGCAAGTGATCAATGATTTGCCGAAAGTGGGAAAAAAAGTCACTACAAAAAGGGCACATAACTTATTTGTACTAAATACAACGTAGAATAAAAAATCGCCACAAAAAGGGCACATAACTTACCAAATACAAACAGAAAAATATAAATGAAGGAAAAAATGTTTCATTGCAACGTCATGATATTTCAGAAGGTGAAAATGGAAAGTTTCGAATCAAAACAACAATAAGTATTTTACGCCAATATAGTGGTAACACTGAATGTACCCAACTTCAAAGCTGTTTTTCTGAAAACGTCGTTTCAATACATGTGCCCTTTTTGCCGCGACACACTCAATTGCGTCCTTCTTGGCTGTGCTTTTCTCTTTACACGCTACTCATCATATATTTTCGACTCCCCCCCCCCCTCCACAAAAACTTGAATTTTCAAATAAACTGAGATAAATAAGGGGTAACACAACATTCGATTTTCTTTTCGCTTTGCCGGTTACACCCACGCATTTAAATGTTTTATAATATTTGTCATTGTCCTTCTCAGACATAACTGACTAGCTAAAGTTGCATTGGAAATTTTTTCTGCAATCTGCCGGAAAATTGAATTTTAGTTTTATTTACACTACAGAGCTGAAGTACAAAATAAGTAAAAAATAATTTTCTTCCTAATCAGCAAAATAATCAAAATTTGAAGGAAAAACCTCTTCAAAAATGACTTGAATAACCATTTTACGAGAAATGCTCAAAAATGACCTTAGATGACTTAATATTAAAAAATTACCAAGTTGTCATCCTGAGAGCATTAGGTCCCTTTCTTTTCCAAAGCACTGCAGAACTGAAATGAGTCAATGCCAAAATACAATGCCCCCCCCCCTCCCGAAAAAAAAGAAAAGAAAAAGAAAACAAACAGAAATCATAAATCATAATTTTACGGATCAGATCGGGAACATTAATTCCAATCATGGATTATTAAAATGATCTGTGGATCATGATCCGAATCAATTTTATTCAAATCGTGTTCACAGTACTTGCATACATCCACAGCTGGGCCACTAGTAGCAAACTGAAAATGCAGGACTACAATCGGGGACTTGACAAAATTCATTTTCTGATTTTTCAATAGGTACTTTCAAAAAACTAATCTACATTTTGACTTTTATTTTAGAAAAACGTGACGCTTTTGAATTTTTAGAAGGCAGTGACATATTGTGGGGAACCGGGGATCAATGGACATCCCGATACTCGTTTACAGTAGCAAATCAGCAATAGGAAAACTGAAAAGTGAAACACAGTATTTCTGAGACCCGACAGGTGAGGCGAGGGGAGAGATTTGCACAGAATTCAGCCTCGCAAAAAAAGTCCGAAAACCAGCGTTTCGACAGAAAATTTCAAAAATGTTATTTCTGTAACACGTTTTAAGAAGGTGGGAAAGAACCCAATAGTTTAACTTTCAACTACAAAATTTTCAAATTACAAGCTGCATTAATTGCAGTTTTTAGGAAGTGACCAGTAACGAATAAGAATTTCGATTTTTCAGATTTAGTAACAGCAATAAAATTTTAGCTATAATGAGTAAAACAAAAAACGCTTCACTAACGTAGGCACTATTCACTTCTACCAACTGAGGGAATTCACATACAACCTTGATACATGCCTGTCACCAATCCCAGTGTAATATTTTAAGATACGTACCATATTATTCTCACTAGAATCTCGAAGAGGGCCGGGAAAACCATATCGTCTGATCCGATGAGCCATTTTCTTCCTAATAGAACCAGTGCGGGCATTCTACGCCTACAAACAAAACCAAAAAAGACATTTAAGTTTCTTAATTGTAATGGTGACGAATAGTAATCTAGAAATACATAATTGTACAGTCATTATTACTGTCTAAAGAGTGCGCGAGGCAGCGCAAAGATGGAATACGCGTGGATCTGAAAAATGCAATTTATGAGAAATCCAGATTGCGAGTCGAGAATTTATCGAACAGTACCTACTTAGAAAAATTTCACCTCATTACCGGCTCATAAATCTTTATGAATATCCGTTAATCTTGAACGGATAAATTAGATGCGTATGCGCATAAATGTGCAGTTTGTACCAGCATTTATTTAATATATGTGCATTAATTACCGAGTACATATGTATTTGGACACGTCAAGCTAAGTCTTACAGTCGATATTCTCGCTGCGAGCATATTGTAAGAGGTTTGTTATTTTTTCAAGCCGAGATATTCTTTTAATCCTTTTAATACGAGAATCCTGCTCACAAGATCTAATTATTATGAGGTCACACATTGTCGGAAATTCTCGAGGGCATGTCTCGAGCCCAATAAATGTGAATGCAAGGGCAGCAGGATAAGGAATTTGATTGGTGTTGATCTCTGGACAGAAATCTTTACTTGGCAACACAATGCAGTCAAAAAGATGTCTCACATCATTAACATCACACTATGGAGCAAATAAGCAATTTCTCACATGAACGACTGATTCCATTTGAAGAAAATAGGAACTGAATTGGCCCTCGGTAAAACAGGCTATTGTAATACTGTTACATTTTGTAAATTTTTCAGAAGACTAATTTAAAGACTGTGAGAATTTAATGGTATGCATTGTGTTGCTGACAGTGTTTTTTACACGCATGCAAGGGCGCTTAGTATAAAAAAATATGAAGTGATTCTACGGACCATGCCGTCCATTTTCTCACCAAAATCCATACTTTCAAAACATGTAAAATCAGCGTTCTTATCAAAGGATTTCACTTATTTCTGGTAATTTATGAGCACAGGATGGAAAAAGGTATTCCTGTTCTCACAAAACATTACATGCATGAAAACTATTATTGATAACCGTAAAGCAGTAATAAAAAGTACTTTAACCATTTTGTAGATATAAACCAAAAAAAAAACTTCCTTTTTTTTTGGAAATTAACATTACCGTTTTTGGAAAATTATACTTTCGATTTTGCTTCACAAATTTCCCTGATAATGTCTTAACAATTTCTGATAAATTAGGACAGTTAATATCAGTAAATAGGTTCCACAGGGGCAAATAGGAAGGCTTTAGGGGCTTAGCTCCCAAATCCGCTGAAAGCCATTCAAAAAATTGAAAAATTATACGAGCGAAAGAATTTTCAGCATTATTATGATACTTGCCAGCCCCCCACCCACTGCAGGTAGACTGTGTGTGCTTATAATAGGTTCTCAATAGTACAAAGTAAAATCAAAAGCAACAGAATCCATATTCGTTTTCCAATTTAATAGGGCTGAAATAATTTTAAAAGTGGATCTTATAACAAGAAACGGAGCCAATCTTGAATGAAATAAAAAATAAGAAACGTTAGATGTACAAACATTTACAACACATTTATTTAAAATTTATTATGATTCATAGAAAATTTTAAAATTAGCCAAACGATAGAAAAAATTACTAACCATTTTAAAAATTTGAAAGTTATCCAAAAAAAATTCAAAATTCTTGAATGATAATGTGAGAATTATTACAAACTGTGTGGTATTCGTTCTATCCGCATACTTTAAAATTTTATCTTTTCTGCCTCTGCCTCACCAGTTCCCCTCTACAATTTTCCAAGATATGCCTCACGCATTCTTTCCTTTTTCCTCGGTGTTTTTTCATTTTTTTTCTTTCCCCCTCTCATCAGCTGAGGTGGTGCCTTTTGTTTAGTGAAGTAATCACGCAATTTTCCATTTTTTTCTCCCCCTTTAGTTATAGGATTTTTCGTATGTCATATTTTTCTCTTTTTTTTCAATTTTTCGTCTTTGATATTAATTTCCGTTTTTATTCCACTTTTCTCGAAATAAAAAGAAAAGTTAATTACATGTTAGTTCGTATTTCTTTTATATTGTCATATTACTTTTATGTCTTTTAATGCACGCGTAAGTGGCATGACCGTTTAAACATAGAATGAGGATGACAAAAGCACATTGGAGATGATTTAATTTACTTCAGTTTTTTCCATTTCTTAGGTCGAGACTTCGAAAAATGGAGTGAGCTTTCAGGTCAGGCTTTCTACTTTCCTGGGTTCACCTAAACTCAGAATTTGTTCCCTTAACTTGATCAGACATATTCATTCGTTTTTATTTATTTATTTATTTATTCATTTCATGTACGTTACGTAATTTTTTTCGTATTAAGCACGCCTCCCGATTTACATTTGGCTGGGAACAATGCCGGTGTTTCGTTGATTAATCCAAATTTGCTTTTCCTGGGTGGGTCAGTCAGTCAAACATCGCAGTTATAACGTATAATTTAAAAGGTACAGCAAAAAATGAATTTCATTAAAACCTTCAACCGATTTCGTTACCTTTACCTATCGGCTTCCTTCCATCTAGCCTCTCCATCCACCGGTGACGTTGGTCTATGCAGCAGTAACACAATAATGATTTGAAAAAAAAAAATCAACAAAACAAATAAAAGAATAAAAATAAAATCACCCAAGAATTTTCAAATTATCAAAGTTCACACGGACGTTGAAAATTTTTTGAAAGATGGAAGATTTACAGAAAGGCTAAAAAAATTCATTCTAGCCTAATATATAAGAGGAAGACGATGATGACAAAGGTGTAATTGTTCAAGACTTGTCCAGTTGAAAGCGTAAATGTACAGTACACCTATTTATCAATATTGAAAACGTGAAAAATAATAATCATAAAAATAATCTATCAACGCGAAAAAAAGTAAAAAAGTGGAAATTAGAAAAATTCAAATTTACAAGAAATTTAAATATATGTACTACAAAATTGAAACTGTTCTTTCCATAGCACCTTCTAAATCTGCAATAATTCCAAAGCATGACTAAAATCATTCAGTTGAAAATTCTCAGAAAATTTGAAATTTTAAGTTTTTTTGCTGTACAAAAAATTTTTAATGTGCAAACGAATCTGATTTTTCACATTGAGGAAGGGGAGTATGTACGTACTACGTACAATGAAATATTTTGAGTTAGTTCAAGATTCTTAAATTTAAGGTCGAATCTCTTTAGAACCACCCAAGGGGTGTTCAAAATTAAAAATTTTCAATAATTCTTTCTGTTTGGCGTCCAAGAGCAAGCGAATAAGAATACTTCAAGACTTCCTGAAGTGAATACTGACGATTGGGAAATTTGGTGATACGCAAACAGAAGAGAAGTTTTTACTCCTTAAATTCTGCCGGCAGAGGATTCGATTTTGAAGCACGTTACAGAAGCTGATTTTTTGCATTTTTAGTTTGTTGGTAATGTGTGTACAGGAGCTGATTATTTGCACTTGTGCACAGTAATAAATTATGTATCGTCATTGTCGTTACCGTCACGAAGAAAAGGACATACAAATTCACAGACGAAATAAAGTTGTTGTTTTTTTTTTTTAATCAGCTTTCTTTCCGGGGCATTTGCGCGAGTTAAAAAAAAATTTATAAGTTTTTCAGCCTTTGTCAGCTTCCCCCATAAAAAATATCTGTGAATCCTCAGAACAATCGCCTCACATCGCTTCACGCCTACTGACGAGTTCGTGACTCGTCGGGCCCCAATCCTCCGGCTACTTCACACCTTGCTCGACGTCGCCGGTAAATTCGAGGCTTCACGGAAAAAGGAAAAATTGCGTCGGAACACCTTGAAAATCTCCCTTCCTATTGGATAGATTTTGCTGCAAATCAATAGCGTTCTATTCCCCGCTGTATTCTCTATCTATTAACAAAACAACTGTCCACATATTAGTAAAATGCGGTTTCTTTCATTTGTCATAAAATGTCAAAAAAGTTTACTCCAACCCCCACTCCCACTATCAGACCAAGAAAGAAAAAATCAGATAAAAAAGTCTCACTTTCTCAATTTTTTTGACTTCACAACAATTCGCCGAGTACCTTTCCAAACAACGTAAGGGGACTGATACCCCCACCGAGTGGCTAAGGACCTGCCTATGGACATGTTCGATAGCAACAAATAGACCAAAGACCTTATTCATCAGATTTTACAACATCTGATTTCGTCAACTGACGCTTTGATTGGTTTTCAGTCTTTTCATATTACGGGTAATTTCGCTGGTCAGAACCTTTGGCATCTCTTCTTCTGTTAAAACGAAAATCTGCATATTAGAAAGCACTGTTACGCCCGTCTTGACCTACGGGACCCAAACCTGGGCCACCACAAATGCAAAAAACCTGTACTACGTATAATTCTATGTAACGGAGTGAAAGGAAAAATGCAAAATATTCTGTCCGAAACCAACGCCAAGGAAGTTGGAGTTACCACCAAAAGACTTAAACTCACGCTGGCCATGTAATGCGAGACTCTGACCACAAATGGAGTAGAATAGTGACACTGTGGGCGCCTCAAAAGGGGAGGAGGAGGAGAGGTAGACCGTCAACAAGATGGCCGAATGAGCAGATCAAAAATCTCAACCAAAATAAGCTCAGGGTTGCGAGGGACCGAAAACAGTGGAAAAACGTGACGGAGGCTTATATGCTCAGAAATGGGCGACTGATGGGGGGAGCTGACATTGTGATGGGATCACTTACCTACCATACAAATATGTAAGAAAAAAAAAAACTTCAAATAGGGTCAAAGCTGTAAAATAAAATAAAATTACACTACCAAAAGTAAAAAGCTGAGTACTAGTGAATTACAAAGGTCGCGTGAGAGAATCGAAAATAAAGCCTCCATTATTACATTCACTGACGTTCTGTAACCCATCACCCTGTTGTCTTGCATTTTTAAATGTGACTAACATAAAATTGGTTATTTTTAATAATACAAATGGCTTTATACATTTTGCCTTGCCCTCTGAAAAAGTGGCCACACTACGGGTCTGTCACGGCTACTATTTGCTTAACACACGAGAACGAACGAGCAGTTTTTACACAAAAATTCAATCTTCCGCTATAATTATCGGATCTCAATGCTTCGAACACTTTTTACAATCAGCCGACACAAAACGAAACGTATCCGCTAATTATCTCCTCTTGAGGATCCTAATTACCCTGTTAATACCCTGGACAGGCTTCACACAATATTCGGTGTCTATGACTAACAATTTTTCCCCTCCTCCTTCGCCACTCAAAAGGCACGACACAGACTACGTGACCAAGAGCACTTACAATATCAATTTTCTTGAACGGCGCGTTAATTTAACTACCTTACGCACCTAACTTTTAATAAATAACCGCATTCCATCCATGAAAAAAAAAAAAAAAACAGCAGTCATTTATGCATTCTTGCTGCATCCTGACAGCTGATCGATGATATCTATCGAGTTCTCCTTCGAGGCACTTCGAAAAAACCCGACCACAAATACTTCATCTTACTATCCCAAAACAGCCTATTACTCAACCATAAGTGCGTGTGGGTCTGATACGAAGGTTGTTCACCAATGACGGGCCGGTCTCAGACCAAAGTCGGCTGGAGCTTAACTGGATATACTGAGGACATCTCGAGTCTGGAAGTAAACTGATACGCCTCTGTAGGTACTTAAAAGGTGTACAAGCGAGTGTACACAGTCGCACGTCACCAGTTGGGTTTTTACAAGGTAGAAACAAAAAAAAGTATCGGAAAATAACAAAGGTGTTCTTAGAGACTGTCAATGGTGAATCAGAGGAAATCCCCGACGCCGCCTAGAGGATTAAAAGGTTTCAAGCAAGACAAGTCTCGCAGGCGAGAGGCGTACCGAAGAAATTACGAGCGACGAGAGAGGATTCGAAAAAGCAGAGTCATCGTCGCAATAGAATTTACCTGAATTAACTAAATTGTTTAATGTATAATTTCCAACTCTATCGACGTACCAAGCTGACCTCGTTTTTTTTTTTTGTGGATTAGCGATTCGACGAATGCACGAGCCAGGTTACTGGCCGGGCCAACGAATGAATAAATTTCCGTAGAGCAATGAGCAACAACACGGAGACTTGAGGTAACGTTGGTAAATACAATAAGGAGGCGGGGATGGATTAAGAAAATACAACAATGAGCATCCAATTACTCTTTACCCGATGCTCGAGGACACACTGGACTATTTCTTCAAAAGGAGGGAGCTGAATTCTGCTACTGCAAAAATGTCGGTTGACGAATAATTTGAAATAAAATTCACTTTAAAGAACGATCCACGCAGAGTAAAAATTATTTTGAAAAATATTTAAAGGTCGCGCACCTGGGATGAACTTTACCATAGAATTCTTACAAGAAAATCGGTAATTTTACAACGATGAAATTTTGTGATTTTTGGAAGAACAACACGTCATTCGATTGTCTCGTGGTACACTGCACACAATTTTGCTTGAAGAATTAAACCTGACGAAAGTTTGTACGCGTTGGGTACCACAAAGACTCCAAGAGTTTGATATGCAGAGACGCCAAGGTGCTGCTCTGGAAATCTTGCACCACTACGAAAGTGAGGGTGAAGAATCTCTGAATCGCACAGTGACAAAAAATCAGGGGATTAAAGGAGATATTATAAAAATTCTTTAAAAAATGGTACAAAGAGGCAACGGCATATGTAAGGTTGGGCAAAGAGGGCGAAAAGTTTGAAATTCAAAAATGGAGTAAAACAGGGGGTTCCTTGTCATCAAATTTATTCACTACAGTTCTGGAAGAAATTTTCAGGAATCTTAAATAGGAGGAAAGAGGGATGAGGATAAATGGTCAGTGGCTGAGCAGCCTACGTTTCGCAGATAATATAGTTCTATTAAATAACAAAATGGATGAACTACTAAATGACAAATGATCTCAACAAAGAAAGTAAGAAAGTGGGCCTCACTATGAACTTATCCAAAACAAAAGAAATGACAATGGAGCAAGAGGACTGCTGGTTGGATTGTCAAAAGCTGGAAAAAGTAGAGGAATATAAGTACCCAACAAACTGTTTCCAAGGAAGAGAGGGCAAAACGAGAGCTGAGAGTAAAAACGCCTAAGGCCTGGAAAAGCTTTGGGCAAACAAAAACATTTTAAAAAGCAATATATCCACACCTGCTACAGTGAGGGTATTGGAACAATGTGTAGTACTCTCGCTCATTTATGGGGCTCAAACCTGGGCACTGGCCGCGACTCAAGAAGAGAAAATTAGGATAACGCATTCCAAGATACTTCGCAACATACTAAATACTAAGGTTAGGTACAAAATAAATTTAGAAACAATTTCGGTAACAGGGGCAAAAGATACAGGGTGGGTAATTAGTACATTTAAATTAAATTATGCGGAACGTATAGCTAGAGAAGATCGAAAATTGACAAAAATCACGGAGGAATGGACACCTAAGTACTTTACAAGGAAGAGGGGAGACCTCCAACAAGACGGAGGGACGAATTAGTACAAAATTTTGAAATTCTTTGGACCATCGCAGGGAGGGATAGGGTTGATGGGTAAAGACGGTGAAAGCTTATGCCCGCACCCGGGTACATCTGGCAGCTTGACGACTTCCCACACAATGTGGAGCCAAGTGGCACGGATCAAGGCTGTGATTAAAAATAGTGACAGGTAGCGAAACTTGGATTCACCATTTCATGCCACAGATTAACGACGGTCCATGGTTTGGCAGCAGAAGGGTGAACCCAAGTCAAAAAATTCAAAACAGTTTAGCTGGAAAGGTAACGCTTCTCTGCTTCTGGTACGCCCAGGGTGTAATTTCGGAGCATTATGCCGAAGGGGACAACGATAACTGCTGATTCTTATCATGCAACCCTGGAGAGACTCAGAAAAACAAAATACCAAAAGTCCAGGATTGTTGAGTCGCGGAATCATGCTTCATGCTTCAGCACGACAAAACGAAGCCCCATGACGCCTACCTACCGAAAAATCTCATTCAAAAGTTTAAATGGGAAGTTTTTAACCATCCCCTATATTCATCGGACCTCGCTCCTTCAAACTACAAACTTTTTTCCTGATTTGAAAATATTTTTGGGCGGCAGACGATTTGAAACTGAAGAGGAAGTTCAATCAACTGCACATTCTTATCTCCGGAATTTGGACGGCAGTGTTTTTCGCGATGGCATTAATAAACTCGTTTATCGTTAAAATAAAAAGTAAAATAAACCGTCATAAACTTCGTAATCCTTCTTGGAGCTGTTTTGGTTGCATAATCGATTTTTTTAGAAGGGGTCGGACTTCCATTATTGAACGGCCTTCGAAGATGTTAAGGAATCGATTTGCTGTCAGTGACTTCACATTTCCAGAAGCTTACAGTCCTGTTACCAGAGTTCTTAGTCTACTGTCGTGGTCAATCTTTGACTGATGCAAAGACATGTGCTCTGTACATTTCTCAATACAACAAATGGCAATACTGGTACAGTTTTGATCCCTGAACGCGATTCAGGCGCTAGATTATAGTTATAATGATAATGATAATGATTTTATTTCCCTTCTACAGCCTTTCGGCCAATTACAGGTTATGGCGCATGTGATAGCACAATTTTCAAAAATTCCCTGGAAAAGGAAATTTTTGAAGCTGTTTTGTCCGCAGTCGTGGATATCAGTGCTCTCGTCACAGACAAGATGCCGTCCCTCTTCGTTCATTTTGATGTTCCTGCTCTGTAAACTTGTTGAATATTCTTTACTCCATATAAACTAAGTATTATAATAAAGAAAGAAGTCTCACAAAAAAGGAAGAGGAACATTCTCAGTTTCTGGAGAATGACCCGCACCCACCTTCATTTTTAGAAAAAAGTGAGCTTCGATTATTACAAGCCACAGCAACGAAATACGTGTTTCATGCTTCTTGGTCATTTTGAATGCATTTTTGATAGTATTTTGCACTCACCTCTTATCCTAAAGGAACTGAAAATTATGATTCGGCACTTCAAATACATCCTCAACAGTGTTTCTTAAGTAGGTAGTTTCAAGTATGCATTTATGCTACCTTCAAGCCTCCTTGAACTCGAAAATAAAATCGCCGATTGAAGAAAACCTAAGTTTAATATACATATTTAACACCAACATTTATAAACATGAATTTTTATGCTCCCGCCCTCCGTATACCGATTTGGGTGCATGTGAGACAAAATAACCTAAAAAATGAGATCATTGAATCAAGAAACCTTAGTTTAGATTTATTTGAAGCGCCTATTCGTAATTTCAACGATATGGCCTCAGATACGCACAGAAGACTTCTCAAGGAACAGGACTGATCCCAGATTTCCAGTATATTTATGAACCATGTGCTCATTTTCATAATTTTCAGAAGAGGGGAGGAATTCAGAGAGGGGAATATAGAATCTTTTGGGAGGGCTGCAGGAAGGCTTCCATCATGGCCTACTACAACTGAACAGGCCAGAAACATTCGCGATGGTAACATTCAAGTTTTAGCACACAGTAGTCAAGAGTTTCGAAAATTAGCACAGAAAAATAACGTTTTCGATTTTGATTTTTCAAATTTAAGGGCTAACATCTGCCAGTTCCAAAAATAGAAATCAGCGAGTTGGAATTCTTCGTCAAGCTTTTTAAAAGAATCTATCGAAAAAGTGAAAATTTCTACCCTAAGATATACACGTTTTCCTAGCGAACGTCGCATACCTATATTTAGCTGAATTTTTCGCAACTTTAGTCAAAGGCTTTGTCAAATTCTTGTCAGAATCACAGCCGTAGTCCAAAGGGTGGTCCGGACTCCATTTGCGATTTCGTCAAATACTGTTTTTCTAATTTTAGCACCTCCTCTAATACACCCTCTTCCTTCGGTCTAGACCAGACCTCCCCCATCCCTCGAACACTAGGCTGGCTACACCAGTGGTCAGAATAATTGTGGGAGAATAATTATTCGTTTGAGAAATAAAAATGAATTTAGATTTATTTTGCCGACGGTGGATACTTGTATTGCCGGTAGTTTGAATATCAAGGAGCTTGTCTAAATTAAGATAATTTGAAACTCATAATTTGGTTTAATTCATCATCGTATAAGACCTTTTACAACTCTTCGAGGCTGGATTAGATCTCTTTAAAAGTCGATTAAAACTTCTCAAGAATCAGGATTCATCGCGACTTGTAAGGCTTTCCCCTTATTTGTTAATCATTTTTATGGGAATTTTCCTCTGGGGGAGAGGCATTGTTTCCTTCATCCTCATCATGTATCCACCCTTATGTAACTTTCGAAAAATCAATCAAGCTGAAAACCTGTCAACATTTTCCAACTGCCTTTCAGTATGGAACATCAAGTTTTAAGTAATCCTCTACTTTCTGAACTTCAAACTTTTTCTTCTCTTCTCTGTGACTCACTTGTCTTGTCACCATTGGGGTGTTCTGAAATGACACCAAGTGCAAATCTTTACCTTACAAAAACAAAGGTTTTAAGCAGCTTAACGCTTCGATGGCTGGAGGGGGGCAGGTATACAGGGAAATAAGGAAGTAGTTAGCAGCAGTAGATCAAAATTTTTAATTTTCTAGTTATTACTGCAGAATTTGATTCTGAAAGCTTCAGAGATTCAGAAAAGGACCTAAGAGTCACTTGAACCTTTTTCATTTCTCCACGTTCAATTTCTATGTATGCCTATTTGTCCCTACTAGGACAGTTTCGTAGACCAGCTGCTGGAGTTAATTTAATACATTCGAGGATTCAAAATTTTATAACAGAACCGCAGTACTGCCTATTTTCGCAGCAGTGTTACCAATCCTCCTAAATCTGGAAGTTCTAATGAATGCCTCCTGAACTTTGGATGCAAAAAGACATTATAATTTCAAGGCCAAATCCAATTTAGGAAGACTTTTCTTTCCGATATGTAAAGTTTCAACTTCAGCATTTTGGATTCTTGACAGGACTATTCTCAATGAAAAACAGTTTTATCAACATTTCAAGGTCTGATTCGAAGTCAGCGTAAAAAATGGGTTTATAAACACTATATTTTTACCAATTATATCGAAAATATAAAACTAAGAGTCATTGAATGTTTAAAGCTTATTTTGGTATGAGGAAAAACGTAAGTATAAATTTCAAGGTCAGATTATAATCGGCATAGGAACACGTACCTATGTATTTCTCAATTTTTGTTTTTTCTAACCAGTTTGCGGCCACTCAGCTGATTCAGTTCGAAATGTGTACTCTGTTTGGATTTAATATCACTTTAGGAAAAAACGAACGTCAGTAGCTGTGGATGGGGATGGGGGTAAAAACATTAGAAATCCTGACATAAATTCAAATTAGAAAATTTCAGTGACAAGTAAAAATAATTAATATTTCATTATTGTAAATAATCAAGTAATGAAATTATTCAAAGAAACCATGACCAACTTGAAAGAAAACATGGCTTTTACTGATTAAGGAATATTTTCGGGAAAAAACATTACTTTTTTGACTTTCATGACCTCTTTTGAAAAAAACATACCTTTTTTATGATATTTTGACTTTCACAGCTAGTAAACGCTCCGTGCCAATCCAGACGCAGACGCAATCAAGGTAATTCTAGATTAGGGGGTGCGGTGTCTCGAGGTCAATTTGGCGTGAGTGCACCACCATACACCCCTTCATCGGAACCCTCAAATATTGTCAAATCTTCTGAATTTTAGGCACGGTTGTCTCCAGCAGAATTATGGTCACCTCTCCTGAATTTTTTCGATCATCCCCGGAATTTTTTGGTGAATCTCTCGAAAATTTCTAGACTTTTCCGTGGATCCTTTGAAAATTATTTGATTTCTTGACGGTTTCTGAAATCGTTTAAATTTTCATGAAATTTTAAGATAGCAATACTAAAATCCTTCAACCTTTGTTGGGAAGTCTGTTGAACCGTATTAGTAGATAGTGGGTAGCTAAGTAGATTTTCAGCCACTCATCAAACTGCTGTATAATTACTTCCCTCCCGTACATCGATACGTGGAAAAAATTCGCAATGCCCAATTATAAGATGAACACAAAATATCGACTAGTGAATGGAAAAAATCACGAAAACACAAGTCCAAAATGATGGTTATTTCCTACATTTTCTTGGTAACCTTCGTTTTTTAATTGCTGATGGATATGTACAGATAAACGTGTTATTAGAATTTTAATATCAAAATATGAGCGATGACAGATCACTCATTAACTGAACTAAAGAGCCCGCATTCAACGCTAGATCCAACAATATGAATAATTTATCGATAAAACGGCCCGAGGTTCGCTGCCCCATAAATATTTGCTACGTATGGTTCAAAATAAATCTTTGCCTAATTACCGAAAATTCCTCATATCCTGGTGCAATATCTCGTCGAGACAGCGAAAATGAAAGTACTATCATAGCTTTTTAACTGTCGGCATTTTTCGCTGATACGAAACCATGCTTCATCAATAAATGATAAACGGCTGTGAGAAAACTGTTTACATGCCGACTGTATCACCAAGCCATCCAGTCATCACAGATCACATAGACCACTGACCTTTTTAGAATTTGATTACTTATCAGAATCGCAGCGCTTGTGAACACGTTTTTCCGTGGATTTTTTCCTTTTAACGTAATTATATAACTAGGTGCCTTCATTTTCATGCAGCCGAAAAACAGCATACAAAAACGGGATGAAGCGGTCAACCTTAACCTTGAAAGAATTTGTTTCGAGGAGTAACGAGCTAGAGCCAAATATAAAAATTGGTTACGGTAATTCCAGCAACCCGTGCCTCAATCACGAGTGTAGACGACCGGATGTTTTCTAAATGTGCAACCAACTCGGACGTATTTTGTTCGTACAATTTCTAAATAACAGTAGCTGCGAACAACATCACAGGCAAGTGTGAAACACTCAAAACAGGACTGATAAGAACAGAAGAAGTGCCACCCCCGCAATTCTTGAAATGATACCAAAACGTCGGTAAATCCTGATACACAATTAGGGAAAAGAAAAGTAACTGACGTAATAATTATTTTTCTTATCATGGAAAATTTTGTACCATTTCAGTCTTACTCATGTAGACGCAATACCTTGAGAAATCTAATTTTTTTATTATAATTAAATGGGTACTAGGTAGATATTAATTAACACTAACGTCAGAATGAGTAAGCCAATGTACACTGGTTCACCCAGGATGCAAAGCAGTTCATTCAACCACAACGGGTATCTTACTCTACTATCATAAACCTGATCTCGCTTATTCCGTCACCCATGACGTATCTTGAAACACAAGCTTCCATAGTTTCTGGATTTCTTCTGGCCGACACCGCTCGGTTCCTTTGGCAAAACCCAAGTCAAGGCGCAACGTGATGTCCCCGATAGTGACAGCAGTGCCCCTGCTCTATTTACCAGCTGTGGATCCTCGCAGGGTATGCTCTGCAGAAGCATCATATCCACTGTGTACACAATTTGAAAAGACGGCCACACTGTCCCCCGCGCTGAGTAACCAGTCCAGTATTGGCTCCCACGAGCAAAGCGTCTTCGTTCCAGCTGCGAGTGCGAGCCCCTGAACTCCTGTTCGTGTTCCCTAGCTCCTCACTCTACCCCACCCTACTAGTAGTGCGAGGTGTCACTCACCTCCTCTGGTTGACTTGGTGAGATGGAGCCCCACAGGGTCCGATCCCAGCACCGAGGGTTGCTCCTTCTATTGCCGTCTAAGAGCGTAACCAGATGCCTGTTAGTCCTGTATATCACCTGCCTTTAAAGCTATCAAAGCGTGGCAGTAAACCATTCCCAACGTTGACGCATCAACACAGGCAGTGAGTGCAATGGGGGCTAGTAACTGACTCAAGCCGTCAACCAGATGCTCCCCGCTCTCTTATCGCAGTGCTCCTCTGAAAAGATACAGCACCCCCCCCCCAGTACTACTACACTAGCCACAGGTTCTGGAAGGCGCGACCCTCCCCTGTAAGGCCCTTAAATAAGCGAGTCCACAAGCCAACTATGAGGGTGCAATGGACATCCCGAGGACTATCGCCCAGTAGAGTCCACCTTCGACCACTACAAGACAGCCGTTCGCTCCAACTTCTGTTGGCTACAGGGCTAAAGCGGGTCCCCGAGCTGAATTCCGAGACACCTCCCCTGTAGTACTCGCTATCTGACAATGCAAACTACCTAACCTGTACTGAAGAGAAATCCTATTACGTGAACATCGCATCCGACTCACTCGCTTTGCTCAGTTCGTTCTCCCTCCCGTCAGGCTACTCACCACTAAGTACATGCACGTAACCATATATGTACGTAACCTAAGGTACTCTCTGATTAGTATTGACGTACAACGAGACTTTGACAATATTGAATGGTCTGGCCTTCTCAAAATCTTACAAGAAAACAAAATTAGCACCAACCTTCTACAAATAATCAAAAACTTTTTAGAAACAGAACCATAGGACTTCACGATAAAGACAGAAAACAGTTACTAGAATACAGACTATCGATAGGGGTATGTTAGGGCATGGCGTAGCAAGAACTTTCGTCGGGGGGAGTAAAATTATCTGTGAATTTTATTCAGTTTTGCTTTAAATATTCAAAAATTATCTTGTAAGCACTGAAACATAATTTTCTTTTCAAAATACCGGGGGCAATTGCCCCCTACCCCTCGCTGGCTACGCCCATGTGTCAAGGAACTCTCTATCACCCACCTTATTTAACCTTGCAATGACGGAGGTACACAGAAAAACAGGAGAAACAAATAGAATAAAATTATTGAGCTACGTTGACGACCTACTGCTTATAATAGGAATTGAGGATAAAATCAAAGCACACACGATTAACCCAGATAGAAACCATTAATACCACACTAAAGAAATTAGGTCTGAGTCTTAATCCAAAAAAAAACAAAAAAAAAAAAAAAACAACCAAATGCTGCTAGTATCGAGAAAACACAAAAAAAGAGTTTGAACTAGAACTTAGAAAGAAGAAAAATGGACCAAGAAAAAATTGATTGTACTGCTCATATGAAGAACTTCAATACACATTAAGATGGGTGCGTAGTGGAAGGGTCATGTATTCACTGTAATATGATATTGAAATAATAAAATCTCTCTCTCTCTCTCTCTCTCTCTCACACACACACACACACAATACATTAAGATCATTGTATAGCAACCTTTTTGATTATGACACACACAAGAAAAAAAAGAAGAGAAATACTATATAAGGCTATCTTTCGATTAATAACTGAATACGGCTCCTAGAATTACATGGTACTCACTCGGGTATTGTCAAGATGAAACAAGTCGCCAGAAAGTACGTCTTTGGAGAAATATTAACATCAATATACAAACGTTTGTAAAAAGCTGTAGAGAGTGCGCTGATACAGCGAAGAATCCACCAAAGGCAACTCTACATCACTGGGAAAAGCCAGGAAAACCCTTCCAACAAATACATATCGACTATGCCGAGTACCAGAAAGAAAACCTAATAGTAGTCGACAGCTGCACAAAGTGGATAGAGGTCTTCCACACGAAAACACCACCCGATAGTAAAAAGACGATAGCATTCCTGCAAGAATTCTTCAGTCGATTTGGACTTTGTGAAAACCTGGTCAGCGACAATGCCACAATTTTTAAGTCCGCAGAGTTCCTAAAATTCACCAAAACTAATGGAATACAGCAAATTTTCAGTGCACCCAACCATCCAGCATCCAATGGACTTGCAGAGCGAGCCGTTCAGTTTATCAAGCAAAAATTGAAAAAAATGGCAAACGACAGCAGGAACATCAAGGAGAAACTCATCTGTATCTCGACTACCAATCGAAACACCTATGTAGCAGGAGACAAGACACCTGCCGAGATGGTACTAGGGTACAAACCAAGGATTTGGCAAGATAGCCTCAAAGTAAGCTCACAGACTACATCACCCGAACAAAGAGAGTCAATCATACTCAAAACCAGAGAACTCCGTGTAGGAGAGAGAGTCCAGAGCAGATCCTACAATGGGCCGAGATTCGAGTGACTGGGCAAACTACATTATACTGTGAAGCTGGACAACAACCGGTTAATCAAACGGCATATCAACCAACTTCGGAGAACAAATGTGAATCGGGTGCAGAAACGCAAATAGAGCTCAGAACTAGGGGGGCTCCAGCCCTCGTATTATGAAGCAACATCACCCCTTCGCATCATTTTCTTTGGTAATTTCTCAGTGTTTGGGGAAGCTATTTAGAAGTTGGGGGCTAAGCCCCCCAAGCCCCCCACTATTTGCGCCTATGATCGGGTGACATTTGGGGACGATGAAGACGAACTACCGACATTAACACCTACAAGCAGAACAACAGGCCAGAAAACAGACTCGACTGTGGGGCCCGAGCCGAATGCACCGCGGATGGAAGAAGCACCAGGGGCACAACCCCGCAGATCACAACGGCAGAGAAAAGCAGTGAACCGTTTAAGTCTGTAAATAAATGTAATTAATTGTTAAATTGGTAAATAGATCGCTAATTTTTCACGTAGGGAAGAAACTGTAGTATCTTATAAGCGGCTACACTGCCAATTATCGAATATCAATATTAATCGTTATTAATCGATTATTCTTCTTGCATTTTTTTAATACAATTTGTGTCTATCGAATAAATATAGTCTACTTAAACTCGCATTAATATATAACAGACCAGTTACCAGGCAAGTGGATTGCATTGGAGAGTACCCGGCGGTAAGCATAAACCATTAAGTGAAATTCGAAAAGACCAACCTTTCTTATACTAAAAGGCCAAGAAAATTGAGAAATTCTGTGACCCAGTCGGAAAAATTAAGCTTTCTTCTTCCTTTATCGATTTTCAAGTGAAATTTGTGTAAGATTTTCGTCGGAATTTCTCGGGTTTACATCACCCTCCCCCGAACAGATCCGAGAAATCTTTCTTTTCATACCTGTAGATCTTTCGTCTAGGTTCCTTACGAGGTGAACTGTCTGCCCTTCTCAGCTGACACCGTCTGTCTTGACTGAAGCTGCATTCTTCACGCACTGAGCCGAGAACTCCACGATTTCGAGTAGAATTGTAGACAGATCAAGTGGTGAGGGAAGAATTTTTGAAATATTATTTCATCTAAGTTCGTGCATTCTTCATCATTATCAAGCAGAATAGTGATAAGCATACTTCGATTTATAACGCAATTACTTAGTAGTAACGAACGTGGGGTAATTAAATAAAAATTTGCATTATTCATTATTATGTAACACGTATTTCTGGCATTTTTCTTGTTCAGCTTGGTATGCACATCAAATACAAAAAATAAGAAAGAAAAAAAAGACATCAACATTTCAACGAAATTAATCTTATGTCCATTCCGTGGGGATATCTGTATGCTGTACTCAATTCGTAGCCATCATTCAACTTTGTTCGGAGATAACTTATACACTAAAAACGCATTTACTTATTTTTGCGGTATTCCACTGGTGCATGACTTCAGCGATTTCCCTTCTAGGTGACCTGATTTTCATGTCAGGGTTCAACTAACATGAAAATCGCATTTAGCAATCTTCGAAACCAAGGAGATGATATCCTAACGATTTATTATCTTCATCCCTGTACTTCCATCCTTCTAGGTGCCTCAATTTTCATATTAGAGGCACATTAACATAAAAATCGAATACAACGACCTTCAAAATGTAAAGCTGGGTCCAGACGAGCGAATCTACTGCGTAAGTGAACATGTAATGTGTAGCACGTAATGCGAACATGTCATTTGGACGGGAAAAAGTGCTTTGCGAACATTGATACGAATGCTCAATTTGCATTCGCGGCTATCCATATCTTGTCGGGTTTTTCGACGAACACAAAAGGGATTCGTGGCGACGTCTGGACCTCTAGACTGTAGATTTAACTGTTCGCAGCACATTTCATCGTGAGGACGAGCAGCGCAATTTGAATGCAGAAAAGTAGCATGATGACTACTGATCAGTTACGCATTTTTGACATTTTCGTAAAGTTGATTCGTTTCTGTGATTGTGTTTTTTTTTTGTTTTTTTTTTAAATTTATTCATTCATTTTTTCTTCATTATTATTCTTATCGAACTCAGCGCATATACCACCCATCAGAAAAGCAGACGGGACGTGGGCCCACAGCGACCAAGAGAAAGCAGATAAATACGCGATGTACCTTGAAAAAGTATTCCAACCGAATGATATGCTATCCGAACCTGTCTGGCCTATGCCATCGATATCGAAATGAAACTGCACTCTTCCGTCATTTTACACCCCTGAAGATCGCTAAAGAAATAGACCAAAACCTAAACCCAAAAAAGGCCCGAGGCTTTGATCAAATAACTGCGCGGATCTTAAGGAGCTGTCGAAAAAGGGCATAGTTATGCTTATACGCTCATATTTAACGCCATAAGACGCTTAAATTATGTACCGAAAATTTGGAAAAAAGCCCAGGTAATAATGCTGCCGAAGCCAGGTAAACCAGCAGAGCAAGTAGCGTCATATCGGCCAATCTCTCTTCTCTCAATCATGTCAAGGCTCTTGGAGAAACACCTCAAGAGGCTGAGGCCATTGATTGAGGGAAAAGGACTAATACCGGACCACCAATCCGAACACTCCACAGTAGAGCAAGTCCGCCGAGTCACCGATGTAATACGAAAGCTCTGGAGGAGGGGACGTTCTGCTGTGGAGTCTTTCTAGACATTGCCCAAGCCTTTGACAAGGTATGGCACGAAGGTCTTCTAAACAAGTTGCGGCAGCATTTGCCGAAGAACTACTGCGATGTGTTTGACTCATACCTCAGCGAAAGACAGTTTCGAGTAATCAATGACAAAACCACATCGTAGTGGCACAACATCTAAGGAGTGCCCCAAGTTAGTGTACTAGGACTCATTCTGTACCTCCTATTTACTGCAGATGCACCAACGTTCAGTAATACGATAATAGCGATGTCCGCCGACGACACGGCCCAGTTAGCAGTGTCTGACTCCCTTGCCAAGGCGACTGAAAAATTACAAAAGGCAGTTGACAATCTCCACAGTTGGACGTGCCAGAGGAAGATCCAATTAAACGCCATGAAATCATCAAATATCAACTTCACCCTGCAGCTGTACAATTACACCCCAGTGATACTCCCGAATCGAATAATTCCACAGAAGAATACGGTTAAGTATCCAGGAATGCATATGGACAGCAAACTGAACTGGCAGCATCACACCATGCAGAAACGCAACAAATGCGGGAACGTATGCGAAACCTATACTGGTTAGTGGGACAAAGATCCCAGTTATCTAGAGTGCAAGCGGCTACTCTATGTCGCAGATGTGAAGCCAGTCTGACCTACGGCATCCAGCTCTGGGGCTGTGCCAGTAAGTCCAATGTAGACAACATCCAACGAAATCAGAACATAGCACTACGCACCTTTTTTTCATTTGTGTGAGGTGGCGCTGTATGCGCCGAGTGCTCAGACTTTGTAATCCATTGCTTATTTCTTAGGTTGCTGTTAAGGATCAGCTCAGTAGCCTCAGTTTTATAGCCAAAGTGAGAATTTTCCTGAGCTCTATCCCTTTGACTTCACTGGGTACTGGATACTGTAGTCCCAGTAAAAATTTGACTACGGGGGGACATGGTGAGAGTTATGAAGGCAGGTGAGGGATGGGCATGAGAAGAGATGGTCCACGGTGATAGGGTCTTCATCTTCACAGTGTGTGCAGTTGAGAGGATAAAGGTGAGAGGCGTGTATGTCCAATCCTTAGGCGGGTGATGATAACTTCCTCGCGACGGGAGGAACGTTGGAATTGGTGTATAAGAATGTCCTTCTTTATAACGGAAGACTTATCCCTGCAATGAATTGAGGAATACAGAAAACGGCCTTGCCTGTGAGACCCGAAACATCAAAATTACTAGGTATAAAAAACCACTGAAGCTGGATGCGTGGAGTGAAATATCGCAATTTAAATTAAACCCAGAAGATGGGTCGGAACGGTGCGAGAGTATAATGGTAAGCCTAGAATGGCAAGGACAAAAAAATAAAAGTATACTGTAAGTAGGTGTACGCGTTACCACTGGCCAGAAATCGCAGGGTCACGGCCAATCTGTCCTGCGCCGAAATTGCAGCTCTCATGAAGGTGTTGTGCTTCGTTATTTTTGGTGCAACAAGTTGCAGTAAAAATTCAAGATCACTGCACGACATTTTCAAAAAATTATGATACTGACCCGTCATTTTCTCGAATTTCAAGTCGCGAACAGTTCGCCACCATTGTAGTCATTATACTTCTCAGTCTCTCGACTAGTATGTCGCGTCTCAGAGAGCCATTTTGAGGCTCTTTGGGTTTGCCGCACTCTTGTCGGCTAGATCTAGGGACTCACTCCCAAAATGACACACTGGATAAATACCGGTGTAATACGTCCCAGAATCACATATGCGGCCATTGTGTGGTGGGGCCGGGTCCACCTGGCCAAGGTCAGAGAGGAACTGGACCATCTACAAAGGTTCGCGTGCGTGATGACAACGGGGGAAATGAGAATGGTGCCGACTAAGGCACTGGAAAGGCTCCTAAACTTGCCACCACTTCACACTGCTACAGAAGTAGCTGCGATAATGGGAGCTTATCGTCTGGGCCAACCATACCTTCGGGCCCAAAAAATAAGCCGCAGAAGGATATGAGAGATGGCGGGGACGATGGACAAATGCTTTGGGATGCCGAAGGACAGAATCGCGATGGAACACTTCTTTGACAAGCCGTACCGTGCGCTGATACCCACACGGGAGGCTTGGGAAAAGAGGTGGCCAAGCATTCTAGGAAAAAAGGAGAATGTGTGCTTCGCAGATGCCTCTAAGAATGACCAAAGTGTAGGAATCGAAATCACGAATGCAAAAGGCGCTGACAACTATTCAATAGCACTGGGTGAGAGCGTCACTATCCTCCAAGCGAAGATAATGGCGATCACGGTGGCCACTGATAGAAGCCAGCAGAAGGACCTTATTAATAAGCAGATCGATATCTATACAGACCGTCAATCGGCTGTTGAGGCACTATCGTCACACCAAACTACATCCCTGGTGGTGGCGGAGTGTGTTAACAAATTATACACCCTTGCTCAGGAGAATCGTGTCATCATACTATGGACATCGGGCCACTGCGGCATAAAAGGGAACATGATAGCTGGCAAGCTAGCGAAGGAGGGCATAAAAAAGGAACTGACAACACTCAGACCGTGCCTTCCTGTAGCATACAGCGTCATAAAATCCACAGTCTAGGCTTGGATAAGTAAGCAGACGGAAAGGCACTGGAGGTTGGCTAGTGGCATGAAAGTCAGCAAAACACTGATAGGGGACGCCTCCAATAAGTATGCCAAATTTCTATTAGGGCTTGACAGGAAACATGCAAGGCTCATGGTCGGACTACTAACTGGTCATGGGGCCACAAAACACATGTGGTATAAAATAGGAGTGGTGAAAAGCGGCTCCTGTAGGTACTGTGGAGAAGAGGAAGAAACCTCGATCCATATCATATGTCAATGCCCAGCAATAGCTGGGACAAGACGCGAAGCAGTGGGACTAGAGCATCCCGCACCCAGTGAAGTCAAAGGGATAGAACTCAGTAAAATTCTCACTCTGGCTGTAAAAGTGCGGCTACTGAGCTGATCCTTCACAGCAACCTGAGGAATACTGCAATGGACTACAAAGTCTGAGAACTCGGTGCATATTGCGCCACCTCACACAAATGGGGGAAAAAAACGGGAAAAAATGTTGCGTCTCTCCACTTTTTTTCCTCGTGCGCTAATTTTTTCATTTCTGAGAAGGATTTACACTTTGTATCCATCATTATCTGTTCTTCATAGCTCATTTTTTGCCTTCGTTTTCAGTTTTTTCCCCCGCCGTTCCCTCTTGCAGTAATAACAATATCTCCTAGATGTCTTATATGTATTATGACCCATGATTCTAACTCTTCTCTTTACGATTATATTCCTAATTTCTCTTTTCCTTCCTATTCGCCTCAATTGGATTCGTTCGTCTGGACACAGCTTAATAAATTGTACCTATAGTGCACTTAGTATCTTCATTTTGTGCACCCCCTAGGTGCCTCAATTTTTATACCAGAGTTGAAGAACATTACAGTCGAGTTAAGCGATTTCCAAAACTCAAGAAAATGGCATGCTTCAGGGTAGCCGTCATTTTCGAACATTTCCACCGGGACCCCCTCCCTCAAAATCAGTTTCAATAAAATATTAAGATATTCTGCAAAGTTTCAATTTTATCGGCTAAGAGGAAAACGTACCACCTCCATTCTCATTCTTATGACAAGATACACACACGTAGTTCTGATATTTTTACTCAGAAAAATGGAAGTAATTAACATGCCAGCTGACCATACACGAGTAACTCGGCGCAACAGAAAAAAATGTCAAGAATTCTACGCTTTCTTCCATAAGATCTGTAGTAATGAATGTTAGTATAGACGATCACTTTGAACCTCTCTCCGTTAATGACATTTTTGAGAGGGTTACGAGAAAAGAGTAAAAAACTTTTCTGATGAATAATCCAGCGAGGGTCATAATTTGTCCTTCATTATCGATAGAAGCACCCGACAAATCTTTATCACCCATTATCAGTTTCCGGTTAGCTTTATCCTATCAGTTTTACACATTTCTTATTTCATACTTAACATAATGATTCATTGTCCATAACTCGGACACACTAGTACAAGATAAACCATCAAACGCCTACGCTTCTGTTTCTAACTTTCATTAAAATTTGCATATTAGCGTTCCACAATGTTCTACTCATACTCATAATGGAGCTTCCTAAACCACCATCTGAAATTCTAGTTTTTTTGCAATAAAGAATTAAAAAACTCATTCAGGAATCAACTAGGAACTAGTCAACACATAATTTCAACCCAAAAATTTATCCACAACCATTTTACAGCATGCTGTAGCACATATTTCTTGAGCAATTTTTTGGATGTTTATCATCTCAGTCAACACATTAACGTACGGTATACACAGGTAAATATTATATAAATCGCCTGAGGTCCAGAACAAAATTTGATACAGGAAAACAATCAAAAAATATCGATAATAATCCAAAATTCAGCAGTGTGTAGTGTATATCTTGATTTCGTATAGTAATAACAATTCTCGGTACCATATTTCAAACCAGTTGGTTCCAGTTCGTCACAAGTTATAGTAAACCGGTAATTACAAGTTAGAAACCCTACGGCAATTTATTCTCCATTCAAATACTGAATATTTAACATATTGAAATCATATTTCATTCGACGTATCTAGACAAGAAAAAAAAGAAGAAAAAAAGAGAATGAAGAAAGATTACGCACAATAAATATGTAGATGATTTTTTGCAACCTAATTTCACTATTTCTGTTACAATATTATATCCATAAGTTCAGTCACAGATCACCAACTGTATTTTTAGTTGATACTGCTGATTCTTTTCTCGAAAAGATGAATTCAGGTAAAATACGGTAATTTAAATAATTTAAAAACCAGCACCGTATACTTCAAACAGTCTTTCACTGACAACTCGACTCTACAAATTCACGAATTTATTTTTTCAACCTTTCCCGAAATTGCTTTAAAATCCATATATGGTTACTTTCCTCGACAAATTCTTCTCAGATACAAATATCCAGAACCGAAATTCGGCATGAGAGGAGTAGCCGAAGAAAATGTTGGAAAACTGAAGTAACACTGCATTTCTGTTTTTTGGAGTTTCATTACTTCAGGAGAGGAGATGAGAATCATGTCTAAAGATAAACGAACGAATATTAAAAAAAAACAAAAAAAAACGGAAGTGGAACGACATATGTATACGTTGCTACCCCTCTCCCCACACACAAACTTTTGAATGACTGAGGAGAAGATATGAGCAGATTCTGTGAAATTAAAATAAACCAAATACAAAAAGCATTGCAGCATTTACGACTTCAAAAACGAGGGTGTTGTCAAGATTGATGTCTGAATGACTGGAGGGCGAGAAGTAGGAGGAAACAAAAGATACACTCTGAAATCATTCAACAAATTAAAACACTATAGGAGCAAATTATCAATAACACCTCTGACTACAGAATTCTAAAATTAAGCGGGAGTGGGACCGCCTATATTATGAAACTCATAATTTCAATAAGCAGACGAAAAAATTCAACACCCGACGTACAGGGTTCTGCAATAAATTTGAAGAAGCCAGGGGTGTCTTATTGATTACATAAACAGATACTATCATCCCTTTAGGAAACGTACACATGGAAATCCATCTATTCGTGTTCTTTAATTTTCAACTTGAGTCAGACCAACATCTATTTAGCGAATCTTAAACCCTAAAAATTAATCTCCATATTGAATCAGAAGATTTTTTCCATTTTCAGCTTCCCGCACTGGTACCTCAGTTTCTACGACAGGCTGAAATAGACGTTGAAATTAAACTGAGCGACATTCATACCCAGAGGAATGCGAACTTTAATCTCCAGCCCTCACCAACTCTATCACCCTAGGTCGTTCAATTTTCATTCGAGGTAACGATTAATGTTGAAAATGAATCAAGAGACGCTCGAAATCTAAGAAAGAATATCCATATTATATTTCATCCATAGGGTTAGGATTTTTATGCGCTAAAAATAGCAAAAAAAGCGCTTATAATAAGCGGTTAAAATCTGGAGAAAAAAAAAACAAACATAAATATGCGCTATAAAATTGTAAAAGTATAAATAAGTGCAATGAAAATATATGCCATCATGGGTATCAAAATGCAGGCAGGCATTTTCAAAGAGCTTTCAAAAACCCTATCGATTCGTACATACAGCGAATCTAGAAGAAACGTAGAGCAGAAAAAAGTCAAAATATTAATTTATTTTTGTTAATAAGTATGTATAAATAAATCAATTATTAATACTCTTTCAAAATCTTACAATTGTCAATCAATTTATGCTTTGAAAAATGCTGCTCTAGTCTCTAATTTTTCAGTCCAGAGCCGACCCTCTTCCAGCAGCTGACCGCTTGTTTAAACTTTGAAAAAAAACAAAAAACTGAAAATATCAAAAATCTCATATTCTTGGTTTTTCTCACCATTGGCCGATTTTTGCTCTTTCTTTTTCAAAAAGAAAAAAAAAACAAAAAAAAACACTAACTCAAAATATGCGAAAATATGCGCTATAAACGTTCACCATTCGTCTTAGAATTGCATGAAATCTGAAAAAAAAAATTGCGATAAGCGGTATCTGGTGCAGCAGGAAAAAAATATGCGGTATCATATAAATCCTAGCCCTATTCATCAAGTATGAGAACCCTCTTCCTCGGTTAGCGATCCAATTTTCGTCTAAAAAATTGCGATGCCTGTGTTCAACTTGACATTTCCGGTGTCCCGAGAAGCATACCAATTTTTCAAGAACCATTTGGCAAGCTGATTTAGAATCCGTTGGCCAATCTTCGAACTAGCCTTCAGTATAGTTCTTGAAATGCTTTGCTCCCAGTGGTTAAATTTGTTCCTTTTGCTTTCAAAAGCATCAGCCAGACTTTATTTTAAATCAAACATTTCGAGGAGTCCCGTCGGGAGGGGGGGAAGAGTCAAATTTAACATAGGATTCCCCAAAAGAAAAGCTGCAATTTTGCTTTGAAAATTTCTAACAGTAAATTCTGTTTTACCATGAAAAATCGTTTCCATAAGTGTACAGATTGAGTGACGATCGAAAATTTTACGTCTTAAGTCTTAAGTGAATGGCCTTTTTGTATTTCGTGTTACAAGTACACTTTTTCACACATATGTAGTACATTAATGCTCACAGAAAGTGTATACAGGTATGAAAATGATACTTGTCGTCTACTTGGTTTTCAGGTGTACTGAACCCCTTTAGGAAATTGTTATGCTCCTAACTCCCATCATAAAAGCTCCACCAAAGGGGCGAAGCCTTTGAATTACAGATACTACTGTCAAACATATCGGAAATTGCGTTTTGGGGGTAACTAAATCCGTTATTACGGCTATTTATTATGGTCCATAGGGAGTAGGGACGTGCAAATTTAGAAATTATGGAACACAGCTCCAAGCAGATCAACAATTGGGTTTCTGCACTCGCCGACTTCCTCTTTGAAGTCAATTCCTCAGAAACCACGACAAATAAAGGTCCACGGGTGGCTGAGACGTAAGAAATTTAAAAGTGTCTAATCAGTCACCATAGAGGTCAGTCATTATAGAAGATATTTATGGCGTCACTACATAGCTAGTCCTAGAAACTTTGCAGAACAAGAAACACCTTTATGCATACATGGAGTTTTTTTGGCCACACTCATGAGGTACTGGTAGGAACAAACAGCATATCAGAGGTTTTTTGTAACACATAGCAGTCTGTTTTTAAATCAGACCTGTTCATAGGAAGTTTCATTTCCCTGGTAGTGCTCACCGTACAAAACAGTGGAAGTACGCACGATGCACGTAGTTGATTTTGGAGATCATTGCGTCTTGAAACTACATACTTTCAAAGCCAGCCATTCAAAGGTGATTTTAACCAGAGATCTCGCATATAGGTTGAAAACGGGCCATACGATATGCATCATGCGAATATTCGAAAAACGTGCTATATTCAGCCGTTCGCTGTTCGGTGGTTTGTCAGGCCCAAACCACGCACAGAGGAGAAATACCGCGCGACAGGTTACTATACGGAAATTCAGCAGACCGAGGTGTTTCGTAACACGACCAACATAACACTCTGCCAGAAATAACCCAACCTCTGGTTGATATTTATTAGAAACGCGTGACCCAATCGCGAAAACATGATTAAAATTAAGAACGTCCGTTGTAGTCCAGGTAAAAAGAAAGTGCAATAGAAGCATCACGATAGGATACAACGAAGACACATAACATACATTCATGCCAATGTAACATCAGAGTGGTCCTTATATTTGAATTTTTTTCCGATCAGTGGCACGGTCTCGGAAAGTATTCCACGTGATGAGAAAATAATTCCTCGAAAGTTCGAGCAAGACCGAACAATCTTGCCCGGTAGCACCTTGGAGTCAGAGTTGCAAATTTTTGGTCTAAATCTGTGATATGAAGCAAGAAAACATTAGAAATCGAAAAATGAGGTTCGAAAAGGTTCTGCCATAGAGGGCACTAGAAGAAGCAATAAATCTGACAAGGAAGAGAATAGGTACTCAAATAACAGAAAAGAGGAAACTATGGATGAAAAGTGAAATATTAGAGTTAATGGAAGAAAGAAGAAAGTATAAACAAGCCAATGATAGAGAAAGTAAGTAAAATATAAAACTTTAAGAAATCAAAAAAATAGAAAATGTAAGAGGGTAAACGAAAAATGGATTAATCAGAACTGTGAGTAAAATGAGGAGCAAATGAAAGCAGGAACATCGATGGGGCATATAACAAAGTAAAAAGATATTTCGGAAAAAGAAAAACGAGAACAAATAATTCAAAATAATTCAACAAATGAAAAAGGAAACTTGTGAGACTCTAAGACAGACAAACTAAAAAGATGGGTGAGATACCCTGAAGAACTGTAAAAGAATGGAGCAGGTATAAGTAAGTATATGGAAAGAGAAGACAGTATGGAAGATGAAGAAAGGTGAGATCCTATTTTGAGATTGCAATTTGATAAGGCTGTGAAAGAAATGAAAGCAGGTAAAGCATAAGGAGTTGAGGAAATGGCTACCGAGTAATTTGAAGAATGCAGAAGTAGTTATGAAAAATTAATATGAATCAATTCGCAGAATGTATAAGGAAAGAGAAATGCCAATAAATTTCCAGAAAAACAAATTATGATGCTTAAAATAGCAGGAGCAAGCAAACGTGAAGATGATCGTGCTACACGTTTGCTTTCGGGAGTATTAAAGATTCTAGTAAGGATAATAAACAAAATAATACAAAATAAAACGGAAGAAAGGGACGAGAAGATCACTTTGGATTCAGAAAATGTAGAAGAACTGAGGAAGCAATTTTATGTTTGAAGCTTTTCTTAGGGGGAAAAAAAAAAGACTGAAAAAAGGTTTAGATTCATATGTAACATTTGTAGATTTTCCCTCCGGTCACTGACGCGATGCTCGAAAGGGTAGTTCCTGTGGCCGGGGGTGCGGTGTCATAGAGGCCACTTTGGCATGCGTGCATCGCCATACGTCTCACCACACCATTATTAACATTTGTAGATTTAGAAAAAGCTTTCATAATATTGTTTCGTCAAAAATATTTTAAATATTGACGGAGATAGGAAAGAGAGAATAGTAATATGGAACTTATACGAGAATCAAAAGGCTCAAATACAAACAGAAACTGAAATGAGAGAAGTAAAAATTCAAGAAGGAGTGAAACAAGATTGCTGTTTGTCACTAGTACTGTTTAACCCAAAGCTTCTCAACTGGGGGTCCCTGAGCCTGTTGTAGGGGGTCCACGAAAAGTAAAAAATTCAAAAGAAGAAAGGACAATGTCAGGCGAGATTGAAGTGTACATATGGAAAGAGAGATTTTTCATGTACAAGCATGAATGTTTGCTATTGGCTTTCAAAAAAATGATCTGCGTCATTTTGGCTTCAAGTTATGAATGCCAGTGATTATGCCGAGTTAGGAAGATCGCAGTTCTTATTTTCTATCGTTTTCCACAATTTACCTATGTGAAGTCGGATTTTCTGCATTGACAGCTATTCAGATGAAACCTCGAAACTGCCTCAATGCAAACTCAGATCTACGTGTGGCAGTTTCGCTGCTATATCCACACTCAGACGAGCTTGTATCATCCTACGAACAGCAACGGGCGCACCAACATTTTTTTTTGAATGTTTTTACAAAATTTTGATTCTTTATTAATTGTAACCCATTTTTTGTAAATGCACTTATCATTACATACAGCTGTAGAAGAATGGTCGTGGCTGAAATTTTTTTCCAAAGTTGAGGAAGTCCGCAGAAAATCAGAATTATTCCAGAGGGGTCTGTGTGCTCTTAAATATTTTTGCTAATGACCAATATGCCCTCCATGTCTGTCTTTTCCTGATTTCGATTTCCTTATCCATTTTGTTCTTGAATGACATGATTTGGCTTAAATAGGTATACTCTTCTACTTTCTCTAGTTCCCTGTTTCCCATGAATACCCTACCTTCCTCTACGTTCGACATATATTTTGTTTTGTCAGTATTTATCTCTAAACCCGCCTTCTTACTTGCTTCCTCAAGCTCTGTGCACATTCTCTGTATATCCTCAACTTTTGCCGCTATCAGTACTATATCGTCCGCGAATCTTAAATGGTTTAAATATTGTCCCTGTATCTTCAAGCCTATATCTGATATTTTCCATTAATTTTCAGTTTCAGTAGTCAGAAGCAAACTTAGTAATATACTTATTTGACGGTTAGGCCCGTGTGCACGGGGGATGTCCATCCTTCTCCCAGAGGAGAGCTTTGAAATACAATTTTCAGAATATCCTGAACTCCATGATGAGGGGAAAATTTCAATCAAGCTAAGCCTGATTTAAATTTTATAGTACTTTTCCTCTCTTCTTCGTTTCACTAAACGACTTCAGGTACTTTACTGTTTGTTTTTACTTGACTTAAACAACTTAGAAATGTATGCCTGTAATCTTATAATGTAATACATCATATTTTATGCACACCAATTTGTTAATAGTGTTCTTAGTAGAATTTTTTTTAAATAGAAAACTTGAAAATCCCCTTCCTCCTTCCACTAGTAAATCCTACGTACGGGCCTGTTGACGCTGCAACATGCAAATCTGAATATTTCACGTCTCAGCTCCCTATATAAATTATTATGGGTAAAAATTCCTATTCGCGTTTCTCATCAGAGCCGCTCTCACGTGGAAAATTCGTGAAGCTTGGACGAAAGGGTGATCAAATTGATAAGCCTCATTCACATAACACGGCGCACTTCTTTAAGCTCCTTTTTTTCCCCCAGAAAATTCAAATGAATACCTATTTTAGAAACATTAAAAATTGGTAGAGTAAACTTCACTCTACCTTCTGTATATTTCACTTTTTAAAATTCATGAAAAAGCAGCGAGAATAAAGCTTCTGAAAATAGGCCCTGGGTTATTCAAATTGAGCTTGTGTACATTGATCACCATCTTGTCCTCGTACTTCAGTCCCCTGTGGACCATTATAAATGAGGGTTACCGTTAAAGTAACCTCACAAATGAATTTAGCGACCTCCGAAAATCCGACTTCCGATGTAATTAGGGCCAGTATTTTTAACCAAGTTTTATAATACTGGCCTTTAAAAGGAATCATCTGTATTCTTCAGGTTTCGACCACTAGTACTGTGTATAGCTTTTAATATGGAGGAGAAGAGCAAGCTAACTTCCAAAATAAATTGAATTCATTCAAAAACCAAACAGACAGATTTCTTTTATTTCTGTGTACGATAAAAAATATGAAGTTCACACTTCTCAAAAAATGAAACTAAGTGCATTAAGCTCTGGAAATTTTTTGCTCCAAATTCAGCGTAGGTAATCTATTGTTACAATAATAAGAACACATTTTTCGATTTAAAACAGTTTTGTTCAGCGTAACTTGACTTTTAGGATCTTGTGGAATCCAACAACGCAGATTTTCTCATGTGAAAACCTACATTAAGCCTCACCCCATGTTAAATAAGCCCTTAATATTTTTCCATTTCAAAAATTTGTGTTCAATGGTGGGAGGGTGGGGGGTGGGGGTGGAATACCACCTAGAACAAATTTAGCCAGTGAGAGTAAGACATTTCGAGAAAAAAATGTTTCTCAAACCACTCTACGGAGGCGGTGTTCAAGCTCTCTTCCTTGCTACGGTCCATCTTCTTGCTAAATTTTTTTTTTTCTAAGTATAAATATAACACTTAGTACAAGCCTCGCAAAATCAAAAATCAGCTTTATTGGGGGAGGGGGAATAGAGCATACAACACCCTTTTAACCCTTAAAATCTTCAGTATTTATCGCGTCAATCGTAAATCGTATCAAAATTTTGATAGCTTCCAGCAAGTTGATTTTTTGCGAGTAACATGTTCCGTAACTACCCTTCATTTTCGTAAGACTTACAGTTAAGGAAACTTTGAGGAAGTACGGGTCAGTTGTCTAGTGCGTCGCTACAAGGAGAAAGTACAAATGAATATGTATTAGAGTCCTACACGCGTGGAATGTTTTCACCATTACATATTAGGTATTATTTTATGATACTTTTGCTCTTGAATACAACTAAAAAATTATGTTTCCCCCCAGTATTTAATGAAAGAATTTTGAACTTTCTTAACAGTTACTTTTTTTGTCTTTCATACAGGCACCTGAATCACCTGTATTGTTTCAAATTTGGGGGTCTGAGTGCGGTCGAATCCGAAACCTGAAGCGATATTCGCAGTCAGCAACCCAAAGGATCCCTACTTCGATGTTTCAATCTAAAATTCCAAGATTATTAGCACGTAAGAACCTCCTCAAGTAAAAATGTTTTCGGCTAAACTGAAAACACTGGACCTTCGTCGGATTTCAATCCGACTTCCCGGTCTTCAGAAATTCAGATGAGCGCATTTTGTGAAACACCCTGCATAATAACATATCAACACTGGACAGGTGAAAAATCTCAGAAATTCATTACGAGGTATGGCGTTCATCTGAATCATTGGCGAGGGGGGTGGGGGTACACAAAGCCAAAAAGTAATAACTGCGGCGCAGAATACTGATAATAATTCATTTCTAACATTACCTATTACAGGCCTAATTTTCTACACGAAAACGATGACTAGACACGAACTTTCGACATTTCGGCTGAATCATTATACTACTCGACCTTTAAACGAGTGGGTTCCAAGGATACTCGCTTTTAAGACGATTCGAGTGCGCCCGTCCACCAAGAAAATGACAAAAAATCGAATAACAATCTGACGTAATTGATTAAACGAATAAAAATAATGAAACCCAGTATACTATGCGCAGCAAAGGTGTAAAATTTTTCTTTTGTTTGCGACTTGATTTTCACACTCGCCACTCAAGTTCGAAGAGAACGCCTCGAAAAACTTACTTTCGATTAAATTCGTGTATTTGTAAATGCACAAATACATACACTACGAGTACGTAAGTCATTACCCGGCGCAGACGGAATCATGAAGCAAACCACCTCGGAAACGAAATTCTGTATAATTTCTTCTGAATTATTGTCATTTTATGTGTCACGGAAACAGGTTGTTATATACCAGAAATTACAACTCGTCGAGGTAAAATGTAATAAACGAGTACAGAGGAGTGCCGAGGTGGGCAAGACGTTGCAGGTTTTCCTTTTCGATATATATGGGGGAGGAGGGGGGACAAGAGAACGCTTTCCGCTAACGTTACTTTGATGTGCATTCACTGTCCGAGTTGAATTGAACATCAATTGAAATATGCAGCAATTTACACGGTTTCAAAATTTCTGAAGCCTGTTACTCCCGATCTGAGTAATCTAGGGTCAGAGTGTCTAGCAAATACAAATCTGTGAAATTCGTAACTTTTTAATGACCTTTTTATGACTTTTTTCATCGACTCAGTACTCACGTTAGGAGTATTAAATTGCAAAAACAAAAACTAATTTTGACGTTTCAGTGATACTAGCTCAATTTTTTCTTCTGCTAGTATTCTGGAGTTCACATTTAAAAAGGAAAATGATAAAAATTAATTTTTTCCGAATTTGGAGAGAATTTATGATTTTTTTAAGGAAAATCAAATTGAATATTATATAATTAAATTCATGACTTTTTCATAGCTTTCATGACTGGCAGACACCACGAGGGTTGGATTTTGTTTGGCCAAATTGACAATGAATAGGACTGAATACTCAAAGTACGCCAGGGAAGGAATTTAGTTTCTGCAAAGGCGGAGTCAAACAAGTAGGTATATCTTGAATGTAAAGGGAAGGCGCTACCCAACAGAATGCTCGTTCTTCCTGAAAGGGTTAGCAGAGTGAGGGAGGAAACTGAATTATGGGGAAGGGGCTTCTGACGGTCTTGAGAGATTTGAGGAAAAATTAAATTGTTCAAAAGGAAGAAGGGTGGTTCAGGAAGTTTCGGGGGAGGAAGTTTGAGATTCTCGAAACCTGCATTCTCGGAAGGAAGCTTCAGGTGGGTCATGAGAGATTTGACGGAAAATTAAATTTTTCAAGGGGAGGGATCAGGAAGTTTTGGGGAAGTTAGATCAAGCCTCCCAAGACCTAAATTCTCAGGGAAGGGGCGGACTTCAGGCGATCTCGAAGAACTTAACAGGGTGTCTACCAAATACAAATTTGTGAAATTCATGACTTTTTCATGACCTTTCCACAGCTTTTTTTGTGGACTCACAATACTCATGTTAAGGGTCTTCAACTGCGAAAATTAAAAACTAATTTTGATACTAGTTCAATTTTCTCCTTTACTTTATTTGGAGTTCACATTTAAAAAGGAAGATGGTAAAATAATACATTTAAGGAAATGTACATTAAAAATTCATTGTTGTTTTTCAATGAGAGAATGAAAATGAAATAATATTAATGAATGTATTGTAGGCAGTTTATGAATGCGAACTAATTAAAGAATAATATCAAGAAGACAGGAACAACTGAAGTATGCAAATATTTTTTACAATTGAATAATAGGAATAAAATATAACATATTATGACTAAAAAATAGATAAGCTCTTTTTTTCTGTTTTCCAGAAGAATTTGGGGAGAATTTATAATTTCCGAGAAAAAGCAAATTAAATATACAAGTCAATTTATGACTAGACAACTGGACACCCTGTTTATAACATTCGAGGAAGTTTAGGAGGAGACGGTAGTTTGAGCTCCTTCAAGACCCACTGACGTCCGAGTTCCCATCAAAATTATCAATTCTGAGAGATCAAGATTTTCACAAGACCATTCCCTCTAAGATTTGAACGGTGCCTTCCAATTTCTATGTTAATTATTTATGACAATAACTGATCGTAAGTATAAAAAGGAATCATACAGCGAATTCTTATGAGTCGATGTTATCAAAACTACGCTCCTTATTGCCCAATTAAGAACTGTTTTCCTTCATTATTAGATTTACGTCTACAGGAGAGCCACTTAATGATTTTCCCTGACTTTTTTCGGTTTTCCAGACCAATTTTCCAAATTTTCCCAGATATTTTTTCAGCTATAGTACTGTACAGCTTTGAGAAACTATTTGACACCAAATTTGATATTCAGTGAGTATTATGAAAACTGAGATTACTTCAGGTTTCTATACGAATGAAAACTGAACAACTACAATCCCTTAATTTTTAACAAAATCAGGAAGTTTTCAAAAAGTTTCCTAATTTTGATCAAAATTATTTCATTTCTCAGACCCTTTCCTGACTTTTCCCGGTTTTCGAGAAAGTGACTACCTATAGGACTACAGAGTGTCACTTAGTTATACATGTGATTTGATTTCGTTTCTTTATTCAATTTTAGAATCAATTTGGCCAGTCTACTCCCTCCTCCCTTCAAGTAGGAATTTTAAATTAAAATTGATGTCATATTTTCTACACATGTTGAAATTTTGTACCGTTTGGCGTTGGCATACTCAAATTTTGTACTCATCCATCTCTCGAGATATCACCGAATTATTTAGTACTCACCCTTCCAAGATATCGAATTTATTTAATAATGGACAAATGCAACCTCTCTACCCAGTCAGACCATCGCACCTCACTACCAGTAGTGTTTTCAAATCAAAACTAATTTTATATTTTTAAAACATTTGGTACCATTCTGCGCTCACATACCCAAATTTTGTACTCACCCTCCTTCCGAGATATCAGCAAATTTAGTTGATGGAGAGACGTGAACCCCCTACTCAAGCTAGACTTTGAATCCACATTGATACCGTAATTTCGTACGTATCTCTCTATACATTGAGGACTTGATCTCCCCAACTCCTATCCAAAAAAGTTCATTCAATAAGATGCAATGACATCATCCACTATCATTAAATCTGATATCCTTTTATGTCGGTCTTATTGTGCATTTATTATTCTTATTATATCTTATTACGTTTTTGCTGATAAGACTTGATGACATAAGCAACGATACTATGCCAGACTTCGTCTTCATTACATCTAGTATGTCTCTACTATGTTCCGTCAAGTCTTCAAAATGCCTATATTTTGTTTTTATTATAAACTATAACTTTATTGTGTCTCAGTAAGTTTTTATTATTCATTTTGAACACGCATTTTCAAATTTTGCACTCAACCCTCTCTCAAGATGGGCTTCCCGAAGTTACAATTTTAGGCTGAAATTGGCATCTTAATTTTGTACCAATTTATTCTAATTTGTATTCGGCAACCCATTCCTGAGATATTATCAAATGCTATTAAAGGAAAGAGGGAATAGGAGAAATCCCCCTCCCCCTTCAGGAGAAATTTTGGACTGAAATTTGTGTCACAGTTTTGTACCTTTCAAACAGAGAGAGAAGAGTGTTTACCCAGCCGCCATAAAATTTGCCTATATCTCGGAAAGGGATTGAGTACAAAATTCGGGAATGCAAGTACGAAATGGCACAAAATAAGTAAATTATTATGACATTAATTTCAATTTAAATTTTACCTGGAGACGAGAATTTTCCTTCAGTTGAATTTGTTAATATTTTGGAAGGGAAACGAGCGAATACAAAATGATACAGGAATAATACAAAATAGTGGTACTAATGTTGACACGACATTCCAACTTGGGAGTGGAGGAAAGTAGCATTTTTTCAACCCTTCCCTGTTCTTTAACTGGATTAGCCAATATCTCTGGAGGGTGTGAGTACAAAATTATTGAATGCTATAAAGAAATGGAACAGAAGAAGTATAAAAGCCGACATCAATATTGATTTCAACATGTCAGGGGATGGACTAACGAAAAGTAGCTATAGGAATAATGAGCAGACTATTGCTCTGCTAGATGGAAAGTAAAAGGTGGTGTCTATAGAACTCAAACATTAAAAATGAGAGATTATTGAAAGGCTTGTGGTTTAGTTTAGCAGGGTTAATTTTTAACAACATAAACTAAATGGTGCGGATAGGAAATTTGGGATGATAATCAATTATTGTTCATGGTTTTTAACTAGACATATTTGATAAAAATAACTTCTGAATTTTTACGTGTATTTCTTTCGCAACTGAGGCCTTTTGGAGAACTGGAAATTTTTTCTGAGAAAGGGAGACTTGTGAACTTAGGAGACACGTAAATAGATCTTGCAAACTCCTGAAAATTCAAGTTCGTCTGAATACACAGGCGCCTCCCCTCTTCCTACTGGATTTTAACAGATTCAACAAAAAAAAAATCAGTTCCTGAGGGGTATTAAAATTTTGTGTTCATAGATTTCAATATTTAATATACAATAACTGGATGAGCAATATGAGTCACCTGAGTGCGAAAGGGGCGCTTCAAAAAAAGAGGCGAAGATTAAAAATGAACTTTAAAATTGGAATCTATTTTCTGGTTCTCTAAGATGCTAGATTCGATTCTGAGAATATCTGCTTTGTTTTGATGCTCTACTGCCACTGGAAACGGTCGCCACCAAATAATAACAATTATTCGGAGATGTTATTCAATTTACAAGATTTCATGGTCTGAGCGTAGTTTCCTGATCCGGCCCCAGAGATAGCAGTGAAATGGGTCGTAGCCATAACACAGTCAATTATTCGACAAGCAATCTGGTTCACTATCTCAAGAAACTGACTATTATTTGACTGCAGCTCCATTTCAAGGTATCTCAAGAAGCCGGATTCAAAATATATTCTTTCCAATTTGAATTGTGCGATCTTAAAAAACTGAAAAACGAAATCAATCTCAAATTTCATCTCTTCCCATTCTTCTCTGTTTAAGACCGACCCCTCCTCAATCCATAAATTGGATGTACTACCGTAACTTTAGCCACCGTCAAATTACTTACTGAATCTGTGAGAGGAATTGTAACTTAAGTTCAGACTAGATTTTTTCTTATCACAACTGTTAAAATTCAATGAATTTTTCCAGAAAAGGCGGGGTAGGGAGTCGATACGTCACAGATTATTCGACGTTCAAGGGTTCAGGATTTTATATTTTTCTATTAAACTGACCAATCGGACGTTCAGAAATAAGTGGCCTCCCATTGCATCAGCTTCAATTAAAGTCTTACTCCAATCCTGCGAAAATCAAAATGTTTACCAACATAAAGGAGGTCATAACTTCTGCCCACAAATAAAGTACGAGTACAATCATGTTATGTGTGGCCATGAGTATATATTTTCAATACACGCATTATGAAATTATTCAGAAATAGTTTATCGTGATGTAAGTGTCTCCCTGTCCAATAGCATAATATATCGAAGGAAAGTTTTTACGGAGAAAAATGCAAAATTCGCCAGAGAGTTGGAAAAACAAACTAAATGTCTTACACAGTCTCAAATTTTCCAACTGAGGATCACTGATTGTTCAACCAAAGCGAACTGCCAAAGTTTTGTAAAGGAAGCAGTCACCGTTGGTGCACTCCTGCCCATGTTCCCAAGATCGAGGCTTTCTTGAAATTCGGTCTTTGAGTCAAAATCAAATTAAATCAAAAATGGCCTTTATTTTTATTAATATTATTATTATTATTATTTTCTCAGTCTAAGATCCAAAATATAAAAATATATAGCCTACCAGATAGGTCAAGTTGCCTTCTGTTGGGCAAAGGCCTCCCTTAGGCGATCCCGTTCCCCCTGTTTTGCGCGATTCTTTGGTATGGCCCGTGGCCAAATAGTTTATCAATTTCGTCCCTCCACCTTGTCTTGTGTTTTCTCCTTTTCTTCTCCCATTTATACACCAAACGGTGCCTATTTTTGCCCATCTCCTCTTTTCCATCCTGGCTACGTGACCAGCCCAGGATTTCAGCTCCCTTATGGCGTGAATGAAGTTGATATTGTATGCACTTCAATCTTGATTTTATTTTCGATAACTTGATTTTGTCTTTCCTCCTTACACCCAGAAGTGCTCTTTCTATATATTATTTTGATGTATTGTAATTTTTTTTATTTCCGTTTTTGTGAGCGATCAGGTCTGGCACCCATATGACAGAGTGGGGAAGACGCAGCCGTTCAAAATTTGCCCTTTATGTTGTAATGAAAAATTTCCCTTGAGTATATTCTTTAGAGACCAAAATTTTTTCCAAGAGCAGGCTATTCTTGCGTCTGATTCCGAGTTATTGTTTTTGTTAAAGGTAATCATTTGCCCGAAACATTTGATTTCGTTCACTATCTCGATTTTTTTCTGATTAATAACCAGCAATTCTCCATTTAAAAAAATGGTCTTTGAGTATGGAGGAGCTTCAGTATCGTGTATCAGTTTGACACGCAAATTATGGATCGTTTACCAGCGGCATAGATAAGTATCACAATGATACGTAGCCTATAGAGTAAGTTACAAAGTTCCCTTCCTAATTTTTGAGAAATTGGTTTAATGCACCGCCAAATATGGTAAGGTCTATTTCTTTCCACGCAAATAATTTTCTCCCCTTTTATAAGGGGCTGCCAGGTACCACCAAATTAGAAATGTCAAAGGGAGAAATATCGAACGAAGTTTCTAAATAGAGGTTCACTGGGTCACTGATTTGAATATCCAATCAGATTAATTCGGCACAGATCTAAATTTCATTTCACAAACAAGTCAAATTAATTTGATTGGAAAAATCAAATAAAGTACCAAAATAGAGTGGTTTCGGATGTACTACAATTAGTACACATCACACGGTTGTCTTATTGTATCAGGTAAACGAACGACCCGAATATTATCCGACAGGCAACCTTCGGCAGAAGTCCATAATATCTCGAACCTCGAACCAAAATAAGAATTTTGATAGAATACAAACTGCATTCCGTCTGAAAATTGATCCTGGTACAGAAAAGGTAACCGACCCCTGCTGAAAGTGATCGCGATAAGAAGGTTAAAAAAAGAAGTTCATGGATCACCATACAAGTTTTGCAAATGGCCTCGAAGTTGGATGCTAACAAGTCTGATTGTGGTCATAGCATACGGGCGGATTAAAAGGATTGCCGTGCGTGTACTCGATCCGTAAAAAAATTCTTTTCGGAAGACCCGTTCTTTACGTTTATCGCACCTGAAAATTCATGAGGTTTTTGCTGTAATTCAAATAGGTTTTTTTGACGAGTTCTCTGATTCATAATATTATTTATACTTTCACAAAGTAAATGGAATATTTTTTCACTTCAAGCTATATTGTAACGGTATACTCGGTGGAGCGTATGACGATGCATGCATGCCAAAGTGGCTCCCCAAACACCGCACCTCTGGCCCCGGAAACTACCCTTTCGAGTATTGCATCAGTGACCAGAGGGCTATTGTAACGGGACGGGTATGAACATAAGGAAACGAGTTAAGGTGTAGCCGACATTTCTTCAGTTCTCAGACATCGATGAGGAAGACTATAAATGTAACAAATTCTACATTTTCCGCCATGATCGTTCTGGGATTTTTTGAACCCTCATCCCCGAATGATGTTTGGGATGGAATTACGAAAACTTTGTAAAAGACTTTCTTACGTAAAATTCAACGAGCACAATTCGGACAATTCAATTATGTAAATAGAAAGTTGGCTTAGGGGGAGATCGAAGAGATTTTAGCTGGAAAAAGTAATGGCGGGCTAAAATATTTCGCGGTTTTTTAATAATATGACAAGTAAAAATTTCAGTATTTTCAGAACGGCCGCGTTCGCACAAATTTGAATGAATATGTATACTGAAGACTGCGTGAATTTTGGGAAATAAAAGTATGGAACGTGCGGCAAAATCAAAACCTAAATAATTTCAAATCATGATTCTAAAATCAAAACATCATTTTAAGAAATGCAAAAATTATTCTTAAAATCGAGCAAGTTGGAAAAACTGAAATTTCAAAACTAAAGATACTAATATTAAAGTACGGATAACATAATATTGAACTAATTTTGAAACCCTCGATTTTCACGATTTTGAGATTGCAGTTAAATTATTTTAAATTTTATGATTTTTTATTTTGCCCATCTGTGACCTTAAATCTTCTCAGCTAATATTTTCAACGTGTTTTTCTGTCTCGGGGAGGGGGAGAACCCTGACATCCCCCATTTAGGATACTGGGGTAATTCCATTTCCTTGTATTCTCGAAACTGACGAGAAAAACCTATTTATCCATGGCATGTATAGCCTCCTTGGGAAGAATTCTCCACTAGGATCATTGAAAACTTTTGATATGTTGATTAGGGGGCCAACCTACAGAAGTGATGGCCAGCGAACAAACGTTCATTAATAAATGCTAAGCATTTCTAAGAAATTTTGATCAAATGGCCCGCGAAGAAATAGTCAATATGAAAAATGCTCGGGGTTTCGGATTATTTATGCTCGAGAAATTTGGAGAAGGCCGAAAATTATTTTACTCGTATAGAACTTTTCAATCTTTTGAAGACAGTCAGAGGATTTGAAGGGATTAAGCTCCCTCCTTCATATCTGCGTTTATGTCAATTGCTATGGAGATGAAAACATTAAAATTATTTATTTTATTGATTTTACAGCACATTGGTTAATAAAATCTCTTATATTTAACACTTGTCTGACTCTATTCCCCCAATATTGGTCCATTTTTGGGCAAATGCCTCAACAAATTCCTTTCATCTTTTCCTCTCTTGTGCTTCTCTTCCCCAAGATGGGCCCCACTCCTAAACTATTTCGTCTCTCCATCTTGTTTGTGGTCTTCCCCTGTTGCGCTTCCCCTCCCTTGGCATCCAGTTCAAAACTTTCCTCTCCCATCTGTCCTCTTGCCTAATTACATGTCCGACATATTTTGCTTTCAACTTTTTGATCGTGTATCGTATGTCTTTTAGTCCTGATTTTTCCCTGATCACTGTGTTTTTAATTTTGTCCAGCTTTTTGATTCCTAAGATACTTCTTTCAGTTGCTCTTTGAATGGATTGAATTTTTTCCACACTAGCTTTTGTTGCGCCCATGTTTGACATCCGTATGTTAGTGATGGTAAAGGTACAACTCTCCCAGATTTTGAATTTCAGTTTCTTTGCTATTTTCCCTTCGTAAAATTCTTATAAATACTACTTGATCAGAAAGGCAATGTTTACGTTGGTGTTTTACGGACGACAAGAAGCGCCTATCATTCATGCATAGAGTGCTAACGAAACCTGCATGTAAAGTAAACGTCCCTCAATGTAGAGCGTTTTTACATGAAAAAATTGCTGGCCAGGAATTTCGTATCGGGGTATTGAACCCGCGTTCATTGAAACATTTGACTGAAATGTAGCGGTCGTTTCCAACCACTCGGCCAAGGAGCGAATTACGAAATAGCGACTTAAGAACGCATTTAAATATTCACAACGTAGTACAGCTGTTACCGTTTGTTGTTAACCGTCGTTTCGTTTTTGCTGGCCACTATCTGTGTATGCTGTTTGTGCACGTGAACAAACTGAAGACAAGACTGTGATACTGTACTTTGCAGTAATTAACTGAGCAAATGAAATTCTTGAATTAATTACACACAAAAATCACCTGTCTATAATTTAAATAAATAAATAAATAAATACAGACCATGTCAGCAAAAAACATTGCCGCTTCTGATCAAGTAGTATAAAAAATAATATCTTCCACAACAAGAGCCAAAAGTGAGTTTACATGACTCGGGAATTGCTCACTCGCCATGTAAACACTCACTTTCAACTCTTGGTGTGTAATATACTAATTTAGTCCAATAGTTTTACTTAATAGGAATCAGTGAAGTGACGAGAAGGGGAGAAGAAAATGATTTTTGGACAAGGGAGAGGGGTACAGAATGATTAATACAGCAATGATAAGAGATAAAACAGGCGTACGTATTATTGTATCTCGGCATCTCGGGATTGAAGTGATAGTGTGCGCTTGCAGTGGTGGTGTGGGGTGAAGTGTTGGTGAGTGCAGAGCATGCAGTGGAGTAAAATGCAAAGGGCGCGAGCACGTACGAACGCTCCCCTTCTAGAATTATTGTAAAACTTTCATAATAATGTGTGCCACTATTTTATATCGTTTGGTACCATTATTATCTGTACTCTGCGGATCATCTTTAATATGAAGAATTTCACCAGGTATTGACTAATTGATTTCGCCTTTGACTCAAGAGGCACTGATTTGTCTGAATTCTTGTTTGCAGTCAGGTACTTCCCCCACCGTTTCTCCTTCCCTTTAATGATAAGGCCTTATGATTTCATCATAAATTTTATATTTTTCAAAGTCAATAATAAGGAATAGTGGTGAAGAAGGAACCAACGATAAAATAACAATAGATAAGAAATATTATAAAATAAATAATCAGAAGTAAGGACTAAAACCTGCGGACAACGATGGATTTATGCCTAGGCAACATCGACACGTACCTAACGACGGGGTTTGCAGCACAAACCAGCTCAAACGATTGACACAATTTTCAATTCCTTAGGTGAACGTGCCCCCCCCCCGTTTCTCAACCGCCTCAAAAAAAAAACTCGACATTCTGGGAAGGGGAGCAGCGGGTCTTCAGCATAAACGTAGCACAAACGATGATACTATTTTCAATCCCCTAGGAGAAAGTGGGGAGGGGGCTCCCGTTCATACAGCCCCCTCCCAAAGTTTTCTCAAATATCTCGGGAAGGGGAGTAGCACAAACAATTACCTTTGCTAGGAAAACTGCAGGGGCAGGATTCATGACAGAAATGTAAACAGAACAACAGCATTTATTTGCCTCCAAAATTTGAAAAAGGAAGACATATTTGTCGTGTCCTGTAAGTTGAAACTGCGTGTAGCCCACAAAGGAACAGTCCACCGAGTTGCATAGTTACCAAGTACAACTAAACAAAATATGAACAAAATTATGACACCAATTTTAATCCGAAATCTCGAGATGGGGGCTGGAGAAATGCAACTCTCAAATTTGAAACGCGTGTAACTGAAAATGTGAGGGTGAACAGAATGTGGGATTCCCTGAACAAAATTGAACAAAATCATGGCATCAAATTTGATTCAATATTCGAAGATGGAGGGCTACATTTCTTCAGCCCTCCGAAATCTGAAACGCGTATACCTCGAAAAGCGGGGTGAACAAAATTTTTCATTTGCTGAATAAAATTGAACAAAATGTGAACAAAATTATGACAATTTTAATTCCCAATTCGGAGGTGGGGGTCGCAGAAATGGACTTGCGAAATCACCAAGAGATGGAGAACCCCAACCACTTAGATAACGGCAAAGGGGAATCAGTAAAAATAACGAGCGAGCTGAAAAGTAAGGAGCAGTCAACATCAGCCGTTTCTCAAGCAGTTATCGCGGAATGTTTTGAGAACGCCTCGCATAGTGCCCTTGCGTCTCTACCAAAGATACGTCATCTGAAACTCAACATTCAGAACGCACAAGTGAAGAGTAGTGCTCACCCCCTCTTCTGAAGTCACGAAAAGGTACCTGCCTCCCAGCTGAGGATATGAAGACCCTGCAAGGCGATGACTTCATTTGGTAAGATTCCAACTGTCACGATGACAACCGAATGACAGTATTGTTTGGAGTCGAATTTTCTCTTCTAGTGCGATCAATTTTCTTTTTAGACGAATTTCGTGCGATCAATTTTCAGTAATACCAATTTTCTGTGATATCTATAGCGCGATAAATTTTCGTGGAGCCCTCTGGAAGGGGTCGGATAAAAATCTGCGGCGATATTCGAAATCAGCAACTCAGAGCTTAAATGGCTATCCTGTCCAAAGAATTGACTTTAGAATCTCGTAAAGAATTTGGAACTTGAGGAAAACTACAGTAACCGGAATTAGCCCCTCCCTCGTAAAGCCTGAATGGTTTAGGGGGAGGGGGAAATAACTATTAAAATGAATTCTGGAACCCAGGTGAAAAAGCTGCAGCATATCTAACGACAAATGCTATGAAAGTAAAAAGGTGGTTAGGATCTGGAAAATTATGGCACCAGGGGAGGCGGATGGGGCGTCAATTTAAGAGTATCCACAGATACAATATAAGGTCATGCATATATTTGAAAACAATGGACTCTTTAGTAATGCGATAATAATTATTATGTGGTCTTTTGATTTTTTTTCAAATTTTGTGAATGAAATACCCTTCCCCCAAAATCTCGGAAGTCCCTTTCATTCGCCCTTATCTACATTTGCGAAGGAGAGGGGAACGGAAGAAAAACCCGATGGCAGGATGTCCTAGAAGGTGAATTCATTGGTTTTCAAATTTTCGTTTCATTACGACTTTCTCAAAAAAAGTTTACATTGGGGAGAGAAGCTAGACTGAATATTCTTTCATTTTCGCGTCTTTTCGCGCCGATTTTCGGATTCTCGCGAACAGGATGAGATGAAAACACGAGACACGAAACAGCTGATATTGGAAGAAGTGTAGAGGGATTGGTTCGTGTTTCGTCATATTTTTCGTGAAATGGTTCATGAAAAGTCGAAATACGTTAAGTGTATAGCAACCATAAAAATGTGGACGCGAAACGAATACCATGAAAACGATTTCATCATACCAACACACTCTGTACTACTGCGATAGGAGAGGTGGTTGTACTACCCACGTCCTTCTCCTGTGAAAGAAAAAGGATAAGAAAATAGCCTGAGCGAAGGGGAGGAAAAATTCTTTTATAAGGAATAGGGTAAAATCTGTTTGAAATACCACAGAATTTCGTAGTCGATTTTTTTTACACAATTCCCTGACTTTTAAGTGAAAAACGCTGGAAATTCCAAAATTCCCTGACTTTTCCAGACGGACAAAATTCTAGTAGGGTCCCAATTGCCCGAAAAAACCGGCCCGCTCGATGTGGCTGTTAAAAGCGATTTTATGATTGATTATTGTTCTACATACTCAAACAAAGAAATTTAGCCTGTATGCCCATTTTCCCGTGTCCCCCTTTTCCGAGGTTCCACCCCCAAATCTTAGAACCCTGCTTATCTCTTTTTCGAAAAAGTTTTCAAATAAAAGTTGTTTATTCATGTCTCTTCTATAATTTTGGTTACTATCAAAATTCAATTTGGAGCAACCGTTGACCTTCAAATTCGAAAAAACTTCAAAAAACATCAAAATCACGTTTTTTGCATTTGTCATGAAAAATTTCAAACATAGAGTAAAATTGATAATCACAAAAAATTCTTAGAATTTAATTTCCTTTCAAACAAGCTATATCATGACCACTTTGCCTCCTCGTCCTTTCTCAACCCGTAGGATCAACCCTTGCGCATGCGCGTGCTTGAAGCCTTCAATCGGGTTGTCAACGTTATGAAACAAGTTCTAACCTGCATCTACTTGTGAGAAGTCATTAATGCGGTTTTTGTAATTTTTACGTTTGTTCTGTTCTGTGCGAATGTAAATGCGATTGATAGGTATATTCCAAATTCTTTAAAAAACCTCACCAGAAAGAAAAGAGCACGCGGAATTTCGACTTACTATAACCTAACACCAGCGAGTTATATTAAAAATATACCTTTCAAGGATCTGTCGAGTCATTTTCAAAGAAAAAAAGAACTCATTCAGCTTATTGTTTCTGAAGTTATGGAATACATCAAAACTTTGCCTCATCAGCCAGAAAAAAAGATCTTGATAACGTACGAAAATTTGACGCAAGGGAATTGTGATATACCAAAGAATTTGAAAAATTCATGGACATGAGGAAGCTGACACGCTCATCATTTTGCATGCATCGACAATAGATAAAGACACTTTTCTTACCGTCTTGGCATCAGATACGGATGTTTTAATGCTGTTGATTTACTTCTACAAAAAATGTTTTCCAAAAAATACGTTTCTATTGTATGGATCCGGTAAAAATCAACGCACCATTTCTCTCAGTTCCGCCTATGAAAGCCTTGGAGAGCCTCGATGTCAAGCTATACTGTGGCTTTCCATGCATTTACAGGAACCGATGTGAGTGGAAAATTCTCGGGAAAAACTAAGGATTGGTGTTTCAATTTTTTCCTCCAAGCTGATGAAACCGAATTATGTTGTTTAATCCATTTATACAACGTTCCTTTGCAACCAACCTCTTACATCAATTTACAAAAATTGATGTGTCGAATGTATAAAAATAAAAAAATTGACACGTTGGGAGAGTTAAGGTGGTATCTGTACTCTAATAAAAGTTGCCCAGCTGAAGATTTGCCTCCTTCCCCTTCTGCATTTGAACAGCACGTTCGTAGAACAAATTATGTCTTGTTGTAAATGGAGTCACGCAACTGAAAGTTTTGCTGGTTCAGCTGAGGATTTCAAAATTTTGGATCCTAAGGACTACGGTTGGGATATTGATCATATCGGAAGTTACAACGCAACTACTACAACTGAAAATCCAGCACCCTTAGCTATGATTGAATCGAAAAAAATGCGCGGGAAAGTGCGGATGCTTCAAGAATAAAATTAACTGCTCTGAACTTTGCGCATGTAATGCAGAGTGCGAAAACAACGAGAATAATAACGGAAGTAGCGATGGAGAAGAATATTATGATGAAAGTGATGTAAGTGACGAAGAAGACGACGAATACTGAGGGTAAGTAAGATCAATACAATGTGAATGTATAATAATGAATTTATGTACTTATAATGAAGAGCAGCTATGATATTGAATGTGAAATGTGTAAAAATTATTGTGAAGACCTAATATAAAATATAAAGTATCATCCAAGGATTTTTTTGTTTTTGAATTTTTTTTTTAAAACAGAAGCTTGTGACGTTCGTAGAACTTTTTGTGATTATTAATAAATTTTACTCTATGTCTGAAATTTTCCATGAAAAATGCAAAAAACGTGATTTTGATGTTTTTTTGAAGTTTTTTCGAATTTGAAGGTCAACGGTTGCTCCAAATTGAATTTTGATAATAACCAAAGTTATAGAAGAGACATGAATAAATAACTTTTATTTGAAAACTTTTTCGAAAAAGAGATAAGCAGGGTTCTAAGATTGGGGGGGGGGTGGAACCTCGGAAAAGGGGGACAAGGAAAAATGGGCATACGGCCTAAATTTCTTTGTCTGAGTATGTACAACAATAATCAATCATAAAATTGCTTTTAACAGCCACATCGAGCGGATTTACAATTGGGACTCTACTATTCCCTGACTTTTCCAGGTTTTCCAGAGAATGGACCCCTGTATAATACAAGACATCCAGGGATATGCTTATAACAGCTAGAGGGAATAGCTGAGGGAAAGAATTGGAAAGGAAGGCAAGGACTGAGCTACGAAGAGAGCAGGGATACAAAGAGTAAATCCTTCTCAGAAATGAAAAGATTAGCACAGGAAGGAGAAAAGTCAAGAGACTCGACCAACTAATCGAGAGATTAAGGAATGTATCATCATCAGATTCAAGGGCGAGGAGCAGGACGACTTAGTTCTAGAACACGCGGAAACCTAGTAGTGCAATCCAGAACAGCTGAAAAAGTTTCAAGAATAAATCGAAATTCTAAACATGCCGAGTTAGGTTTTACATACGTCATACATTCGTATAATTTCATATACTTAAATTTGACCACTGTATCCACCAAGAAATCAGTATTATGCGCTATTCGATACAGGTGCCGAAAGTGTAAGTCGTATAAACCAACCACACAAATTCCATAACCGGTCGGACACGATCCTATCGACAAACTTACAAGAACGAGTCTTTTTAAAGTTCATGTAAGCTCACACATGGCGCAGAAAAAGCTGATGTGACGTTACTCAGTTTCGATTTATCTAATTTTTTCACTTTCTAATTCGTTATTATTTAACCTTGCCGATACGTGTATACGCGCACCTACTCGTATACAACTACTCAGATCCTTCAGTTGTCAGCTTACACTTCTGAGTACCACTCTTCTTCAATCTTTATCAATCGGATCTACCAATTCGGCGTAGGACTCGCATCACCAGGCCAGATTCGTACACGGATTATCCGAGTTGCTAATTCGGCGATTAAGAATAAGAAAGGAGGTGAGAAAAAGAGGTGCAGGTCGCGCGCACACACACATACACGAGTTCAACGTGTACCAAACAGAATTTTATGAATCAGAGAGGGGGAGAGTGCACGAGAGGAGGCTTATATAAGAAAATCGGTACGCGACGGAATTACGCAACCGTATAATGAATTAGAGATCTTTTTTCTTTCGTTTTCTTTTTTTTTTTCTTTCATTTTTTCCCCTTCTTATTTAACGAAACGACAACACATTTCTTCACTTATCGAATAGCTTACTAGAAATGGAAACGCGGTTCAATCTCGTAGTTGTAATTATTTATTATTATCATCAGCATCATTATTATCATCGTCGTTATTATCTTTGTCTACGGCTGTAAAAAAGGGAGTACACCGCGTAAAAAGTGAAAGTATCCAACGTCTGGGGAGTGGTGCACCGCTCAGCGAGTCCACAAGTACCGGCGGATACGTGCATTTCATTTCGTATTATATGCACACACACACACAAGAAAAGATCAAATTGTACACCAGCCGTGAGAGTAGCTGCACTGCAGTCAGCTGGTGCGATGAAGAGGCACTCGGATCAGTCGGAAGGTGGCAGGGGGCAAAATTAAATCTCCATTCGAGAGTGACAAACGGACAACATTGAATGGTAACTCGGTCTAACACAAACATGAGGTAAAAGTAACCACGTTTCTTGCCGATGATATGTTGCTAACTGGATTTGATGAGAAAATCGCAGACAGTTTCCTGCCACTGTGGAATGAACGTTTTTCGTTAGTTTCGCTGATTTCCGGCAAAGAGACCGTCGAGTCGCCGACCACGATGCCGCGTGTGCAAGAATTTTCCTAACCTGATTATAATATGTGACGCGCCATGAGAAACCATACCTTCGGGTGAAGAGGGTTGAAAATGAAATCTTGACTGATTCTAATAGAGAAAAGTATGGAGAATCCAATGCCGCAAACCGCAGCTCAATCGGAGCAAAATTCTCAGAGATATGCCATTTTGAAGTTGGAAACTACTAAAAAGTACATTTCGAGAAAAACAGCTTTCATTCGGTCTTGCTTAAATTACCAAGTTCTCCGAAGGTATTATGATTGAAAATTAGCCCTTCCCCCCCGAATAAAATTTTATGAGGAATTCAATGGTGTAGGTTTCAAGTCTGCTAAAATTGCTAAAATAAAACTGACAAATGTATGTAAATAAAGTTTATTATAAAAAAAATGTATGTAAATGACGTTGATTATTAAAAAAATTTATCATACAAAAAATTTTTTTTTACAAAAATTATAAAAGTTAAACAAATAAACAACAAAACAAGCGAGCATGGGTGCCTAAAATGTTCTTCAGATACTCCAGAACACATTTCCGGCAAAAAGTCATTTTTGATCAAAATCAATTTTTCAACGTGTTTTGGCGTTTTTCTTGAAAACAACTTTTTCACCCGAAGGTATGGTTTCTCATGGCGCGTCACATATAAGCATTTATTCGGGGTAGATATTTTACATTTGAGTTATCTATGATAGGTTTGTTACAAATCTACGAAATCCCTTATTCTGGGCAAATGCCTCCTTCAACCTCTCCCATTCGGTCCGGTCTGCTGCAACCCTGTGATAAGAGACGGTTTCTGATAAAGTTGGTGATATTGTCCGACCACCTAGCCCTCTGCTTCCCCGGCTCTCTTCCTTCTTTTAAAAACCAAAATGTTGTTTTTATAGTCCATCTGTCATCCTTCATTCTGCACACGTGCCCTGCCCAGTCCCACTTTAACCTTCTAACAAAGTAGATGATATTTTTGTTGGATTTTAATTTGTTCTTAATTTTTGTCAGGTTCACTTTGTCTTTCAGTTTAATGCCAAGCATTGCCCTCTCCATAGAGTTTTGTGCAGTTCGAAGGTTTTTTTTTTTCAAATGTTTGGTCAGAGACCATGTTTGGCAGCCATAAAATAATGCCGGGAGGACACAACTATTAAATAATTGACTTTTGAAAGAAATAGGATATTTGTTTTTGAATATAAATTTTAAAGACCAAAATTTGCTCCATGCTAATGTAATTCTTCTATCAATTTCTTTTTCTGTTTGATTTTTGAATGAAATTAATTGTCCAAGATATATTATATCTTCAACTGTATCAATTGTTTTTGTACCAATTTTTATTATATTTGTTTGCCCTGAGTTGTTTAGAATTATTGTTTTTGCCAAATTTATTTCCATCCCTGCTTTTACACTTTCTCTGTTAAGTTCTTCCAGCATTTCCTGGAGCTCGGATGCACTCCCCGCTACTACCACCACGTCATCTACAAACCTTAAATTGTTCAAAAATACCCCGTTAATTTTCAGCCCTTTTTTATCCCAATCCAGGTTTCTGAAAATTTCTTCTAAGGCGCAGTTGAAGAGTAGCGGTGAAATCGGATCTCCTTGCCTTACTCCCGCTTTTAATTTCAAAAATATTTCCCTCTATGTCAGTGACTATTCTTGCTTTTAGCCCCTTGTATATTTCCTGGGTTAACTGAATGAAGTCCCTGTTAATCCCCTGATTTTGAAGAGCTTGAATCATGTAGTTGTGATTGATAAGATCGAAAGCCTTGGTGAAGTCGATGAAGGCTAGGTGGACGGGAATCTGATATTCGGATGATTTCTGAATGAGTGTATTTACCGTATGGAGTTGGTCAGTCGTGGAGTACCCTTTCTGAAGCCTGCCTGGCAAGGCGATTGTATCAGGTCAAGCTTCGCTCTCAAACGATAGTCTAGCATGGAGGAGAAGATTTTGGCTAAGACTGAAATTAGGCTTATCGGTCGGAAGTTTTTGATGCCGTCTTTTGATCCCTTTTTAAATAATAAAATGATATTTGATAGTTTCCAATCAGCTGGAATGGTTTTTGTTTTAAGAATAGTGTTGTACATAGCTGTAAGAACTTTTATTAATTTTGGTCCTCCGAGCTTGACATGTTCGTTGTTGATGCCATCATGACCCGCTGCTTTTCCTGGCTTAAGTCTTTCGACTGCCCTCTTCACTTCGCATTCCAAAAAGTCCGGTTCGCAATCGTCACTGCTTGATGTTTTAATACTAAGAGGTACGGAATCGTCTGAGTATAGCTCTGAATAGAAATCAGTAGCAATTTTATTTAATTGTGTACGGTTGTATACTTTGTCGCCTTTTTTGTTTTTCAAACATGTCATAAATGTTTTTCCCAAAATTCTTTCTTTTTTTATTGTTTTTGTACTTTTTGTAGAATCCATAATTTGATGAATCAAATTATCTAATTTATCTTGTTTAAATTTTCGTAAAAGTTTTCTTACCAGTTTGCAAGTTAGGTTGAATTCAATTTTATTTTTTGTTGTTTTCGGCTGTTTTTTTAGAGATTCCCTTTTTTTTAAATTAAATCCAAAATTTTTTGAGGGAGTTTTAAGTCAGACTTTCCTTTTGTGGGAGGTAACCTTAGATTCGCTGCCTCTAGGATCATTTTTTTAAATTTGTTCCCAGCTAGGTAGTTCTCCACAGCTCCCCACCTCTGGCAAGTTTCTGTCTAAAGTTAATTGGTAACCTTCTTGGGTTTCTGAGGAGATTCTGGGAGGTAGTTTTTGAGTATTTGGACGGTATCTTTTATTCTTTATGGCTAGTTTGCAAAATATAGGTCTGTGGTCAGAGTGGAATTGAAAGTGAGCTAGGGTATCACAATTTGTTATATTATTAAAAGTTATTGGGGGGGGGGCTAGTATATAGTCGATTTGTGATTTGAACGTTTGATTTGGGGCTAACCAAGTCCATCTCTTGCCTTCTCTCTTCTTGAAAAATGTGTTTACTAGTTTAAAATTGTTTTCCTGACAGAAGAGAACCAGTTTAGCTCCCCTTGGATTTCTTTTTCCATAGTTGAATTTTCCTACAGTTTCTTGTTCGTCTGTTTTTTGGAGACCTACTTGGCTATTAAAGTCGCCTAGTATTAGCAAGTGGTTTTTAATGTTTTGTTTTTGCTTATTCAGAATTTCCTTCAATTGTGAATAAAATTCGTCACGAGTTTTTTCTTCAGTAGTGGCTGTTGGTGCATATATTTGGATTATTGTTAATGATTGTTTTTCAAGTTGGAATTTTATTATGGCTATTCTGTCTGGGATTCCTCTGAATTCAGTGATTTTGTGACTTACATTATTTTTTATTAAAAAGCCTACACCTCTCTGACTACTTTGAGAGCCTATATAGCAAAAAGTATTTTTTTCTTTTGTGAGGATCATGCTTTCGCCATTCCTCCTGAATTCCGCAAGGCCTATAATATCCAATTTTGAGTTTCGGAAGGCTAATTCTAGTTCGGCTAAATTTTCATATTTTTTTTTTTTAAGTACGAACGTTGAGGGTGGCAATTTGAATTGATTTTGTTTTTTTGGTTGATTTGTTTTGTTGGCGATCTTGTGATTTTTTAAAGTTTTGAGTAGAAGTCAGGTTTTGATTGATTTGAATTTTTTGGATGATAGGGTTGCTTTGCTGAAGAGTGTGATTGTGTCGAGTGTGTTGAGTGTAGTTGGGGTTGTGATTTATTTGAGGTTGATGAGTGGGGGGTGGTCTTGAAGGCCCTAGATGACCAGACTTACCTGGGCCCGAGCCTAACCTGATTACTCGGGTCGAATCAACTCGTACGCACGAAATTCGGCAGTCTGTACAAAACAGACCAGGACAGTGATCTGGTTGAAGAAAGAAAAGTCCGTACGTAACGATGCGAACGGAAAACAAGAGACAGGAAATATTAAAAGTCAGGAAGAAAGTTCTGGTAGGCTATCACAGAAATAAAGGGGGGGCACATGGATCAGCGTATCTATTCTTCAGTCTAATACGAGGCTACAAGTCATGGACCGTCCATAATGTTATGCAATCGACTCACGGGAGGCAGACCCAGATTTGGGGGGGGGGGGGTCCCAGGGACCCGGGCCTCCACATTTTTTTCTACTGTGTTCCACAAAGACGTACATGAGCTATGTGGGACGATTGTAAATAATTGTAGTGGGCAGTCAGTACTTTTTTCTTCTCATTTGTTGAATTTATGAATCAGTATGTGCAAGGCGAAGAAATGTACGTACGACTTGAATCTTTGGGTTCCGGCAGGTCCCCTGAAGTAGATATGACAACGCAAGAAAAATTTAGAATTCAGGCCTTCATCCAGGCTATTGACCATTTCAATACGTCTTTGAGTCAGAAAATCGAGGCCTATAACACCATTTACTATAAATTAATTTTTTTATCCGAACTGAGTTCGTGCCAGCCAGACACTTGGTGAGAAAAAGGAAGAAAGTTGGTGAATTCTTACCCAGAAGATACGGATGAAGGCAGTGGCGGAGCTAGCTTTTAATTTTGCATGGGCCATGTAAAAAGGAACCATGGCGGTAAGAACTTACGAGGTGTGTGAGGCCAGTAGACCCACAAAAACGAGGGTCCGTGGGGCGCAACAAATTCTACGGATCCAATTCATCAGACAGGACAATTATGATCATTTGGATAGAAAAAACATAGGGAAGTGTCCACCGTCGTGGATGTCAGCATCTTGCCTAAATACCTGTCATACTTTATAAAATTCTTATTTCATGTTATTTTTCCCAAATGAAGGGGTATTATTATTCTGAAAGATTGAAATTACATCTTAAGAAGTTCAATTTTCTGTCAGTAATTTCATATTTCCAGAAGCGTCAAGTTCTATTACCAGAGTTTTTAGTCCACTGTCATGGTCAATCTTTAACTGGTGCATAGATATTGCGCCTTGTACATTTTCCAGCACAACAAATGGCAATACTGGTAAAGTTTTGATCCCTAAATATGATCCAAGTGCCAGATCGTCGTTGCACGGGGACATATGACAGCACAATTTTCAGAAATTCCCTGGAAGGGGAAATAATATGAAGCTGTTTTGTCCGTAGTCGTGGCTATTCAGGCTTTCGTCATGGACAAAATGTCTATCATCGGATACAAAAGTTGTCCTCTCTCCTAAATTTTGATGCTCTGCTCTGTAAACTTGCTGAATATTCTCCATTACATATAAACCGATAGGGGGCTAGGGGACAACTCCCCCCCCCACGGTAGGAATTTTTCACTCAACAGTTGGGAAAATTTACCGTTTCAGTCACGCGAGTTGGAAAAATCCAACAAGTTTAAAAGTTTTTTTTTTTTTTCTTTCTTTCATCTCTTTCTTTGATAAGAAGTTAAAACCTAACTCTTTTGCTTTGATACTTGGGAATTCTGAGTTGAATCAGTTGGGACTTTCATACCCCCCCCCCCCCCGGAAAACTCTTTGGTACGTCCCCGCATATAAACGAAGTATTTTGAAGAAAGAAAAAAAAGAAAAAACAAGAAAAAAAACACCCTATTTTTAGTTTTTGGAGAGTAACTCAAATACACCAGTGCACGAGTGGGTCACTACAATCACGGAGATGAGAAACTTCTGGATTTCTCATCGAAAATGTCACGCTGACGGCGAATATTACATACGAACCAGCTAGATCGTAAAATTTACGAACGTAGGTATATAACCTCTCACATAGATGGGCTTCTGAAAACACGTATGTCAAATGATATTCCTACATTACACAAATCTATACTTCCATTTTATACTTGCTTGCTATTCGAAAGCAATTCGGTGCGGTCAGTGCCTTTTCTCATAACGTATTCTGAGGAGGTTGGAAATTTTCCGCTTTAAGGGCTCCGATTCTAAATCTATTTTTACTGACGAACAGATCGTGTACGTAATAACGTCAGGAAGTTGATTACTCAACTCAGAATCCAGCGATATGTACGTACAATTTCGGATTATCTGAGAGGTCTATAGCCATTATTTTCTCCCATAATAAAATATTTACATCAACATAGTCGTTTGGCGTTTCTTCAAGACGTTTAGAAAATCCCCCTCTCCCTGGGGCACAATTAACATGCTTGGGGGTCTCGAAAGACATGGCTATCTGATGGATGAACTCGGATTATTCTTTCAGTTTCGCCTCGGAAGCGGAAAACAAATTGACTGGATTCGATCCAAGAACTGATCAAAAGTCGCTTGATTTATTTCGATTCATTAAATGCTAGCTGTAATTCTTTTCACACTCGTTATTTTTCATAATTATGTTAGTAAAATAAACAGGTAGGTATCTCTCTTTTCACACAGCAGTTTCCGTTTTTATAATCAGATTTTTCATTGGGTAAATTATAAAGTTACAGTTAGAAATTCGTCTTTGCGTCTTCCATGAGCGCGAAATATGGGTCGAGGTAATTTCAATATTTCGCTGAATACATGCCACCAATCGTATTGGTATGAAATCTGTAGCCAAATAGTTTTATGCAATTTGGGATATATTATTATGGTAGAGCAAATAGTAAACAAAATCTGCATACAGTAATAGTAGGTAATGTTGAAGCCGGTTGCAGATAAAATAATTAAAGAGCTGGTAGTTCCGATTTCATTTTTTCCAGAATTGACTAATTAATTCCGGAACATATCCATAGTTCAGTAGCTAATTTCGTTAAACCCTGCTGCTTCTCTACATCCATAGGCAGCGAAAGGCTTACTCATTACGAACTTCGGTGGCAACCAGCCACTGCCAAGATTACAAGAGTACATGGCGTAAGAACTTAAGTAGTTCTTGAAACTCGATTAAAATCTTTGACTACAGCATATTTCAAAGTTCGGTCAAGCATCTCTTTGCCATTCGGTCAGTCTCAAGTGGAGGCCGCCAAATATAAAATTGAACTCTTATTGCATATGTAGATGGAAACTTACTTTCTGATGCGTTCAACAAGTAGTACTCCAAGAAACACTTTTCACATACGAACACGAACCGCAAGCCAGCACGAGGAAAACTCACATTTCAAAACGGATAACGCATCACATCACCAACGAATATCGTAGATTACACCGCACTTCAAAAATTTTGTTTAAAATCTAACCGATCTAACCGACTTGCAGAAACTTCAGACGGAATAGAAGACAAGATTTGTTTCCGAGATTCCACGATTAATAATTTTCAACGAAAATACGTTCAAGAAACCGTATCGCGTTTCTTCTGTTTAATAAAAATCAAGCACGAACGACAAAAATAGTGAAAACAGAACTTGTTTGTAGAACATGTTCAATTTTGTTCTACTTTACGAAAACTACACGGCACAGCCGAACACTGCACGACAACACTGACGACGAGTGAAAATCAGATCATTTTTTTGATTTTTGTTGTTTACTTTTGCTTTTGCATTAGCAATGCAGCGATACTTTGATCGTTTAAAAAAACTCGATTGGGACTCGGAATGTCGGAATCAAAGTGGCTGACATCTAGCGGATGATTTGTGAACCGTTGCATACTTATTCGCCTCTCCTGTTATCAATTATCAAGTTGGTAGTATGCGGAGCGTACCGCGTACTTAGCACCATATGGTGCTAAGGTTTCGTCCGAATTGCGCGGCGTAACCCTTCTATTTCACTTCCACTGTGTAGGTCAGTGTAGGTTCTCCTTAGGACGCAACCCTTTCCCCCTTGTGACGTAGTCACCATCTAGGTCGGTAGGTTCTAATTTGAGATAAGCACTCGTACAAACTACAAATTACATCAATTATTCGTTTTGCAAAAAAAAGTAAAGATCAACAAGCGACTTGTGTTTAGAATACAATTCATGTCCCTCATTACTATCGAAAATGGAAGAAAATATGGAAGAAGAAGAATATAATAATGGTGTTGAAGAATGTGAGGATGTGAAAGAAGTGGAAGTGGAATATATACCAGTGTCCTACGAAGAGTCCCTACTTGGTAAGAATGCTTCATGTTGCTTACATTGCATATTCTTCTGTCGAGACATTTATTTACATGAATATGTTTTCCTGAAGACAAGGTTCTATATTTTCCTGAAAACCACGTTCTACATTTTTCTGAAGACGACGTTCTCGATGAAAGTTCCAGTCACGCGGAACAAGATACTGAAGAATTGACGATACATTACACTTACATAAATGGAATTCAAGAACAGGAACCTGTACCTCAATCTCGTAATTTTTTTATTTTATTATTTTTTGTAATGACGAGTGAAATCCTTTATACATTGGCTAATGTGCATTGTATTGTGTAGTAAATTCTGATTTGGGATCTGCATCAACCCGCAGCAGCCGATGCAAAGGAGGCCGGAAAAGAAAAATACCTCATATTCGTGTAGAGCGAAAGAGATTCTTAAACAGTAACATAGATACGTATAATTATCGAGGTAATTACAACTGCTGTGTGTGTGGTACGTTAACAAAATTTCATAACGTTAATGATACAATATCTAATTATTAAATCTGTAGGAACGCCGGTCTTTGCCAGGGAATTTCAAGATTACATATGTAATTGCCCCATGAAATGCAGTGACAAAGTTACGGAAGAGGAGCGCCGAACAATTTTCGAGGACTTTTGGGCCCTAGGAAACTATGAAGCCCAAATCATGTTCCTAGCGTCTACTATTACTGAAGGGAAAGTGAAGAGAAAACGTAATCAATTATCTACCAAGCGAACGTTTACCCGATCGTACTTCATTGGCACTGTTCAGGTGTGTCGCGAAATGTACGTTCGAACGTTAGGAATCAGCAGTAGCAGGATTAATACAGCATTGAAAAAACATCGATCTCCTTGTCTGTCGGACAAGCGCGGTAAGTTGACTGGAGGCAGTAATATAGTGGTCAAAAGAAATGCTCGCTTAATAAGAGATCATATACAATCTTTTCCAAAGTACATATCGCATTACACGAGAGAGGAAAGTGCTCGACAGTATCTTGCATCCAATTTGAGTGTTGACAAAATGCATGAGTTATTCAATAAACAATATCCTCAAATCTCAGTACCGCTTACAGTATATCGTAAAATTTTTATTAAGTACTTCAATTTCACTAGGAAAAAACCGCCCAAGGATACGTGTCACGTTTGTGACACTTTTTCTGTTCATTTATCTCAATTGTCTGAAGGAGATGAAAAAAATGAACTGAAAGCAGAGCATAATGAGCATGTGTTGAAAGCTGACAAGGCTAAAGAAATGATGAGAAGAGATTTACAAATTGCTAGAGAAGATCCAGACACTGAGACTTTGACTTATAATCTTCAAAAAGCTCTTCCTCTTCCGCGCATACCAACTGATATGTTGTATTACAAACGTCAATTGATGTTCCTGAATTTGGGCATTACAAGCGGCAAAATGAAACGTAGTTATTTGTATTCGTGGGTTGAAAGCACTGCCGGAAGGGGTGCCCAGGAAGTTGGATCCTGCATTATGAAACATGTAAAAGAGAAGTGCTCGCATGTGAAAAAATTGATTCTTTGGTCCGACGCATGCGGTGGACAGAATAGAAATATTAAAAATACTTTGCTGATGAAAGCGGTAATGGAAGAGTGTCCCAATATTGAAAGTATTGTTTTTCGGTTCTTGTACCCGGGACACTCAGTGTTAGGAACTGATAGCGATTTTGGTGACATTGAGTGTGCTTTAAGACTAGCTCCACGATTGTACACTGACGAAGATTATCGTGAAGTAATTTCTGCGTGCAGGAGAAAGAATCCTATAGTTGTTGTAAAAATGGAGAAGGATGATTTTGTCGGAACTGAGTTAATTGAAAATTTCATCATCAATCGAAATGTAACAGTTGAAGAAGAGGATGTGTCATGGCCGAATTGTAGACAGATTTCAGTGACAAAAAGTGAACCATTCAAAATCTTTATGATTCATGATTTTTGCGAAGGAGCAAAGGTTCATGAAGTGGATATTTCCAAGGAAGCAGTTGGCAGACCATCAGGCAATGACAATTTTTATGCACGACTAATTCAACCGCTCTGGCCTCAAGGAAAACCAATTTCTGCACCCAAAAAGAACGATCTTCTCAGTGTCCAGCATCTCATACCAGATGACGCTCGATCATTCTATGATAAGATTTTAGCAGAAACGGCTGTGAATGAAGAACTAATGGATGATATTGATTCGTTCAATGTTATTCAATTGGACTTTAATATAGACGATTACACACCTGAAATTTACGATTCATATGAAGATTAGAACGTACAGCGTACTTATTTCTGGTACTTTTTTCAATATGAAGACCTCTTTATTTTTGTATCTTGAAATGATTCAAGTTAAAATTTCCTTCTTTATTTTATTTTTTTCCAATCTTGAATAATTACATTTATTTTAACGCGTACCGCTCATATTTACTTTCATATATGGCCGAATATTTTTATTTAATAACAGTTATACTCACTATCAGTGTATGACGTCATCAGGGCCGGATTTAACATGCTCGCGCCTCTATACAGAATAAAAATTAGCGCTCCTCCCCAGGGGTAGGCTACCTCTGGAGAAATGAGCGATTAAGGGGTAGGGAGGCAACTCGCAGTGTTTCTTTTTTCTCTCTCTCCCGGAGGCACCGTGCAGCCACGCAGCCGCCGCCTATGATTTTGGGATCTGATGAGATGATGATGACGGCATAAGGACCTGAGATCTCAGAGTCCAAGGTAGCTGGTCTGCCCTATTCATGAACACTATATCTGCCTTTATACATATCTCAAGTTAGACTATGTGTTATATTCATCTTGCGACTTGAGATCTTGGTGATTATGGGTAATTATGTCATTATATGTCTCTTTATGTCTTATTATGTCGGTCAAGTCTTAAAACTTGGAGATCTTTTATGTTAGAGCAGATTATGTCCTTGAAAGTAGAGCTGATTTACCCCTGCAATTTTTCTGATTTTTAGGTAGGCCACCCGCAGTGCATTTTTTCTCCCGGTGGCGGTGGTGGAGGCGGCGGATTTTACTTTTTTAGTCGGCAGATTTTTGTACAAAGCACCGGTAAAAGGAAGGAGATTTGGGAAAAGAGAAAAAGACGATGAGACAGAGTGTTGAAGTTGCAGAAAACACAACTGGGAAATAATTATCAATTTTCGACCTGGAACTCATTAGGAGGATATGGAATGGAGGGATGAGGAGGACATTTCGTTGAGTGCCTACAGCAGCTTAGCTTTAAAATCCGCAGCTGGTTACAAAGAGCGTAAGCAAAAAGTGAAGTCCATAAGACATTAAAAAAGAAGAAGTGACGTGACCACCTACTTATCAGCCGCAGAAGCAGCCGATGCCGGCAGTGCGGGAAGGGTAGAGGGAGGAAAACTGCAAGAGTTTTCAGGTAGGAAAAGATCACGGATGTGGATTACAAATCGTTGATGGCGAGGGAAGATTGGAAAGCAGTTTGCGATAACGGGAAGAGGAGAGGACATACTTCGAAGCAAATAACAGTGAACCCAACAATGTTGCCACAACTGATAAGTTTCAGTTTCTCCAACCTTTACGACTTACCAGTGCTGCTTGCAGTAAAGTGAAAAAAATAAATAAATACGACATAGTATCGTCGTGGTTCAGTATGTCCGAAATGCAAAAATTTAGAAAATTTGATTTTAAAAAATGCTCTAAATATGGCAAAAAAATCAGCAGATATGCAATTATGTCAAACTATGCAAAAAGATGCAATTTTAAATAGGGCTTAATTTATACAGAATTTTATGTTTCGCAAAGATATCTTCAAAATGCTAAACATGCTTTACAGAGGAATAATATGCCACAGCATACTTTTGACAGCTCTAATGATGAACTGGGCTGCTGTAGGAAAACAGCAATACATTAATATGCCGAGAAAATTATTCATAATATTATCAATATTGATTTTTTTGATAGTCTGGTACTGCCGCGTAACCAGGGATTCAAAGTTTAAGCCATTTAGTCAGCGATTTATTTGGCTTTATTTTTCCGCTTAAGCCAATAGCTGATCATTGCTAATAATCTATTAGCAAAAAAAATAATAATAAAAAATTACTACTTGTCAAAATGAACAAGCTAAAGTAGTATTATTGAAATTTTTTAGCGATGTTACGGATAACATCCCATTTGAAGTACATGCTATGTTATCCATAACATCGCTAAAAAAATTTCAATAATACTACTTCAGGAGAACTGAGTTATAATGATTAATGATACTGAGTTATTAATTACTATTTACTATCTATAGTTTGTTCACGATAAGAAGTCTAATCTTTTTTCCTGCAAAAAAACATGAATAATTTTTATTCTATACATGATATTAAAACCAGGGATGGCAAACGAAACGAAACGAAATAACGATTGATTTTTGTCTAAAATATTGAAACGAAATAATGAAACGGAAAAAAAAAAAAACGTTTCGTTTGCCATCCCTAGTTTTCTGATTTGTGATTTTTAGGATCGGCTACTAGTAGCCGAGCGTATTGCAACCACTTTCTAGGGTCGGGTACTAGTAGCCGAGCCTACTGTAATCGAAATTTCATTTCTTTTCCCGGGTGAGTTGAGTCAGAGTGAGTTCAGTAAATAGCAGGGATGGCAAACAAACGAAATGAAATAACGATTGATTTTTGTCAAAAATAAATAACAAAACGAAAAAAAAACGGTTTCGTTTGCCATCCCTGATTAAAACAGTATTTTGACTGTAAGCTACCTGCGGGTAAAAGTGCATTTTACCCGCACCTATAGGCTAGCCGTGAAAAAAAAAACAAGGTACTATGAAGAAACGGTCAACCACAGTATGAACCAATGAAAACGCTTGAAAAGTTCAACAAGCGTGAGAAGTGTGAGAGCATGATTCGTTCACGTGTGCACGTTCCTTCCATTCCATGAATTCGTGTGTCCTGATAGTGTGAATCTGAATTCGTGCGATTTTGATTTTGAAAGTGAAGATGATAGATTTCTGTTTTAACATCACATAGAATAAAATATCTTACAATACATGCGGGTATCGTGAACGTTTACCAACTTAGCAAACTGCTCAACTCGCCTAACGGCTCATATCGCAAACTTTTGCTTCGTTGGGTAACATTCACTTTACCCTCATTCATGGTAATATACTATTATTCGAAGAAAAGTAAATATGATTAAAATTAAGTGAAATGAACAAAAAATGATACGGTATGTAACACGAAATTAAGCCAATGGGATTGGCTTAAATAGTCGTTCAAACGGAAAAAATCATTGGCTTGTCAGCTTAAGAAACTTGATTGAATAAAAAGTTTAAGGTAACTTTTAAGCCGAATAAGATTGGCTTTGAATCCCTGCGCGTGACTAGTTTTTGTTTTACAGAACAAGACATATTGGGATATAAGTTAAGAGTTGCAAATGTTGGCACGATTGCGTCTTATCAGTGGTCTGAATGGGTGATCATGGAGATTTTTCTATTCAAAAGCACACATGATCACCCATTCATTTCCCGCCGCTAACACCTGCACAAATGATTTTGCAGCGCACTCTAGTGCAGGTTTATACCCCAGTCAAGCTTGAATTTAGTTTCAAGTTTCAATCGAAAATCAGACAATGCACTATATTCAACGATATAAACGTAAATAAATTATCGTTAGCGAATCCCGGGCCAGTTCCAAGTCTTTCTCTCGCAACTCAGAATAAGGAAAGACCCGAGACCAGTCTTCATCTGTACCGTTCTCGTCCTCCAACTTCCCGTTTCCTTCAGAAATTCTTCCACGGTATTATTAGGAATAAATTACAGTCGGAAGAACAATGGATGAATTTGGGGTTTTCATTCTCTAACCAATTTTTTAATAACTCCACTATCTTACCTTAAAGAATATGTCGATATTCTTCAGCTGATGTAAAAATAAATCCGGAATCTACTCCTTGACAAATCCAAATATTTCTTGTATTCTTGAATCCTTTACATCGTCCTCGGCTACCAAAATGGTTTTGAATCGCTTTGCTCACAGGATTCAAATGATCAGATTAATTATTTTCCCATGGATTCGTTTTCTTGGTTCCTCACCTCAGACAAAAACCAATTTATATCAAGTCGTAAGTATAATATGACTTAAAAACACAATAACCTTCATATGAAAACGTTCAGGTAAATAAAATCCCCTCAATTCATAATGAAAAATGCAACAAAAACAAATTTTAAAAAAGTAATTTGAGGAAGAAAACACGTATCCTCGGCATTAAGCTAAAACTGGAACAGCAGAGAAGTAACTTCATTTATTCTTCCGTACACCCCCTGAAAAAAAATAAAATAAAAAAACCGAGTGAAAACTCAAGCAAAAGAAGACCAACAACGAAAGAAAAAATGATCCGTTAAAGGGTTTAAATCGGAATTTTCTCAAACTAACACAGCTACAGGAAGTACTAAGGTTCACGCCGTTTGTTGGACCACTCAAAGAAATTTTTTCCTCTGAAATTTCGGGTGTCGTGTTTTTACATCTAGTTACATAAATTATTCGCATGGGGGCGAGAATTGAAACGAAAACAGATAGAGTAAGTGCCACCCTAATAATTAATGAAATGTTGACTCATATAGTCAGCAAAATTAAGATCACTCCTGTTAGCAGTTAACAATTTAATGAAAAAACCGATTGCTAACACTTCTTTTTCAAGAAATTTCGCCCCGTACCGTAACGTCTTTATACTGGACTTTCCAATGGTGTTCTGCCTCCCAACAGCCGAAAATGTTTAACTTTTTTTTTTTAAATAAATAAATCGTTGGCTAAAATCCAATTTGAATCATTCCAAACGGGCAAGAAAAATCGGTGAATTCTCATCGCCACTCTGTTCTCATGAATTCGTGAACAAGTTTTTTACATCTGAGTGGCATGAGGTGAACTTACTTCCTAAACCGAGCGCCGGGAAATCGACACTGTTCAAGGACGGTACAACTTTCGCCCGATTTTGACCCACTCCGGGCCAAACCACTGGCAGAGACTTCGTTGACTGGTTAGACTGAAAAGAAGAAAAAGTGGATGGTAATAATGTCAAGAAGTACACTTTAAAATACGGATTGGCGCTATGAATAGTTTTCACGTACCGGACTGTCCACCATTGATCTGCTGCTACCAGGAACTTCGGTTTTAGCAGAAAATGCAATACTCGCGTCGGAGACAGTGCGATTGGTTCTTGCGCTCACCCCAGTCGCTACACTGAACTCACTTCGACACTACACATATGCAATACAGGATAAAGGTTATTTGTCATGTTGGTCATTTACAGAAATGCTACATGTATTAAAGATTTCGGAATTAAGGTATCATCAAGGCGGCAGCATAATTTGTTAAGACTTCGCCTGGTGGTAACTCTGGATGAGTGTTTACATCACAATCAGAGATTCAGAGCTGAAGGGTGAATCAACTCAGGCACTGACTCAGGATCTATTAGGAATCAGAATCAGATTTAATTTTTCTCCGAATCTATCTTGAGTATGATCTATCAGCAAACTCCGCGAAAATTCGACAGAAGACTCAGCTTTGATGATTTGTAGTTAGCAAAAGATAGAAAGCATATCGTATTTTACTTTCGATTAATTCCGACTATTCACGATTACTAAAGACATTCACTGCAGATCATCAGTCTTCTGGGGTACATATTAGCTGATCTCCAAAATGAAGACGAAAGGCTATTGAACAAACTGAATAGTCTGGACTTGGACTTGTTTTTAGAAAGATCTCACTCACATGGCGCCTTTCACGAATCTAAGCCGAATATTGTTCGCACTTTGAAACCGAAGAAATCGTAGCATATGTATTGTTCACTATTTATGTAAATTATGTGTTTCCGTGTACTACCGATAACATGTTTCCCCCGTGAAAAATGGAAGAGATAGATTTGACTGTTTTTACGGAATGATGTAGAACATTCCTACGTTCCAACTAATTCATACAGACTTAGAATTAGTTTCGCGACTTCATCATCTACCATATAAATTGAAGAATGCAAAAGGCGCTGACAACTATTCGATGGCACTGGGTGAGGGCGTCACTATCCTCCAAGCAGAGGTAATGGCGCCGCTACGCCCTGCGGAACGTGCAACCGTTAACGTCAAGCAGTTCACACATTTCGACAGCCCGACGAAAAGCGAAGGTACCTTCATATAAATTCACTGCACTCGCGGCAGGGTGATCGTGACTCAAAGGCGTAGTCGCATAAAAGCTACGCGCGTTCATAACACCAGTTCCTCTAAGATCCTATAGAAGACAAGCGATGGGTGAAGGTGAGCTATCGATACAAATAACATTAGATACTTCTTTTGGAACTGTAGATTGTTTACTACGTTTTATTCATAAATATTCATTCTTTTATATTTTTCGAAGTTTTATAATAATTATTTTTCCGACTTTATGAAGCTTTTCTAAATTTGTTCAAGATTCTTTCATAACTTCTTTCAGATTAGACACTTTTGAAACTGCTTCAAACCGAAGATTTTATTAAGACTCATCCACATAGGTTTTGAACTCTTCGAGACTCCATAAAGATTTTCCATATTGGTTAAGACATGTTTCAGATTTCTAATACTCTTCCGCACACACACAAGAAACGCCAGAACTCACTGAAATTTGTTTACAACTATCTTTATCGCCCTTACGTTTTAGTTTAAGATTATTCAGGGCTGGATTTATACTCTCTGAGTTTTTTACTCATCAAGTTGTGTTCGAGCTTCTTGGAAGCTTTTCAAAGACTTTTTGTCTACATTCCGTTTCAGTCTTACACACATTAGGAAGCCTTACAGAAACCTTCATGGTCAAAAAGTCCACAACCAAACTGGGAGGGAAACACTGAAAATATCTTAAACGTATCTTGGTGAGACTGACAGAAGCGTTGAAAGGTCGCCAATATATCTGAGAAAGTCATAGGAAGTCTCATACAATAATTCCAAAATAGTTTTAAACGAGTTTGGAAATGTGTTTGTAGAGTCTTGAACACATCTAGAAAATTTTTAGTAAATCTGATACATTGCTGCAATAATCTCAACAGTATTTAAATCTTCCTGAACAATCATAGACAAAACCTAAATATTAATCTTATCTTGTCCGGAAAAAAATTCTATCGATATTCCTAAGAATTATTCTGCGAATCTCGCGTGGAAAAGATTAAGGGCTGCAGGAAAGTGACTCTCTCCATCATTCCCGCACAAAGACACTAACAATATAATCACTTAGCTAATGGAAAGGGTAACATTAATTATTCCAACTTTTTCAACGTTCCTAGTTTCTCCTCCTTCAATACCGAAACTGTTAATTCACTTGAAAAAGAAAAAAAGTTCTTAAGGGCTCCGGTTCCGGGACCTGCTTCTTCAGCATGGAGAATTTTCATACGCGTTTTTGTAGCGGTTCTTACTTTCAGCACCAAGACCAAAGAGATTTTGATTCTTCGTGAAAAATTCTCGTGAGATTTCGGTTTTACTTCCCACCCTTGATTGCCGACATTAGTCACTTACATAAGCCTTACATAACGTACTTAAAGTACTCCTAGCAATTAAAATAAAATGGTCCTTGAATGTTTCCATTTATCGAGAAACATATTATACCACTTAAAATGGTTGAAATGTCAACCATGCGCACAACACATAAAGAATACATACATCCGTAAATCGGTCGTCGTCATCAGCAGTGTCATCAAAATCCGACAAAGCTGACTCATACTTCGCCTGCACCGCCACAACCTCTTCTGGTTCATCAGTATACTGTACTCCCAATGGAACGCAACAGTGATCACGGAATATATGAGCCCATCTCATGACATACGAGCGACTGCAGTAGGATATTACATCCTCGTTTTGATGAAACTACGACCAAATTTTACTCGGTAAAACAGGCAATTGAACATGGTATAAAAGTATCACAGTAACATATAGTAACCCATACCTGACATGCGTATCCCACTTCGAAATTGTAGGTATCTTTGTTTAATTCAGATGCTGCGATAGTGTCATTAGGGAATGGTACCTCGCGGGAGCCAACAACGGCGTAGCATTTGTTTTTGAAAGCGCTTAGTAGTATGGGTAACGGGTAAACTGGAAATATCTTTTTCCATGTTTCATGGTCATCTGAAACGATATAACCAAGAATTTCTTATTTATAGAAATTCAACCTGATACTATTAACATAACATAATGTAGTAAGTATGCTTGCACGACTGCATTACTCATCACTGGAACACTACTCCTCCCTTTCTTGAGGACTACAAAATTAGTTTCGAGTGGACTTAGTATTTATTAAATCTTACCGTAAGAGTAGATAGTCTGCCATAACGATTTTAGTGTATTTTCCACAGCCGTTAAACTAGTGTTTTGGAACACATCATCGTACATCGTGAACAGAGGCGGCATGTTATCCGCTTCATCCTGCGAAAAATAATAATTGGAAAATGAGATACTGTCATACAAGCTCACGCTAGAGCAAGATGAAAAAGAGGTCCGTACTTTCAAAAACTCGACAATTTTATAATACAAGTGAGTAAGATCACTGTACACTCTTTTGGAACGGACGTCCTCCAGCTTAATTTTATGATACTTCTCCGAATGCTCCCGTACTTCGAGTGAGTAACCGGTCGGAATTGCACCTTAATACGATACAATTTCAGAAATTATCAACGATCCAGTTTCATTCAGGCAACATGCGTAGACCATTTATGTAACAAATATTATGCGTTTACAGAAATGAATGTCAATGTATAGTATCCAACGGTTACTATACCAAACGCTAACTCACCAGGATCAATAAACGTGTGGTGAACAGCCACGACACCTTTTTCCACGTTGAATTTGCAAATCGCCAACTCAGCCGGGAAAATATCGGACGCCGTTTTGCAGAATATGTTCACATGAATAAGAAACAGCATCTTATTTTTCAGCTCGTCTGTTCCCCACACAAAAATCGATTAGTGTTGGAGAATGGTATGTGTTACAAATGGATGGGAAAACTACTTACTCTTGTCCAGGCCGTTGACAAAATTCGCTACGAACCTCCTTATTTCCTCTGCCTTTCTTGTTTTCTCTTGCTTCTGCTTTTCTATTTCCGCAAAACTGACACCCAAACTATTGAACTTCTTCTCCAAACTTTTAGGCACATTTTCACGATCATCTAAATGTCTTTCATCTTTGGCTCTCCTATTGTACTCGTCCTTTTCATGTTGTGGCAAACGTTGCCACTCACCGGAAGCAGCGTCAGCAACATCCTTCATTCCATTCGGGAATCTTCGTCCCAGTCTTTCTTCGCGGATTTTGTAATCTCGCATAAAATAGAAGTACCCATTTTTGGGAGGTTTTTTTGGCATTGTTGGTAACTTCACGTAATCTGCAAACAAAGTGATCAACTGATTTTCTGGGAATAAGCAAAAATAATGAGGTTTTCATACGATTCTGGAGTGAACTACCAGAAGTCTTCTAGGTTTCTGGTTACATAGTCAAATTATTAGCAGGTACGTAGATTATTTTCAGATTTAATGTGTTAGGTGTTACACTAACGATTTCCACTTCCAATGATAACAGTACCATCGCGAAGGATTGACTCAGACTATTTTTGTTGGCTGTAGGCCAGTGTGCACCGAAAGTAGAATACTGATTTCTGTACTCACGTGGGTCTCAATACTCACCAGTGAGAACAGATGCAACAGTGATTTATCTTATGCACCGCAGAGTAGATGACAGCTTTCCTCAGTTCTATCTGAGTTCAATCCATCATTTCAAAACATAAAAGAATTCGTTAATTTGGACAATACCTAGCAAACAATTTTGAACTTTGAATTTGAACTGAAAAATCGAAACGCGGAATCGCCGAATCGGAACGAAGAATCGGAAAAATGAAATAACTCACGACGCTGTGATAGTGTGAAATGGGAAGGGGAAGGAGACGCTCTTTAACGAAAGGGAACCAACCAACATTTGTAAACAAAATGAGTTATTAGTATCGTTGGAAAGAGCGTAAAAAGTAGAATTCTTCAAAACTGGGCCGCCGATTCAAAAATGTGTACTCACGTTGAAAAAAGCTAATCAGTAAACGCTATGTCATATATAGTTTCTACTATCTACATGGCTGTTGAACTTCGAATCACGTGTTCTCAAAAAACAGATTTTGCTGGTTGGTTCCCTTACTAAACTAATTTTTTTTATTAATTGGCTTCGGCTAACTGCTAATGGCTACAGGACGCTGATTGGCTAGCTAACGGCTAAAGACTATAATCCACATTTTCGGTAAAAATAAAATAGGTGAAGTGGTAACTTGGTTCCAATTTTTTTTCTTTCCCCCAATTCTAAGTCTGAGTTCGACCGAGATGTAGTTTCAATCCAAAAAACGAAAATCCATCGAAAAGGAATAAGAAAAAAATTCAGTTTGAATGTAGTCAAAAGGGAAAAGGCGAGAAATTAGCAAAATGAAATCAGCCGTTAGCTTCCGAGTTTTCATTGGCTTATGGCTAGCTAATGGCTAAAAATCTCCCAAAAACTGCAAGCTAACGGCTAATGGCTAGCTAAGCTAGCATCGGGCCTTCGTCCCATGGCGGCCAAAAAGAATGATCAATGAACCAGAGGAGCTAAGCCCCTTTGGTTCATTGATCATTCTTTTTGGCCGCCATGGGACGAAGGCCCGATGCTAGCGCGCCATCACACACACACACAGTCCGGACTCCGGAAAGTCCGAATAATGAACAAATCGTTCACCATTCTGGGAAGAGTGCACGACAGCCGGAAAACCACGCCTAGTAATTTCCAAGCTTGCAAGAAATTTGTAGTAAAAATATTTTGACTTGATAAATTTTATTTTAAATTTTCGTAAAATAATTCATGATTTCACGCTCGTTTTACTCCAATTTGAGTCAACTAGTGTTCCTCCTAAATTTCGTCCCGGATCTCCTTAACGTTAAAGACAAATAGACAAAATGAGAAAATTTTTGAAATTGAAATTTATAACTGAACGATGAAGGACGAAATGAACGACTGGGCGCATTATCTCGTGATCATAGTCAATACCAAGTCAACATCTCGAATTTGTTCTTATCATATCTATCTCATCTTGAACATAATTTCTTGATGTTTCAAGTATATGTAGTCTTTTTATTAGTGTTATATGTGTGTAATAATTTAATTCGAAGTGATCTGTAGACACCGTTGAAATGAGGAGAATCTTGCTGTACACATTTGCCAGCTCAATGAGCACCGCAGTTGTGGGTATCATATTATTCTACATGCTCACGGGCCGAGGTGAAAAACTGAGTATCGCTTGGTTTTTAGAAGGCTCATCGCCCTATATGTGGGCAACGTTGGGAATTGCATTATCAGTCGCCCTTTCAGTAGTCGGAGCAGCTGCTGGAATCTATACAACCGGGACGAGTATCATTGGGGGTGGAGTGAAAGCTCCCCGAATCAAAACTAAAAATCTGATCTCAGTCATCTTCTGCGAGGCGGTGGCCATCTACGGACTAATCTTGGCGATCGTGCTGTCCGGATTGTTGGAAGAATATAAGTTGAAAACTGATGTTATTATTAAACAGAATACATTTTCCGGATACCTCATGTTCGGTGCTGGACTGAGCGTAGGCCTAGTCAATCTGTTCTGCGGTATGGCAGTAGGCATTGTCGGTTCCGGAGCTGCTCTTGCAGATGCAGCCAACTCTTCGCTATTCGTGAAAGTGTTAATCGTCGAGATCTTCGGAAGTGCTATTGGATTATTCGGATTGATAGTCGGTATCTATATGACATCCAAGATCAAAATGGGCGATAAATCGTGAAGCAGGTGTATACTCGTGTTGGAAACAGTCAGTGTAACTTTGTGCGTCATCGATATTATTCATTCCATTAGAAAGTACCGCATAGTAGTGTTAATAAGTTCGATTGTACAGTGTATACTAGATACAGCCGTTTTTAAACTCATATATGGATTTCGTGAGAATTATTCTCTTTTGTAAATGGATTATTGATGCCAAACTCGAAGCACTGAATAAGGTTCGATTTGTAGAACCATTATGTTGTAAATAGTATGACCCAACACTTAGTGCTTCGATGTTCCAGCTATCTTCGCACCATTAATTACCTTGTTTTCATCTCCTCTGTGTTATATTTAGTTATGTCCTTCTGAATTGTGATCATATCGTTGATTTAATTTCATTCATGTAATTCAATATTGATGAAAACAGATTTCATAATCATTTTGGCTTATTGAATATTTCGTACAAATTCATGTAATGTTTTTCGTTGTATTAAGTTACCATGTACATTATAACTGTCGCTTATGAGTTCCCTTTTTTCGATCACTATTTAATGAACGGAACGGATAATGAAAAATTTGATAATTTAATCTTCATCATCGTAAATACAACAAAATACTTACAAAATGTATACACTAGCAACAAACAATTACATAATTATGTTTTCAAGGAAAGTACAGCAAAAACATGACAGATCATGAGGGCGCGATACAAAATGCGACAAATCCTGAATTGGTAATGGTATACGATGTTCACAGTGGTCTGCTAGTTCGGGGTTGCATGAATGGTGACACGGTTCATATTCAACACATCGTAAGAATGATCACTTGTCACTTCTATGTTTCAAACATACTGAATTTGCATCAAGTGAGATCTCGGTCTTCTAGGTATTTGTATTCGAAGGTAAATCCCTCTTTCTTCCTCTGCGTCCATTTTTCATAATCGAAATAGATGTAAGTACCCTGAAAGGCAGCAAACGAATAAGTTTTCGAATTTTCTAATAGGTCAAAAAAACAGGTAACCGGTCAACTTACTTGCTCGTATTCTTCGTTAATCGTTCTGGGTTCTTCGTGACGCTGAAACCACATCATGTACTTCGTGTGAAATCTCCAACTTTGTTTTTTCAACGCTTTCGCGGCGAGATACTGCGACTTCGTGCCTTCGCTGTAGTAGAAGATGAAAAATAACGTATCGGTCGCCAATTTCGCGTGGTATTCGAGAGTGTCCGCATTCGCCAACGGCGTCTGATGAAAACATAGGTGCGTTTATTATGCAACTGACTGGAGACAAAGTCGCAGAACTGAGTCGGCATTTTTTTCGTCCGCCTCGAAACCCGACTATGAATGTATTAACTAACCTGGGGATAATACAACGGAGTGGTGCACGGATTTCTTGGTAAATATGATCGCAGTCGTTCCGAGTCAGCAGGGTGTGGCATGTGAGTATACGCTGCCTCCATCATCCTGAAGTTCAGCTGTTGGTCTTGAGTTAGAGGAACAGGACCTAGAGGTGCTACGCCTAAAATAGGAGGTATGTGAATCTCAGTCGTTGCCGCCTCCCGGTTGTTTGACGCTGCTGTAACGAAATTCAAACGATTCAGTTCGATTACGATTTAAATTCACAAAAATATGCGATACGCTGGTCATTTCTGAAAACAGCTGATGTAATGTTTTTGATCAACGAACATTGAAACGCAAGTATAACCAGGTCATATTTTCAATTGAAATAAATCATTTTTCCGTTCAATTTTTCTTATCAGGATGTTGTAGAACGGATTTCGTTGCAAAATTTGAAGGCGGAAACACGAAACTCAGAGGCGGGAAGCTGAAATTTTCGATCAAGGGCACAAGCCGGAAACTGAAAGTCAAAGGACCGGAAAGAGGAAGACGAAAAACATCTCAGTTGTGGTGGTAAAATTCTCAAATGCTTGTTATTCCCGGTGCTTCAAACGATCAGTATTTGCTGAGTAAAGGCTAACTGGTTGAATGCTCGAGCGTTCATTATTGGCAAACCACAAGGATGAGCAGGATTGTTTGATCTCTAGATCAAAAAGATAATGACATAAGATCACCAAACGACTATCGGTAAATAACACGAACGAGCATGAGCACATATTCTTCAGATCGAAACGATCATTAGATTCGTAATGTGAATGGCTGCGATTTTTTATAATTTCAAAAATTATCAACATTCAAAAACATCACAAATTATGACCTTCCCCATGGTCAAGATCTCATTTTCCAAAATAATGTTCGGTCTTAATTCACGATCTTACCACATCCCTGGCCAAACAAATGCAGCAAATGCTCCAAAATTAAGCATAACTCATTATAAAATGAACTGAATCACGACTAAGTTCGCAATTAACTCATTTTTCAAGAGTCAACCCAGAATTGACTCAAATTTAAAAATGTTCCAGCACTTCGACCATTTATACTTGAAATCTGGGACCCGGAGCCGGCCTCAAAACTAGAGTCACTCCGAGCTGACTCCAGTTCTGAAGAAAATTTGGAATTCGGTTTCAATTCCACTAAATAATTTTTTTCGAGTGCCAGCCTCAGATAGATAGTTTTTTTCGATGCTGGACTCCGGCAAATAACTTTTATAGACAGGCACGTACTGATGGGGGGGGGGGGGAGACTTACCATTCCCCGTCCCAAGAATTTTTCTCTCAGCAGTTGGGAACATTTTCCCCCTCTTGCTATGATGATACTTGGGAATTGAGTTGAGAAGTTGGAAAGTTAGGAAAACTCAACAAGTCAAAAGGTTTTTCTTCTTTTGCTTTGATACGTAGTTATTTTAAATTGAGTCAGTTAAAACTGTCACAATTTTACCCCCCCCCCCCCGCCCGGAACATCTCTTTGGTACGTCCCTGTGTATAGATCTCCAGCTATCGCAAAGAATTCTCGATAGCTTTGGCTTCACCAAAAATATGAGTTTTACTCCAGCTCCAGTTATTGGGAAAGGGGATGGAGAGGCGTGGGAGAGAGCAATGCGGGAGAGGAGGGGAAAGTTCGAAGGATCAAAGCCAGAACCAGAACCAGAGTCGGAAATTTGCTCTTTCGGGCTAAGGCTCCGCGTCTACTGTAAAATGGTGGGCAAACCAAAAAATCGTGGAAATCATGTAACTGAAATTTTTAAATGTGAAAACTTGGATTTTCAAAAGTAATTTAATTTGTAATTCATATGCTCCGTTGACTGTAGTGTGGACGTGCGGATGATCAGCCAAAATAAAGCTGAAGAACTAAGCCTGGATGATCATCCTTTATCCCCGATCGACTTATGGGCGGTCTGAGCAAAAGATGCTGATCATCCTAATGTGGACGCACCTTTAGAGATGGTACAATCATTATTTAACGACGTCGCAAAGGAAGACCCCCGTTGGCTACGCCAGTGCTGATACACAACACCCCCTACTATACTGATAATCATACGTACACCGCGTTCCATCCATATGAGGTACGTCGAGCATAACCTTCTCCACCGAGTCCTGACTTTGTGTCGAGTTGTTGAACGGTGTCATCGACGACGTTTCCACGTGCGGCGGCGTCGGGTTGGCAGGAACAGGAGACGGGCCACTGTTCACCGACAGCGATGGTGAGGACGGCAGTCGATTAACATTATGCGGTTCGTTGTAGTTGACCACAGTACTCTGCGTGCCGTTACCGCTGCTGCTGTTGCTTGTCACGCTCGAGGTAGTCACATTGGTTGAAGCACTACTCGCCGAGTACGGAGGCAGACCGTTTTCAGTTGGTGGGTGACCTACGACGACATTTTCTCATTATCAATCGGTAGATTAATAGGGAATCCGGCAGAAATGAAAGAAAGAAAAAAAAACATTTCTCGGCGAGTTTGCGAGGAAGACCATGACTATGGAATCCCACGAATGATTTTTGAATGTAAGTATCTAAATCAGTAACACGATCTCAGTTAATCTGAGGGGACAGGTTACTGAATTCTGATTTCATGAAACCAGCTCCGGATAGGTTGTCCATGTTTTTGCCGCTCTTCGCAAAAATGCTCGAACAATGGAACAGTTCATTCGAGACTCGTAGGAAGTATGCAAATAGAATTTTGGTACATTCTTCCATCGGGCCCCACAAACAGAAAGCTTAAAAACGTTTCTCAAGTTTTCCAAACTGCAACCCAGTAATATGGAATCACGTTTCAAAGATTTCGCCACAAAAACCGCGCCGAGAATTGGCGTATTCTTTTCGTAACCAACAAACTTGCAGCAAAACTCGAAGAATCTAGCTACGCAACTAGAATGCCGATATAGAACAGATTAATTTACCGGTAGCAATTTTATTACTGTATGAAGTAGAAGTCGCGGGATTGTGCTGAATATTCGCAGCCGCCACTGTCGCAAAGTTCCCAGACTGAGTCGTGGACGTGCTGGTTGCCTGCGACACGGTATGATGGTGATGTGACGAATGAGAGGAATGGTGGTGCGTGACCGCAGTGGCGGCGCTAGAAGTCTTCGACGAAGTCGTGCTTGCAGTACTGGTGACTGTAGTCGTCGCCGTTGACGTCGATATCAAGGTCGACGGTAAATGCTGTTGCGGCAGCGGCGTTGACTGTAGGGACTGTTTACCGCTTCCCGTACTCGATCCGGACGTCGTTAATGCATTACTACTTCCTCCTCCGCTGCTACTCACGCTGCCCATGCTGCTCGCTCTCACCGGCGTCGGCTTCACAACCATGGTCTGCGAATAAAACGAACAGTTTGCCGTGAGAGAATATTACAGTTACACCCTTCCTATCGCGAATCGATTACGTGGTCGACGTTCCGACACTTCGCCGACAGAACGCCGTAACCAACACAGCATCATGTCCGAGAACAGAGACCAGTAACTTCAAACTCAGGTCCTTTTTCTAGAACATATCGCGCGGTTACGACGATTAGCTGGGAAGGCAGCGATACGAACGTTCCTATATTTCAAGCTCTCCATTCGGTCAGAATAGACCTCAGTTTCATTTCTCCGCACCATGATCAACTAGTCGAACGAAAGCAGCCGGCAAATAGACTTACCGAGGAAACATTATTACAGGTGCTAGTGGTGACTGGTGTACTCTGAGATAGTTTTTCCTTCTTCTTCTCTTCAGAAGCAGGCGCGACTGCGGTGGCCATATCAACGGCTGTTGAATTGACTGACGGTGGTATCAGCGGCTGTTGCAGCAGCGGCGACGTATGCGCCGGTGAAGACGTCATACTAGTCGGCGTGCCGTTGCTGTCCGTGTTCGCTGAACCCGCTACCGCGATGCCAGTCAACTCGACTTCGTCGATACCCTCAATGTCATCGTACAGGTACTCGTTCTCTTGGAAGTCGGCGTCTTGCGACGACTCGATGTAGTACTCGATATCGTCTTTAATTTTTTTAACCTGTTCGACAGCGTACGAGGTTAGAATGCAAAAGGCGTAATTTCAAAATATTGATTGGCGACGGCGTATTATCAGTCACCAGGAGACACTTTTTCAAACGGAAGCAAGGCAAAAAGGCTAGCCTTCCAATTCCTCTACTGCCAGCATCGAAATTCCTACCTACCGGCTTGCATACATGTACGGGACTAAAACGGTCAGTCGTATATCACGGCCATTGATGAACATACTCAAGCTCAGAAAAAGAAAATTTAGCATCCGCAATGCACTGAGCTTCTATGAAAACAATTCAGTGTTGTAACAACACGCGATTGACTGCAGTACTGCAGGGTGACCCAGAAATGACATAATTCAAGAAATGAGAAACAATTCACTAAATTTCATTTTCTACGTCAGTCTACAGACCGAAAATTGGGTCTCCACTGCAGCAGCTGGAAGAAGAAAACGAAATCCAGAAAGTGAAGATCTCAGAATCTATAAAGCTTTCGTTTTGGGGTGAGTCAAAATCGAGAATTCAAGAGCTAAAACGTCTCCCTAATTTTCAGGAAAATCGGGGGAGGGGGTAAAGTCAGGATTCAAGATCCCCAAACAGATTCTTTATTTAACTAAAAACTGACCTATAAAAAATAAGACAGAGGGACCTAAGAACTAGAATCCTAATCAGTCTCAATCTGACTGGTTACATGAACTTGCCTAACATGAGTATGCCACCGTCCCGACTCAATTTCTAATCAATGCTGACATTTTAAACTTTCAGAATCATGTGAATATACGCAGAAAAAAAAAGAAGACAAGCTATAGCATAATCAAATACGATTTCCAAAATTGAGAATTCATTAATTTCGAGGTTTTTATTCTGCAGGAAAGAGAAGCCTCAACGAGTTTCGTTCAATTTCAATACATCTTGATAATTTCAAGCAGAAAATCAATAAAACCAAAGGTCTCAAAATTTCTTAATCAGTAACTCAGTATTAATCTGTTTTTAGAAGTCTTGACAGAGGTCTAGATAGTATTTTCAGGTATTATGAAAGGTAAACTAAGATTAATTATTATTTTAAAGTTGAATTAAACTTTAAGATTCTCAACAGGGACTTAACAACGGTTAATCAGTCTCTAACAAAGCTCTAAGGAGTCAGAGGAAGCCTGCATTTGTTTTAACGATTCGGGCTTTCAGTAACTGTAACTAGTGCACCAATGGAACCTGGAGAGTTTCATTCAGTTTTCCTGAGATTTAATATTCTGGTGTCCATTTCGGAGTGTGAGTGAACGAGTGAACTTGATAATATTCCATTTGTAGGATGTGCCAATTCACTTTTTCTTCTACTGTAGTCCAGAGCGCTTTCGGCTGTTATGCCATTACCAGTGGAGTACCTTAAATGAGACTTGTCTCTTGTGGTCCTGTAGTCATAGTCGAGAGTAGTACCGTATAGTGAACCTGTTTAGTCGTGTGCTCCTATTGGTTGTCTGTGATTATGCAGTCTGTCCAATCAGTGGGTGTTATTAGTTGGGTGCTCCTATTGGTTGTCTGTGACTATACAGTCTGTCCAATCCGTGGGTGCTATAACCACCTTGACCTTATACAAATAAAAGACAACCGGATACCGTACAACATTCACGGAAAACCCACCCACACTGACACTAGAATACCCAAAGACTCATTCCACCATCAAAAACATAAAACGGCAGCACTACACAACTACTGCCACAGAGCAGTCAACATAGTACACGACAAACTCAGAACAACAGAAATCAACAAAATTAAACAAATAGCAGTTAACAACAAATACCAACCACAAACAGTCGACAGAATAATCAACATACTAACACAACCAAAAAGCACAGACATGGAACCAATAACCACAAAAACAGACAAATACCCCGGAGCAATGCCATTCACAGGAACAAATACATACAAAATACAAAAAATCTTCAACCAATACAACATAAAACTCGGAATCAAAAACAGACCACCTCTGATCAAACAAATAAGCAATGATACAACAGGAACAAAGGGCAGAAACAACAGCAGCGGAGTATACAGACTGGACTGTGAGCACTGTGACATGACCTACATAGGAAAAACAAGCAGAAAATTCACAACCAGAATCAAAGAACATGAAAAATCACAGAAGCTAAATGATGACAAACCACTTTTTGGAAAACACTGCACTGACTAGGGACATAACAATGACAAATTGACAGAAACGTACAAACTCCTACACACAGAGGAAAACACAAGATGACGAAAATTAAAAGAACTAGAAATAATAAAGGCAAAAACAAAACAACCTAATAAACACAACTAACTTCCAAAGCGAGAACTTATTCCAACTAATAACATAACACCCACGGATTGGACAGACTGCACAATCACAGACAACCAATAGGAGCACACAACTAATAACATTCATGATTGGACACTGGACAAACTGCATAATCGCAGACAACCAATAAGAGCACACAACTAAACAGGTTCACCATAAGGTACTATTATCGACTATGACTACAGGATCACAAGAGACAAGTCTCATTCAGGGTACTCCACTGATGATGGCATAACAGTCGAAAGCGCTCTGGACTACACAAGAGGAAAAAGTAAATTGGCACACCCTACAAATGGAATGAGATTTAATATGTTTACTGATTCAAAACTGATAGATAATGAGGCATCAAGGAGTCTCGCAGAATTCTCAATCAACTACAACGAGTTTGCGATTCTTTGTAGGGTCTCAACATGTCATAAAAAGTCTTGATTGATAAAAACCTAGAAAACTAAATCATACTTTAATAAGACTCAACTATTCCTGGAAAGTTTTGATAAGGTCTCATCTGAATCTCAGTGGGTTGCAATGCGTCTCAACAAAGTTTCAGTGAGTCCAATTAGTCTTCAGGAAATTCTAAAGAGTCTTGAAGAGAATTAATCAAATTTAACGACATCTGCAGAACCTTGTCAGAGCTTCAACAAGGTTCAATAAATCTTCACTAGTCTCGATTTTAATGACTCTATAAAGAGTCAAAGCGACTTAAAAGAGTTTTACTCAGTCTTGAAAAGAATTTAAAAGTCTGAAGGAGTTTCAATCACTCTGTGCACATCTAAATGACTCAAACTAGCGTACTAATGAAGAGAACTAACACGCTTCCAAGAAGATTAATCAATGGCAATGATACTGAATAAAAAGTCTTGACAGAGGCCCAAGTTTTATCTGTTGTAATGAGTCTTCTTGAAAAGTTCTAGGAATCCTATAAAGAGCCTTAATCAGTCCAAGAAAATCTCATCAGTGTAAACTGAGTCTCAACGAATTTAAATTAATTGTAACACATTTGGGATGATCTTCACAGAATTTCCAGGCTATTTTCTTTTCCCCATGCTCGAAACAAGCCATTTGTTTTTGAATGACCATTGACGATTTGTCTTCATTTCCACCCTCACTCTAATTTTCCTGCCTTTCTAGCTGATCACACCCTATCACATGCGTCCACCTGGGGGATCAAAAGATTGACCAGAAATAATTGCCCCTGTAAAATTATCCACCACGACTCCTCCCTTGTAGCTGTTACTAGTTTCTTGAAATTGATACATTTTCCCAAAAACCGAAATTCGAAAATAATATGAACAATACTCTTGCTGGTATTAAGCGAGAATGGCACTAAATACCAATACGAGCGACCAGCAGTCAGTGCCATTCAGAATACTTCGAAATGCGGCATCCACTTCCAGAACTACTACAACCGAAAAAGAAACCGAAAATCAAGATTTCCCTAGCCCTCTACATTTACGAATGCCCCCTGTCAGCCAATTTCACTGTTCTCGATTCTCCCTAATACTGAGCTAGTGAAAAGGTGGACGTTACCTTTGCTCAGAAAGTACTAAATATTCGAAAATTACTGCAGAAATAGTTACCTGATCAACTTCTACAGACATATTATCCAACATCCTTAAAATAGTTTCTAATTTTTTTATGTGAAATCGATGCTTTTCTACTTTCGATTTCAAATCGTCGACTCGATCTTGCTTGTCTTTATCAACGCGTTTCTTTTTACCACCCGCTATTAATGACTCGATTTCTGACTCGAACTGATCCACCTAGACAAATGTGCAAAACGTGTGAATAATTTGATCATATTACATGGATGCACATGGACGGCAACCAGAATACCGGAATAATTACTTGTAGGTTGAGAGCGTCGATGGCTTGGATCAACCATGATGTGATCTCTTCTTTCTCTTTTTGCGCTGGATCTAGCTTCTGTGCTGCTCCTAGCCCTTCTTTTGAGTATGCTTTGGTTTTCGTCTCTCGCTCGACTACCTTAAACCTCTCCATTTGCTTGAAATTGAAGAAACATGTTCAAGATTAGCACGAATGAAAATTCAAAAATTAGAACATCGAAAGACTGCTTTGCTCGTACGTAAAAGTGATTTCAAATTGCATCTGAATGATGCCCGAATTCCAAGAATTTCAATACTGAGCAACTATTTCAACCTCTTAGGGCACTTCTATTTTCAAAACCGATATTTCAATGATGTACACTAAATACATGCGAATCGGCAGTCAAAATTGGCGGTTATTCTACACAATTATGAGGTCTGGTGTGGTGGGACGTATGGCGATGCACGCATGCTAAAGAGACCCCTCTGACAACGCACCCCCGCCCCGGAAACTACCGTTTCGAGTATCGTATCAGTGAACAGAGGGAAATTATGAGGTCTACCTACGATACTGAATAACATGAACAAAATAAAATTTTTTATTTTGCACTTCTAATCAGTAGTGAAATAAAATTCACATCAACAGTCGGCCACATCATGTTTTCCGAGCTGAATTCTCGAAACATTCAAAACTTCTACCATAACAAGGGAACCGTTTAAAAATGGCATTTTCTCTTCATCAAATGTAGACAAACAAAATATATAACAACTATCCGGAAATTTAGGTCCATTACCGTTTCTATCAGCTTGCGGTAGTCGAGTAAGTTGCTTTTATCCTTGATTTCCGCGGACGCGATCCAGCTTTTAATCTGGTCCCGCAATCGCTGTAGCTTTTTAATTTCCTTCTTAAGGTCGGCTTCATACTTTTCCTTCTGATTAGCGTTTGCGGCATTGTGTACTTTTTGCCAAATGTCTTCGAATGTTTCAACTCCTTCGGTTACTTTTTTCAAACACCGTTCGATTTCACCTGCAAAATGAGAAATTCAGTAACGTATATTTCGATTAGTTTGATTATTTTCACTCTATCAAAATATTTCCGCTCACTGAAGATCAAATGTCTAGTTTTCAAACTGCAAACGTATTTCGAAATTCATAGTAAACACACGATTCAAACCGGGGTTTCCTAATGCATAATCAACTTTGTCAGTGTCAGTAGGCCATGTGTAACCGAAATGATCGCGATATCAACTACTAGTTATCTTCCCTCAAGCCTCTCTTCGTTGGTCGTCCATAAGCTATAGAAGATGTGTTTCAAACCCCTACTGAATGGTCTTTGTGAAAGCTTTGAGATCAGCAGATTTGAAAGAGGGATGTTTACGAGAACCTGATCAATCTCACTTGATTCATCATTGTGCCATTACGAACATTTATATTACGACAGGCATTCGCAGTCGGTTCAGTAAAACTGATGAAAGTAACGTCCACAGTTATAATTTCCTCGAACATCAGAATTTTGAATATCAACGTCCGAGTTAATCGTATGCGATAGAGAACACCAACCTTGCAACTTCCGTGAAGCAGCCATAACCAAGTTACATTATATTGGAAAGTTTCAACATTTAAGTATAGAATATTGACGTTTTGATTCACGTTTGCAAATTAATTTAATAATTGAAAGAATAAAATTGAAAGCAGACTTCTACCTTGTTTACGAAATTACATTTCAAAATTGGAAAGAAAGCCTACAAAGAGGAAAAAAGTAATCCGTTTTCTTGAATGTTCACACCGAAGAAACCCAATTCTTGGCCATGTTGCCAAATTGAAGAGGCCGTTATCTTGAGTTCGGTCATGTTCGGGTACAGTCGGATTCATTCGAATCCATATTCCGGGTGATAACTACGGAATTGTGATAACGAATGATGATAAGTTTGCAATGAAAATTGAGTGATGCAGGTGGCTTAGATCTCGAGATCTCGTGGTATCCGGCGTTTGCTTGTCCTGAATATGGTTAATTGAAAGCGGATAAAAAGGTATTATATTTGCGTGTAAATCATCCTAATGAAGGCTTCTCATAAGATTAATTAGACGAGTGCAGCAATTATCACCGCTATTCAGCAAGATTTCATGGACCACATACGAATTTAATCATCATCTTCACCATCCGAGTGTAAATTTTTCATTTTGGTAATCAGCAATAAGGCTATTCCTTTTGAGCATTAAACACACCCAGCTATTCAGTCTAACCGCTTTTTTACTGAGATGATGAATACTACCACGATTGGAAAGCAATCACCTCACTAAAGTTGTATGACATTTTCGAGCATACCATTGTTAAATGCCAAGATCATCAAAATTGAAATAAAATTGATTTGTTCCACAGCCTTGTTGCAATTCACTTGAATTTAATTGTTTTATGTTATAGGTTGCATCTTCTGTCACTTATTCCCATAGTATTTATAAGAAGCTATAAGGAATTATGGAAGAAAACGCCAGAGAGTACGAGCGTAAGCTCCAAGATGCGTACAACTCGCTGGACCTATCACATGTTCGTAAACTAATGAAGAAAACCTATCTATGCGCAGCTCAATGTTGCGACTCAACAAGTGGCACTTACGAAGATGTACAACGTTGCATAGATAACTGTACGGCTCCTCTTACCAATGCTCAGACTTACTTAAAAAATGAGTTCCAAGATTTTCAAAATCGAGTGCAAAGGTGCTTAATGGTTTGTAGTGATACGGTCAAAGGAAGGATGGAAAAAGAAAATAGCAAATCGTTCAATGACAAGTACAAAACAGAGTACGAAGACTGTGCGAAATCCTGCTTAAAGAGTCACACCGATTTATTACCTTCTACGATTTCGAAAATAAAGTCCACATTAGAGGAACATGGAGCTAGATTCGATTGAACCTTGTTACTCTTATATTCGAATGTAGACGAATTTTTGTTGCACATGTGAATCATGTTGATTTAGATACGCGAAATAAAAACGCAATTTTTTATTTGTTTTAATTTTGGACAATTCGTTTCCATTTCGATGCCTAGTAAAGTTGCAATATTGATACAAAATTGTTAATCAATTGAGGGAAGGTTTTCCATAACTAAGTTCGGCAACGAACGCTAAGACTGCCCCACGTTTCAGCACGATAAACTTTTCCTTAGAGTCCTGCCTTAAGCAAGTTCTTACTATAAACTAAACGAAAATATAACATGAATTTTGTCCATAAATATATAAGTATGGAATGGCGCTATACTTTGTCAAAAAAGCTTGCAGCTTCAATAAAGAATTGACAACCACTCTTTTGAGATTGATATTTTCCAGTAGAGTAGATTGGCTACCTCTGATTCCTCGTATTTCGAAATATTCATTTCTCGATACCAAGAATAATCCAGTGATAGCGGTGTGAAACGTGCAATCCAGTATCAGTGAATTCACGTTTTCTTCATCACTACTTGTTTTTCTGTCCGGACCAATTTTTCAATTTCTTCCAAATTTCCAAATTTTTGTCTCATACACTCTTTGGTATCACTGTTCAGTGAATTCCATATACTTTCAAGCTGCTTTTGTTGATAAATCTGCAACAAAAGAATTTATAAATAGTTAACTCAATTCAAGCTCAAACTTATACATTTTTTAGTAACAAAGTCCGTAGTTATTAATGTACATATATTAGGAGATTAAAAATGGTCTCTCCAAGATTAGACAACCTGATGAGTCCTTAAAATAAGAAATCGGCAACAACCGAGGCTAAATTACAGGTTAGCACACTGGACACACCATTTGCATTATTTTAATGAAATTTGGATCTACATTTTACACGAAATTTTCTTCTTTAAAAGAAAAGTCTATTTAACCCTTCCCTACCTCGCTATTCATTAAGGTGGCAATGAGGCTGACAGACTGAAGCAGAACTAAACGGCATGATCGACCTGTTCCAGGGAAACTCCTCCGGAAGTTGTTCCATTACGAAAGCTTGTGAGTAACTAATGAATGTCAAGAATGGACAACCCAAAATTGAATTTATTGAAAGCAGAGGTCGAATGTGAAGTTGATTTGTATTGAATTCAAAAGTACCTGAAATTGCTTACTTTTAAATGTTTATATGCTTGCTGCAAGGTCCCCGTAGTTCGTAAAGTATGTAATTGTACATGCTCCGATCCTATTTCTGAAATAAATGGTATCACAGTGCTGACGAATTTGTGCGAATCACGCCTCATTTTCAGAATTGCAACACCAGTCATCTCATTGCAGTATTTACCTTTGCAGAAGCACATCATAATTATAACGGTGAGATTGTTGAAGAAACAAAAAAAAGAATATGCACCTGCATTCTATACTTACAGATAATTCCTGTCTTCACAGACGCAATTCCGTAATCTCCGTGTAGTTTCTTGACCTTCGATAAGACAGCTTGGTATAAATCTGTATTTTTCACAATTACTTCGGATATGTCCTTGTTTTTTTTCGTTGGAATTATTCTAATAGTAAGGTACCTGGAAGAATTAGGTATTAGCACTTGGACAGACCAGTACATATCAGTCGTGGAGGTTGATACAACGTTAATTCACCGGACGAACAGTACTGATGAAATACCTGTATTTTGATCGAACCATTCTGAATGTGTTCGGCGGATGGAACGTCAAAGGAAGTGAATAGCAATTGTTCGTTCGGGTTTCTAGAGATGGACTTTTGGCCTTCGCTTGACAATTCTACCACCTCGGCGGTGACCATCGGACTCCACAACTGACAAGATACTTCCTAAACTGAACGAAGCGATATTATCAGTCGATGAACTGAACAGCTAAGAAATCAGTAAATAGAAGATGTAAGTGATATAGATCATGATCAGTGACCAACCTGTTTACCTCGGAAAGTAGAAAACTACAACACTGCAAGCAAACACCAAACATTCAATACTAAATTTCAGCAAAACCGTTATGTTCAACCAACTTTTACCAACTTTTCTTCCTTTCAGCAATAATGAATGGGGGTTCGATCCGCGCTTTACATGTTTCTACTCGAACTCGAACGACAGACCGCTGATCCCTAATCACTGGACAGGGCTGCAGCAAGCAGAAAGCAGTATTTCTTGCAGAAGCTCTTTTCCTGGGAGTTATGAAAATGTCAGTCTCAAAAAAAGGCCCACACATATACTTCCGCTCATCGTTACTTGGACTTTTTTTGTGTTCTCATTTTTTGTCACCAGTTCGGTTGATGCGTGACGCGATTGAAACTTGAAAGTACTATTAAAACGAAGTGACAAAGTATTCTAACTCATCCGCAGCTTAGCATATTTTATCACTTGATTTCAGTTGCGTTTATGACTTGAAAACCGACGAGTGAATTTGTAGAGTCTATGCTGTACCGTCAAATGGGGTATCTTGGAACAGCCGTGTAACTTGGGACTGGGACACACCAGCAGGCAAGCAGGCTTGCATAGTATCCATTAATTTCGATCATTCATTGCTCATGTATGTTCATGAATCATGAGTGACCGGAGAGGTTTAGGGATAGCTTAAGTGGGCAAGTAAGGTGGGTCCTGCGAATGTCTACTAGTGTGTTCCAAGTTATCCAGCTGTTCCAAGATACCCCATTTGACGGTACTTTCAAATGAGTGGAAAAACGTGAATTTTTTTATTTTGTCGCCAATGCATCCAAAATTTATTTTCAAGGCAAATTCAAACAAAAATCGGTAGTTTATGGACAAAACGGATCAAGGGTTTGTCATATGACAAAATTATGAAAATTCAGTGATTATTTTGTTTTGTTATGTCGTCCAACTGGACTAGGGGAAATTCGGAAATTACGTCGTAACAAAAATCAATACGTCAGTTTACTGGAAAAATGCGAAAATACTAATCACAATGATCAAATTTGGAGAAACTATCAAAAACGTGGTTTTCCGAAGTACCCAGATTGATCACATGACTCGCCGTCTGCTTGTTTGGTTGGCTGTTCTCTTGACAGGTCATTTGTTCGGCATTCCTTCCATGGTTTCATTACAGACCTATACTAAATAGAATTATTGGATATTGCACCTTCCATCGTGCCGACTTAAAAGAAGATAGCTAAATAAAACTGTGCCAGATTTTTCTAAAAATAATTAAAGAGAGAAAGAGAACAAGAAAAATACTACGACAAAAGAAACATGAATTAGAAACAGAATGTTAATAATGTTTATTTCTCAACGAGATAAAAAAGATAAGACAGGCACCATATTTTGGTATGTTATTGCACTGTATTGCACCATCAAGTACATCACCTTATGTATAACTTCTTACAATAAAAAATATAAAAATATCACCCAAAAACGTGTAAGATCTGTAATTGTTGAGTATGATCGTGGAAGAGAACACAAAAGAACGGAAGACCCTATTTGTAAAATCCATGTTCACTTTTTCCTTTCTTCATCTTTCTTGATGTATCGATCCAACAACGTAGTTCCCTCGGGATCAAACGCAGATAGCTGACGGAAACCTTCATCGCCAACGAAACAAATTTCATGACCATCCTATAAAACACAAATAAATGATTAAATAACTATTCGCAGAAGTCACGGAATATGGCATATCTCCATGTATTCACGTATGAAGAAAAACATGGTTGTCTCACCGGATCGGCTAAAATAATAACAGTGACAGTTGCCTTTCCAGGTGTATCGAGCGAAATAAGTGGAGTCAGTATCGTATCATTAGTTTTCTTAATGGTTTCATCGATGATTTTCAATTCATTTTCTGGTACAGAGAATGCGATTCGACCAAACGCAGTCTTGTGGTCGATCTTGGTCCCTGGAAACAGATACCATTACTTTAATGCGATGTAACCGTTCGACGTTTAAACAGACACCATGTCAAAGTTCACGAACCTATATCTTTTAGCTCCAGTTTAGCTTGAGATTCATCAAAGCAGAATACAGCCGTCTTATCAGATTTTTCCAACAATTTAAGTCCCAAAGTTGTATTCCAAAACTGGACTGATTTTTCCAAGTTGGAAGAAGCCAACGTTATTTTTTGAACGGGATCTGGAATATCCGTTTCTAAGATATTATTGAGGCACAGGAAATAACTAATACTACTTCGTACAACAATAACTTAGTGGCCCCGGTTTCAAAACTTTCTTTACTGAAGTAGCGCAATTTACTTCAAGCTAAAATAAGAAACTGTATTGGATTGAAAATAATCACACGTTCAATGAAATATTTCTGAGTTTCATGAAGGTTTGAAATACGAGTTTAAGAACTGAGGTACGCAATTTCAATATATGGCGATATGAATGATACCTGCATCCATATTTGGAGTTTTATCAACAATATGAAATATATAGCCATCTGGAGATTTTAAAATTGAATATCCACTGTGCTGTTCGAGTGGCCAGTTGAGTTTCTTGGCATTCGCTATTACCTCACTGGACTGGACTGTAATGCCCAAGAAATCATTTCCCAACTCATAAGACGGCACATTGTAGTTGTAGGTCAGCTCTATGACAAAATGAGTATCCTCGATTCCGTAACCTATCATGGTTTTACTCCATCGACCATCGTACGGCCTGCAAAAAGAAGTTCCACTCAACATTAAAATCTGAGTCGTATCATTTTTGTAAGAATCAAGAAGTCGAATTAAATACCCATTGCACTGAGCATCGCAGCCTTCTTTGAATTCTTCGTGTCGGAGAACCTAGAAAAAGAGCCACGAAGTTGAATGAAATCAAGCGATAGATACAGTCATAATGTAATAAGCGACTTCTTAAATGATAGAAAATGTAAGGTAATACATTGAAAAAGCTAGCTGGACAAACTCACCTTCATTCCTAACACTTCTTTGAAGAATCTAATGCTTTCGGTTCGATTTCCAATTTTGAAAACGAAATGCAGAGCTCGACCTTTCAAATTCATGTTGAAATATTCGACGGCAGAACTGAATAATATATTCAGATACTTGAGTGGTACGTGGTAGCACGAATATTAATTACGTATCAGCGAAATGATTTCACCACGTTGCCGGCGGCACAATGCTGAAGATTAGAGGAAAGAGGAATAGGAATATCAAATAAGGAAATAGCGATCTTGAACGGAAGAGATGAAGACCCTCAGGGAAATGTCAGATACGTCAAAAACTGTTTATTTATTATACGCGGCAACGTGGAGAGATCAAAATAGCAGGCAAGGATTACAGAAGACTGAGTGAGAATAAACTGTAATATTATGAAAATCGAGTATGAAATGAAATTTAAAACATAGAAGCACGAAAATTACTCGTCGAGTGTCACCAAACTACCCACTATCAGGAGTGTTATCATATCAATGATTACCACTTTACTGATGAGGATGGATTCGCTTGGTTACTCATTTACACGATTCCCAAAAAGAACTATTCGTTCGTATTTACATCACTTTATTCAAAAAACGCGGTGTAGGACAAAATTACAACGTACAGCAAAATTATGCGAATACACGAGGAACACAGAACAACCAACAAATACAAAAAAAATATACACATACAAATTGTTCTAAACGACACTCCATCGAAAAACGTCAAACGTGGGAAGAAAAAGATTCGAATTACCAACACTCCTCCTCGGATCTTTTCGTCATTAGCAAACCACGAATTCGGACGAAGACTTCCTTTGCTACGTTCTTCGTCATAATGTCGGCTAGTTGATTAGCGGACGAAGTCTTCTTCACGTAGATATCCCTCTTTTTGATCGCGTGTCTCGTGTTATGGTACGCAACATCAACGTGTCTGGTACGACGAGATTCGTTGGTCTGACTAATTGCTATTGCGGCTGAACTGTCGCACCATATAGTACCGCTACGAAGATTGACACGTAGTTCCCGTAAACAGTTCTTCCAGCCATAATACGCGGTTGTAGCGTTGCTGAGGGCGACGTACTCAGCTTCGGCAGTACTCATCGTAACAGATTTTTGTTTTCTTACCTGCCAATCAACGAGGCAGCCAAAGAGTTTGACGATTAATCCGGACGTCGACTTTCTGTCAGTCAAATCTCCCGCATAATCAGAGTCTGCATACATTTCCATAGTATCGGGCTTCTCGTTGAAACTGTAACGCAGTTCGTAGTTGGAGGCTCCTTTTAAGTATCGCCAAATGTGCTTGATGCATTTAGCAAGTTGAGCAGATGGCTTCGATTGGTATCTGCTCACGAAGTTGACGGCATAGGCGATGTCGGGTCGTGTACACGTAGCGAGGTAGAGCAGCTTACCGACCATACTTCTTATGTTGTGTTCTAACTCCACATCAATTACATCAATATCGATTCGTACACCTGGCTCAAGTGGCGTTGACACCGGATTGCATTCGAGCATATTCAATTCGGCTAGACAATCTTGTACGTATTTTGTCTGGCTTAGTGTCATCGTGCGCCGCGTTTGATCGTATTCCACTTCAATTCCGAGGTAGCGTTTTATAGTACCGAGGTTCTTCAATTTGAATTTCATGGACCCGATCACATCGTTAATTCGTTCCAGGCTTGGTCCGGTGATGATAACGTCATCAACGTAAATTCCGATTATCGTTCCATCTTCGCGAATGAAGATACAAGGGTCAATTTCTGATGGCGTGAACCCGAGTCGGTTTAGTTCTGCAGCGAGCGTATTGTACCAGGACTTCGCGGACGTTTTTAGACCATAAATCTCTTTGAGGATTCTATACAAGCCGTTCATACCTTGAACTCGTAGGTATATTTCGTAACAGATTTCGCTGTTTAGAAATGCGTTATCCACGTCTACGTGGCTAATAGGCCATCCTTCTTTGGCAGCAATGAGAAGGATTGCTCTTACGACGTCAATGCGAATCACTGGTGCGTACGTGTCGGAAAGTTCGTGATACGTTTGATCCTTGAATCCGCGTGCACAGAGTCTGGCTTTATGGAATAGCGACCCATCACTATTTACCTTTTGTCGGAACGTCCATTTCGTGTCAACAATTGGTGCGTTTTCGTTTTTCTTGGATTCAACCTGCTCCCAAACGTTGTTGGCTTTCATGGCATTTAATTCGGTTTCTATCGCCGTTTTCCATTCAGGTATCTGAATTGCTCGTTCGTACGTAAGTTCGGATTCGTCTAATACCTTTGCAATCATGGCGGTGGATCCACATGGGCGTTGAGGATTCCATAGGCGATTCTCGTCGATGTGTACATTGGAACTGTGACGACATTCGTTCGTTTCGGGATCCAGTAACAGGTAACCTGTCTCACTGTATCCAACTAGGATCAGCTCTTTACTTTTCGGTTGGATTTTCGTGCGTTTTTCATCTGGGACATACGTGTGAGCTACACTCCCAAAGATTCGTAAATGTTTGAATGATGGCTTAGCTCCATTCCATTTTTCGTAAGGTGTGACTCCTCCTAGCGCGGACGTTGGCGTTCGATTGATTATGTATACTGCAGCGTAGACAGCAAATGACCAGTATTTTTCAGGGGCACCACATTCGTATAGTAGAGCGCGTGCTCTTTCCATTATGGTACGGTTCAGACGTTCGATTGTACCATTGTGTTCGTGCTCGTACGGTTCCGCCGGTTGCTGCACGATGCCTTGAGAGACGCAGTGGTTTTTCATTCGTCCTGCTACAATTTCTAGCGCGTTGTCGCATCGTAGTTTGGCAATTTTTGAGTTGTATTTGGCACATGCCATTCGTTCGTACTCTTCAAATCGTTCGGCAATGTCGGACTTCCGATATAACACGAAAGAGATCGCATAATGGGTGTAGTCGTCCAAGAACGTGACAACATACTGCTCTCCGTGAACAGACGGTTCTAATGGTCCGATTAGGTCAGTATGTACCAGCTCGAGTGGTCTGGTTGCTCGTTTTCGCGTTTCGTCGTATGGATTCTTCGTTTGTTTTGCCCGGCAGCACACGTCACATTCTTTACACAGTACTCTAACATGGCTTACGTTGGCGTCTTCTACAAGGTCGCGTAGATTCGGAGGTGATGCGTGACCCAGGCGGCGATGCCACAGCAAATCGTGCTCATTTGGTTTCATCACATACGCCGTCTCAGATGACTCGGGGATGTCAGCTGGGATTTCAAACGGAATTACGTAAAGGTCGTCTTGTATCGTGGCCTTCAGTACAGTTTCTCCGGATTCGTTGTTGACAATTATCGCTTCATTTTCGAAGAAATGAACGCTGTTGCCTTTTTTTACAATGGGACGTACGCCAAGTAGGTTGCATGGCGATTCCGCCGAGAATAATGCGTCTTTGATTGTCAGCGGCTCATTGTTTACTGTTACGGGAATGTCTACAATCGCGGTTGCCGTTAGTTCCTGTTCAGTTGCCGTTTTTATTCCCAGGTGCGCTTTTCGTACATTTTCGGCGATGGCCACGTTGGTTAAGTGTTTCGTTGCTCCGGAGTCGAGAATGAATTCGGACGTCTGCGTTTTAGGCGTATCACGTTTCGGTAAGGCGAAAAGAACTCTAGGCGTACCTGGCTGCGTCGTCGTTTCGTTGAGTTTTGACTTTGAAACTTTCGGGTTTGGCGTGTTGTTGCCGAATTTAGGACAATCCTTTCCTATGTGGCCGTATTCGTTGCAGCGGTAGCATTTTCTGAAGCTTCCCTGCTCGTTTGGAGTTGGTTTAGACGTTTTACGCCAACATTCACGGACAGTGTGTCCCCTTCTGTTGCATTTCGTACACCTTCTCGTGTCGGCTACAAAAGCGGCTTGAGGTGTTTGGCTATTCGTTGGGGGAATTAGGCGTTTTCCCTCGGAAATGATCAGGTTCCTGCACCCGTTAACGTTTGCATTCAAGTGCAGGTTGGCCATGGCGCTAGCTCTGACGTGGTCTAGTGCTTTTGGCAGGCCGTTCGTAAGCCACGTAAACTCTTCTTCTTCTGAGACATCCTGGTTGTTGGCCCGGAGCTCGACTATCATGGCTTGGATCGCGTCGCAGTAGGCTTCTGGATCGCTGAATTGATCGAGTTTCGTATTCGCCAATTTTGTACGTAGGGTAACAACTGCCAGTGAATCTCTCGTTCCATACCTAGATTCTAGCTGCTCCATTAGTTCGTGAGGAGTGTCCGCATCAACCAATTGTAAGATGTTGTCCCTTAGGTGCGTCATCAGGAAATCTAGTGCCTTGTCTCGTTGGCTCGTGGTTCCAGCGTCGGTTGCGTCTAACGTGGCAGCCAAGTTTCTCGCCCTGATGGCCTGGACCATTCGTTTTTTCCAGATCATGAAGTTTTTCCCTTCGAATATAAGGTGGGATAATACTCGTGAGTCCTGTTCCATGGCGTTCTGCACGTTGTTTCGTCCGTTGGCCCGTTGACTAAGCGTTGTCGATGGCCGTTGACGAGATCGTTGTCGTTTTCGTTTCAGGAATCAAGACAACCACGTTCTGCTACCATGATGAGGATGGATTCGCTTGGTTACTCATTTACACGATTCCCAAAAAGAACTATTCGTTCGTATTTACATCACTTTATTCAAAAAACGCGGTGTAGGACAAAATTACAACGTACAGCAAAATTATGCGAATACACGAGGAACACAGAACAACCAACAAATACAAAAAAAATATACACATACAAATTGTTCTAAACGACACTCCATCGAAAAACGTCAAACGTGGGAAGAAAAAGATTCGAATTACCAACATTTACCATAGACCTTACGGATACAAGGTCTATGGATGGAGCACGATGCCTCTGACGCTTCGATATGCTCCTTTCGTAGTGATGGGCAGTATCGATACATTTATACATCGATGTTTTCGATACTTTGGAAATTGTGTATCGATGCATCGATACACCTTCTTTTTGAAAAATATATCGATGTATCGAGCGATACATCGATACATGGCCCACCTCTACCTGCAATAACACATGTTTTAAAATACATCGATGTTTTCGATACTTTGGAAATTGTGTATCGATGCATCGATATGATGGAATGTTCGTATTAGACGACCGTCGATGAAATAATTATAACACACAATATTTGAATAAAACTGTAATTTTACTAATCAAGAATATAATACACCAAGAGAGAGTAGCGAGAGCTAAACACGAGCACCAGGAGCAACAACGGTAGAGCGAGAGCGGCACAGACTCAAAACGTCAGATCGTTATTTATGTAGCGCTAGCTGATGTTCTCCAACACTCCCTTCTCAGATAGCGCGTAATGACCTAATGACTAAATATAAAATAATAGTATTTTCACTCAAATGGAAGTTCCAATTGTTTTAGAATTAATCCCACACGTGTCCTGAAATAAACAATTCTATTAATTAACATCATCTAAGATTTTATCCCTAAATTCTATAAATTTAGTATTTCCTAAGGGTTTTGTAAAGAAATCTCCCAACTGGTCTTTTGTTGAAATCCACTTCAATTCTATTTGTTTATCTCGAACTGCTGACCTAATATAATGTAAATAAACTTTTACCAAGTGGCGTAATGCCGGTACTTCATCTGATTTTGAATGTTTTATAGCAGTTGTATTATCTTCAAAGAGAAGTGGAATTTCATTGTTTTTAAACAATCGTTTGTCAAGTTCTTTTAGAGCCATAATTTCTCTAACAGCAAAGCTCATTGCAACATACTCAGATTCTGCTGAGGATAATGCAACATGATTTTGTTTTCTTGTTTTCCAACATACTGTTCCACCATAGACCTTTATTATATAGCCACTGACAGATGAACTATCATCATTACATGCAAAAGATGCATCAACATATGCTTCAATCCTATCACCTTGCCCATCATATTTTAAACCTTTGGTAATTGTACCTTTAAGATATCTAAATATTCTTTTAATTCTTTTCCAATCATCAACTGTGTGTTTCCCTAATTTTCTAGCAAGCGTATTTACAGCTACTGAAATGTCTGGTCTGGTAGCATTAGCTACATATTGCAAACATCCTATAGCACTTCTAAATGGGAGGTTTTCATCAGTCTCATCAGATATTGACGTTATTGTTTTAGATTCTGCCTGCCTAGTTACCATAGGAGTTGGTTGCGGATGACAATCCAACATATTGAATCTCTTCAGCATCTTATTTATAAATGTACCCATATGTAGAGTAATTGTTTTATCAGGTTTAATGACAATGTCTATGCCCAAAAAATGTTGGGGAAGTCCCAAATCTTTCATTTCAAACTTATCCATTAACTGTCTTTTGGTTTCTGAGATCTTATCTTGACAATTTCCAATTAGTAATATATCGTCAACATATAAACATAAGATTACAAAATTATTTCCAGATCTCCAATAAAATATGCAAGGTTGAAAAACATATTCTTTAAAGTTTGATTTTGTCATAAAATTTCTAAAGCAAACAAACCAGCGTTTAGGGCTTACTTTCAGGCCATAAAGTGCCTTTTTTAATTTTAAAACTTTACCTTCAGCGGTTTTATTTAATAACTCATAACCTTTAGGAGGTTGCATGTAAACTGGTTTTTCTAATTCTCCATTAAGAAAGGCTGTTTTGACATCCAATTGACATATATCTAATTTGAATTTGGCTGCACAACAGAATAGCATTCGCACATCAATTATTCTAACTACTGGTGCAAATGTTTCTGTTCTATCGTATTTATTTTTATCTTTGAAACCTCTGGATACCATCCTTGCCCTACGTCTTAGCGTATTTCCTTGTTCATGCTTAATTTTAAATACCCACGTTGAATCAATTACTTTTTCCCCCTTTGGAACTTCATCTTTATTAATTACATCCCATGTTTTGGTCTTTTCCATTGATTGTAATTCATCTAAAATTGCTTCTTGCCATAACTCAGAGTCTGCATTTTGTAAAGCTTCCTCAAATGTAATCGGTTCTGAGGCATAGAGCCCGACCATGGCATTGAAGGACCTAATAAATAATGAGTTTTCCTGATCATCACTATCAATTTCTTCAACTTCAATGGAGTCAATAATAAATTCATCCTCAATTTCTGTTTCTTTATTTACATCAACATTTGTAGTTGAGTCCCTTGTTTCATTATTCTCTGTATTTAGAATATCAAAATCTTGATAAAATTGCTCCCTTCCGTTCTCTTCTTCACCTTTATTAATTTCTTTATTTTTATTTTTGTTTTCAGTATCATGATCGGAATTTTCATAAATGGGATCATTGCTTTTATTTATGTTACTACTGTTTGATACAGTATTACTTTGATCATTTTTATTTTCATCTAGCCAACCATAAATTTTCAAAAATTCAGCTCCTGGGGCTGTATTATCAAAGTCTGGATCTTTAATTTTGATTGATGTTTGATTGTCAAACACATCTTTAAATACCTTTGATTCAACACATCTAACATGTTTGCATTCTATAATGTCACCTGTATGGAGTATTAAAATTCTATAGCCTGTTTCTGTACAGCCTAGAAGTATACCTTTTCTTCCCCTTTCATCAAATTTTCCCCCTTTCCTCAAGTTTTTAGCATAAACCAGACAACCAAATCTTCTTAAATATTGTATACTGGGTTTTCTAGAAAACATGACTTCGTAAGGAGTTTTAAAATCTATGGACTTGTGAGGAGTCCTATTATAAGCATGTACTGCAAAACCTAGCGCATAGTTCCAAAATTGTTTTGGAAGGCCTGCATCAAAAATTAAGGATCTAATTTTCTGTTGGAGAGTATCGTTAAATCTTTCACTTGTACCATTATGTTCTGGTGTTCCTGGTTCAGAATGTTGGAAAATTATTTTCTCATTTGCTACTAAATTTTTCATTTCATAAGTTTGATATTCTGTACCATTATCTGTCCGAATTTTAATTATTTTGGCATCTCGGCCCAGAACTCTTCTAGCCTCTTCTAAATATAATTGTAGGCAAATGTGAACTTTTGTTTTGTCTACCATAGGATATGCTCTAGCATATCTAGAATAATCGTCAATGAAAACTACAATATACGAATAACTGCCGTTATAGCTCATTGGTAAGATTGGACCCATAAGATCAGAATGGACAATTTCTAAGTGAGTTCTGGCCCTGTATCTAATTTGTTTAAACGGTTTTTTTGTTTGTTTTGCTTGTATACAAGCTTCACAATCAATGATGCTGGAATCAAATTTGACTAACTTAAGTAATGGAATACTACTTTTGGCTTGGTCTAAATATGATTTAGAGGGATGCCCCAATCTAAGGTGCCATAGAAGGCCAACTTCATTTCGAAGATTTTGTACTTTCGTTTTTCTGAGGGTAACCAAGTCATCAATTTCCATTCTAGCATCATTAGTGATGTATTTTCTGATTGCAATCTCTTCTAAATCATCACTGTTAATTGGTACATCCTTTACATTTTCAAGAGAGTCATTTTTATTTTCCATACATGTTTTCTTATTTTCACCAAAGTTATAATCAACTCCCTTCAGTTCTTTTCTTTTTAATGTAGTATTGTCTACAATGACATTGCAACTACCATTTGCTTCTAACGGCAACTCCAACCACCAAAAGTTGTCCTTGAATGGACCCGATAGAAGTAGTTGGTTGGTTTTCCTACACCTAATTTCAATTTTCTCCTTATAGAGGACTACAAAATTTCCATTTTTAACTACTTTTCTGAGGGACAATAAATTTTCTGTGAGTTTCGGTGAAATTAAAATATTTTTGATTTCTATTTTCTCTCCATTTATACTAAACGTTTGTAAGTCCCCAGTTATTTTGCAAACTATATCGGAATTGGAGTCATTGTTAGCACACGTTATAATTTTGGGAGATGATAAATTTTGAATATTAATCATAGATTCAGCACTTTTGGCCATATCTTCAGTAGCGCCAGAATCGGCAATAAAAGGAATAATTTTCTTACCAACGCCGTTATTGGAAGCATAGAAGCTTACTGGCCCATCAGTGTTGTACGCCGGTGGTTCTGCCGCCTTTGCATAAAAGGAGTGGATGACTTCATCCCCTTCTTCTTCGTCGCCACTTATGTAAATTTCTTTGTACTCATAGTCGATGTAAATATCGTCTTCTGTTAGTGTAAGGTTGGCATGAATGGGACGACTAGGTTTGACTTTGCGCACGGGCATACGCCGGCGTACTTTCTTCAATTGTCTGGGTTGGTGAGGCGCAGCACTTTCAAATTTCCTCTTCTGACTGTGAGAAGGAGGGCCAGAGACGAGGGTTGGACAAGTGGCTGATGAGTGATGAGTAAAGATATTGCAGGTGGTACACTTTCTTTTCCCATCACTTCGCCGGCATTCATTTTTCAAGTGCCCACCGCCTCCACACTTGAAACAAACTTTGCGCGTGAAGCCTTCCCTCTTATTAGAAGTAGGATTCACCTTAAAGACGGAATTTCTGGTTGCCTCTTTGCGAGTTTTATGCTCACTTTTAATAGCCAATTCATTAAGGAACAATGTTTTCAAGTCATTATAGGTGACTCCTTCCTGTTGCCTTTCAAGTGACTTAAGCTCAGGAATTGTTTCACCCGCTCCCATCAGAAAGTATTTACGTTTAGTTTTGTCAGGCATTATTTCTTCATTAATACGTTGAATTTCGTCTACTAACTGTTCGAATTCTGCGAGGAATTCCTGCCCATCAGTGGTGCCATCGTAATTCAGCGTCGAAATCTTTCGCAGAAGTTGCAGGTCCGATAGAGCATTTTTAGGTTCCCTTCGAACCTGCAGCTCGTTCAAGATTTCCCTTGGGTCAAGTATTCCGGCAACCATCAACAGGTGTTCGTCGTCTATCCTATTTTGTATGAAGACTCTAGTAACGTTACGATAATTTTTCAACTCATCTTCAGATAGGTTCTCATGAGGCGGTTTTTGAGTCTTATCGACTATAAACAGAAGGTTATGAACGGCTAATTCATTCATCAACCTTTCTTTCCACGTACGGTAGAGGCAATTCTTTGTCAGTTTATACTTAGATGTATAAACGTTCAATTTATTTAAACCAATCATTGAATTATTGGTGGTGGTACTACTATTCGACAGACTTTGACCAACTGAGTGATCAATTGAAATGTTGACCTGACTATTGTTATCGGATAGACTTTGTTCGTTACTTATACTGATAGGTGGACTTTGAGCATGGCTAGCACTGTCAGTTGGATTTTGAGCATGAATAGCACTGTCAGACTCTTGATGAATAGCAGTACTATTTTCATCGGGTGAAGCATCTGTAGCTACTAGCGGCTTTGGCGGCCCTACTTGTGCGGCGATTATTTGGGCAACTGTTTGAGCTACAAGAGGAGTGAGCTGCTCCATCACTGCCTTAGTTAAGTCCGCTATATTGGCCATGTCAATTTCTGTAGAACAGATAATAATATTACTTTCTGTTTTGCATTACTTTATCATTAAAGAAATCATTGATAACATGCATATTCAAAATAGTTACATTTTGATATGACACAAGAGATTATAGAACCATTACAGTAATAAAATCTCAGATATCAATGATACCTATCAATTTGTGTAAACCGAGGTGTTAATCAAGGTTTCTTCAATGAAAAGAAGAAAAAAAAAATTATTAAAATGAGTACTTCCAATCTGATGTTATCAATTTCATTTACAATCTCACAGAGAGGAATTATTAGCTTAGGAAGTTATTTATTTGGCACATAACTCTTTAGCCATACAAGGAACCGTAATAATTTCCTTTCAGTGGGACAAAGAGAAGTTTTGATAACAGAAAAGAGAAATGCGTTATTTTTTTCATGCAAAAGTTTCAAATGGCGATCCTAAATGATAGTCAATTTTTCAATGTATACAAACACCACAATAATATTTTGTTGAAATATTATATTCCTAACCTACAGAAGTTGATAACTCTTACAACCAAATTATCGTGCATTATCTCCTGTTGTGAAGATCGACTATATGACGTTTATACTCAGGCAATTCTAGCTGAGACAAACAGATGATATATTGTCTTCTATTGTAGAGATTGATGAAACGAAGTTCGTGCTCAGACAATCCTAGCTGAGACGAACACATGCAATGATATAATGCATCATTGTACCTGTACAGGAATTTCAAATCTGATGGATTCAGTATTTCGAGCTCTATTTTTTTTTTTGCGAAGTTCACTGTTGAAGCAGACTGGTAGTCAATGCTGGTACATGAGATTAAAAGTAAACACAACAAATTAATTCAGCGAATTCTTCGAAGTTACCTGCGAACATAAACTTAGTTAGTTTCATAGAAATAGTATTATTTGTATAATTAAAATTCTGAAAATTCAAAAAAAAATTAGTACAGGTTAGTGAAACATCAAATTAGGAATAATTAAATGAGGGCTCCAATTGTTTTATCGATCATCATCCATCTCTCTAGTGTAAACAACCAGGAGGAACAGACGAAATTCGATAATCAGGTAAATTATGTTATAGGAACTATAATATTCTGAAGTCAGCTTCCTAGAACAAACAGACTGATCAGAGAACCAGCGATTAATAGAAAAAAATAAAGTCAGTAAACGTTTGGATTTTGACCACACAGCCATGAGCCATCTGAATCTGAATGCATCGATGTCAGCAGACTGTAAACAACGGAACATGCACTCGGCAGTAAACTGTTATGACTAATGAACTAGTTTGAAGCAAAATATCAAAAGGCTTTGATTGTAAAGTTGTTAAATTATAATAGCTGAACTTGCTGAAGAAAAGACATAAAATATTTGAGAAACATGAAAAAAAATACTTTTCTGTAGTTAACTGCAGCGTGCAGCTTTTGTCTCCTGCGGGGTGCGTTTATCACAATCAGCAATCTTCATGAAGAATAAGATTTTGGATTGGAACCACAGCTTCTGCTTACCATGATGGAATGTTCGTATTAGACGACCGTCGATGAAATAATTATAACACACAATATTTGAATAAAACTGTAATTTTACTAATCAAGAATATAATACACCAAGAGAGAGTAGCGAGAGCTAAACACGAGCACCAGGAGCAACAACGGTAGAGCGAGAGCGGCACAGACTCAAAACGTCAGATCGTTATTTATGTAGCGCTAGCTGATGTTCTCCAACACGATACACCTTCTTTATGGAAAATATATCGATGTATCGAGCGATGCATCGATACATCGCCCACCACTACTCCTTTGAACGTTTGTTTATGCAAATTGTTGAATCAAGGGCGTCTTCCTTCCTGCCTTCAACGAACTACTAGACTTGTAAGTTGTAAGTACTACTAGACTACTACATCTCTGAAAATTGAAAATCACTACCGCAGTTCTCTCAAATAGAATGAAATGGAGTATTCGGACTCATCAAGATTAAACTGTCAAATCCGTTAACACACCACTACAAGCACACGCACATACTCTTGATTCGAATAATTTTAAACAATCAAAATCAAAGCTCTACATAATTTTTTCAATATTGGCTTCTCAAATTTCCATCTTCCATAACTCGGACTCGTGACAGCATGGTGGGAGCGTGAGACTCTTCTTCAGACAAAACTTCTGAGCATGGCATCTTTCTACATACCTACCAACTACCATATATAAAATATGCCTAGGTTCGAAACCAATCACTGTATTAAAAAATTATAAGATACGCTTGGAACAATGAAATTTGAAATCAACTAGTCATAGCTGTTGTTTTCACTTATACAATGTATCCACGGAAACAGAGTTTAACATGTTTTCAAATGTAATCTATCATTAGATACTGGATGAAACTTGTTTACAAAAACATTCATTCAACTGTTTTTCAATCCATTTAAAGCACATGGTTGACACGATCGCGTTATTTCCTAAAACAGAACATAAATTGACCGTAATTATTCGACTTTCCGACTTCCTCATTACATCACTACGGTTAAGTCCGAACTTAAGCCTTTGCTAAGGGGCGGGGATCTCACGAACAATACAGCGGATACATCAGTGTAAAAAAATTCCGTTTCATTAGCGTAAGTTGAAATTTTGGGTGGGGGAGGGAGTGAACACGACTGCTACGATAGTGACTACTGGGATATAAACCTTCACTAGAGTGTGCAGCAAAATCACCTGTGCGGGCGTTAGCGGGGTAAAATGAAAGGGTGATCATGACTGTGTACTTTTCATTGTTCAATAGAAAAGTCTCCATGATCACCCATTCATACCACTGATAAGACGCAATCCGGCTAACATTAGCAAATCTAATTTATATCCCAATTAGGCAATGTCGGAACGCGAGGTCACTTCACTGGGTGACAGCCTGACAGGCTGTCTGTTATCAGTGACATTCACGGTTTCAAACGGAGATAATTCTTTTCCAAATAATTTATTAAGTACGCACTTATAATAAAAATCATAAAAATAAGATTTGTCGAGATTAAAATCCTCTTCAATTTGGGGGTAAACTTTCAAGTTTCATATCTCATTACCCTCCCATAAACAAATGTGAAGTGACTTCAACCCAGTGAGCGTTCCCGAGATTGCCAAATTGGGGTTTAAACTTGCATTAGAGTGCGCTGCAAAATCACCTGTGCGGACGAAAATGAATGAGTGCTCATGTTCACTTTCAAATAGAAAACTGCTATTTTTAGGAGGGTAAAAAAACAAGTAAAAATTATTCTACCAGTAGAACTGATTATAATACAATTTTTCGGTGACAATGCAGTTAAATTTAAGACAAATTTTCTTCGAAAGTGAATTTCTAATTGACTTGATGATAATTGAAGTTCAATACACGCTCACGGTAAATTACAGGTAATCACTCCCACATATACAGGGCTGCCAACACCTGAAACTCCCCAAGTTTAAATGCCAATGGTTCCAAGATTTTGCAGGCAGATCTCGGCCAGTGTTGGAAGAACGCAAAACTCATCGTTTCCGTTTGTTCTTCCCAAACTGCACAGTTCTCATTCATGTTCTTTGTTCTCCTCACCTTAAAATTACCAACGTTCCCGTTCTCGTTCCTATTTCTATATTGTTCCTGTTCCCATTTCCATATTGTTCCCGTTTCCATTTCCATATTTGTCTTGTTCCCACCTTGGCCTCCTATTTCTATATTGTTCCTGTTCCCATTTCCATATCGTTCCCGTTTCCATTTCCATATTCATCTTGTTTCCACCTTGGCCCTGTTCCTGTTTCCCATTCTTGTTCTCATAACGCGAACCAGAACATACCGTTTTTCTTTTCATTTTGGCTCATTCTTCCAACATCCGAGTACTGCAGTTTGATTTTTTCATTAAAAAACTATGTAATTGATGGTTTTAGACTTTCAGAATTTTAATTTCGCGCCAGCTGCAAAGGTTTTGGAAGAGCGCAAACCTCATCTCATTCCTGTTCTCGTTCATTCTTCTCTAACTGCATGATTTTCGTTCCTGCTCCTCGTTCTCCTTACCCTATAATTACCAACATTCCCGTTCTCTTTCTTGTTCCCAACCTGGTCCTGGTCCTGTTCCCGTTCTCAATCCCATCATGTTCTCGTTCTCGTTCGTTCTTCCAACACTGATCTGGGCTAATCTTTTTGCAAGAGCGACTGATGGAAAATGAAACTCTTTAGATTGGTATATACTAGGCATAGCTGTAAGCTTATTCCCATAATTTAGAACCCAAAAAAGGTGAAACTATTTTTAATGCGACTGTTTATACTGGACTTAATCTGGCAGTAACTTACGCCTGTAACTTAGAAGTTGACTAAATGGCGGCCTATTTTTATCCGTTTTTAATTTTTTTTCCCCAGTAATTTGGCGTGTTAAATAACACATATTCAAGTGGATAAATAAATGAAAATGATTGAATGAGTACACGAAATCTTCGCAGCATTCAAAACTGGAAAAATACGTCCAAAGCAAACCAGAGGTTTTCAATTTTTTATTCATTATTGGCAGTGTTGGAAGGACGCAAAAATCATCGTAACCGTCCCCGTTCATTCTTCTGTAACTGCATGGTTCTCATTCATGTTCTATGTTCTCCTTACCTTAAAATGACCAGCATTCTCGTTCTTGTCCCCATTTCCATATTGTTCCAGTTCCCGCCTTGGTCCTGTTCCCGTTCTTGTTCTCAATCCCATCATGTTCTCGTTCTCATTCTCGTTCTGAGAACGAGAACGACAACATGCCGTTTTTATTTTCATTCTCGTTCGTTCTTCCAACATCCGAGTACTAAGGATGAGAAGCTTATTGCAAAAACTTCTCTTCCGGTTTCAGGCTTCCATAATTTTAAAAAGCTTCCAGCTTCCGACTTCTTTCAATTTTGTAATTTAAAAACTCCCGGCTTCTGTTATTTCAAAAAACTTCCAGCTTCTGACTTCTAGCTCCCGACATTTCACTTTATTTCACCTCTAGCATCTTTTAAGCCCCCCCCCCCAACCCAAAGAATAAGAAGCACAAAACACGTTTAAATGAAATAATCTATTTAAATTTTTAAGCAACGAGTTTAAGAGCTCTTTTCTTATAAATGATGACTGACAAGTTAGGCCAAATAATGCTGACTCTCAGTTGGAACTTGGAAGCCAAAAAGAAGCCGATAAACAAAAGACTTCTCTTTCAGCTTCTGGCTTCCAACTGGAATTGGTTTCCCGCTACCAGCTACCGGCTTCTCGATTTGAGTCAGGATACATAAAAACTTCCGGCTTCCAGCTTCTTTCACATCCCTGCCGGGTACTCCAGTCTGATTTTTTCATTTAAAAAATATGTAACTGATGGTTTTAGGCTTTCAAGATTTTACTTTTGCGCCAGCTGCAAAGGTGTTGGAAGAACGCAAAAATCATTTTGTTCCCCTTCTCGTTCGTTCTTCTTTAACTGAATGGTTTTCATTCATGCTCCTTGTTCTCCTTACCCTATAATTACAAATGTTTCCGTTCTCGTTCTTGATCCTAACCGGGTCCTGTTCCCGTTCTCAATCCCATCATGTTCTGGTTCTGAGAATGAGAACAAGAACATGCCGTTTTTCTTCTCGTTCTCGTTCATTCTTCCAACACTGATTATCGGTTTTTTCTCTTGCGTGCTCTCGACATTTCAATGTTGTAGAAGCATAATATCAAAACATATAAAGTATAAATCAGGGTTGGCACTCTGAATCTGAATCTCGAAGTTTAAGAAATTGTGCTCTCTCTGAAGCCGAATCCAGAAGCTAAATCATTTTAATGGCTTTGGTTTCCGCTTAATATCATACTGGCGTGATCCGTGATACGGGAATTTGACCTTTATCCACTTGAAAATGTCCCGAGAAAAATACCTAAAGCTCGCTAGTACTAGGATACTAATAAGTATTAACACTTTTCAATGATGGAAAGATCGAGCCTCTCGCCTCAGATCAGTCCAGATATGATTGGTGAACATTTTTGGTATTAGAAAAGAATGAGATGACCAGTGACGAGAAGTCGAAACTGAAGCTGAGGTAATCATATTAGTGAAGCTGTATCTGAAATCGGAAGTACAACATAGACATTCCTGAAGCCAGAACCGAAACTGAAAGATCCTTCCATCATGCAATTAGGCTGAATCTGAATCGAAGTTCGTAAGTTTCGGCTTTCCCAACCCTGGTATAAATAGCTAAGTCGATGTCCACTTCTTCATTCATTTTTGAATATTCAATATAATTATATTGATTAGTTAAGAAATATAATTTTATCAAACGTTATCTATGTGTTATCACACCTCCTTTACACTTATTCCTAAGTTCAGTATAAACGGTGACTTGAACTTACTTATGTTTACTCTTACTGCTACTGCTGCTGCTGTGATTATGTTTGCTGCTGGAACCATGTTTATCTTTGCTGCTACTATGTCGGTCACCATGTTTATCTTTGCTGCTGCTGCTACTACTATGATGATGTCGATCATTGTGTTTTTTATCTTTGCTGCTACTGCTGCTGCTATGTTTATCACCACTGCTACTGTGTTTAGTTGGGCTCCGTTTGTGCGAGCTACTCTCGTGGTGCTTCGATTTACTCTTCTCCGGGCTATAATGTTTCTTATGGCGATCGCTCTTTCCTGGAGGACCTGAGGGACGTTTTGAGCCCCCTTTTGACCGCGCATACTCATCATTGAAATCGTCCGTTCGACGCATGTCGTCCTTCATGGCCTCTTCTTCGAGATCAGACCAATCTTTACCAGATTCCTCTTCTGAGTCTAGTTCTGCTCCTGCAAATCATTTACGCACATGAAAGGAGTGAACAGTGTACTTGACTACACACAGTTATGCGAGGCCAAGTTCTAGAAAGGAAACCCAACCCCACAACATTTTCAACAATATTAAATTAGAATACGGTTGATTCATAACTCGGCTGAAATTAGGATTTAAACTTGCACTAGAGTGCGCTGCAGAATTACCTGCGTGGGTGAAAATGAATCATTTTTTGGTGATGATGCAGTTAAATTTAGGACACATTTTTTTTTGAAAATGAATTTCTAACAGATTTAATGACAGCTGAAGTTTGCTACAACTCACACATATACAGGGCTGCCAACTCTTGAAACTTCAAGTTTAAATCCCAATAGGACGAATAAAATCGAACACGGAAATATCCAAGCAGAATATTCTTCAACTATTCATACTACCCACCCTCTTCGGAGTCCGAATCTTCTGATGCTTCCGAATACTCCGAATCTTCATCAGATTCCTCCTCTCCGCTTTCTAAATCCGTCGGCTGTACAAGAGCGCAAACATTAGTAATCACAAATCAGTTCAAGACTAGTTCTTCATGAAAGATTAACTCTTACTTCATACGCTTCGTCTTCGTTACTAGACTCATCTTCGCCGTTCGCATCGTCATCGTCACTTCCCGGATCCAAGAATGACCAGCCGCCACTTTCGAAGAATCCTTCCGGGTCGTCGAGAATGGTCTTCATGATCTTCGCCCAGTTCAACGACTGAATTCCCTCCGTGTAACGGATATCACACTGGCTGTAATGGGAGGTTCAAATAAATTTGCGATCAACGAACTGCGCGCACTTGAACAGAGGTGTTACTACGTACTTTAGCCATTCTTTCACATGATCCAACATATTCATGGGAATCGCATTGACAACGACGACCTTCTGATGGTAGTCCTTGAAGACGAATACCATATCGAAATTCTTCAGATGAAACTGAACTCGCTCAAAATGCACCAGTTCGACGTCCTCCAGAGTGATAACAAATGGCGGCTGAAAAATTAATAATCGGTATCAAAGGGTGTACAACTGAACATTTTTTTCTAGTGCTTACATCGAAGTCATTTCAAAGTAAAAGGGTACAGAAGTATCAATATACTGTTAGGATAAGATGCTAACTTGCTAAGATCACTCAAGCTGAGACACCCCACATTGGCGATGTCGAAAATTCAAAAAATTGAGGCGAGTAGTTAAAAAGAGAATATTACAGGTCTTACCCATTCGATTAGGTTGACTAGGCATCCGCTAGTTGGCTGCAATAATACAGTGCTTCGATAGGGAGCACCAGCAAAACCCAACTCACGGAACGGTGTATCGAACTCGATTTCTTGTTTTGTAACCGCTTCGACCTACCAAAAATGATAATACTCATAAATGCAGAACACGTTGACAATTTTACGTTTTAGCCCGCGAAGGGGACACATGTTATGGATCAATTTCGAAAAGACTTACCTTCTCGCAGAAACTCTTAAATGCTGTCTTCAACTTGACTCTTAACTCTCGTTCGGCTTGTTCCGCGGCTAAGTCGTCTCTATCGTGCATATGCTGATGTTTACCCAGATCAGTAGTGATTTCACCTACCTCGGTGTAGAACTGCACGTCCAAGTGTTTCTTCTTACCGAACATGATGGCGTGCTGAAAATAGAGGACAAGCGTTGACATCAACAACAGGCTACTGTCAGCTGATCTCGCGTGTGCGCTAGAGAAACGACCGACCGAACACACTCACCTTCAGATGGAAATGCAACAAGATTATCATCTCGCTGTCGCAAGGTTGGAAAAATGCGTGCTTTATATTGTTATACAGAATATCAACTTTGTCGCCTCGAACCGACGTGTACCTGAATCCGTTTGTGTGCGCCTCCAGAGATCCTGATGAAATAACGAGAGATCAACGTTTCCATTCAAAAAAGGAGAGTACAGCACCGAGGAAAGTGACTCCCGGTAATTACAGGGGGGAGCTGACACCCTCTAGATTCTACAATATCAAAAATCCTACCAGTCATTCTTTTATTAACGATGGTAGGCCTCATATACAGATCCTTCAGTTTCGGATTGCCTTTGTTCGTCGAGATGACCAATGTATCCTGCTTCACGAGATCTTCTTTCTCCTTCTCTTCCGCCTCTCTGGTTTTGAACTTCTTCTGCACTTCTTTGATCAAACGAAATGCGGTGTTTAAATTGGAGGACGGCGCTGATACTTCTCCTGGTTCTCGTATGTTCGTGCTTCTGTAAGTACTGGAAGAACGAAAATACGAATTCAACGTTCGTCCGAGGTAGAAGGCCAACTTCGGGCTGTCAAATATTCATTCTAATTTACTCACACTTCTTTCGCGAACGTGGCATCCGGATTCGAGAACTGCGCGCCCTCACTTCGAGCCATCGTCGCACCCGGGTGGAAAAAGTTAATACGTAAATACGTGTAGTCGCCTTCGACACTCTGCGAGATATTCTTGATCATCGATATGTGAAACGGCACCGGAATACCGAAAATCGGTAAAATAACCGTTTCGTATTTTCGATCTAGCGAAGAAACGTACGAGTCAGAAAACGAACGAACACACTCGACTAGACTTCATTCGTACCGATCAACTTACCCACGAATATCTTCAATTCCTTGACTTCCGGCTCGTTCGGAATTTGGTCGTGATTCTTGTAGGAAACATTTGATTTGCGAATTTTGGCCGACTGCTTGCCGCTGGACTGTTCGGAGAGACGCTGCCGGGCTTGTTCGTTTAACTGAGCCGCCAACTCTTTCTGATGCTGTTTACGTTTCTCTTCGCTAGATGTATCTTGCTACAAGACAAAGGACACAGACATGTGAATTTAGATCGTGTTCTCAAACTCAGTGGACGAGGTGAAACAGTTCGTTGTTTGAGTTACGAGCGGTGAAGTTTTATTTTCAATCAAAAGTTGTAATTCTGCCCTCTCTAATTTTTTTTTCCAAAATATTTTTATATTTTCTGTTCTACGATAATCGGTGCATATCCCAATCGATTCCCTTTAAAATTGAAGCAGGAAATTTGCACTAGAATTCAGGAGTTAGTTAGACAATTTATGCATCATGTCTGTTGGAATAGTAGTCGTTATCATAATCAATGAAAATAAACACATTCCCCTATGGATAAAACATTCTTGCCACGGAAGGGGTTAATTTGAGGAACTGTCCTCCGACAGTCACCTCCTTTGTTACACGGCAGCCCCATCACTAATCAGTCGTATCAGCGATCCCAAAAGAACATTTTCCGAAAAATGAGAACAGTTTGACCGTCTGAGAAAGATAACAAGGGGGAAACGAACGAGTAGGACAGGCTGGCATAAAACGAACAGTTTCTACACTTCGTTCCTGGACCGTACTACAAAAACAAGTTTACATGATATCTCTGTTCAATTCAACCACACATCATTCTCGAACAGTCGAAGGCCAGATATTCGTCGCCACATACAACGTTATTTTTGTAAGCCATTCGAACATTTCAAAAAGTTTCCTGATTTATCAGTTTAAAAAAAAAGAAAAAAAAAAAAAAGGATAAGCTAGAATATTAATGTCATACTCGCAACTTCGAATCCAACACAGCTGTGCGTCTGCCTCGTCCGAGGATTTGCTCGCGTTTAGGTTCGTTTTCTTTCTCGCTTTCTTCTTCCTCTTCTTCAGAATCGCCTTTCAAAAATATACCGACATTTTTCACACGTTTCTTCGAAGCTGTGAGTATTGTGGCGGCGTCACTCTAAAACGAAATCACATTAAATCTAATAAGTACATATAAGAGTCTGCTATGTGAGCAGGATACTATCATTAACGTGAAAACTCCTCCAGCCGATGGTTTACTGTAGGAATGTTCCTATCTCGAAAAATTAAGGGGACAACTTTACTAGCAGAGATAGGGGTATTTTTGGTACGGGACTGCACTTGGAATCATAGTGTTAGTCAAGTAGCTAATAGAATACGACACGAAAAACCAAACTGTCTCGGCTATTAATCAAACGGAGCGATATATCTAGTCCAATTTGATATTCCGAAGAATTAGAACTTGGTTCACGGGGTTGTGACTCAATCAAACCTTCCTCACAATGCAAATTACCAAGACTGAGGAACAGATAAAGGAAGCGAAGGCTTTCTTGTCACTGTCACCCGTGCATGTTAATTTCTTTGCTTCCTCTGTACCACTAGCAAGAGTCAATTTTGTTTTTTAATTTACTGCATACGGCACTGTGAATGAAGTCGCGTTTATGAAATTCAAACGTACACAGGAAAAAATGGGTTAAAATTTGAAATTACCAGTCTCCTTTACCTCGCATGATAGCCAACCACAAAACAGAGTTTAATATTGGTGAGTGCTGACCACATATGAAGTTCCATACCATCAGAAATAAATATAGAGTTAGTTCGTAAGCCGAGCAGCATGGGGTATCAATCTATCAATACGTTTCCAACTTGCTTATAAATTTATGCCCCCACATCCATGGCCGAGGATGAGAAAGTCAAAAAGTTCTACGAAATAGTGGAAGATATTACTCAAGAAGAGCTAAAAAAAAAGAGACAGTCAACTTTTCCTGATAGGAGATAGGAACAGTCAGATAGGCCAAAGACAAGAAGGTGAATTTGAAACATTAGGAAAATTTGGATATGGAAAAAGAAACGAAAAAAGATGGAGACTGATAAGATTCTGTCAGGAACAAGGTTTGAAGGTAATTAATAGTTTCTTGAGAAAAAGACAAGGAAAAAGATGGTCCTGGATAGCACCCAACCACAAATATAAATCTTTAATTCAGACTTCCCAAGATTCAACAGAACCTTATCAACGTTAGGATTACATGAGATGCTAGGCATTGTTTATGTACAGTGTATCCTAACGTTGATAAGAATTCTATGGCACTATTTCCTGAAGTGCGGAAAGGGAGGAAGGCCCGATGCTAGCGCGCCATCGGTCTGGGAAGTCCGAATAGACTACATAAGTACACCAAGAAATGACAACACAATACTAAATTTCGAAATAACCAATAAATTCGAATTTTACTCGGACCATCGCTTATTAATGATAAAGCTAGAACTACAAGACCCTCCCAAAAAATAAAAAACTCCGGCAAAAAAACTAAAAAAGTAACTAACCTCCTAAAATTTAAAGAAACTAGCGAAAAAAACTAAATGAAATAATCCTAAAGGTACAAGACTCAGGAATAGTGGAAACACTATATAAACAAATAACTGAAGCGATTAACGCAGCCGTATCAGTCAGAAGAACCAAAATCAAATACAGGTAATAACGATACAAACATAGCCGAATTAAGAGAAGAAATAAAAAGTTTACAAGCTAAAAGAAGTGGTTTATTAAGAATCACAGGAAAAACGAAAATAGAAAAAATAGAGTTAAACGTGGTCTCCAGACTAATTCGGAACAAAATCAGACAAAAAAACTGTAAAACTAAAACGAAATAATAAGAAAAACTTTAGAAGGCAATAAGAACTTTAGGAAAATGAGAAGACAACTAAATCCAGGTACACAATAAACCACTTACTTCGAAAACAGTGAAGGTGGCAAGGTCTACGACCGAAATGATATAAACCAAATAATAACAAAATACTATGCAGAACTGTATAATGACAGTAATAAAGATAACATTGAAAATCTATTGGACAAAAAGGTGGAAAATGAATCTTCCTTCTTGGAAAGCGAAACCAAAGCAATAGTAAATCAATTAAAATCAAATAAAAGTCCCGGTAACGACAACATAACCGACGAACACATAAAGATGGGAGGAAGGAAACTAGTAAAAATACCAACAAAATTATTCAATAAAATTTTGGAAACAGGAAAGATCCTAAAGGACTGGAAATTTTCGGACATAATAATACTCTTTAAAAAAAGGGATAAACATAAAGTAGAAAATTACAGACCAATCACCCTTACTCCGATAGTTTGCGAAATAGTATTTTCAAAAGAGCAAGAAAACTAAGTTAGAAAAATACTAATCTCACAGCGACCAATTGAGACTTAAACCCAAGTTGCATGTGTTGGCAGCACTGTCAGTATGTTCATTGTATTCTTATCACTTTGGGGTGAAGTTTCGCGAATAGAACACCCCAAACTGATAACAATACATGCAAAACGTTTGCCCATGGTAGCGCTACCTAAGTAAGGTTTAAACCCCAATAGAGCAGGCGGGTTTCCGAAGATTCTTTTCAACAGTGGACCATATAAGGTAACGTAGCCAATAATGGGCACCTCACCTAAAATGGGCAATTTAGATTTTCAGTTGTTTGTTTTAAGATTCCTAAACGCTAATTGGCAACACTGATTATGCCAGTGCATCTTTCCAACATAGTTGTCCTCACCGACTGCCCTAAACCCCTAAAAACTTGGGACCATTTTCGTGATAATAATTTTTGTTTGGAAAAAAGGATGACTGCAGTCTAAGTTTTTCGCAGCCGTTAAAAAATAATTAAGGAACGAATAATGCAGATTTTATTATGCGGTAAGTAGCAGTGCACTTTATTGAAGTTATGCTTTGATATGCGATACTGGATTCATGGGTAAATGTAATGGATGCCTTCAGAGTACAATGTGCCAATTATGGGGTTAGAATTTGTCATCTGACCAGTAATGGTCTGCGTATGTCCATTATTACAAACAGTCAAATATCATGCAAACTCAAGTAATGGGTAAGTTGCTAATAATCATTGTTTTGGTCGTATCAGGACGTTCTTTCTTTCACAGTTGGCGCTTATAGAGCTCGCATGTGTTTATAATAAGGTAAGGCTGCCTAATATGGACCCTTCGATTATTTCCGATGTTCTTAGCGCTCTCATCAGAAAAATATACGTGGTACAGTTCAAGTCACAGGTCAAATCCATCCAAAAAAGTAGCATCCTGCAAGCCGATAAAAAATTTAGTGCAGAAAAACTGAACTTTTTTCGGGTCTCATGTTTTCAGCTATAATTTCAAAAAAATAATAATAAAAAAAATATTCAGATTTCATAAAGTGTAGTTCATTTTAAGCCCACTTATTAAAAATACATTTTTCTTTGTGTCCATTATTGGGTGCCCATTACTGGATTTTCAAATTTTTCAGTGCCCATTTTAAGCAAAAATTATGGTCGTCTTTAAGACCAATTTTGAACATTAATTTTTAGCTGTTTCCTCCCATTCAAAGACAAACTTATAGAGAATTTTATTCTTCATTCTGTAATTTTTGTCTCACGTTCGCAAGTAGATCCAATAAAATTTTTAAAAAATTAGGGGAAAAAATTGCTTAAGGTGCCTATTATTGGCCAAGTTACCTTCCACATGGTCAATCAGCCTTCCACATGGTCAATCAGATAACGGAAAAGATTTGCATATAGGACTAATAGACTACAACAAGGCATTTGAGTCTATAAGCCACGAATTTCTGCTAAGCTCGCTCAAAAATCAAGGAACTCCCCTAAAATTTATCAAACTAATTATACGGAATATATAAAAAAATGAAAGCTAGGATTAGGACGGACACGACGGGCGAAAACTTTGACATCAAGAAAGGAGTGAGACAAGGCGACCCCTTATCGCCAATTCTATTCAACTACGCGTTCGAAAAAATATTTACAAATCAGAACTGGGAGGGGAGGGGGATTAACATAAACGGTAGTCGCCTAACGAATCTAAGATCTGCAGACGATATCGTTATTTTTGCAGAAACACTAGACGAACTAAAGGAAATGTTGAAAGACCTAAACAGGCAAAGCAAAAAAGCAGGACTAATAATAAATACCCAAGAAGTCAAAATCCTTTCGAAAACATTGGGACAGAAGAAAATTCCAATACACGGAAAAGACATCGAAATAGTAAAGGAGGGAACTTACCTAGGCCAAAAAATAGCTTTTGAAAACCAAATTGAAAATAAAGTAAATATATGAATAACAAAAGCATGGTCGAAATACTGGTCCCTAAAAGATATTTTCAATGGCAACTTTAGTACAAAGCAAAAAAGTCAAGTATTCAATACGTGTGTCGTACCTGCCCTAACCTACGGATCTCAAACATGGCCTCCAAAAAAAAAAATCCCAAATAAAATTAGAATCATGCAGAATGCAATGGAAAGGTCAATGTTGAACATACACCGGAGAGACCATACAAATATAGCAACGATAAGAACAAAACTGAAAAATAACATCGATACAATTAGGGGTTTGGTTGAATTAGGCATTAGGCGCGACCGATTAGGCGTAGTGCAATTAAGCGTCTCTGAATTAGGCGCGATCTCAGCTAGGCGCAAGACGTTACGGAAATTGGGCACCGGGCGCCGAAAGTCTGTATATTTTTGAAAGTAGGTTAAAATGATAACAGAACAATTTTGAAAATAACTTCTTTTACAAACGTCCAAACGAGAGGAAATGTACATTGTGAATCAAAATGGCGGATGATCATACTCATCTCTGTAGCGCCCCAGTAACGTATCTCCGAATACAGAGGAAATTAAGTGCACATTAATCAACTGAGGATGAATTCTCGGTGAATTGTGGACTGTATTCAAGATCATTATCAGTGATTTTCAATCCTAGTTTGAGCTTCACGGTTCAACACCTAAGTAATACTACAAAACATAATGATGAGGTTGGGATCTTTGGGCCAGGGTTGAAGAATTACAACAGGGAGCACCAAAATTAGTCACAATTTCAGATTTTTAATTCAGTATTCAAGAAACGGCTGTAATAATGGAGAATCCAAGTATGACAAATGTAAGATGTCAATATATCTTGAAGGGTTATTCTAGATCTTCTCAAATAAATCAATTTCAATAAAGAGAATGGAACCAGCATTCAGATACAACTTGAGATTCAAGTGTTCTGGTAACAATAGATCTTCAGTATGTTACTGTTCCAGTTCTAGTATCAGTGTTAGTACTTCACGAAATTTTTTTTCTTAAATTCTCTAAGTAGGGTCTACCAATTCACAATTTCTTCCTTAAAATTGCGAATAAATCGTCATTCTGTAGTTGATTCACCTCGCGCCTAAATGAACTTTTGTTTTTCGCGCCTAGTCGGTCGCGCCTTATTGAACGTACCCCACAATTAGATATACCAGAAATAACAAATGGAACTGGGCAGGTCATATCACCCGCCTCGTGGACGACCGATGGACCTACAGAACAACATGTGGGACGGAAAAAGAAGGAAGGGCAAACAAATAAGATGAAAGGACGACATGAATAAATTTAAAAAATAAATAAAAACTTTCAAACAACAGCAAAGCACAGGAAAGAGTGGAAGCGCTTGCGCGAAACAGTCAACAATCCCAACAAAGGTATTTAGAATACAGATTCTATTTGACAAAACACCAGAAGACGTTCTGGAAACTACTTTTCAGCGAATATTGATACTTTTTTGAAAATGTCACTACATGTTTCAATTAACCCAAGTTCACGCACTATTATCTCCGGGGGATATTTTCTCAACGTAAGCAATATTTTGCCCCAAATTCTAGGGGCTCCTTCAACTTGCATAATACGTCACAGTCACTAAATGGATTTCAATTATAAGAGAAAGTTAGAGCATGAGTGGCAGAATGTGACGTAATTTTCTGCCAGAGCCAAATTTTCGTTTCAATATTTCGAGATAGGTAACACGTTACTCTAGCCGGTTTCAATGTACTCATAAAGAGCAGGCGTACACAAGTTAACAACACCCACCTCTTGAACGACAACAGTATCGCCGACGAACAACGAATAATTCTTGTATTCTTTGTTTTCAGTGTCGTTCGTCAAGTCGGCTAATCCAACGCACAAATTGAAAACTTGATTCTTCCGTGCACAAGCCGTGGTCTTCGGCGTGATTGACAATGAATTCTCGCGGAATTCAATTCCGGTTATGAAACTACAATCAGATGACATCATTTGAATCGTATTTCTATTAGTAAAAAGGAGACATAACCGAAGATGCGCAGATGTTAGGAAATTTGTGAACTTCAGTTGTTACGTTCCAAGGATCCTTCTACTCGATGTTACGCATTTCGTTATTCAAACACCAGTCTATCGATCAGTTCAACTACTTTCTGTCAGGCTGTCTGCCCGTCTTTTTGTTGGCCTTGTCACGGGTCCCAGTTTTCCCCGACGGGCAGACAGGGAGGAGTATCTCTGTCTCCGCTTGATACAGAAATAGAGACATACTGGATGCAGGATACAGAGAACCGAAGAGATCATGACTCTCAGTTTTAATTCTTTCCAAAATTCTCTCAACAGGAAGTTAGCTCATTTAGAATGCAACCCGCAATGCTCTGACGTTACCCTGACGCTCAGCATTTGCTGCGTCGCTGCGTATATAATATTTACGCACACAGACGCACACTTCAACGGCCGATTATACTACTACAGCCAAAGTACAGCACTAGAGTGACGTCACATGAAAGTTGCGCCTAGGAAATGAGCTAACCTTCTATTAAAAGAATCTTGACTTCTTCCTTTGAGAGGAGGCTGCTTACCTAACCTATTTGGCCAGCGGGATATCTGACTTACTGGCAATCTCCCAATTACAGCTGACTTGCTGGACATTTCACAGTTATCCTGTTATTACCACGAGTTAGCTATCTTTTAGTTCGACTGATTGTTTATCACTTCGTATGGCTGTACCTCGCTTGATAGTCATCCTTCCACCCCCAACCAAATATAAAAGTTTCACTCCATCTAATATCGAAAATATGCACATAGTTCACAATATAATGGGCAAACCAGCCATAACGCAAATTTCCAAACGCTGAACAGCTTTGGTCGAGACAAAACGAAACGTAAAGTTGTAATTACCCGAAATTTTTAGTCAATTTGTCTACGAGTTCAGGTCTTTTCTCAGTTGCAAACTGGACTCCTTTATTGTATACGTCGCACAAGCGTGCACCCGACTTCAAAACACTGCACAGGTACTCGTGTAGATCAACCAAGAAATTGTAATTTGCCTGCATGAAAATAAAATATCAGGTGAATCTCAATGTTAGAGCATTTAAGACAAAATTAGAGTTTCTAAACCAGAGACGACATTCATTCGCCTTATTCAACAATAGGCATAAAATTACATTTTTCAAAATAAGTCGATCGCACCATAAGTGCACTAAGAAACCAAGGAGCAAATCTACACAACAAAGCTCACCTGAACTGAATCGTTTGGATTCACCAACAAAGTCCGGATGATATTGGAACAGTACATCTTGTATCGAGCACCGAAAGAGCAGATGATCACACCGAAGTGGAGGTTATTTGAATCGCTGAAATCACGCACGAAATTTAGAAATCAAAGAATCATTCTTACAGCTGGAAATGAAGGATATTAGACTACGAGTGGAACAATAATGAAGAGAAGAGAACTATTTCTCTTCTCTTCTTCCACTTCTCCTTTCTAAGAAAATCTGATTCACAAAATATTTTTCGGAACACACCTCGTAACTGAAAACTTGAGACTATATTTCTGACCGCTCTGAATAATAGGCGGATAACACGTGTACAACTGATTCGTATCGACGTTAGTATTCTGGAAGTACTTCTTGTCAGTAACAGCGGCATCTACATTATCGGCCAGTTTGGAATGCTTCACTTTCTGTAAGAATACACATCATTAACAGAACGATACACAAGCCAAAATATGAACGAGAAAGTGAAGCACAGTTTTATACGACAGGTCAATTTTCTGAAATATAAGATCCGTTATCAGCATGGGAGCAGAACTGCTACAGCATGGTGTTTTAAAAATGTATAGTAGCGACCTGGTCGTAGGTGAGACGACGCAGCCCATCAGCACTTTGAAAATCATCTTCAAGTATTACCGAGAGGCTTCGATACCCAACTCCAAAGCTGACACTCACTTAAATCATGTCAGTTCTTGGTGTTGCACGGCTTTCTTAATATCAATCAACTATGTTAGTTTCCTGTCAGTCTGTTTGCCTACCCCACTGTCTATCTCGCCTCAAGTCCTAAGGTTTCTCGAAAGGGACAGGTAAGAGAGGTTTCCGATTTCAACTGATACAGGCACAAATGACATTTCTATCGGATATAGAATACAGAGGGTTAAGGAGATCTTGAATCTGAGCACCATTCTCCCTAGTAGTTGGAGGGGGGTCAGCCTGCTAGCTTGTTCGTTCATCTATCTGCCCATCTGGCTGGCGGAATGGCTAAGTTACTGCCAGATTCTGCGTCCGTCGTCTAGCCAGTTGGTTATCTTTCGGACCGGCTGACTGTCTCTCCATTTGACTACATGTTCGGGTAACCAATTCACCCAGAAATTAGTCAAAGTTCTAGGAGATACTAAGTGTTTTTTTTCTCATTTGAAAGATGTGAAAGGAAGAGGTCACGTTTTTAATATAAGAAAATTTGGATTGGCTAAAAATTAGTTCAAATTCAGAGTATACGATCAAATCAGTTAACTCAGCAACTCCTACGAATCGATTCAGCTAATACTGATCACATAAATCCATGCTTAATGAGAAGTACACAGAATTAACTTCACTAGAAAATTCTATCAATACGTGACTTTTCAGTAACGTATTAATCAGCAAATACTTTGATTTTTTTGAAATGTTTAGTACACCAACACATTCATCGGACATAACGATTCAATACAAAAGAATTGACTAACTTTGTCAGAGTCAATAATATCCACGATTTGGTCTCTCAGATACTTCTGGTATACTCCGACAGTCACTTCACTTGCCTTCTTCACAATTGCGATTTCAGACTCTTCTTTAATACTGAGCAGACTAGCTATCGCGTTGCTAATATCCACCTGTGAAATGTTCAAATTCATATTTCAAAAGACCATCAAAATTGCGACTCAATCAAATTTCGAATTCGACATTTGTGTATTGGCAAGCCAATTATTAACTTACTTTCTCGAAATTTTGACCTTTCAAGGCTTCTTTCCAAGCTTCCACGAATGCTCCCGGAAAGTTGTCTTTGATAAAAACGCCGAGTGATTTTCCTTTGCCACTTTTCTTCAACGAGGAAATTAGTTTTTCGAAATTTTCTTTATCATTGCCATCCTGTAGGAGAATAAAACAGAAAGTTCATAAGTCGTTACATAACAGATGTGCGGCATTAGACATCAGTGGTAGAAAACAACACACCAAGAAATTGCTCGAGAAAGTCACATTTTAATCTTCTGCCTTTCTCGGAATCAGAGTTCACAATTTGTATAGTAACTAAATTATTCAATACTCACAAAAAAGCATCGAAAAAAAAATAATAAAAAAAATATTCGATTTCCAACCCTGGAGAAATTGTAAAAACTATTACGGACCGCCTATCTCCCCCGGCCCCATTGAACGTTCAGAGAATTCAATTCCTATCTGCATAAAAAAGATGACATATTTTCAACTCTGATCACTGTTCCTGTTCCGAAATCCGATGGTTTCATTTTGTCTCTTGTTCGAATAGTATGACACCAAGTTTCAGCCTTTCAGTTCCATCACCGTCGGACAAGAAATCTGGCCAATTAAAGAGAGACAAAAACCCCCCAGCGAATGCGTAAGTTAAACCTCCATCTGTTACGAATGGCGATCAAATTTGGATAATTACTTTATTTCTCACATACAGCTTCACCGGTGGCACCGAATTTTCATCTTTATTTTGTTCAACTTGGCGCAAGAAATCGATCTTCTTCTTGCTAGCCATGAAGTGTATGGAGCTTTCGGAAAAGATCATCAACACGTCGTTGATATCATACCCGAAAAGCCATATCTGAAAATGAAATAAATTAGAGATCTTTTGCATATTAACTGCACGTATTTTTTCATATGATTGCACATAACATAGACTTCTACGAGTACCTGCAATGAAAGTGATTTGCAATACATCACGGAATTATCATTTCCCACCGCTACACATATAGCGTCGACTTTGGGGAATGGTTCGCCTGACTCTGTTTGGCCATCCTATAAGCAAACGCAAGCAATGAATTACTAAATAAGTTGAAACTAAATGCACCCTCTGAGATGTTCACGCCGATTACTGAATAGCAGGAGCCTGTTGATCGGGTCCAAGAAATCTACCGTGACATTTAGCCATAGATTACTTCGACAACTCGGGACCGGTATGAAAACAAATACCGCCAAATAGCTAATGCGTTACCAACTAATAACGTTTCAAAAGAACCAGCAGAAGCTGACTGTTGAACTGGAAGCTGAATTCGTATTACATAGATACCATAAGAAGATGAATAATTGAATACCTTCCAAGCGGCGTACAGACGCTTCATGCGTCTGAAAAAGTTCTCCTTGTCCAAGCTCACCGACATCGTGTAATGACACAGTGACCGCCGCGTCAAACTTTAAAATCGGACATTCAAGAGCTAGAATATGATGGCAGGAATTTAGCGGTGTTTTACATAATCACAAACAACAGAAGCGTGAGTCTTCACGTTAGCTGTTAGGTCATTACCAAAAACACCAACCGATGCCAATAATGAGGCGAATGAACAGAATAATCAAAATTCATAAAACAATAGCAAATAGCGGTTTTTTTCATTCAGAACAAATTTTCAAAACTATCGAATACAAAAAATAAAATATCATTCAGACTCCAAGCACAAAACAAGCACGAGAAAACATTTGGAGATGCTGATTCACTGTAAATTTGAGCCAAGTTGTTGAAAGGTTTGAAACGTTAACCAAACTTCAAGTGGACGGCCAGGTGAAAAGAAAATCATCCAAAAACTTACCATCCAGACTCCAGAGAGCGTTCATGAATATTTAGAAAGTGGACTTAAAACTCATTTGCTTTTAAGTCCATTTACACTGACTCATATTTTTTTGGAAATCTTGGACTATTTCATCTGGCTGGCGATTGGCTACATAAGATTTGACATGTGATCACACATGTGACTCCATTTGACGAATTAAAATACAACAGAAGATAAGAATATTATTTTTATCATTATTCCGAATCCCGTATACAACTATTTGAGGTCAGTCTTCGGGTGTTCGGATGGAAATTTGGAAGTATTTGGTGTAGAAAATACAACTAGTGTCCGCAGACCCTCTCCATTATCGAGAGGTTCGACCGTAAAATACTAATCGCGTTACTTGTGCTGTGGTGAATGTTCGTGAACCTCTGTAAATTGCCGCTTCGATGATAATGAGCTGCTTACTGAGACTACGGAAGTTGATACCCTCGAAAAGTGCACCGGTTCTCATTAAACATACCAGGTTCTTTGATCTAGTGCGGCCTATTTCAACGTCTTCTAAAGGTAGCGATGTCAGTTCAATTTCTGTGGAAACCGAAGCTAAGAAAGTAATGGTGAAGAAGAAAATACGACCATGGAGAACATATGGTTACGATCACGTTGATCAAGTGATGGATGTATTTTGGATGCATACTACTTCTTTCTTTATGTACACCTTACTACTTTGTGGAACGATTTTCACCTTCTTGTACTACCCGGATGCAGTAGATATGGATTGGGGTGAACGAGAAGCTCTTATGGAAATTCGAAGGCGAGAGGTCTTGGGATTACCTCTCATTGATAAGAATTTTGTAGATCCAGCCACAATTCGGTTACCGCCAGACGAAGAACTTGGTGACGATGACATTATCATCTAAAGTGTAGCTTTACTGTATCTTAAGGTAGCGAAACGTGCATTTTCAATTTATTTTCATTTAACGGAGGTTCTAAGTAGAAACGATATTTGTTCGTAATACTTGGATGAGCAGTTGAATTCAATAACACGTCAATGTTCGTTTAAATCTGGAATTCGAGAACGAATTAACTTTTGTCTCTGGATTTCTTTAGACACCTACACATTGTGATTATTGATTGTACCCCGAAAATCGCTTTATTTGATTGATTTGTATTATAGAAATGAATGTTCAGTTTACTTTTTTATTTTTTTTATTTCAAGAGACGGAAGATTCAAACCATCTAGGAATCATAAATCACATATGGTAGCCAGCTCACCAGGATTTACCTATCTTGCATTAGAGTAGCAATGACAGAACATTTTATTTGTATTAAGTCTAAATGCTTTACATATACGTACAAAATGTAATTGAGAACCTATACTTTGAAAATAACTATAATACAGAACTACAAAGAATCGATGGTTACCCAGAAGAGTCTCAGATAGGAACAGATTTAAGAACCAATTACAGAAGATCAACGTGAGATCAACAGTATCTGATAATTTTCACCACGATACTTAGCACTATTCATCGGCATGTTTATGTTGGAGAGAAAGAAAAAAAAAATCGAAAAATGTACATGTACTAAATTAGGTATTGTAACATCGCCACAAATTTTGAAATTACACGCCAGTTGAAGAGATGGCCTACTTCGAAGGATCTATTTAAAGTCCTTCTATGGCGGAATACGGCATAGTTGCACTCACAGATATCGGCGGCATACCTGCGGTAATGAAATCGGCGTCGTCATGGGCATGCCTTGTGATGGGAGACTGGGAAAACTAAAGCAACAAACGAACTTTCATCTCAAATACAACAGGTGATGTCATTTAAATGGAAACATTAAATTCCAAACACCTACGCAGGAAACAGGAGTCCAGATTCGGCCTTCATTTTACTGTATTTTTTTCACAATAATTTTCAGTTTTGATCAGAGCCTGGAATTTGTGATTTTATGCATCTAGCTATAGCTTTGTAATGCTTTAGATTGTACTTATAGTAATTTACTTCTGCAAAGCAGAGTACTGCTTTGGGATCCTAGTTTCTAGTAATAGGATGCGGTGGATTAGTACTGCACAGTTGCTCAGAGAGTTCTGTGGACTGGTGATTACGCGTTTTTATTTTTTTATGAGACAGTTTTCCCCTACAGTATGCATAAGTTTGTTATTGCAACCAGGGCCGTGCAAAGGAAATACGGGCCCGGGGGGGGGGGATGTAAAAAGTAGGTAAGAACAAAAAAAAAGAAACAATGTTTTTAGGGCCCTTTTTGTAAAAGCAGATTTTTTTAGCACTGGCAGGCCCTTAGCGGGCCCCTCAAAAAAACTCGGGCCCGGGGGAAACCCCCTTCCCCCTGCACAGGCCTGATTGCAGCCCTCCCTCCTCTTTATCGTTGATTTATATCGGCTACCTACCTATAAATAAATCAAAAAGACCTGAATTCATCATAAGCAAAAAATGATGGAACAAGGGTTCACGACAGAGATATCAAACCTAAACTGGAGAAAAATGGAGAAAACAGAAAAATCAGAACGCGGATCTGATCAAGTTGAGCACTGGGAGGAGTAACATTATGAATCCAGTGCCTGACATCAGGACACCACCAGAAAGATGTCTATTCATCGATGATAGAAAGAACATCGTTACAATCACGAACCATGGATAACTATCCTTGATAAGGATAAAGATACACAACAGACCACAATAATTCGAGTAATTCCATCATTCATGAAATTCTGCTGCAAAATGCATTCCTCCTACAATTTCTAGATACAATGATATTTGACAAGTCTGGGGTCCTTGTTTTGGGAGTCTCGAGGTGCTGAGGCCCCAACCCCTTCATGTTCGCTCCTATAATGAACCCTATTTTATTCCAATCCCCACGTATTTGCCCCTTCAAACCTTAATCTATTACATTTATCTGCAGTTGTTCCAGCATTGGGTTTCCCACCTGTCAGATGTGGAACCTAATACAGGCAACAATGCCCCTCTCCTTTGCAGTGGATGGGCAGTCAGTGATTAATGTAGTGGAGACCCAGATTCCTACATTCTTGATTTCATAGCTTCTTTTTTCCATTGATTTGGTGGAGCGTACTGGATATGGTGGCAGGGAATTAGCGCTAGAAGAAGCAGGCTGCAGATTGGTCTTAAAATTATTATGTCTTGTGGTTGTGGTGTCTGGGGCCTTACTATACGAGCTAACGTAACAACAAGGAAGACCATGGGCAGGCAGAGTTTGAAAGTTTTTTAAAAGCTGAAAGCCAAATAATTTCTGGAAGCTGAAAGCAAAATCAAAGTTGAAAAGCCGAAAGCTAAAACAAAAGTTTTATTATACAGCTTTTTATTTAGCTTTTCCCAGAACTTCGTGACCTTGTTAGAAATAAGACGAAAAAAAAGAAAAACGTGGAAAGCCGGAAGCTAAAAGCCAGAAGCTAATTAATTTCTGGAAGCTGAAAGCAAAATCTAAAAGCTAAATGAAGCTGAAAAAGTTGAAACTTGAAAGCGAAAGTTTTATTCAGGAAATCACAAGCACAAGCCAAAAGCGAAAGTTTTATCGTTAGGCTTTCAAACTCTGAAAGTAAGGCTTCCCAGAACCCTGATCATACTCTTTTTAGAGGAAAATACTATTTTGATATTGTGAAAAAAGAGAAGCTCTATCTTTTCCTCAGAAATGTCAAAAGGTACTCTTTTGCTTGCTTAGACCATACAGGAATGGTCTAAGCTCTTTTGTTATGCTGAAGCTGATAAAAGATAACCATATAAATTAATGATGACTGATAGCGTGATAGCGAAGGCCAAAATTCGCTTCAGATTGAAACATTCGCTCTACACTCTGCAGTCAACAAAATCAAAAAGTGACGTGTCACAAGAAAAGGGCCTTAATGTCCAGTATCCGACAGAGCATTGCAGCCAGCCGAAAGCGGAAAGCTAAAGCCGAAAGCCAGCCGTATTTTTCATGAAAAAGTCGAAAGCTTAAGCCGATACATGGGCAGCTGTATTTTTGGAAAAGCCGTAAAAAGCCGTATTTTTTTGGCTAGCTTTCGGCTTACAGAAATAAAAAATTCGCCAAGAATACAGAAAAATTCGATGAAAATGATGGAATTTGCAGTTTCTTACACTGGGAAGCTGACTGGCTAACGCTTGACGCGCTGTTTCTAAGTTCTGAGTTTCATTCTGATGCTTGTTTGCAGAGATGGGCGTTGTTCACTATTTAATGAATTTGCTCTTGCTTTTGTTCTTTTCTATTTTTAGTGAACTAGTTCTTGCTCTTGTTCACTTGGTCTCCCAAGTTCCCACTGATCTAGTTCATCGTTTGTTCATTAAAAAGAACCTTTGCTCTTGGTCTTGCTCATTTAAAAATAGGGGTTTTGTACAAAAAAACTGCGAGTAAAAATGTTTTCTGTGTAATAGCTTACAACTGAAAACTAGGCTATTACCCAAACAATTATTGAATTCCTATGAGATTGTTGATTAAAATTTAATCAAATAAAAATTCACTAATGTTATAATTCATAATTGTAACTCTGAAACCATTTTGAAAGTTGAAACTAAAGTCTGGAAAGTGGGAATATACAAGAAAAAGCCAAAAAAAAAAAAAAATTACAAAAAAATAAGTGAACAAAGAATGAACAAGTTGATCAGGTCCGAAAATCGTGAACTAGTTCTTGTTCTTTTTTTGGGGAGATGAACTAGTTCAGAACTAAGTTCACCAAGTAGTGAACAAGAGCAAGTGAACAACTTGCTCTTCAAGAGCAACGCCCATCTCTGCTTGTTTGCTAAATTACGAAAACTCAACTTCCAGACTGGAATGAAGACTCTAGAGAGGGAAATAGACTGGTTTGGGTTAAGAACATCATCTCAGGAACAAATTAAACCAGTTGTGGGCCAAAATAATGGCTCCAGAGCAGAAAATGAAAAAAATTGAAAAAGCTGAAAGCCAGCCATAAAAAAGCCGAAAGCTAGCTTTATTCCCACGAAAGCCGAAAGCCGAAAGCTGAAGCTGTATTTTTGAAGGTTGCAAGTTTAAGCCGAAAGCCAAAGCCGTATAATACGGCTGCAATGCTCTGGTATCCGATATTAAGCCACTTTCCTTGTGACACGTCAGTTTCACTCTAGGTTGTGGCATTGTGATATTTCAAGATTATGGCAAAAAAGATAAAGCAAATGAAAAGAAATTTAAGCGTGAACATTTTCCCAGTCCATTTTTCTTTTTAACAAATAATACTTGACTAGGTCCAGGGTGAGAAAAAAGAAAAAGGGGGAAGAGTAGGCGGGAATAATTTATAACATAGGCCAGGCCCGAATCGACATAAATTTGGGGTATTTGTAGCCCCCCTACATCGCAAACCCCCTTACTTAAATCCTGGGTACGGCCCTGAAATAGTCCAGAAAGACTTCTGGAGCGAGATGCGAGTTTGCTTTTTGAACGACCTCTAGTACTCTTTTCTATTAAAAAATATCTGGGCAGCCTACATGGGTAAAGCATCTATCTGAAATTTTTGGCTTTCTTTCCCAAAGGGTCAGTCAGTCAGTCTCTCCGGACTGATCCCTTCGTAGAAAAGTACAAAAGTTTCTGAGTTCCTTTTGTGATCCACTCCCGTCCTTTCTGGTAGTTTGAACCTGTTCTGTTGGTGTCGTCGGTACAACGACCCTACAACCAGACTAACAGGATGAGACTCGAGTCGGCGATTTTTTTCCTGTTTACTTAATGATAAATGCCAGGCACAAAGGTATTTTAAGCTTCCAAGAACAGGAAAATAATTTTTGAGCTTATAATGGAAATTAGTTCTCCAAACAATCCTAATTTCTTAGAATTACTTCCCAATTTGTGAATTCCTTAAAATCGTACTACACCGACTGCAGGCGAGATCTGAGGGCAAAGCAGGTGCCCTTTACACCCGCTTGCATCCTCTTAGGTTCTTCTTATAAGTGGGAGTTAGCTTCAGCTGAGCTTGTCAACATCATGTGAACTGTTATGCTCGATTTACACAGAAGTGATAAACATGCTAGTGCGCTACATTAAAATGTTAACGCATAACTTGTTAATAGCATGCTCATAACGTTGGTGTAAATTCAGCATTAATGCTAACTGTCATCGTATTTCCACAGTCTAGCCTATCATAGGTCTACTGTCTAGGGTAACTGTAACATAGGATTTTATTTATTCAGAACTACACGGGATCGGTCGCTACCTTGGAGAGTCTGAGATAGGTTCAGATTTCAGGAACAATTACAGAGAATAAACACTAAACAGTATTTGATACTTTTCGCCACGATACTCAGCACTTATCATAAGAAATAGGTACGTACAGACCTAAGTCGTTCAATTTATTTCAAATAACAAAACCGAATATACAAATAGACGCAACAATATGTGTATATATTAGGGGGAAAAATCGAAGAATATACACGTAATAAGTTAGGTATAATAAAATCGCCACAAATTTTAAAACTACACACCAGCAGTTGAAGAGGTGGCCTGCTTTGCAGGATCTATCTGAAGTCCTTCTATGGCGGAATACGGCAGAGTTGCACTCACAGTTATCGGCGGCATACCTGGTAATGAAATCGGCGTCGTCATTGACATGCCTTGTGATGGGAGGCTGGAAGCTGAAGCAACAAACGAATTTCCATGTCAAATACAACAGGTGACACTATTTAACGGGAAACATTTACGCAAGAGACAGGCATCCAGATTCGGCCGCTAATTTTACAATCCCTTTTTACAATAATTTTCAAAATTGACCAATGTGTCGAATTTGTAATTCGACGAATAGGTACAGCTGGCTTTGTAATTCTGTAGATTGTATTTTGTAGTTTACTTTTGCGGAGCAGAAAGCGGCCTTTGGATTCTAGTTATAGGATGCGGTGGAGTGATACTGCCTGACCAGCCCAGTTACTTAGAGAGTTCTGTGGGATGGTAGGTGCACGTTCTTTTTTATGAGTAAGTTTGTTATTACAGCCGAGGGTGGCTTTTTCTAGCTGCTATAGTTGCTAAAATTATCCAATCTGCATGGATATCTGACTAGATTTAGAAGCAGTACCTTTTCTATAACAAATTTTTCATTCTTTTATCGACTAGCAGCTAGAAAACTTTCATCGTGTACCAAGCACCTTTACATCTGAACTCGTCAATCCCCTAAAAATGATCATGTCCAGATTTCTCCAGGTCAGTATGAAAGCAAAGGTAAGCTTGCCAAGATCAAGATGTCCACAGAGACATCAGCACACCAATGCATTAAAATGTCTTATTTCGGCTGCTGTACATTGTACCATCACTCAAAGCTTACCTCCTGATGGAGTTACCGCTGTATGCAACAGAGGCGATGCGGCACCGCTGGTGAATACCGACTCCCCTGTACTTCCCATCGAACTAGCGTTGCCTCCGGCGAAGTAGCTGCTTATACTGGTTGGATGCATAGGTACGTGCTGATTGGTTACATGCATCGTTGTCCCACTCGGCGAAAATACATTTGATTGCGTTCTAGCCGGCGTATATTGCGTTGGCGGATGATGAGACGCGGCCGGTGGCGACGGGTATTGCATCGACGGCTGATGAGACGCGGCCGGCTGCGGCTGCGTATTGAACATCTGCGGATACGTCGGCGACGTAGCCGACACAGAGTACATCGGCACATCTGATGGTCCACTCCCTGGATAACGTAGAGGAGTTGGCGGCGGAATCGAATGGAACGGAATGCTGCCTGTTGTCGGGGGAGCGTAACTCGAATTAGGCGTGAAAGCAGTCGAACCTGGCGAAGACACCTCGGCAGGAATATGGTTGAACAACGGCGGATTCGTTCCAGTTACGTTCGGCTGGGTGTACGTCACTGGATATGGGGCAGAGCCCATCGGCGGGGTTGCCGTCGTCTGTACGCCTGGCGTCGACGGAGTGTTCGAGATGGATTGGTCAACGTTGTTAACGAGCTAGAAATAGAATAACATAAATTATTAAGATTGGACAAATCTGCCGCTGATCTCAATTGTCAATTCGGACAAGTTGGGAATTCGAAATTCCATTTGAAAATGGAGGGGTGGGATCCAGGACGAGGTTATGGTTTCTCGGCAACAATACAACGGCCGGATTTTCAGTGTATTTAACTTCTACATGGGGAAAAAAAAAAAAAGGTACCGACATGCTTAGACAGAGAATTTCATACTCTTTTAGTTTTCTTAAAATTTTTGATTTACTCGATACTTTTGAGCAATATACGAACAACCAAGACCTCTCTCTCGTTAGAAAGAGTGTGAATTTCGGAATGCAGTGTTGCCAGATTTAGCCTTCTGGCTAACCGAGTGGATAGCGCGTTGGTCTCAGAAAACGAAGGTCCCGGGTTCGAGCCCACGTAGCAACTCGCCAGATTTCGACCTAGGCCGGTTTTTCGGCCAGAAGAGAAGAAGGCTAAGACAGCCCTAATAGCCTCCCCGACGTCTCTGAAGTAATTCCAGGGCTCGGGTTGAGAGCAAATTAGAACAGAAGTACTCATAAAAGTCTGTGGCTGGGCTATAAAAATATCTTCATAGGGTGAGATGGTGATGATGAACCGGATGACAATCTTCAATGTTATCTCTCACAAGAGGAATAAATAATAATCGACTCTACCGTTCACTCTTGTACTGGACAGAGGTTTCTCGTAACCACGAAAGTGAGATTTCATCCTCACTTTCGTGGTTGCGTTACGAAGTTGGAACACTTCATCCACTCCAGCGAGAACTTGCAAATCTTCAGTTGAGATTGAAAAATCGACTTGCTTTAAATAACACCGTCGAAAGTGTTATCAGTTCTTTTTCATTCGCCGGGCGCGAATTACACGTCAACTGCTATTGGCATGCCACAGATTAACTAAACATTCATATACTTGTTTTCTTTATCAGGGCGTTCTGTTTTTACTACGCCGTAAACAATATGTCACATAATTATATAATCGTAATTTACAATAGTACTCGACTAAATGGCGGACGTTTCCATTTTTTAAATTTGTTTCAAGCGCATCCAGTGCAGTACGTTGTAATTTACGTACAACTTTTTCATGTTGAACTACGTTATGTACAACACAAATAATAGTTTTCTTCGGAGAGAGTGTAGGAGAAGGCTGCAGTTAGATGCTTTGTCACATATTCGTATTCAAGCATCCTTTTCAACTTTTGGCAAGAGATCTAAATTTTATCCTCTATTTCTGCTCACTTGGGCAAACTCGTCGTTTTCGAATTTTACGTCCAATCACAAAATCTATCAATAAATCATCAACTTTATTACTCACCGAATATGAATTCGCAGCATCTTCTCTGGATGTCGGTTGCGCTTGATTCTGCGGTGGGAACATCGTTGGCTTTATCAAAGGTGGGCTCGGTATATTAGAGCTCTTGCGTCTTTTCTCACCCGCTTCTGGCAAACTTCTAATTGGGATTCGATGCAAGTAACCATAGCCGATGCCGCACCCCAGGCTAAAACGAAAAATTCAGAATTATTTTCGAAGAGAAATACGTTAATGACTTTCGATAACAATGCTTACCTTCCTTCGCCGGCCCATGATGAATTCGGTACTATTGTAACCTCTCTGCAACTGTCTTCATCTGTATTATAAACGTACAGTTTTAAAGGTCGACCTTCGTGCGATTCAATTAACGAAAATAAATCTTCGCTTTCGTGTAACACCGAATCGGAACCGATTATGTAATCGGAGAAGGCTCGTAAACCCGCTTGTTCGGCTGGTGACTGAGGATGCACTTCCTACACAAACCAAATAATTAATATCGATGTTGCCGGTATTTGCAAATTTATTTTAGTATCAGCTATATCAGCATTTCCCAAACTTTAGCAGATGATGACCCAATTTGAAAGTTGGCCAATTTTTCGCAACCCTCCTCCGGAAAAAAGAATAAGAAGTACAGGAATCGTAAGACAGATTTTATCATGCAAACAACAAAGATAAGATATCGTTGAATGCACAATGCGTGAGTTTCTTTATATTTCGTTCCAACAGATAGCGAATAGCACTTCTATTCAGTAGTAGCCTTATAGTAACACACTAGTGGTAGTCAGAATTTTTTTCGACCCACAGTTTGGGAACTGCTAAGCTATATGATAAAATATATTACCAGTATGTGCCACACATTTTCATACGCTCCTTCGAATGAACAAAATCGTATACTGACACCGAGAGAGCCATGTCCACCCCACTCATTACTGGGCACAACGCTTACTTCTCTGACTGACTGTGTCTTACTGCTATAAACAGTCAATTTGATTTCCTTCCCGATATTATTATTCAAAGTTGATTTCAACACCTCATTGTCTTGGTCCTGGAAAATATTGACAGAAAACTGCATTACCAGATAAATGAGACGAATAGCTGAAATCATTCGAGTACTGTTGGAAATCTCACTTACTAGTCTCGTTGTTCCAATAGCTACTATAAAATCGAAAAAAGCTTCAAGGCCGGCCGCTTCACCAGGAGAGTTTTCTTGTACCTGTGAAAGGCAACAGACGCAGAAGTAAAATGATTTCAATCAAAAAATCCTCTGTTATAAGATAAATGATCTATATTCTCGGTTTGTCAGCAACTGTCTGAAATCTGTGCCAAGAACTACTACTCTGCATGAATCTATAATTTTATGAGTAAAGATTTGGCGCGGTTATGATCAGACGGTCACTTATTAATATTCTCTAACTGACGCGGCAACCAGATTTCTGCTGCCTGACCCGGTGTCAAGCTTTTCGATTATGTGGCATGAAGTAAAGGTAGGTAAGTTCATGATGCCAGTACAATCTGGTAGTATTATGAATTTGAACAATGTGGGTACGCATCTCATACTGAAATATGAGTGAAAAACACGTAGTAAGCCTATATTAGCAAGTTAAAAGGAAACTATCCTACCTTCAAAATATGATATCCTTCTGTTCCGCCACCGGGAATAAGCGAACTCTGAGAACTACCCATAATTGATTAAATGAAAATGTAACAACATTATTTTCACTCCATGACTACGAAAATTGAGCGATCACACGTAGAATCATCGAAAATCTTCACGATCATGATCATAATTTTGAAAAAAAATTTTCATTATTTCATTCTGTTGTTGACGTGTATTCTTGCAAATGTGTGAGTGTGAGTCTGTGTGAATTGTCCCCTGTTATCTGTCGACTGCACTAGCCATTGACCTTATAGAGGTAAATAGAGGTAGATTTCTGTTTCGGTCTATGATCTCGTGATGTCGTGACAGGTGATTCCTAATCAGTGGTGCCAATTACCAGTTGCTATTTTTGTTGTTGGTAGAGGTTGGCAACTTTGACGGTCATGCGCATAACAGCTGATCGCGGAATCGCGGAACGAAGTCTGAGGTTAATCCGAATCGGAAATTTGAAATTGAAATAATTTAGATAATGAGTGAGAACAATGCTGTTTATTTTATTTATTAGTCCATGTTCATGCTAACGCGCGAAGTAACGTGTGAAGAACCGAGACCGCGCCGAACCAGATTCATATGAGATTGAGCCATCAATTGTGTCACTGAGATTGTTGAGATATTCCAGGTAAATTATGCAAGTGTGAGATAGTAACATGATGTAGGAAGCGAAGAAATTACGAATTCCTTATAAATTAAAATAAGCTGGTACATAGACATCCACAACATGAAATGCTTCTTCAGTTACTCAACACTCCTTGCTGAAACTTGGTTGATTGGGTGTTTCAAGAAGTGATAACATTTGTTTGAACTGCTCTTTCAGGTATCTCGGATTATGCGGTCATATCTTATTTATCAAGGATCATCTCCAGTCAAGTAAAATATAGAATGGACGAATTTTATGTATGCTGGTGTATTTCTATGGTTGTGGACGCCGTACTTACTTTAGGCTTCTCTATTGAATATCTCAATGCTCAGAAATTGTACAACACATTCGTGGTTAGTATCCGTTTCACCACCTAACAGTCAAACGCCGTATAATTCAAAACAGTGGTTTGCTATTGAACGATGTATTTATATTTTTACATGAGTACAATGAACTCATGATATAAAAAGTAGGCATCAGGTTGTTTTTATGAACACGACGAAAAATGTCAGTCCAGGGTTTCCTGGAATTCTGACGGCTATTCATTTATAACGTAATGTATGTGAGCAGGCCACCTTGGGCAACGGAATCAATTCAGTTTCTATATCCAAGATCAAAGAAGCAAGTAGGGCAGATCAGCCTGTACGCTTGTATTCGTGGTCGCGTCAAAGCTGTTGGACCTCCCATCAAGAGCTTGAACAAGCCGTCTCTGAGTGGTGTTATTCAGAAACTCACGATCAAGGAACATGCAGTTCAGAAAAATACTTATGGCATGTGGTACGACTCCCATCTTACAATCACGCAACGTAAATTATCTTCGTTTTTCAACTTCTGAGAGAAGGTCCTTGAATAATGTGAAGGTTTATTTACGAAAATTGGAATATTTGTGTATATTTCTAGGCTCAGTCGAGAGCACACAATTGATGCAAAGTGTAATGTTGTTCCTTTTGAGATCAGAGAAGGCACGTTCAAGGTGACCGTTACTTCTCCTCTAGATGCTCGTTATTTGAATTTGGAAGTAATTGAAGACCATTTCGAGCCAACAGTCAGTGGCGTCATCAGCAGCCTAATTTTCGGTTTCCATCAAAAAGGGTTTCAGTATACGGAGTTCCTATTGAAAGAAAATGCTATTTTAACTGGTAATAGAATTTGCACTGTACTTTCATTTGGTTACTTTTTCAGCTAAGATTTGCTCCTATGAAAGTATCGACTCCCCTCCCTCCAAGTTGAACGGTATCAGAAACAAAAACGTTTGTTTGTTTAGGGTTCGGTGAAGTAAGTGTTGACTGTAATGGAAACCTGCAGCTGATACCTCCCAAAAGTGGAATGGCATACATTCTTACAACCATGGACCCGGAGACACTGACGCAAGAATTGAAGAGCCGCAAGAAAACCTGCGGGTAATTCTCGTGTGGTATTATAGTTCCTAACATTTGATTAAACAATAGTGTTTCATTACAATAACTTTTTTTTTTTTTTTTTTTTTTAGATACATTGCCGCAGTATTCGCGATAATTGGAATTTGTTTGGCTGGCATTAAACTATATGAATGCTGGAATGCCAGGAAGGTGAGATTAGAAATGGAGAGAATGCGAGCTGAAGCTGCGCAGCAGCGGGAAAGGCGGGTTACTAACCTGACAGATGAATCATTCATTTGTATAGTCTGCTGTATTCAACCCAGAGAGGTTGTATTGCTGCCGTGTGGTCATGTTAGTCTGTGTTTTGATTGTTCTTCACAATTAGCCGGACAGCCTTGCCCTGTTTGTCGTCAGAGGGTGAGGCAGCAGAACTTGGTCTATTTGTCGTGATCAACTTCTACGTAGCCTGAGGATTTATTGCAGTGTACCTTTGAGTACAACGTGACGTGCAATAAGGAAACTGTGTTGTTCCTTACCTGCCTATGTGGAGAAAGTTATGATACGTCTTTCTTCAAAGTGAAATCACCCTTGTAGACAGAACTTCGTTTATTTGAAATTTACACCTTTTTTGTATCGTTGTTGAGCTCATATCTTAAATATTTTGAACTTTTCAACTCTGTGATAGGCTAACACAATAGAGGTGCGATGTTTTATTCGTTAACAAATTAAATGAAGAACGAACGAACTGTTTAAAAATTTTTTATTGCTTCACGAGCAGCCATTATTCGTTTGGCATGGTTACTCTTACCGATGCCTAATTTAGGTAACCCTCTATTGAGTCCTTCGAGCAGTACACACGCCTTACACACACTCTGGCTCGAAACAAATCCACATCGTTCGCAGACGCCTCGGACTGGTAACTGTACGTTGTCTCGAATAGACATGCTTTCACCTGAAAAATAACGTCAATCGCTATTTAATAGTTAGGAACCATTCGATAATTCTGTTTTCAGTTGAAACCGCGACGCTATATAACCATAAGACATGCCTGAGTATATAATATCGATAATGGCGGACGGTCGAATTTTCTCCAAATTTTTCAAAAATGATCGCACATGTCCTCTGTACGCTTCTGGCGAATAGATGCATTCAGTTGAAAAGTAATGGAGCTTTTTGAAATACGCGTACATCACTATTTCTTTCTCATACGCGTACTTGAGGGGTTTGCAACGAGGAATAGAATCATCACCCATCTGAAAAATCAACAGGCATTAGTCCATCGATCATTCCTCACGATAATAATTTACGTCCTCCGCACCAATTTTTCGACGATTACCGTAACAATGTTGGTACATCGACTTAGCCGAGAAATATCTCCGCGTAAGATATTCATGAGCACCGTTTCAGCAATATCATCAGCATTGTGCCCGGTAACAAGACAATCAACTTGTAACATAACCGCGCCACGGTCTAACGCTTGCCTTCGAAACACTCCACAAAATGTACAATTATTTTTGCGGCCAACCTGGGAACATGATCATAGAGATAGTGACTCTAGCCTCCAACTAGTCCTGCTCAATCATCCATAATACGAATCAACCACAAGCAGTAGCACCGGAATGGAGAGGTACAGAGGTATTCTGTATAAACATTTTTTGTATGAGGTAGCGTAGATAGGGGCAAAAAGTGAACTAGGTCCTTGTCTGTTTCTAATGAATTTTCAAGGGCATTAGGAACAGAGGTGGGAATCAGAAGTGTAAATAGGGCTTAGAACTAGGGGGACTTGAGCCCCCTTATTATGAAGCAACATCATTCATTTTCTTTGGTAATTTTTCAAAGTTTGGGCCTAATCCCCTAAGCTCCCCTCCCGTTTATGGGTGGGTTTAGTTACTTATTACCCCAAGGGTGCACTTTTCGCCCCGAGGGACTAGTCATTAGAAACAGAGACAGAAGCTAGTTCACTTTTTGCCTCTATCTACCCTTCCCCCCACGAACACACGAATGGGAGAAATTTCGAAAAATTTTCATTGAGTAAGTTGTAAAAAGATACATTAGAAGATATCCGAGACGAAATTTGCAACACTTTTGAAGATTTATAAATGTTTTTTGCTTGTCGACTTGAATTTCTGTACCTCCTTAAAAAAACCTTCCGACGCCACCGAGTACGAGTCAAACCTGTTTGACGATATTATCCATAGACCAGCCGTAGAGTTCTTCGTAAGACATTATTTTAAGGGGCATTTCGTAATCATCTCTGTTCTTCTTTACCGTTTCCAAACTATCGTCCCGATATCCTGCATACGAAAAACATGGATATTTATACTTTTGATATTCTCGATCAAAGTGACACGATGAATAAGAATCTATGAATTCGAACAGGTAAATAAGACATATTTACCGGTGATTCCTTCATCCACGGACAATAAGAACAAGTCCAAACCATATTTATGACGTCCATTCAACAATTTCAAAACGTATGCGAGCACTGTGGAATCTTTGCCACCAGAAGCTCCGATTGCGACTTTATCGCCTGGACGAAACAGCTTGTTTTCTACGATGGTATCGTGAATCTCTGTTTCAAACGTGTGGAAGAAGCATTCTTTGCACAGAGTGGCTCCGGTTTTCGGCCTCTAATAATGATAATTGATTTAAAAAACTGTCTAAACGTAAGCTAGGCACATGAACAACAGAGCTTACTTTAAGAATTGCGGGTTTCCCGCATTTAGAGCTACACTCCACAGGCATTTTCAATTGATTACACCAGCATTTTTAAAATACGTAATATGAGACAAACATTGAAACGAAATATAAATGCTTTGGGAAATAGATATCCCCGACTGGACTAAGTGTGAGAATGTAACGAGTATCTTCAGTTTCTCTTTTTCATTTTGGTTTTTGATAACTGATAAGTGATGAGCTGATAACGGGTGACAGCTTTTTGATAAAACTGCTACAGTGTAGACATTTTTTTTTTTTTTCAAACAGCAAAACTGATTGACGAAATGGTAGCACTGATGACTTGGTCGAACTGTAAGTATTGATCTTATCAAAAAGATCTTTATTTTAAATTATAATAAGGTTCATTCTAACGTTCTCTTTTTTCTCAATGATATACCTACAATCTTCACCAATCATCAACCATCTTGTCCAAATTCGGTTCTGCTGTACCGCTGTACACTCCTCCCCTCGTTAATCATTTTTCAAAAAATAATTGATTAAAAATTTTTGATTAGGATTACATAGATTTATTTTTACAAATAATATCCGAGTTAATTTTCCTTCTTATTTGTTTCGATTATTCAATAAACAACATTTTTTTATCAGTTCCTATTTTGTATAAATATTATTTCATGGTGAAAATTCTAGGAGAGTGGAGTACTTACCATGACATGAATTCTTTCAAGCAAGTCGATTACAGTAAGCACCAGTCTATTCATTTTTACGGTTTATGTTAATGTAGATAATGATGTAAATTCGGATGTAGGTCTTGAATTCATCCTACTCTCCTGCATGAATACTGTTCGTAAATAAACTAAGCAGTCCTGCATCAGGCTTTGTTTTTCATTTCTAGGTGAAATTTCTCATCAGATGAAGTATTCTGAATTCGAAGATAATTCCAATTTGGATTCCACTGACTTCTATTTGAATGAACTAGTGTGCAATGAAGGTGGTTCTACTTTTCGAACGATTTTTCTACGTTTAGACCTCTTGACATAATCAAACTTCCTACATCGCTCTTCAAATTTGCTTCCAGATGAAGAGAATTCAGACCTCGACTCGGTGATTGTGACTGATGAAACGTTGAAAGAAGTCTATCATAATTTCGTTGATGTCAAAAGTAAGTATCCATCGTATTATTTCTCTTCTCCGAATCATGAAGTCCCTAAAGTTTTCGAATTACTACAGGCTTGTCTCAATCCCGACGGCGCCGAAAATCTCTGAAGTATTCTTCCCTCGACAAGAGCCCGAAAATCGAATGCGTTCATCCAGGTCGCGATCAAACATGCGAAGCAAGTAAACTGACCACCGCCGATGTGCAATTCTTTTTTGACCGGCTGTATGAGAACCGTTCAAAAATTGATCAAGATCGACATATTCTTCAGTTCATCGAAGTCGGCGAACCGCGTCGTCGGCGACCTCGCTTTAAAAATCGATCTGAAAAATCGCGACTGGTGATGTCGTATTTCGTGTACAACCAAAAGGGTGATAAATTTAAAGTATGCGCCCGCAGTTTCGAGTCAATTTGTTGTATCAGTCGCAGCCGGATGAACCGATTATGCAAACGATTCTATCTAACCCACGAAATGCCCATTGAACGTCGTGGTGGTCACAGTAAATCTAATCATAAGATCAACAATTCGATAATAGATCATATCAATTCTTCTTACATTGAGCTGAGCGATGTTTCCGTGAGGAAAATGTGGAAATTGTGGACTGAAGATCGCACGAGCCGAGGTTTAGCAGTGGCTCCGTACAGTCAGTACTTGTCGTTATTCAAGCAATGTACTTCGACTTCTAATCGGCTAGATGAAGATGTATGCTCGGACATGCTATGCGAATCATTGGAGTACAATGGGGCACCGTCTGTAAAACTGCAGTCCGAACTCGCCGATGAAAATGAAGTGACGGAGAAGATATTCGATGACATAGTGCCCGAGATGGCATTGTCCCCGAAAAATATCTTCGAAATTCCCGAATCCTTTTACTCTATTCCAGAATCTGTATCCCAGAGTAAGACTGCATTTGCAATTTCGTACGCCGGTAACGATGCCCCGGAAATGATCTCAGCAACCGTTATGATCCCGGAAATTTTTCTCGTCGATTCCGAGAGTAAGTCAGAAATAGACGAAAAAACATGCGAAACCGCTGATCCGACTAGCTGCGTTACCTCAGTTACCAAAATCCGTCGAAGTTCCAACCTGTTCCGTGGTCCTCGTATTACCGCCAGGTATCCTAAGCGGACTATGTTCAAATCTCGCTCTCTAGTCAAAAAATCGCGCAAACAACTGCAAATGGAAAGACATAGTTCGGCGAACAAAACGCCTACCATCGAATGTGAACATTATGGTCGTAACCAAACATGTCAAGCTAAATATCTCACCGCGGATGACATGTGTTGGTTCTTCGACAGACTGTACCAACATAAAACGAAAATTGAGCAGGATTGCCATCTGCTGCAGTTCATCGAGATTGAGAAGCCTCGTCGCCATAGGCCACGGTCCGGAGCCAAACGTAAGGTGAAGGCCAGATTAGTACTGTCTCATTTCGTGGATACCGTCGCAGGCGACAGGTTGAAAGTCTGCGCCAGAAGCTTCGAAACGATTAGTTGCATTAGTCGCAGTCGGCTGACCTTGTTGTGCCGTAAATTCTTTTTAACTCGCTCTGTTCCTGTTGAACTTCGGGGAAGAGGAGGCGTGAGGAAGTTGAGTAGCGAGGTTATCGAAGGAATAGAAGACCACATCCGCAGTTACGAAAGTAAGAATGAATCTCGAAGAACTGTTATGAGAATGTGGCAGTGTTGGAAAGATGAACGTAATGAGAAGGGACTAGATATTGCTTCGTATCACTCGTATCGGAATGTTTTTAAAAGACTTCATGATTTTTCTGATCCGCGAAAGTACGTTGAACTAGACGTGAAGGTTATTAAAACTGAACCATCAAATGATACTCAGGATACAGAAGCGTTTGAAGGCTAAAGAATGCGAGTTATTATACATTAACGCGGAACCTTTTTGCGCTTAGATCTTTAGATTTTTGTTGATTAGAGGGTAACCCTTTAAGGTAATAAATCCACTTCTCGTTTACCCATTTTTAATGGGGCGGGAGCACGACATAAGAATTTTCTTCGCAAATTCCATGTGTGCTGGAGTGAGCTGTCAGATAATTTTGCATGTGAGTTGGGCTCTGCCTAATAAAAGAAGTCTTTAAGTGGCATACAAATCGAAGAACAAGAGTCTGCTAAAGAACGGGGAAAAGATGTTAGCATACTCTGTCATGAAGTTTTTACATAATATTGCACACCCCCTTCCATAGTGTGAGCCAAATTGATGAAGAGTGGCCTTTGCATGAGCTAAATGTGAGAAAAGGACATATTTGAGTTTCATTGAACAAATATTGAGTGAGCCTTATGACCCCATAAACGTCGAACATCTCATGAACTATTGTATTAAATTGGTATATCTCAAAAAAATAAGATTCCTTTATGTTATCAGCAGTTTGATAGGTCGCGAAATAGAATTCTGTAAAAGAAAATCGACTTCACACTCTTTCTGGAACACTTGGTTGGCCTCCCTTCACTCCCCCCTGAAAGCTTCGATTAAATCCACCTGTGAACTGGACCTTCGTTTTAATCTTGTAATCGACTTTACACTCTTTCTGGAACACTTAGTTGGCCTCCCCTCGCTCCCTCCTGAAAGCTTAGATTAGATCCACCTGTGAACTAGACCTTCGTTTTAATCTTGTGGATAACGTATCAAAAAATACGTAAAAATTCCTATAATTTTTTCTATTCTGCTGATTCACTAATATTAATACTCTCTCTAATGTCACCTGTTGTGGTTCAAATACAATAAAATCTGGAATGTTTTAAATATTTTAGAGCTTACTTCATTAACCTTAATTTTTATACTACATGTATAAATATAGTATCCCGATGTGTGACCATCATTATTCGCCTGAAACTAGAATGTGGGAACTTTATAAGGTGTGGATACTGCAGTTTAAAATTTGCATTATTAAATGCTCTATATACATGTACAAGAAGGTATATTCATGTGCTAAGTAATGTGGAAAACCACGTCTTGCCATCTTTTTTTGTTTTCAAGTCAAGAGGAGTTGTACTGAATTCTTAAAAAAAAAAAGCCTAAACAGATTTTGGCCTCTCCTGATCCCCCTAAATTCATATGAGTGAACAGGTGGAGGATTTGGTACTTTAGAAGATACTTTCTATTACTCAAAATTTGAAGAAAAAAATCTGAAGATCCAAGTGCAGAACGGTTGTTAATTGAGAATTAACTTCATTAATGTTAAGATTTTGTGTAATGATAATGTGATTACTTTAGTCATGACTTCGTCTTTAGTCCTACTATTGTAATTATAGTTTTGCTGAGTTTTTTAGTATAACTGTGCAACACTTTGCTTAGTAATAACTGTTACCAGATACCTACATCCAAAATAGATTGCGTCCGTCTTGGACATGAATGCTGCTTCCATAAATGTTTATTTTCCCACCCATAGAGTGGTGTGAATATATGTAAATCTCTTACATGATCTTACACTTACTCGGAGTATTAAAATTAGTTATTTAGTCGCATTATATACTGGTCGACTTCAGAGCGCTGTTATGGATGAGTTCAAAGACTATCATTCCAATATTCTTGTATGTCTATAAGTCAAATCTTCCAAAGTTGAAGGCTATTTCTCCTCAGAACATTTGCATTAGTCGTGTACAATGTGGCTGTTTTGTAATTTGAGAGGGATACATAGTATTCAACTTTTTTCACCTACCTGCGTTTTCTGTGTCTGTAATTAATGTTTGTGTTTTTATGTCCTTTCCTGAATAAGAGAGAACAGAGGGACACATTCTTCCTCTATCAAAAGTAAAACTAAGTATACTGATATGTTAATTTATTGATAAAGTACAGGAGCGGATAGGGCTTTTGTAGTGACCTGGGAAAGAAACGTGAAAACGGCTCACGTGCATAAATCTTTGTGTTAATTATTACTGAATGCCACTGGTTGACCGGCCCATTTTACTCTTTTGGACGACGGCCCAGTTGGCCTTGGCCCATCGGCTCACCATTCCTGTCCACCCCTGATAAAGTACCATTTGTTCATTATTAAAGTTGAAGACAACTAATAATGACATTATAGCCAAAATTTTTTTTATTTTTTTTCAAAATACCACTAACACTTACTTCGCAGAAAAATGAATTTGAATATGATAATGACCCATTCTCAAGGTCCTGATTGTTTTTCGCTCTTCTCGTGATTATTGTTGCTAATAAATAATGCTCCATTACTTTCATAACAACTTCATATTTACTCGGCTGTTTTGAGGAAGAGTTGCATTATATGCCTTGATGACTTGGTTGCAGTTATTTGTCTTGTTGTAACCCCTTCAATTTTAGTGATGGACAAGCACTTGGTCGATCTTACTACGCCGGGGGCAGTGCAAACTGATGACAAAGTGACGAAGTTTCATATCTCACCACAAAAAACTCTGATTTATTGTTTAAATTTTCGATATTAGCAACGTTTCTGACCAAGTTTTCTACAGTTTAATTGAGTCACCCTTGCCGCCAGGTAGATATCAGATGGACTACGTTGAAATACTTGTAGGTCTACATTCATTAAAGATAAAAACTTTGGAATCGCTGTTCGTTAATTTGACCTCAGCCCCTCGTGTTATTACATTTGATGCCTATTAGTATGCTAAGTTGGTGTTTTTCGCGTGATAATATTACTAATAAATCGTAAATAGAATGTAACTTTATTTAAATTATTTATTTTCCCAAGTGTTGAAAGCACTTGCGAGTTGCAAAGTATCGTGTAAAGGCATAAAAAAGCGAACTGTATTGTGAAGTGAGAGTAGACAATTTTACCGACTGAAGTTGACGAACAAAAAAAGTTTTAAGGGTTCTCGGTGATTTAAGTCGATCAAATATAGACACCTACATATAGTTGACACCATTTATTGATGTAGCATGTAAAGATGTTATCAGTAAATCAGTGTGTTGAAGTGAACATTGTAGTTTGTCCAGATGTCTTTGCATCCTATAAACTTATAAGCCTGTAACATTGTTCAGACGAATCAGTCATGCAAACTATAGAGAACAGAGAATGTAAGCGTGAATATTACGTTATATGTTGTTTTTATTTGGTTAGTAATGGATGTTCGCTGATCATTTGATGTTATTAACGCGACACAGTCGAACTGTCAATTGTTAGCATTAGTGTTCATGTTTAGTGTTCTGTTTGATTACTGCATAGAACACATTAAATTGGAAAATGAATTCTGAACGCATTAAACGGATTAATATGGAAGAGGGCATCACAGAGAATCTGCTAGCGTGAATATTACATTGTTTTCATTCCCTGAAGTGGATAAGTTGGCTAATCATTTCCAGATTCCAGATGGTCGAGTCGAAGTGCGAATGTTGCGGGGCCTGCAGCTTTGCAGTCTGAAGCCTTTTGAACTTACCTTTGTATTGTTAGTGTGTGTGTGTAGTGTCATCTGTCATTCCAATTACCTTTCATGTATCAGCACTTATATTCTGGAACAAAAGACCTTAAACATAATTACCAATAGGTCTTTTCCCTGATATCTTTTCCAACGACCACCAATAAGAGATAGGCTAGTCTCTAATTTTTTGGTCGGGAGCGCAGACCCTCTTCCAGCAGCTAGCTGCTTGTCTTCTGCTTGTTTATCAATTTTATTATACACACCTAAAATGTGTACTGAGAAAATCATAGGATTCTTCAGGTCAGTACTTTCTCTCCCATTTTGGTTACTTTTTTGCTCCCAGTTAGGTTACTTTTTCTCCTGCATTTGGGATAGGTACCTACAGCTTAAAAAGTCGCTCTTTACAAATTACGACCAATAATGTGTAGTGTTCCATAGCAAACCACTTTTAAGGAAACCAAATTAATTTTTAATTTTTAATTTCGATTTTTGATCATCCTACCCTACCATCTGACTCTGCGTGCGTGTGTGTTTCTCTCTGCATTTCTTTTTCTTTCTTCATCAGCGCTCGTCATCAAGTCATCTCATCAGTCATCACATGAGAAACAAAACCACTGATTGTTCTTAACGTTTTTGAATTTCCTAAAGTGGTGACACTGTATGCGTATGTCGTAGAGTCCCATCAACGAATCAGAAAGCAAAAACTACTTCGCCTGGAGGAATCCGCCAATGAGGATCGTGTATTACATCCTGAGAATTTTTTTGGATCTACAAACGTGTTCTGCGTGGTTCTGCCCTGTTTTGTATTCCGTTGATTCCGTTCCGTCATAAATGGTTTTACCAACGTTACGTTACCAACTATCTGCCACTACTGATTTTTATCAGCGTATTCGGCTCGCAGCAACAACACAATTTCTAATTATTATTATAGTGTTGTTTACCTTGAGAAAGTTCAGTTTTCCTTGCAATGTGTGCTAAAATGAATTCTGAAAGTTATTCTGTATACGAATTCTCAAATTCGTGAATGGCATAGGACGGAGCACTTCACGGTTTTCTTTCTCTGTAAGTATATGAATTTAACTCATTTCAGAGTGCCAGTAACTCGTAAACCTGGCTATTGTTTCTGTCAACGTTATCTTAATAATCTAATTATACTAGACCGTTGGTGAGAGTGTAGTATATTCTCGTTTTCGTTCAATTGGACTCTCGTTAGGTGCTCGAGGTGCACCATTGATTGATGTCAAGTGCTCCCGTTTCTTTTGGGAATTAGCGTCGGGGTATACCCTAGAGTACTGCACGATAGTAGGAAAATCTCGGCTGCTACACCCGTTTAAAAACACCAGGTACAAACATACTGGTCATTATCGGATAATTACTAATTTCATTCGGCTTCATCATTGACTGTACTTCCTTATGTACTCAGGAAGAGGAACTGAGAATAGTCCAGCTTGCCTAGCAAATATCTCAAAATTCGACAGATGTGTTTTAATGAAATTTCAGTGTGGAAGTACAGTATTTCAACTTCCTTGTGAATTTTCATGAAAGGTTTTGAATGTAAAGTACTTGGGCGTCGTCTCAAAGGGTACGCACATTAACGTTGATTGAATTGTGTGACTTACCGTGTTATGTTCGTTCTAGTCTATTGAGAAGTTCTATGTATCGGTAGCTTTCACCTTTCCGGATAAAATTAAATTACAATTTTTTTATTTTATTTTATGTAAGTTGTATTTCATTCCAACGTGTGCGTCCATCATTAGCTATAATAAATGTGACCTAGGTTATGTCGAGACACCGCATGATCCGCTTTCATTATTTTCAGTGCCTCAATCTTATGATCCGCAATAATGATCGAACAAACGATCAATGAATGGCTATCTGACTTCACGAATCTCAGTCCAGAAGACTACCACTCGAATACAGCAGCGCTTGTTCAAAACGGCAATGTAATATCAGCCCTATATTCGTACCTAGAAGATGTAAATAAATACCAGAAGGCGAGTATGATTGTTACGTAATAATAAATCAATATTTTAGTCTGCGCGTGTTTGATCATAGTGTGTATTTCCATTTACTTAGGTGATATGTCTTGTGAGTGTTTGCGACGTACTCTTCAAATATTACAGATCTTCCGAGCCAGATTTAAGGCAGTTCACGTTACAGTTTTTACCGCAGATTCTGTATGCGTACCTGAATGCGGTCGCACATTCAGATAAGAAAGTGAGTCGAGATTGCTTTTTCTATTACTCGAACGTCGAGAGTTTCGACATGTAAAAACCCATGTCTGCGGTGAAACATTTTGTAAACATCGAGTTACTGTCGTCGTGAATCACGCGATGCTCTTTGCGAGCAGTTGTGCTTGTCCGAAATTAGTTGTGTGGCAATGAACACAATGACCCTCGGGACGTAACCGTTGTTGGGTACGATGAGACTTATATTATCTGAATTTGTTTTCGCAGACTAGTCGTGTTATGGAGGCCTTGGTGATTGGCATTTATAATCTAGAAGTAGTCGACGAGAACGGTCAAGCGAAAGTATTATCGTTTAGATTACCCTCTTTAGCTCAGTCTTCCATTTACCACGAAGTACGTATCGTTTCTTCTATTCAATAATTAGTGAAATTAAGTCGCCACTCGAGCACAGTGCTTTCGGCCTTGAAAACTGAATGCGGTATTTTATCAGTGTCTTGTGAACCACGTAAAGCACTTCGCCTGTTCAATCAAGAATGTACTCGTATTCTAATTGAATTTAGGCAGAATAAAGTCTATCAAACCTATAGTTGCCAACTCCTAGTCCGAGAAAGGCGATGGAAACGATTCTAAATACCTTTTATGCAGTGGCGTAGCTAGGACTCCGTTTTTTTGATTGGGGGGGGGGGAGCTCATTTTTGTGGAATTTTTGGTGCCGCTGATTAATGTTGTCAGTAGTTAGAAATTTTAGAAAGATGGAGGTAATTACTCCAATACTATTCTATTTTTTAACCTTGAGAGGGAGGAGGGTTAACGCCAAAAACCCTTATGCTCCTACGCCACTGCTTTTATTATTCAGATCTTGAGATCCAGACTCGTGAACTCATTTGTTGGGAAGAGAAGTGAGGATTGTGAACAATTCTGCAACCCAGTTCAGATCTCGAAATTATAGAATTTTAACGCTGTTCAACAAAAGGGAACCAACTAACATTTGTAAAAAAAATGAGTTATTAGTATCGTTGGAAAGAGTGTAAAACGTAGAATTTTTCAAAATTGGGCCCCCCGATTCAAAAATATGTTCTCACGTTGAAAAAAGCTTATCAGTAAACGCAGTGTCATAAATTATAGTTTCTACATAGCTCTTGAACTTCGAATCACGTGTTCTCAAAAGGTGGATTTTGCTAGTTGGTTCCATTTTTCTGAACAGCGTCCATTTTTAGGATCGCCATTCCTATAGTAAGAAGTTACTGGTTTCTGATGATTTTCACTTCAACCGGTTTTCTCATGCTAGCAGACAAGTTCAAACGTGGTAAAGGTAAAGGGCAGGGAGTTTCTTCAGTTTCTTTGTACAGACGTTTTCTTGTGAAGGGACTTTCTTGCTAAAAATTGACAAAATTATTGTGAACGTGAACTGAGAATCTGTAATGCATATAACTCTAATTACCTATCTTTCATTTGAATTTGAAAAACAATGAACAGTGTGGAGTGCTGGTTCTCAGCTCCAATTTATGAGGCTCACAGTGTAAATTCAAGTCAGTTATGGAAGATTAAAGATAACCCAGTCATTATGACTGGCCATTAAAAACCTTTCCTGTTTTTAAATCGATATACGATATTAATTCGCTCGAATTTCTAATTTATGTTTGTAGCCTGTTAGTTTGGCTCCAGCGTCTTTGACTGAATCAGCACTAAAGAGATTAGAACAACGAGATTCCCAGCTCGTTAGATGGGGTCCTTTGCAGCCAGTTGAGAAGCTGATTGCTCAGAATCGACTCTCGATTCTTTCGGAACTGCTGTTCTGCTACAACCGACAAATCGCTACGCTTTCGAAATCCTCCCTCGAAAAATTGTGTAAAATCTCATCTAAGTGAGTATCAGTATGTTAGGATTACTATTTTCACTTCCCAACAACTTCGGACCTCTCTGATGCTTGTTATCTCATTACAGTGACAGGTTAAGGGGAGTGTGAAAATAGTGACGCTCACTCCGAATGTTGATATTGAGTACTTAGAAATTATTTCTGTACGGGATGTAAAAAGATAGTCTCCATATTTTTGCAGTACTGGAATAACGCGTGATGCATGAGAGTATTTTTATACCAGGTTTAGTTTATTATAATATGATAAAGATCTCCCCCCCCCCCACACCCCAAAAGCCTAACGGGCTCGATAGTGTCGCAAATTTTTGAATTCCAAACGGGCAATTATCGAATGAATGATTCTGCAGAAGTTTTTTGGGTTACTGGCTTTGAGTATTCCGTCAGATTTTTGATTCGATCCCAAACTATGTTTTCTGGAACTCTCTCAGAATACAAATTTCACGCTCGAAATGGGCAAAAGCGAATTGGTTTTAGAGGTTAAATCATCAAGTATCGACATGCGAGTTGATTGAATGAATGAATGAAAACTTGATTTGCGTCTTATTTTTGTTGCACTCACTGAGCGAAGCTCGTTTCGAGGCGGTATCGTAATATTTTTTGAATTTTTTGAGTACTTACGCAGATTTAAAAAAAAAAAAAGTAAAATGAGAAAAAACTATTAGAGCAATTTGGAAAAGAAAAATTAGAAATCAGAAGTATAAAAACAAAATGAAAAGTAGAAAAAGAAACTAAGCCATGAAAAAGGATCACTAGTTTTAAATATTCCATCACATTTCGTATCCCAAATTTCCTATTTGGATTGGATAAAATTGACTGGACTCCAGAAAATCAAACATACTAACTCACTCTCATTCTCAAAACTGGCAGTTGAATTTTGAGGGTTCAAATCGTGATCGGATCGCAAATCTATTGCTTTATCCGCAGTCAGTGACCCGAATACCCCTATTTTGATGGTTACCTGATCATTAATATTTCCTACGTCCTAGCTCCTCTTTAGGTGAAGGTTCAGCCCTGAAGTGCCTGGGGCTCTGGTTCGACGGGAAGTTGCATTTCCGAGAACACTTCCGATGGGTAGCTGAGACGCCTGATGTCGAACTCAGGGGGACCGAGGGAGACGAGGAGAAAGATGTACGTCAACGTTATCATGTCGGTTCTCCTGTAACGAGACGCCAGTATTTGCCGACGCCATCGAGATTCCCTACAGAAGAGCGGAGATGGAGAAGATTCAGCGGAAAGCAGCGATGAGGTGTGTCAGTGCGTACCGTACTGTTTCTTCGGAGGCAGTAGGCGTGTTAGCGTGTGTACCGCCGATCGAACTCAAGGTCGGCGAACTAGCGGAGGTATACAGTGCGAAGAAGAGAGCGAAGACGAAACGGGGAGCACTTCGGGGTCCAGTGAGTCATCCAGCAGGACACGCTTCGGAAGTGGAAGGACGCGCTCGCCCATTCGACCAAGGGCGAGTGGACCCGAGCGCTAATACGCGGCCTCGATGGACGGACAGGAAGATCACACGGAAAGCTGAACTTCCACCTGACCCAAGTCCTGAGCGGCCCCGGGTGCTTCGGCACGTACCTACATCGGATGTCGAGTGCGCGCACTGTGATCGAGGGGCGGAAGACACACCTTGGCACACCCTGTTCGAGTGTGAGGTCTGGGAGCAGGAAAGGCGTGGGATGGCCACAACAGCGATCGATCCTAGCGGCGGCGGAAGAAGAAGAAGCGATGAAGACGACGACGGCGTGATCAGCCGTCTCGCGCCGGACACCCTGGTTCTGGAGATGATGAAGAACGGAAGCAGTTGGAACCGGGTGTCGGCCTTTGTCTCGGCCATCATGAAGAAGAAGATGCAGACGGAGTGGTCGAGGCAGAGGGCCGACGATTTACCAAGCTCGGCCTCACACCATCGAACAGGAGAACTCTATACTATCCTAGGAGAGCTCCATCATAGGAAAGCTGCTGCAGCTGCGCTGCGGACCCCCCCCCCCGGCGGGGCTCTCCCGTCGTCTGCACCTGACTGCGTCAACACACAGCCCAAGACGAGGGGGTGAGGGGTGAGTGAAGAGGCGGCGCGTCCGGCTGTGGGGGATCTGAATTTCAGGGAGCAGGACCTCGGTCAGTAGAGAACCCCATGGTGGTCCTTGCAAGACGCGCGCACCGTTGCGGCACGGAGAAATGGGGGCTCGGGCCCGGCTCCAAAGCGTTCCTCCGGCTACTGATGCGATCGATACTCGAAAGGATAGTCTCCGAGGCCGAGGGTGCGGTGTCATAGGGGCCACTTTGGCATGCGCGCATCGCCATACGTCCCACCACACCATGTCTTCAGGAGAAAAATTTCTTCCCTATAGAAAAACTTGGATTTTGTAACTTGGAGGTCTTCGTTTGTCCCGGGTTCGACCGACGCGGTATGCAAAGAATTAGATAATTTGGAGGGGATTAGCATTTTACACCTTGTACACTAAAAATCCAACATTACGGGGAGAAGATTTAGTCAGGAGCCCGTATCGCTTTAGCTCTCTCATTCTCTATAGGGCTTTTCGCTGTCCGGTTTGTTCACATGATTTCTTATCCGGCTGTGGGATTATCAGTAAGGAGCTGTATGATTCCTTTCCCGTATTTTATTGAAAATTTTCATTTTTTCAATACTCTGTGACATTTTCATGTTTTTACTTTGGCACACAACGAAAAGAAGCGTTACTTTGGAGCGTGACGAAAATCGCGTTACAGGCTGGCTAGGCTGGCTGGCAACGGAGAAAAGCGTTACTCTGGAGCATGGTGAAAATAGCGTTACGGGCTGGCTAAGCTGGCTGGCTGACTGACTTAACTTTTTTCTTATTGACATTTTCATGTCTTTAGTTCGGCACCCAAAAGGGACAAAATGTTACATTTTGCGTGTTACGTTTCTGACTGACAGTGTTGGAAGAATGAACGAGAACGAGAAGAAAAACGGCATGTTCTCGTTCTTAGAATGAGAATGAAAACTGGAAATGGGAACATGACCAAGGTGAGAACAAGAACAAGAACGGGAACGTCAGTAATTTTAAGGTAAGGAGAATGAGGAACATGAACGAGAATAATGCAGTTAGAGAAGAGCGAATGAGTTGATTTGTTGCGTTCTTTGAACACTTTTGCAGCTGGCGCGAAGGTAAAATTGTGAAAGCCTAAAACCAATTGTATAGTTTTTAAATTAAAAAACCAAACTGCAGTACCACACCAGTGTTGGAAGAACGAACGAGGACGAGAAGAAAAACAGCATGTTCTCATTCTCGTTTTGTAGAACGAGAATGAGAACGAGAACATGATGGTATTGAGAACGGGAATGGGAAGAGGAACAATATGGAAATGGGAACGAGAACAAGAACAGGAACGTTGGTAATTTTAAAGTAAGGAGAACGAGGAGAATGAATGAGAACCATGCAGTTAGAGAAGAACGAACAAGAACGGGAACAATGATTTTTGCGTTCTTCCAACACGGCTGATTGACGGGCTGACTGGCCGACTTGACTGATTGACCCGACTGACCTGACTGACCGCGCAGGGTCATACATACGCAAAGGTTATGTATCGTACTTTTTCCAACCATCCTCGGTATTAAAAATTTCCATGGAATTAACAAGGCTGCAGACTGTAGTTGCGCAGTAAAGTTAAATTCTAGATATGAAAATGCTCTGTCTGCAACATGATGAAAATGACATATTTGACAGTAATTTGGACTTTAATTTTAATGAAAAAATGCACCCTTGTGTCAATAACTGTGACTTGAGAAGCAGTATTTATTCTTATGAACCGTTTTTTGGTTTGCCGAAAGTTCTAGCCAAATTTGGTGGGGAACGTCGTAAATTGTTATTAAAACGTAGGGAGGCATGGTTTTCTGCCTTGAAATTGGATTCAAGTCAACTTGAAGATGGCTAACAAAATGCGAAAGTGTGTTCAAAGCATTTCCAAGAAGGTGCGAATACTGACAACTGTAATTAATAACCGGCAGGTACTTTCTCTCCAGAAAACGATCTTAATTCACATTTATATCTGCAGGAAAACCATTAGATGAGAGACCTCCACAAGGGAGGTCCCCATTAATTATAAACATACTCCACGACGTAAGTTTCTTCATTTCAAACCGTAATTTCAATGCTCAATTACAGTAACAGTAATTTCAACACGTTCAAACGCGCTACGAAATTACTGAGAATCCTACAGCGAGATGAGAAATCATATAACAAATCCGACAGCGAAAAGGCCTATGTTTGAAGCGGATGTCAAATGAGAAATGTCAAGCACGTAGTTGTATGTTCTCTCCCCTACAAACCTCCAATTTAAGATTCAGGATGCAAAAATTATGATTTTTCTTGTCATGTATATCGGAGTCGAGAAAGAATGTGAGTGAATGTGGACATTTGGATAACGTTTGACCGTATCAAAACTGGTTTGAACTAATTAGGCCTCGTGAGCCATGAAGAGGGACTCCGATTTTTTCCAAAACAAAGCTGTTGAACCCAAACAGTTGAATAACAATAGTACGTGTTCTTTTGAGCTTCCATAACAAATTTCAGTTCTCTTTTTTTGGTTGACGACAAACCCAATCATAATGGAATGTAACTGTCCAAACCATAGCCGGTTTTAAGGTACGGGGATTTGGAGGATAATCCTCTCCCTTACTGTAAGGGAAAATTCATGTTGAAATTATCGGAAAAATTTGAAAAAATGTTGCTGAGTGTTTTTTAAAAATCATTTTTAAAGGTCAATGCCGTGAAATCCCCACTCCCGATAGCAGAATGCTTTTCAAAGAAATATGAATGAGTCTTCTAATTGTGAATAGCTTGTTACTGGAGTTGTAATACATTTTAGACGAGTCCGAATGAGCTTCAACAAACGAATCCAAAAGAGTCTTTGAACACTTGCGCGAGTCTTTATGTAGCCTGAATGAGTCTAAACGAACGTTAACTCAATCCGAATGAGTCTTAACAGAGTCATAATACGTTTCAGTGAATCCTGAAAAAAGTTTTAGTGAGTACAGTCAGAACAAGACTCAACGGTTTGAAACAGCATGAGCTGGAAAACAGTATTAATTACAATTCTTTTATAAAGTACCACTTGTTCGATATTAAAATTGTACTCATATTTCGACATGAATGTTTTCGGCTGTTGTAACATCATTAATTTAAATAGTGAACAAGTGGTACTCTGCTAAAGAATCACTCGAACTGACCGACTTCTAAAATTTATTCTACAGTTTTAATGAGTCTGACAAGTCTTAGAATAATCCGAAGGGGTTTCGGTGAGCCGTAACAAGGAGCCTTATGAAAGTCTGATGGGAGTCTTGAATGAACCTGAGTTAGTTTTGATGAGTCCTGAAAGAATTTTAACGCATTTCCTCGGATTCTGCATAAGTCTGGCAAATTTTAAGATAGTTATAATGAATCGTATCTGAAATGAAAGAATTTCAAAAAATCTTAATTTTGAAGAAGTATAAATAAGTCTTAACGTCTGAATGAATCCTGCATAAGTCTTGATAAGTTTTATGATATTTATAGTGAATTGTATCAGAAATGAAAGAATTTCGAAAAGTCTTGATCTCGAAGAAGTCTGAATCAGTCTTTGCAGAACGAATCCTACGCTTTGTCTGAATTTAATGTTGAAATAATCTGAATGAATTCTAACTACTAATAGATTCTGGGTAAACTGTAATAGAGTACTAAACTAACTCATCTTAACAGCCTACCATCTTTTTGTGAAATTTGATTTCATGAAAAATTACTTACCAACCTCTCAATATTCTAGAAACAGGCCTCTTCCGCCCTGACCTCTGTAAATGAACTGAGCCGAATGCCGAGATCTTCAAAATACCCAGACACTTGTCACAATATTGATCTGTTATTATTACTGTTGATTTATTTATGTGTTTTTCTTTTTTTCTAGAATCATGACCCAGGGATTTTCGAAGTCGCTCAATAGTATGGATAACTACCGCAGATCATCCATTTCCGTCGGCGGCGATACCATTCCTTCGGTTATGCCACGGATTACCGTCTCATCGAAATTTCTAAGCCAGCTGCTCTATAGTTTGTACTTTGCCATGTGAGTCCATTGTAGTATTTTCATGGCGTCTTAACGAATCTGTTTGGCCGTTGAAATATATCGGTACCGTTAACTGGAATTCGATTGTAGGTTCAACGGTGTCAAATATGAAGCATCGCAGGCGATTGAAACGATAGCGGTGCGTGCCAGTTACCAGGGATTAAACGATGTTATTCTTCTAACAAACGCCATTAAAAACTGCATATATCTTCTCAATACAGGTTGGTCTTCATTTAGAAATATCTTTCTTGGGAGCCCTTTGTGTACGAGAGGAAGAAGCTTTGAATACGATGTATCGAGTTCGTGTGTCAGCTTCAGTTGCTTCGAACGTAATCCATTCGTAGTTTTTTAGAATTGTCTTCTTGATCGGCATTTTGGGATATTTTGAATAGTATGACAGCTTAATTTGCGTGTTTATTTTATTGTCGGAATGGGAAACGGATGCTGTTTTATTGATGCAGTACCCGTCATGTAGCGATATTAGTATCAGAAATCCACTGAGATTCAAGGTGAGCACTGACGTAGTGATAATCAATTTCTATTTCGTTTTATATTTAGATCAATCAGAAACCGCTCCAATGGGTATTACTGTATCAGTTGCCAGTACTGCTATCGGCACAACTACCACAACACTTTCAAAATCCATGATTACGAATGCGTCTTTTCGAACGAAGAAACTACCAGGTTTGATTTATTTGTATCCATAACGATTGGCTTGTGTTGGGTGCTAATTGAGAATATTGAAATTAGAAATGTGAGATAAAGTTTCTGCTTCGTGAACTGATATAATCTCGTACCAGAAATGGGCAATATCATTGTGATATTAATATCATGAATATTAGATATTATGTCACGATATATCTTTCAGTTTATGGTATTAAGTATTATAATATTTCCAATTTACGACGACATATCGTTAGAAAATTGAAAGTTTGAAGAAATTATTGAAGCCTAAAGTCAGTGCCAGATTTAGACAAATTGAACCCTGGCTAGTATTAGAAAGCCCTCCTCATTTGTATTCATAAAAACAAATAATGCCTTTTTATTGTTCATCTCCTGTTCCTGCTTCTTGCTATACATAGATGTTTCCCAAAATAATTCCCATTTCTTTAATGAAACTTGAACGAAACGTATTAAAACTCTTTAAAAGAGTATTCACAATAAGTAATACTCACTAAGACTATTTCATAATCTCCGTAAATAGCTCATACTATATTGAAACACACTGAGACTCAGCAAGATCCCGTAAAGACTTCGAAATTATGTAAATACTATTTCAGCACCCTTCACTAGTTGAATTATATGACAGAGTGTATCGAACAACCTGAAGGTGGAATGTCAAAGGAACTCGAGTGTATCGTTTGCTTTACAACACTGATGTTCGATTTCGAATTTACAGAGGATATACCGATTCAAGACCCGCATCAGCAAGATGGTCCGGACAGTTTGGGAGCCATCTCGGAAGAGAAAGAGGAGAATAACAGCACACCGGAGATTCATCCACGACGAAGTCTGCCCCGAATGGCAGCGAATTTTGGCAAGAAGACCAAGGAGAAGATCGCTATTGCGGTGAAAAGCGGTAGCGTGACCAGCATGAAAAGTGAGGAGAAGTCGTATATTGAATTTACTGGCGTGATAAGGTCGCGTGCTGTACGAACCCGGGTTGGGAAAGCCGAAACTGAATCCGAATCTCGAAGTTTAAGAAATTGTGCTTTCTCTGAAGCCAAATCTGGAGCTAAGTGTAATCACCTTGCGAGGGAAAAGTCGAAACTGAAGTTCATAATACAATTTTACTGAAGCTGAAATGAAGCCGTAATGTATCAGATTTTAATGGCTTCGGTTTCGGCTTAATGCCATACTGCCGTGATCGGTGATAAGGGATTATGACGTATATCCACTTGAAAATGTCCCGGAAAAAGTATCTAATGCACGCTGGTACTAGGGTCGTTTCTCAGAACATTTCCGAGTGGATATGCGTCAAATCGTCAAAATCAAAATCCCGTATCACGGGCCTGATCGTGATAACGTGATGTGAGAGTATACCAGTCGAACCAGTACTCAGATGACGAGAAGTCAAAACTCGAAGCTGAAGCTGAAGCTGGAGTAATCATAGTACAGCATGAACATTTCGGAAGCCGAAACCGAATCTGAAAGATCCTTCCAGCTTGCAATTAAGCTGAATCCGAATCTTAAGTTCATAAGTTTCGGCTTTCCCAACCCTGGTACGAACACGTATACAGTACACATATATTCAAGCGGTAGCTTCTCTTACAGGTATATCGAAAAACAACTCACTGGTGGTGAACGGGGGCGACACGTCTGAAACGGATGAAAGTGGAATCGAACTCGGTGGCTCTGATATTTCGAATTTAGCAGCAGTGGAGGGTGAAAACACGTCGACACCATATAATAGTCGAAAAACGCCACAAATTAATAATACGTTAGACATCGATCTAGCCAGATCGATGCAAGTGAGTTCCGTGTGAGCGTATTATTTATCAAATATGGAACTTGGTAAAATTGTAGTCACCGCAGGTGTATTGGGAAATGTTACGACTTCTTACTCAAACTCGATCTGGAAGTCGCTCCGCAGATTCGCGTGCCGAATGCGGTGTGTATCAGTATTCAAATGAATTGTACAAAGTACGAGTAGTTGCTTCGAGTTTAGTTATCTCCATACATTCGGCATGCGCGCACGCCCTTTCTTAGAAAATGGAGAAGCATTTATTAATTTTCTTTTTGGAACTTAATTTCTTCAAGACAAATGGCAGTTATATAATCACGGGTTGAGTATTTATTGCTCAATTCTGATCCAAATACCTGGCGTATATGGTCCTTCGAGTAGGGCATTGTATCTACAGGGCGCTTTGGTCAAGATGTGAGCACTTCCTATATTTACGATTCTTATACTTATTTTTGATCAGTAAGTGTCTTGCAGTTCTTCGGGTTCCTTTAAATGGAAGAGGGCACATCTTACATATCGTTTCGTGTGTTTTTAAGTACCTTTTTCAAATATCTTTCAAATATTTATTGAAGCCCCCTTAATAGTCCAGAGGACCAATAACAGTGGGGGCTACAAATTTTCTTAATTATTGCTTGCCAATTCAACGAGTTTAGTTGACTTTACTTTCATACGTGATTACCTCTTACAAAATGATTCGACTTTCAACGTAACCACTTTCGTGTAATGAAATAATGTCAACTCGGTCGCGCTGCTGACAATTTTGTTCAAGTTTTGCGCTTACTCTCCGTCTCTTAAATATAATTGGTGATTTGTATTGGTTATGGCCTCGTATCGGTTTAGCATTTCATGGTGATTAGTTGTTCCCTCTAGTATTCGTCGAACGAAACAAATGCAGATGCAGTTGTTGAATGATTCTGATAAGTCAATGCATTTGTAGTATCTGCTACGATTGTCTATCGTCGGCAGACGTTACTTTCCTCAACCACCTGATCTCTCTACTCTTGTTGCTCGTTCTAAATATATTAACGTGATTTAACTGAGTATAAAAGAGCCGGTGCCAGAAATTTTGTGTAATTTAGTGATAAGTCTTCTATAGCGGTCCCTCTGGTCACTGATGCGATACTCGAAAGGGTAGTTTATGGGGCCTCAGGGGCGCGGTGTCTGGGGAGCCGTCGCTCCACCAACCATCTATAGCTTAATTTTCAGATACTCCAGGATGATCTGAATGTTATAAGTCTTTAGATTTTCTCTTACAGGATATTCGTGTAATCAAAATTACGTGACTGGTATTCGACGAACAATTTTTGTAACTCAACGAATTGGGGTGAATGGTGTGATGTTAAAGTTAAATCGCTTTAAAGACACAAAGTGTCGGAATTACTCGGTGATATGTTCTGTTATTTTCGTGTAAATTTTCGTTATTCAGACACGTGTTAAATATTATCTAATTTTATTCTCTTCTATTCTTTTGTGATGTAGGCCTACTTCAGTTTAAACCATGTACTTATTTATTGTACGTTTGTTATTTATATTTTACGTTACCATTTATAATTCCTCTGTTCCATTAATGAAATATACTTTTTTCTTTGTTGAATGAGTGTCTGCTCTTCCATGATCCGTCGTATTCTTGCAGTAACCTCAATCAGAGAACTGAGTAAGATCCTGTTGCTGATGAGAGAGGAACCTTTCGTCTGTTTGCAACCATACGACTGTTGAAAAGATCAACATTTTAACTAAATCGCATTCATTGTTGGTAGATCGTTAATTTAGAGAAGGAAGTTTTCATCTTCGACAGGTACGGTCCCTGCAAAAACGTTTATTAATTTTTTCAGAAATGTATGACCCTTGTAGTAATTTTTACTCAGCAGTTGAATAGATTACCATTTCAGTCAAACAAGTTGGGAAAAACCAACAAGTTGAAAGATTTTGTTTTCCTGTTTTGATCCTTGGGAGTTAAGTTGAGAAGTTGGGAAAACCCAACCAGTCAAAAGATTTTTCTTCTTTTGCTTTGATACTTGGGAATTTTGAGTTGAGTCAGTTGGAAAAATCCAACAGGTCAAAAAGTTTCTTTCTTTTTTTGACATTTGTTGGCAAAATGAATAATTAGTACATCCTTGGAAAGACAAAAGAGTGTAAAACGTAAAATTTTTCGAAATTGGGCCCCGATTCATAAATGCGTACCCACATTGAAAAAAGCTTATCAGTAAACGTTATGTCCGTAAACCGACAATATTCATTGGCTTTCAATGTGACGTTTTCTCAAGATACAGATTTTGTCGCTTGAGCGTTTTTTGCTAACAAATCGTCTCGATCTTAGTAAAATGATCCTCTGTCTACATTCAAATAGTTCACAATTAGAGTCCTTTTTCATCTTGTTCACGACCTCTGATTTGGAAAGCCAAAATGTAAACAGCCAATTATTTTTATCAAGAATAGTTTTAAAGAATCTCAGTTTTTATTTCTGTGACAGTAAAATTTGAATTTATAGAAACTGGAATAACCGGAATTCCTCCTTCCTGGTAAAAATGATGAATCAGGAAGTATTTTAACTTTTATAAAAAAATTACTCAAATATTTTTCAAGAATCACAATTTCTTGTTTGAACATCTTCTTGGAAAATGGGAAACGGGAATTTTTGGATAAAAACAGTTTAATTTAGTTAAATTTGGCTTGTGATAGAGGAGGTAGGGATGAAATAGGGGTACTTGATTGGGAGGAAAAACGTGTGAGTGAGCGAAAGGAAGTCCAAAGCCAAATATGAAACTTTGCTCTAAGCTGAAGCCGCGATTTCAATGAATTCTTCTTCTGCCGTTCTGCCCTACTGCTTCGCCATCTTGCTCCTTATACTGTTATACATCCCTAGGTAAGTTCTTAAATTTATTATTGTACTAGATTGTTACATCCGATGATTTACAGTCATAATCGAATTAAAAATTCTGATCTTGTGAGTGCGCCATTGAACTGTGTGATTGTAGATTCTATAGAATACCCGTATGAATTGTTGTCTATAGATGTGCGTTAATCACCTAGAAAATATTTTTATACCAGGATAGAAAGGTCGACTAATCGGATTCTTTTGTGGTTTGTTTCCAGAAATGAATTCGCCCTATATGATGATTTGCCTTTCACCTCAGCTTTTGTTTGTGCATTCATACTGTGTGAAACTTTTTTGTGAAAACAAGAAGTCTAAACCTAACCAAGGTGTTGAATCAACTTTTGAAATGCAGTCGCTACTGAATACTGCTAAACACTGTTAACTACCTATTCGTACCTAGGTATGTATTACTCGTACATATTTATTAATTTCAAATCAAACTATGTTTGCATGTACTATTAATACTGAACTGTTAAAATCAGAGTGATTCAATGTTTAATTGGCCTTCCTTTAGTTTGAAGAGGCTGATTGGCATGGAGTATGATAGCAAAATGGGCAAGTCGGCAGAACCGTGAACAGCATGGGATAATGATTTGGCTCAGATCATCTGCAGATTGTTTGAACAAACGTTGGATCCAGATCACTCATCTGTTGAAGATAGAAAGAAAAGAAAAACAAGATGATTAGACCTCAGCATGTTCGGAGATCATTTCGTGTTTTATATCTGGTGATACCATCAGGGACAGGTAAGTTAAGCATAATCTATACATAAAATAGTTGTGTGAGATGGTTGATGGCTATATTAATAAATCAATGAGATACGAGTATGAGACCTTACAGAGTGATACAATCAGATGATAACGTCCCGATGATTGATAAAGTTATACATTGTCCGATATGATACCCTCTTGGTTGCAGTATTAGTATCCCAGCCAGGAAATCACTACTATTTTTTAAATTGCAAAGTAAAATACACATAATATGTGTCGTACCACCAAGATATTCACCGTGTAATATAATAGTGATAAGGGATCATATATATAACGCGGCGAAATAACTTCCTGAAAGGTGTAAGCATAAAAAAATTCTTTGGTGAGCCGGTCTGGAAATGAGGGCAGAAAATGATCGGGACAAATCGGCTCATCAAACAGAGATCTTATCGCTTGATCTCCTCATCCCTGTAATGTGAGATAAGTTGAAAACAGATGAGGCTTATTGACACACTGTCCAACTCTATCCGCTTTTGAACATTGACAAATATTCATCTCGGCTGATATCAAAATGTACGTAGAATTAATGTCTATCAAGGCTCCTATACTATATTTGTAGAGGATGTAAAAAGATTTCCCTATCTTTCTTTCTGAATGCGAAGTCGGATTGACGTGGGGTGGATGAAGATCTTTAAGTGGGAGGATCTAATTTCTTTTTGGATGAAAAACTGTTTTCCTTTAAAAAGTATGCTTGAACGGGTGTAACCAACTTTGAAATCTCAAAAAGAAAGGAGTATTGAACAAAAGATCGAAATCTGGGTTTCTCCGGTCACTGATTTTGAACTTCACATCAAATTTTCGATCCAGCCAGAACCTGGCTTGTTATGTTTTCATAAAATTAGCTCTGCGTTCTCGTTCTGTTCTCATGTCTGTCTACCAGCTGTCATGAATAAGGGTTCAGAAATAACACCCTATACATCATCATACATTAATACAGGCCTTCATCAAACTGTGTATTCTCCGAGCAACAAAAATGCTGATTATCCTCGGCTATGTATGTGTACATTCCCATCTATCTATCTATCTCAAGAATTTTTTCTCCGCTCTCTCCTTCCTATTTAAAGGAATACCGCACATACATATGTAAAGAAGTTTTTTGTGGTATATAAAGCTGCAAATTTTAGACCCAAAATGGGCAAAATTGACTTAAATTGGAAGAATAGTGTTGCAAGTCCATCTTCTTATGTTTACCATATTTTCTCTCTTCTTCTTTCTACGAGCCTCACAGCAGTTCCTCTAATGTATGTTTGAAATGCGAAGCATTTCTTATGTGAATTAACCCTGTATAGAAAGCAATGGTCGCTAGAAATGTGAATTTGATAACTGGTTACTGTTTGGAAAATTTTCAACCTCGATGCTGCAGGGAAACGAGGATGTGATACGTATCCGTGTTCGTCGTTACCGTTTACAGATACGTTCCTACAACCTAATTACCTAGGTACCTACTTAATTTAGTCCTTCAATTTTAGCAAAGATATTAAAAAAAGTTTTTTAATAGCAACATTGAATGTGCTCCATGTTACTAATTTTTGCCGCATGTAATTGCAATCACTCAAGCGGTAAAAATGTAAAATGTTGCCAAACGGCTTTATTTTTATTTATTTTTTTTATTTCGTGTGAAAACGGACCCTTCTACTACTACATAAAGCGTATGATGAATGGAAAAAAAATCCAGGTAACGTCGAATTCAAAAAGTCGAAAGAAAAGTTTTCCATTTTCAAACTAAAGTGAAGGGAAGTGCTCTACCATATATACCCTTTATATTTAATTTCCTTTGCATTTTCCTTTAATTTTTGTCGCTTACAAATATAAATAAAACGAATTCATTTAAATGAATACTGAGTGGAAAATCCTAGTAACAGGAAAAAGTACTTGCTGTTAAAAAAAAAAAAAATCAAAGGAACTTGAACGAAAAACCTGATGCTGTGAGAATCGAAAAAGGACATTAGTGGAGTTATTTTCATCGTGTCACGGGAAGGAAGGAAGGCAAGAGCGGTAAATCATCTTTAAATTTAATTTACACCTTTCGTTTATAAACAACACATCTATTTCACATACATTCCTACTATTTATGTGTAGCATCTAGTGAAAAAGGAAAAGGAAACATAATATGATCGATTATTCGTATACACTGGAGGACGGCATGCGTTTATGAAAAAAGCCCTTGTATGTATTGTCGATCATTATTATCAATGAGTTTTCATGAGCAGTATAACAGATTGTGTGTCTCTAACGAACCTATGAATGAGGTGAGCATTTCAATGTACGTTACATATTTTCATGATTAGAAAAAGAATTAAAAAATACACTAGTTAATCTAAGATCAATCTACCTATGGATGCTGTACATAAACACAGTAGGCATACTTCTATATAATTGCCATTGCAATCATGATAATATATTACTAATGATATGTGACAACAACTGACAAAATTCAAGAGATTGTAGAAAGGCTGTGCTGAAAATAAATCTATTCTGCTCTAACTACATCTTCAGGCCTATAGGTAGTAATGTGCTAGTATCCATAAATGTAGGGCTGAGCTCATAAAATAATTACAGGAGTCAAATTTCAGTTAGAATAGTCTGTTGCCACCTCTGTTTGGTATGAGACGCAGCGTCAGACTAGCTTAACATAATATGTAATTATATGATTTGGTTCGTATTTAGTCCTCCAAAATAATCAGTTTTTGCCAGATTTAACTATCCTAGATCATTTAGGGGAACGTGAGCATGGGGGAGACCGGGGAACAGTGTAACAGTGATTATTAAGGCATGACCTACATAACAGAGCAACACGACAACAAAAGACACACATGGATATATTTTCTGTGTAGCAACACAGCGACAAAATAAAACTCATTTGTTTTTGTTGCTGTGTTGCTCTGTTATGTAGGTCATGCCTAAATTGCTTCATAACACCCACCAGATGTCATGAATAAGGGTTTGAAAATAACCCTATTACATCATTATACATTATTGCAGACCTTTTTGACATTTTTTGAGTTGCACCGAATGTTGTGAGCAGCAAAGATGCTAATTATCCTCGGCCCCGTTTCTGTACATTTCCATCTACCCATCCTAGGGATTTTTCCTCCCCTCTCTCTTCACTATTTAAATACCATGCACGTAAAAAAGTTATTTTTGTTTTTAGTGGTTTCATGAAGGACTTCGGCATTAAAACTTCTTATTCGTAAGAATAATAAAATCGAGGCATTACCCGCGAGGGCGGGATCAAGGTCACTGAGCTCTCTCCCCACTATTTAAATACCAGTCAGTAAAGAAGTGTAAGTATTTTTGTTTTTAGTGGTTTCATAGAGAACTTCGGTATTGAAACTTCTTACTCGTATTAGTAAAAGTAATGAAACCGAGGCATTACCGGTGAAGATGGGGTCGAGTTTACTAAAAGTTTAATTTCGATATTAGTGTGGCCTGTAGTTGAAATTAGGGGCTCTGGGGAAGGCGTTCCCCAAACATTTCTGAAAGTTGAAAAGCAAAAACGATACTCGTGAGAAGAGAAAGGAAAAACTTCTCGTATTTGTGAAGTAATGTCGTTTAAAGAAACTTCCTTGTGCGGGAACGGCTATTGTCCCGTGCTACCCCCTTCCCCCGGTGGGTGTGCGCTTGCATCAGGGGGAGAGATTTGACAATGAAAATATCTTAGTATCTAAGTATACGTTTTCAAGGTTGCGAAACTTTATTTTGACTTTAATTTAACTCACAGAACTGGAGCAACTTTGGAGGGAGGAGTGGATGAAGAACGGAAAAAAAAATTTGAAAAATACAATTTGAATATCAATGTAGCAGTTTTCTGGGTCACTCAGCTCATTTTTGATATCAGGTTGATCCTAAGTGGTAATTGTGGCACTATAAAAAATGAGCCGAGTTTAAACTATACCGTAGAATACAGTGGGTGTCTAATTTTGGTTTGTATAGCCACTGAAATGATTTCTGATATCGATTTTTGACTCAATTTTGAAAATTAAAGTTCCCGGGAATGCGGGGTGTGACTAAAATGGAAAAATTCTAAGAGTACAGTACAGATATCATTTCTGACAGAGTTGCCAATGCAGCAGTTGTTCTGCTAAATTTGGCAAATTTTCTGAGTTGTCAGCACTCTTTTTTGCAAAAACTGTTGAATAATTTTAAATTTTAAAATAAAATACCTATTTAGCAACTTTTGATGAAATTTTACATTTTGTGAACTAAATTTAACCGTTTTCAACACCTTTAAAATTTTTTATTTATTTTTTATTTGTTTATTTACGAGCCACTAGCTGCACCAAGGGCTTATACGGCTCGGCTGGTGGAGATGGTTAAATTAATGGAAAGAGGTCTGTGTCGTGGAGGAAGGAGATGAGTTTATCTATTGTCATTGGGTTGTTTTGGAGCATGCTTTTCGTTGTTGATGGTAGTTGATGTTTTTGGTGGTGAGGGTTAAGTGAATGGCAGTGAAGTATATGTTCGACAGTGAGTTCATTTGAGGAGCATTTAGCGCATTGCGGGGGGGGGGATGTGTAGATTGAGAAGGTGCTGGTGAGTGAGGCGAGTATGCCCAATTCTAAGTTGTGCTATTACTATTTCTTCGCGTCGCGATTTCCGGTTGGAGGTGATCCAGGGTATCGGTTTCTCTTTTATTGCACGGAGTTTGTTGTTGGATTCCTTATACCAAGATTGGTGCCAAGAGGAGAGAAAGGATTTTTGATCGGTAGATGATTGCAAGGTCTTTGGATGTTCTATTTGTTGGTTTTTTCTGCTTCAGGGTGGGATGTTGCTGTTCGAGCGGTTTCGTCGACTGAGTCAGCTTGTGCAGTGCCCATATGGCCTGGGATCCAGACGAATACTATACCTGTTTTCCTAATGTGTTACGTACGTGGATTATGAGTTGTATGCGTTGTACTAATGGATGAGTAGAAAACATTGTGCTGATTGATTGCAGGGCCGATAGTGGGTCGGTGGCAAAATAATTACCTAGTCACTTTTTAGCAACTTTTTTTCAGGTTCTTCGAACCTTTGTAAATCATTTATTTGATTGTTTCTGGGGTCTGGTTTTCACGCTCGCTAAACTCATTGTTGATGTCAGATTGACTCCAGTTTAAAAATTTTAGAAGAGGGAGAGGGTCGAGGGTTGAAGTTACACAGAATAATAAATAGGCTCACAAGGTATGTTTCATTTTCAATCCTCCGGCGCGCTCCCAGTATATTTTTTGAAATGCAGCAAAATTTATGAAATTGTGTTTTAAGACATTTCGATCATCAGCCTTCTCCTCTGGAACCTCATTAAAATTGCATTTTTCGGTGCATATGACTATTGAGTCGGTATTTTTGACTAGTAGTAGCATTTGCGGTGAATTTGACTATTGAGTCGGTATTTTTGACTAGTAGTCTGTGAAGCTAAAAAATCGTAAAGCTGGTTGACTTATTTTTTTTATTTTATTCTTTTTTTTTGGTTGCATGACAATGTGTAGGTATTTTCGAGGTCAGTCGGCATAATGAGAAATAGCAATGTTGTATGTTTCTCTTTTCTTCTTCCTTTCTTTGCTTGGATTAAATTTTTTGGTATCATTATAAGGCTGTATTTTCAACATAATTGAGTCAATATTTTTGACATTGTTCAAAAATATGTGAAATGGCTTTTTTTTATTGTTTTGTTTGTATGGACAAGGTTCATATTATATTGAGTTGACATTTTTGTTAGTCGGCAAAATGTGGAAAATCGTTAAGAGCTATTTCTTATTGATTTATTTATGTTTTTTTATTGTTTTGTGCTAGCGGGGAAAATTTTTGTAATTGCGTTGGCATTTTCGACCTATTTCCATCTCTCCTCCCTCACGTCGATAGGGCTCAGTCCGCCCTTGTAGAAAATAGCTTAACCCCCTGTCTAAACAAATTGGTTGTATACCTATGCAAATTTGTTCCTGTTGAAAAATACCTGCTTATCAGTGAATTATACGTTGTCGCGTAAATACAACTTGGGTGTAAGTTACTATAAATTCAATGAGCTGATACTCATTTCAGTTGCAAAATGAGCTAGGTACTCCTTCTTTTCCTGTAGGTATATTTTCCCTCGGTGGAAATGATTTTATTACAGATTCTCACTTCCCTCTACCGTCGGCCCATTCATCATAACTGAATTTGAAACCTTTCACCGAGTTATTTCATTTGTGAAACGATGGTGTAATAGACGACGGAATGTTGTAGGAATCTCAACCGCTTTCCTAATTAAAATACCCCGAGTTAATGAAATGAAATTCGACCAACATTCAAGAACAAGATTTAATACAATAAATTTATGTATCGACTCGAGCAGAGAATATTAATTTGGTTTTTCGTGTCCTTCCTTCTTGGTTCTCTAAAATGTATTCAGTTTTTCCAAAGTTTAGCAGAGTATTAAATCGAGCTAACTTCTGGTAATTTATTAATGAACTTTATTTTACAGTTCGCGCGCGTGAGTCTTGAGCCACCGAGTATTTCAATTATATACCCCGACAGTTGGTACCTCTTCCCTATTCCACACTTTGCCAGATGTTGCAGAGATCTGCGCTAGAGCGAATATCTTAGATGCACACATTTTAATTAGACGCGAATTGCGATAATTCATTGAGTATGTTAAAAAAAAAAAAAAAAAAAAAAAAAAAAGCGAGCGTGTTTATTTGAAATATTATTACATCCAATCACAGCCATCACTGATTTGAAGTTGATATAATTTGTTGACTGAAAAATTCTTAAATGGTTTTGTTTTATCAAAATTTTGAGAGACAATGTAGAGAAACATTAGTTATTTTAGTCTAGTGGTTATGTGAATTGAATGACTTAATTGGTCGACTCCCCTAATTGGTGGGATGTGATTGCTTCTATTGGTCGACTGCTGTGATTGTGGTGGAGTAATTTCAGTTAGTATGCAATCTACGTAAGTGTAGTGGAATGATTTGATTGGCTTTCCAGCATTACAGGATCTAGAGTTTGGAGGTCCTTGGAGCTCTGAATTAATGGAGGCTCCTCTTCTTAGAATTTTTTAATCAACAGGCGAAAGAAGGAATGGATGAGCTCTAATTATGAAAATCTTAAGCATCAAGGATAGTCTTTTTGCCTGAGGCCTGAACACGGGCCATACTTACCTACAGCTTCTTTCCTGTAATCCAATCGTAGTTGCTTTTTCTAACTAGAGGCATGATTTAATAGGTAAACCATTCTGATTAGTAGAATTATTTGATTTCCTGATCGCTCTGTTGGCAGATTGATTGCACGTCTGACCAAGGGCGGACAGGAATGGTGGGCGGGGGACCAAGGCCCATTGGGCCGTCGTCCAAAAAAGTAAAATGGGCCGGTCAACCAGTGGCATTCAGTAATAATTAACACAAAAATTTATTCTTGTGAGCCGTTTTCACGTTTCTTTCCCAGGCCACTACAAAAGCCTTATCCGCTCCTGCGTCTGACTACTATTGTTGGATAAGCTGAGCTGTTATGGGTTTCTTAATTGGTAGGTAAAATAATTTGATTAGTGTGATTTGATTAATGGATCGAATGATTTTATAATTGACTCTCTGATTGGTATGCAGATTTGATTTATGGTTTGATACAGTCAGATTCGATTAGCTGGGAACCTATGTGAAACTTGCAAGTTCTTTTATCAGTTTTTGGTTCCAGTTCCTATCTTGTGTACCTATTTTATAATAATTCTTAATTCTAAAGGAAAGGTTCTTATGTACGTTTAAAAGGTTCTAGTTTCGGTTCTGTTCATGCAGTTTTTAATGATTTTGTTTCGGGTTCAGACTCTATGGGTTCCGACTCTAGGTCTGGTTTAAGTTTCAGTTTTCTTTGAAAAAGAAATTGGAGGATAGGACATTAAGGGTTAAACGAGCTAATATTAGCAGGGTTGTTATTTCCCCATGTAAGAAAAAGTTTTCATTTATATTGCTTTTTCTTGTTTTAAAATATTGTTTTTCCTTAATATTTTAAATAAAATCTAGTATTTACAAAAAAATTGAATCCTTCTTGTGCACCAGACTATTTGAAGTTCACGGAATATAGATGATGGTTCGATCACACACTATTGATGTGCAATATGTTTTCATAGTTGTTGAACTGACTTAAAAAAAAGAAAAGAGTCAAACTCCTGAATTTGATTTGAATTATTTGAAAAATTAAAACCAATTTTCATAATTTCTTATTTCATCGATATTTTTATGATGTCACCTATCGACTTTTTTTTCAACATTATTATTGTTTCTTTCTTGTTTTTTTTTCTCTTTTTTTCTCTTTTGTATTTGAAATGACTTTGGCTAATGAAGCTAACGATCTGTAATCTATTGACTTTGAGCTCGCTAACAGCTAACATTCTTCAGATATTAATTGGCTAACTGCTCGTTAAAAACATTTAATATTTTTAAACAAAAAGTTAACGAAGAAGAGTTGTTTTATTTTAAACATGTTTCTTATGTAGGTATCCACTCTGAAGAAAACAGTATTCATCTTAAACCAAAAAAAGCATATTTAAAATACAAATATGTACAAAATATTCTTAGTTTTTTCTGCTGAAATAGAAAATAAATTAATAAAAGAAAAGTTTTTTAAAATTTAAACATGTTTCTCATAGAATATCCATTCTGAAACAACAAATACACAGTATTTCTAAATGAACGAAAAGAAAAAAAAACATGTTTAACATACAAAAGCATTCTTGTTTTTGTCTACTTGAATAAAAAATAATTGTTTTAAATTAAATATATTTCTTATATGTACATCCACTTTTAAAAAATACATAGTATGTATCCTTAAACAAACAAACAAAACATTTTCAAAACACTAAGTTTTTTCTTCCTAAATAAAATTTAATAAAAAAGATGGTTTTTAAATTTAAGCATGTAGGTACCTTATATATCCACTCTGAAAAAAATAACATTAATTTTAAAAGAGAAGTGCAAATACAAATTTTTTCTGCTTAAATAAAAAATTAATTAAACATTTTTTTTTAAATTTGAACATATTTCTTATAGAAATATCCAGTCTGAAACAAAAAATAGTATTTTTAAACAACAAAAAAAAAAAAAGTTTAATGTATAAAGTAGGTATTTTAATTCTTGTTTACATGAATAAAAAATTAATAAAAAAGAGTTGGTTAAATTTAAACATAATATTTCTTTTTCATTTCATTTATTTATTTATTTAATGACGCGTTATAACTACAATAGTTTTTCGCGTCGTGCAAAAACAAGGCGACAATAAATATATGAGCAAAGAGTACAGAGTCTAGAGCGGTAAAGCTGGCATTAATAGAGAATACGGGCCGTTACAGTAAATTAACGCGGACAGTTTCTATGAACTAAGATAAGGCTAGGATGTTCATGCGCTTAATCGTAGTAGTATTAGGAATGTTAATAACAGTTAAGATTGGAAGAAAACAAATACATAGATAACAAGAAAGAAAAATGGTTGATGATAGTAGCAATAACAATATAGAATAAAGAAAAGAAATCAACGAGTGGATAACAGAGAAGGGTTAATAATAATAACAATAACAGTGAGTAACAAGAAAAATGGTTAATAATAGTAACAATCATAAATAAAAAATCATTAAGTAGATAACTGGAAAAAGGTTAATAATAATAACGATAACAGTTAGTGAGGAGTAGCAATGTAATAACAGTACATAATAGCATGTATAGAATTAGGTTTCCTGACTTATGGGGTAATTATTCAGAGCTGCGTTATTAGGTTAGATGTGTGTATGAATTGAAAGAAGAGATTTATATTGTGTTTTGAGTCAGTAAGTGATTCATACACTGGGAATGGAGATTGTCCGTACTTATTTTATATACATCCACTCTAAAAAAAAATTGTATTTAAACATGTTCCTTATATAATATAAGGAACTTGTATAAGTTATATTATATCCACTCCGAAGAAAAAATAGCATTAATTTAAAAAAAAAAAAAAAACAGAAGGAATGCAAAATACAAAATATTTTTAGTTTTTTCTACTTAAATAAAAAATTAATCCAAAATAGTGGTCTTAATTTAAACATGTCTCTTATGTATATACTCTTTTTCTATTTATATAAAAAATTAATAAAAAAGAGATATTTTAATGTAAACATATGTTTCTCATAGAATACCTATCCACTCTGAAACAAAAAATTGTATTTTTAAACGGTGGAGGGGGTATGTTTAACATACAAAGTATTTTTCCTTTCGTCTACTTGAATAAAAATTAATAAGAAAGAATGTTTTAATTTAAACATATATTTCTTATATACATCCATTCTGAAAAACTAGTGTAATACTATATTCTTAAACAAAACAAAAAAAGTTCAAAATACTAAGTATTTTAGTTTTTTCTTCTGAAATACAAAATAAATAAAAACGAGTTCTTTTAATTTAAACATATTCCTTGGTATATCCACTCTTAAAAAAATAGGATTAGTTCTTAAACAAAAGAAAGTGCAAATTAAAAAATATTTCTAGAACTTTCTACTTGAATACAAAATTAATAAAAAAGAGTTGTTTTGTTTTTCTTATAATACCCACTTCAAAAAAAAAAAAACAACAGTATTGTCAAATAAAAAAGAAACATGTTCAAAATACAAAATATTTTTAGTTTTTTCTACAGCTTTAGGTGTGGTCCTCGGATCCGGCTTCAAAATTAGAATCGTTCCGTCTTGGCTCGATTATGAAGTAGGTACATGAGAATTTTAGCTCCAGCGTCGGCTAAAATTTTTGATATTATGATTGCAGTTCCAATAGTTAATTTTTCCTGGGTTCTGGCTTCATTAAATAATCTTATCTAAGCTCCTAGCTCCGGTTAATAATTTTTCATCAGAATCAGATTAGTGAAATGTTTAAATGGTGTAGTTACTTCATTTCTTGATCATTCTTATTACTCTACTGGTCTAAAGGGCGGAATGATGTATGGAAGAAGGTTTTTATAGTTATTTATTATACACTATACTATTTCATATTGCATGCCGAACAAGAGACAATTCATTTTTGGGAGTGTTTGAACACCGGTACCGTCAGGCGTTATTATAGCATGTAGTACTGCCTTATTTAAGTAGTTCCAACTTGGTAATTGACTGTTCAAAAAATAAGTTTGGGTAATTAAAAATAAATTACAGTATCCTCAAATAATGAGACACGTACCCGTACAATGACTTTTTCCATTTCTATCATAAATAAATTCTGCTTTGGGCAATCCCGACAAATTCTTAGAATAACTACTGGGAACAACCCTATCCTGTACGCAAATTTAATCATTTTTGCATTTTAATTTCACGTTCATTTTGAGCACCTGCCGAATGTCAGTTTATGGCTGCGATTATTTTAATTTACGTGAATCAAAACCTAATCAAACTTTTTCTTTTTTCTTTTCAAATAATAGACAACTGATTAACCGTATTAACAACTTTCACTTGTCTTAATTCTTGTATTTGCTTTTGGATTGTTCAACAATTATGTTGAAGCCTTTTAGGCGCCAAATGAAAGGTGACAGTATTTTTCATTGGGATAACCATCTATGTTCTTTAAACTTTATCCAATATTATAAATCGAAAATATTGAGTACCTATTTATTATCTATTATTGATTTAGAAATTTACCAGTACACCCTGTATGAATGAATTTTTGGAAAAATTGTTGCCAAGTGATAAAAGCCTGAAAATGTCTTAGTGAAATTTCGCTCATGAAAGGTTTTGAATTTGGAATTGGGAAAGAGAGTGGGAAGTGGATGGATGGTGTATATTAGAGGCTTCTTCAACATGTCTCATTGAGAATTCAAAATATTACTATGATAATTTTGAATGTATTATTGCAGCGCATATTCATTACTTTCACTTATATTACCAGGTCAAGATAAAACTCGACGTGAATTTTCTGGGATGGAGGAGGAGAGGTATAAATTTAATCATCTGCTACTTGGTGTTGGAAAACAGTTTGAACCATGTTCTGGCTCTCTTTCAATAAATGCAGATGAGAGTTTTACAGTGTTTATTTTACATAATATTTCACACCAGTACCTCTGTGAAATTCTATACAATTTTACAATGTATATACACAGCTGAACAATAAAAAAAGTTTTTCTTCCTCTATATAACAGTATGAAGTCTGTGATTTTGACGTCATACTGACCTACATGCTTTTCAGACTTCAAATTTATAGAACTGCTTCGCCTTTCTCACGAAGGTGTGCTTCTTCAGAATCAAGCTCATCTCAGTCGAGATCTAATTTCTTGAATGATCCGTTCATTGATGTATCGTTATGCGATTCATTGTTGCTCTTTGATTTCGTCGACCGGAAATTTAACTCCTCTTGAACAAAGTTTTCCCATTTTTCAAGTTTCTCTCCCATTAAAACTAAATTGAATGGAATTTAAGCGTTGAGTTATTTTCTAAGCATCTATTGAGCACATCGCTATAATCCAAAATTAACAAAACTTACGATTTAGATCATCTCTGTTGTACGGTAATGTTCCACCAAGATCTACCGGTATCAGTTCTTTGGGAATTCTTTTGAAGAAGTTGTTTATGTCGTACTCGATGACAATCTACAAACAAAATATCTATGTTGAAAAATAAGCTCTGTAGGGTGAACTCGCCATGCAACTCAGGAGCGTCAGAATGCAAGGAGGTGTACGGAGATATATCAAATTCCCCCTCTCCCAACAAACAATGAGGACTACCTATGTAATATCGTTCATATTCTCAAAAAATGAGAAAATAATTTCAAAAAAGTTGATAAAAAGCTCCTTGACTGATATCAGAATATTTTTTGCGTGTTATACATGTTCATTCTGCTTTCAGAGATGAGAACCTTGTTTTGTTGTGTGTTCTTTTCTCTAAGTGCAATTTTCTTTATTCTAAGACAAATCGTCAAGCACTGTCTTTATACTAAAACAAAAATAAAAAAGTTATCGCGCTGCACATTCAAAAAACGAGTTCACCAGTTTGACTTAAAAGTGTTCGAAATGTCAAAAAGTTTTTTGTCTATTTCGTGAAACTTTATTGTTGCTAGTGTGTTTTGGACTATATGTGCGAATAGTCAAATACTGGCTCGGTTGTCTATTAGCTGGCAAGAAAAATGAAACTAGAAAAGGTGTTACTCAAAAGTCTGCTCGTGAATTGAATGAAAATTATGTCCGGATTGCTCTTACCATATCGAACAATTCTTTTGACAAGAATGGTTTAGCCAGAAACATAATTCTTGAGATCAAATAATTGGCGTTGATCACGTTAATTTGTTTCACTTTTAATGGTACCGCTTCCTGCAAAAAAAAAAAAAAAAAAAAAAAAAAAAAATCGTCTTGGAGATTGATGAGTAGAAAATATTGTCCTGATCGTGTTCAGAAAATGAGTAAACTGCAGGAGCCAGAACAGTTCTTTTCTGATCAGGTTTTAGCTTCGTAGCAGATTGTAAACAAAACTGAGTTTTCCGACTTTCCGTTTTACGAATCCGTTATTTTATCGTAACCGAATTATGCGCTAGAATGTTTTCATGTGGTGTTGCGTGAGTGACTTCATAGGATCTCAAAATATTGTTATTTGGATGTTTATACCGGGATAAAAAGTTTCAAAAAAAAAAACAAAAAAAAACGTAGCTGCATGATCACGAACTTGAATAATTAGTTTTTCAGCTTTAATTATTGCAAAGTCATGGGATTTAGCTACCTTTCGTTTCTAATGTTGAGAGAGCTTGCAGTTTCGTTTTTTTTTTGTTCGTTTTTCTACTAGAATTTCAATATAAAATTGAGGTTCAAGTTGAGACTTTATAATATCATCAAGTTGTCAAATTCAAGGCTGTTTCATTCAATTATTATCTTGTACATAAATTTAAAGGATAATTATAAAGTCATTCAGGACACTGACAAAAACTTCTTGATTCCGAATAATATGTACCTAGATATCATAGACTGTGTGTTGGTTGCTAATGGCTGGTTAAATTATAAAATTCACGAAACGTTTTTACTGATCACATTATTCTTTAAGCTGATGAATAATTAATACTTTTTCCCGAATACTTCTGTTTATTTGTTTCCTCATTATGCTTGTGAAACCTACTCTTAATATTCTCCACCAATAGGCTCATGGTATGCTTTGAAATTATACGGATACTTTTATGGCGTCGGTATTACATAATATTATGGCTGCCCAGAATTTCAAATAAGTACCTGAGTATTTAAAATGTTTCTAGTTAGCTAGATGATATGACTGACAGGCTAGTTTTCTCTCTGGTCGCATACTCTATTTCACCGTGCTGGGGTAACCCGAAGTATGATTTATAAGCTCTTCTTCTTAATCTTCTGTTTGTCAGTAAATTTTAAATCTTTTCGCAAAACTGAATGCTTGAATTTCAACTTTTGGTAGGTTTAAAATTTAGGTAATTTTCAGTTTTTTGAAAGTTTTACTGTTGGGCAATTTTAAGTTCTTGAACACCTCTAATACTTTATCCGTTCCTGAATTTGAAATTTTTGTGAATTCCGAAACATTCGTATTAATCTTTAAGAAAACTCTCAATACTTCGAGCATTTTTGTGGATTTTCAATTTCGGCAATGTGATCCTCTGTAAATCCGGGGCTAATAGAACCGTAAGATTCCACGTTTTCCAGAAGAACGTTTTTCACAGAATTTTCATGTTTGTAGTTGTGTAAGCTAAGGGTATGCATATTCTCATTCAATGGTGAAATTTAATTATGAGTTTTTACTTCGTTATTAATAGCCTCAAAAAATTTGAATTTTAAATTTACGTAGTTACAAGAACCTTGATTTAAGATTTTTTGAAACTGATGAATAGGGCTCGGATCTTTAAATGGTAAAACATGCGCATTAAATTTGCGCTTATTTTTCAAAAATATGCTAAAAATAAGCTTTAAAATTCGAAAATATGCAACACCATGCGCTTTAAAAAACATTATGGTATCTTTTTATAGGGCTTTAAAAGATCTATGAATTGATGATTTCAGATTTAATTTTAACTTTTTCTGGGGTCATCTTTTTGACTAAAAATTAGTTGCCGCTTTTTCAACGGAAAAAAAAAAATTATTTTTTGTAATTTTTGAAGTAGGTATAAGATTAGAATTCCTTCGGAATATGGTCCAAACGGAAAAAATGGCCAACTAAGTCGCAGGTATGTGTTAAAAGAGATCAAAACATGCAAAATAAAGGATTTTATTCAAAATATGTAAAAATATGCGCTAACATATTGTCATTTTAATCAAAATCATGTGAAACGGATAATGTTATTAACATGACCAATAAATAAACAAACATGTGTTTTCGTAAAAACCCCAGCCCTTGATGAATTTCTTAAAAAGCTCAAACTATCTGATTAAACAGTGGCATAGCCAAGATTTTTTCGGGGGGGGGGGACAGCAAAATTTTTGAGGGTACACCTAATATGAACTGTATATTTTTACATTGACGTGTCAGTATATTGTGCTTTTCAACTTCAATTATGCATCTGAATTAAAACTTAATTTCGCGCATTTCCTGTGATACTGCCAGCATATAAAAAAATTCTCATTTCAAGATTCATTTCCCGAATCCCCCCTTAGCTACGCCACTGTTATTGAAAATTTAAAATTATCTATATATATATACATGTAAAATTTTTGTAATCTCTTCATTCTTTGCTAATACAATTTTCATTTATTTTTATCTTCGAATTTGGAAACAGTATTTAGGTATTATATGTACGATGGTATTTATGAATCCAGCAGAGCTGGCCGATACCCGAGTATTTTCTTTTCAAAGAATACACTCGAACATTTTCAGCACATTCTCCAAAATATTATAATTAATTTTTTAAAAGTAGATTTGAAACCTGTTCCTACTCAATCTCCAATCAGTTGTAACTCATACGTTGCAACTTGGTAAGTTGGAAATACGAGTACGAGTATATTAGTTTATTAAATGGTAAAATTTACGGATTTCAACTTTCAAAATCAGTTACTATACTAGCTGAAAATTGGAAACCAGAGATCGATGGATCAAAAATCATAAACATCAAAATTAAAATAACTTGACAGAAATCCCAAAATCATGCATAAAAACCAGGATTTTTCAATTATTTTAATCCTACATTATTCACATTTTAAAATTCGTTAGTTTGTCATTTTACTTTTTACAATTTTCAACATTTTAAGAAAAAGCTTCTTTTTTTTAGTGTAGGTAAATGCTTTTGAAAATAATTTTCTTAGTGTGCATATCAAATTTAATTTTAAAATCTTGAGCTTGAATCAGTTGGTGTTGAATTAGTCTGTCTTTGATAAAAACTTACAAGTGACAGTGACAAATCAAGAAGTACACACGCCTGCGTGTTGTACTCAAGAGATGGGTAAAATCGAGAATAAAATGATTTGAAATCATGAGGAAAATACACAAAAATCATATACATATTTTTGGGAAAATGATATAAAATCGTGAACAGAATCATGCCTCTCAAAGTTTTTTGATTTTTGTAGGTTCAAAATTACGAAAAACAAAATTATTAAAATCGAAACCAGCAAATAATTTTGAAATTATGATTTTAAAATCAAACATGAAATTATTTAAATAATTTTGAACCAAGAATTGGTTTGGTTCTTAGATTGATTTTGCCTATTTTTGATTATACCTATGCACATTGTACAGATCATGCATGAAGACGGGCAAAAGCAAGAATCGAATGATACAGAATCAGTGTTATTGAAATAACCTGAAAAATACACCAAAATCAGAATCGTAAAATTATTATTTAAAAAGTAATTTAAGATTAATAAAAAATAACTCTCATTGTGGTTTTCGAAGTCCAAAACAAAAGTTTGAAAATCACAAAAATCAGAAAGTCAATTGATTGGATGGTCGTAACTTTAAAATTAAAAATAAAATGACTTAGAATCAAGCTCTTTTTTTTACAAATTTCGTGATTTTTTTATTTGGCCTATCTTTGTCACCCAGCACAACATAACTCACTAACTATGAAGGAAAGTAGGTTCTTTCGAAACACCTATAAATTATCGGGGGGGGGGGGTCGATCCTCTTAACTTAGATATGGGTTGTTTTCCATGTGTTTCATCCTTTTCTTTGGACTTTTTGTAAGTTACGAGGTATTTAGCTTTCTCATATTCTACACTATAGATGCTAGGGAAAATGAAAGCAGTCGGATTTCTTACAGAAGTTGATAAGGGTGATAGGGGTTTCACTAAAATAATTTAATCACTGATTGAACGTTATTGAGGTCGAAAACGAAAATTCTGAAAATATTCTCAGAATTTTGGTTTAGAGAGTATTTTTGAAATTCGTGTGCTCGTTGAGAATATTCTTTCTGCCACCTTTGATTATGAGGGACCTGATTAAATTCCTTAGGTATGAACAGGAGTGTATAACAGTGTCCTCATGCTTGATATTTCTGCTGGCTCTAGACATGTGGAAACGTTTAACTTATGTTCAATCTATAGCTTCTACTGCAACTTTCAACTTTTACTGATTCAGCTTTAATAAGGATGAAATAATACATACTTCATCTTTAATCATAACCTGCCATTGTTGAATTGATTATGAATTTTGATTTATGATTGATATATTCTGCATCGATTGATTACTTCACATGCTGTTTTTGTCATCCTCTAGGTATTTTCTGGCCTGTTTCCATTCAGTCAGGGCTAATTATGATTTTTCTTTCAATTTTGTTTTTTACTCTCTTAACAGAGGATCATGTACCTAACTTATTACACGAAAAACACAAAAACTTTATTTTACACTGTATTTCTCTTGGAGTGTGATCTTTCATAATGGTAGATACGTTCTTAAATTGTAATATAATTTACATACAAACTGAAAGTTGTCACTTACCTGAGTAAAATATAAAAACCTCCGGACCAGTGAAACAGTGACCGTGGTAAGGTGACTTACATGCATTCCTTGCATGTCGAATATGAACGAGTATCCTTCGCATGAGCCTCGTTCACAAATGATCGCGTTTAAGCATTTGACGAACATGGCAAGACCAATTTCAAAATTGAATTTCGAAGAATCATAGTTTTTGAAACTGCAGTACACCATTCTGTAACCCTTCGGTGAAGGATCCGGTAAATCAAATAAATACCTGAAAATGAAATAAAAACATGGGTATCGGTTTTGAACAGCTGGAATCAGAGAAGACGAAAATGAAAAAAAATTATTTTTTTAGGGCCGCGTCTTCTTGTTGCTTCCCGCCGAAACCCTTCGATGCATAATTTCCGTCACGAAAACATGAAACATTTTCGCTGACAATTTATTCATCTGTCTGTCTGTCTGTCTGTCTGGAATTTTGGAATAATTCTTGCAGGGAGAGAATGTGGTAGGTAATGAGGAAGAAGAAGGCAGATTCACATTTTTAAATGTCCAAACGATTGAGAGATGTGAACTGGACATACATAGTAAATAATGCAACCCAGAACCTGCTGTTTAAAAGTATTTTAGTTCAAAACTGTAAATTTTTCAGGGAATAAAAAACAGAAGTTGGGACTCCTCTTATTTTCTTACAAAATTTCCTGTTCTTAAATTTTTGTTTTGTATGAAATTGATTGCTCCAGTCGACGGATGTAGAAGTGAGTTTGCGCCTATTCTATTCGCACTCAATGTATTACCGTGGCCCTGTGGTTTTAAATTGTTCAAAAATGATGAAATACAAAAAGAGAAAGACCCCGCATCTTGTAGAAACAATGAAATAGTCCTGCCCCTTAAACGTAATCGTGACTTAGGGTGAAAGGGCCCAGTCAAAGAACATTCCGTGGGACCCACTACTTCCAGTGTTGAACGAAAAAGGTCACAGGTCGCATCGATTTCAATAGCTTCCTCTGTTAAATGAAAGTCAGTCAATTTTGCTGGGGTTTCCTAGAAACCCGTAAGAAGTAAATCAAATAATTCAATAAAAATATTATACGATTTTACTGAGGATCCTCAATGGGTTAAAAAAGATCGCATAGTTCTTGCAGGGACCGCTATAGAAAGATTATATAGACGATCCAATTACAGGTACTAGAACTTTTTTGGGAACTCCCTTATGTGCAAATCATTGCAGGATTCTGACAAAGGGTCTTTCGAAAAACAGTCCCAGCTTAATATTATGGTGGCTATTATTTCGTCGCAACCTCCTTTGATGAAATCAGAACTCCCTCCGGTGGGACTAGATCCGAAAATTATCCTCAAATCGAACTCAGTCACCTTAAGAACCAATATATCAACTACCAAGTCGAATGTCATTCCCATGACTGCGAACTTAATTTTCGGAAAGACTCTCCTGAGGTTACTGACCTATATCGTGAAGTCAGTCTTTAATTGTTATCACATGAACATTAAATTTAATTGCTATCGCATAAACATTAAATTTAATGGTTCTCACATAAATTACCTGAATCTAATAAGCTTTTATACATTCATACAAAATACATCCTTGAAGATCGAGAAAAAATATATATGAAACCCAATATATTTTTTCGTAAGAAAAAGGGGCGTAGATGTGCTACCTGTTAATATCATCCGATCGAGCTGAAATTCTCAGGGGATAAACCGTTCCATCAAGTGCAACAATAATCTACCCGGTATTAATTGAATTAAATTCAGGGGAAAAATTGTCATCAAGTATAAATAGCCGCTGTCCTAATAACTATAAATGGTTGCCATCCTAATAAAAGCGTTATTTCATGAAGAAAGTGATGGCAAATCACATTACTCCACTTTCACATGTGAGGGAAGGATTGTATTTCTATCGGAATACTCACGCCTCGAATTGGTTTACTTCGAGGGTGTGTCCACTTTGGCGCCTAACGCCTCATGTTGATCTAATGGCTGTACTGTCAACAACCAGAACAACTTATACCTACTTACGTCACTTCGAGAAAAGGTGTAGGGTATTTAGGAGGCTCGTATCCTCTTCCTGTGAAGAATTCCGGAGCTTCATTTCTGAAACTGTAGTGTATCTCGATTAGATCTTTCGTTCGCTGTAGACTGTACATCGCACTGGTGTAGAACTGGATAACCATGAACTCTGTGGAATATATGAATACAAATAAAGATTAGTGATCGAGTAAGTCTGATTTAAGATTTCAACCCTGAACCTGAACAGTGGCATCATGCCATGTAAGGGACAATCATGTAAACATCAAGTGTGCACCCAAGGGGAAGGGATATGGGACTGTTGCCCCCCTCCGCCATGAAAGGAAGTTCTTTTACCTCTCTTTTAAGGAATATATTGCTTCAACAATGTAAAAAGTTTTCGCTCACCCCATTCACGAATTTTGTTTTCGGCTTTGGAATTTTTGGTCTAAGATAAAATATCTGAATATACGCAAGCATGATAAATATGTAGATGAGAATTTTGCCATTTTTCTCAGATGAAAATTGTTCCCAAAAAACTGGAAAATTCAGCTCGATCGGATAAGAAAAACAAATGCCACGAGCCCCTTCCCTTTTTTACGGAAAATAACTTTTTTTCTTCTTAGCCTGTAATAACGCTAAAAAAATACTCAGACACAAATTTTGGATTGGGGTTCGGATCATACTTTGAATGTGAAATTGTTGAATTCCACGACCTGGGCTGATGGCTCCCGGGAGGAACTCAATAGTGGGGGGAGGATGGTGGGAGGGTTAAAAAATAAAATTCAAAACTGGCGTTGATTTCTAAGTCTTCAATGTAGCTTTTTCCGATTTTGGGGCCAACTTTTTTATCTGATCCCCTTAAATGCCACCAGGAGAAGGTGAGGGTCAAGGCCAAGTAATAATAATTGGTCGAGATGGTATTCGATTTAGGGTCAGATCAAAAAATTAACTCTAAAATCGGAATCATCGACCTTGGAACCCAGCAAATGAACACCAGTTTCGAATTACATTTTTAGCCCCCCTTCCAAGTGTGGAGCTTTTTCCCGGGAGCCATCAGTTCAGATCAGGGAGTCGAACAATTTTACATTTAAAGTATATCGAAAATCCTGTCCAAAACTTGTGTTCGAAAATTCTTAGCGTTATTGCAGGTTAAGAAAAGAAAAAAAAGTAGTTGAAAAAGTCGAAACTCCATGTTATTTTCCATAAGAAGGAGAGGGGTCTCGTGGCATATGTTCCTTTATCTGGTCGAACTGAAATTTTCAGGGGGGGGGGCTTTAGAAGTTTTTGGCAACCATTCCCATGTAGTCCCGAAGAATCTTTTTTTTCTAATTTGCTCTCCACCAAAGTCCTGGAATCCGCCCTTCGAGCATTACTTCAGAGACGTCGGGGAGGCTATTAGGGCTGACTTAGCCCTCTTCCCTTCTGGCCGGAAAACCGGCCTAGGTCGAAAATTCTGGCGAGTTGCTACGTGGGCTCGAACCCGGGACCTCCGGATTCTGAGACCAGCGCGCTGTCCACTCGACCAACCAGACCTCATGTCCGGTCCCGAAGGGTCTAAGAAAAGTCGCAAAATAAGAGACACCCGAATATGAGTACCTACTATTCAAAGTTTTTGAAAATGTTTTAGGGAGTAGGTGACCGTCTGGCACCTACATGTGACATAGACATCACCCTTGACCAGTCATTACATTTATGTCGTTTAAGCTTGGACCGTATATTCTCTCACACCTCACCTACTTTCCAATGTTGTTCTGTCTATTTTATCTCACATTCTAAATTGCTCTGGCTTGTACCTCTTCAAAATATTAATAATTATCAGTTGTAATTTCCTCTACACTTTAGCTCGTATAAAAGAAGTGGCTTGTTCGTTCGATGTTCGTATGTATTATTCGGTCACGTGAATAACGCGCATTAAAATACTTATAACTTGCCTATTAATTTCAGTTTGGGAAGGTTTTTAATCTTCTAATTATATCATTACCCATGCCTATTAGTACAAATGTTGAAATTTTTCTAGATCTCGCATTTTTTCCGTATCCTCTCGATGTAACCATTCAATCAAGGTTGCGCATTGTAATTACAATGATTTTTATAAAAAATTAATTACAGTTCATAATATTTCAAAATTGTATTGTATTCGTAATTAAAAAAAACAACAACAAAACATAATTAATCAGTTTGTCTGGGAGGGGCTTATGATGTATTAATATTTTATGCCTTCAGGAATGAATCGTAGGTAGAGTTAACTGCCAAATTAGAATCACCCTACCGAAATAGAATAAGTTTTACCACAGACACCTCCCCTAAACATTTTTTGCAGTTTTGTATTTTTAAGTACATCCCCGGAATGTAGTAACACACTCATTTGCCTGAAATTTAAATTTTAGATAGTTACATACAAATATGAGTACACGGGAACATTTTTGGCCAATATGCGAGGCCTTCTTCAACTTTTTTTATTTTTATTTTATTACTATCGAGCCACGGAGCAGGGACGTACCAAAGAGTTCTTCCCGGGGGGGGGGGGGTAAAATTGTGAAAGCCTCAACTGACTCAACTCAGAATTCCCAAGTATTAAAGAGGGGGGGGGGGGAAACTTTTGACCTGTTGGATTTTTCCAACTGACTCAACTCAAAATTCCTAAGTATCTATGCAAAAGAAGAAAAATCTTTTAACTTGTTGGATCTTCCCAACTTCTCAACTCAATTCTTAAGTATCAAATCATAGCAAAAAAAAAAACAAAAAAAAAAAACTTAAAACCTTTTAACTTGTTGCATTTTTCCAATTCGCCTGACTAAAATGGTAAATTTTCCCAACTGCTGAGAGTGAAAAATTCCTGCGGGGAGGAGTCCCCCTGTCCCCTATTGGTATGTCCCTACCACGGAGCTACACTCTCGGGCTATGAGCTCGGAAAAGGTTGTTGTCTATATTTCACAGAGGGTGTTGTTTATGTGCTTGTGGGAGTCTGAGAGGGCCAAAATTCGATTATGGGGGACGTGGTGAGAGTTATGAAGGCAGGTGCGGGAGGGGCATGAGAAAAGGTGGTCCACGGTGAGAGGGTCTTCATTATCACAGTGTGGGCAGTTGAGGGGATAACGGTTAGTGAGAAGATGCGTATGTGTGAGGCGGTATGTCCAATCCTTAGCCGTGTGATGATAACTTCCTCGCGGCGGGAGGAACGTTGGGACGTTGGCCAGGGGACAGGTGTAAGCTTGATTTGTGCGAGCTTGTGCTGAAAGGCTTGATATCAGCACTCTTTGAACCAATTACGCAAAATAGTCTGGCGAATGGCGGAAGTGAGATGTGTTGAGATAGGGAGGTAACGAGTGATATTTGGGAGCTGTGTAGCTTGCTGTGCTGCTTGATCAACTGCCTCATTTCTTGGGATACCTATATGGCTTGGGATCCAGTTAAGTGAAATTCTCTTGGTGGTGAAGGAAATGAGATAGATGCGTTGGACCAGAGCGTACATTGAAAGGCGATCGGAAATAGACCTTAAGGAGGAAAGTGAATCTGAGAGGACCAGATAGTGGGTGGGGGTAGATGGGTCTTCGAGCAAAGAGATCGTGACTGGGCACGGTAGGATAGCATGGAGTTCGGCTGTGTGGATGAAAGCTGTGTTTTTGAGTCGAAAGGAGTGTAAAACTATCTGAAATTCTTGCAAAAATTGGAATTTGCACCAAATTCATTTTCAACTTTTTTTAGTTGATTAGGATAGTTTGAAGAATATTTCCAAATGAAACTTATTTTGAAATGAACCCCCTTCTAATTTAGATATGTTTTTGGACAAATATATAATTTTATTTCCTTCAGTGTTGATTTATAAAGCGCCGTTATTCAAATATATTTTGAAGTTTTGTTGATATCAAAGTTGTTATGTGATGGCTCTTTCTGAGAACGAGAAAAAAATTTCCAACTTTCCAGGGAAAAATGCCCCTAAATTGGTAGAATTTTTTGAAATCTTAATTTAGTAGGTTTCTGGGATAGCATTTTCAGCAAAGTAATAAAACTAGGTTGGATATCAAATTCACGTATAAAAATGAAAAATAACAAATTGCTAAGAATGAGAAATTTTTTTGTAGTGCTGCCTACAGTATGTCATTTTCTTCACCCAACTAGGATTAAAAAGAAATCTCACCGAAATCGGACAAGTCCGATTTTGGTAGTATGAAACACTTTTTTCGCAATATTGAGTCCTGGATGATCAGCGCTATCTATTAGAATAAAACAGTTATTTCAGTGATTCTAATTTGGTGGACTTTCCAAAATTAGAATTTTCAATGCTCCAGAAGAGTTGAATAGTTGGGCTTGCTCCCAGGGACGAAACTATGGGATGTGTGAGATTGAAACGTCCCCCCCCCATCATTTGGCAGTTGGCAAATTTTGAAACTGTTCATTTGAATTTTTCATTTTTTATGAATGGTTGTTTTCTTTCTCAATTAAAAAATATTTCGATTTAAAAAATTGGTAAATTTTTCATTTTTTAATAATTTTGTCGGCGAAGTTTTAGTTTTACCAAAAAATATTTGTCGGCACACTTTTCTTCTCCACCTCCCTAAACTGAAAGTCAAATTTCGTTTCTAAAGGAGTGCCCTGGACTCCTGTCAGAGACTAGTCAGTCAAAAGCCGAAGGTTTCTACCTGAGTATTGAACGTTATCTGAACGGTTGAAACAAAGCTGAATTGTGGGAGACATTTCGAAAATCTGAAAGTCGGTAGCAAAGTTTGAATTTCCTTTTTACTAGATTCTCTGTTTGACCTGGAGCCTGAAATTTGAGAAAGTTGAGCATTTTATTAAACTTTAAAAGTTAAAAGCAAAAGCCTTATTTTCCAATGTCACAAGCAGAATCCGATAGCAAATATAGGAGGAAAATTTAGTTTGAAACAAAGTCAAAACTCCACGTGTTTTTCCTATAAGAACGAAAGGGAGCTTGTGGCACCGATTTCCCTAATCCGATCGACCTGAAACTTAGTAGGTTTTTTTTTTTTAAATTTAATTTTTATTGGAATCAGTTTAGGAGGCAAATCAGAGGAAATTCAGAAAGAATATCACCAAAATTAAATAAGGATCACCTTAATATGAGAAGTTGTGTGTTCTGAAGTATTCCTAACATCCGTCTAGCTTACTCTCTCAGACTAGGATATGTGAGTGCTTGGGGGACAAGGTTCTGTCGACAAATTTTTAGTTAAAAAAAATAATTGTCGGTAAATTTCTCTTCTTCACCCCCCCCTCCCCCAACTGAAAGTCGAGTTTCGTCTCTGTTGCTCCACATAGTATGTTATACTAAAAGTGTGGACTTTCATTACAAATCATGGTTTCATTTTTTTTTTTCTGTCATTACGAGTGGTTTTGTTTTGAGGTTTGAAAAAAGTGAGCTGGAATTTGATAGTTACTCTACCATTTGGTTATCGGAAGTGCCAAAGAAATGCAGACAAGTGTGTTCGAAATAAGAAGCTTTCAGTTGGTACTATAAAAATGCGTTCACTCAGTCGAAACTTGTTTTTTGAAAAACGTTCTTACCATCACGAAAAGAATCTGGATGAAAAATGTATGCTTAATGAACCATTTGCCCAAAAAAGTGCGGGGGAATTTTCGTTTTCAAGGCCATCTAAACGTATTTTCACCGCAGTCAATTTAAATTCCATCGAATGAAAATGTTCTTCATTCTATTTATTTAAAAACTACCTATAAGTTCGTAAGTTCGAAGAAATCCTAAATCTGCGAGACTGGCTATTTAGTCATCGATTTGGGCTTTCAGAGATTTGGAAATTCTTTTGATGCCAAATAATCTAGAACATCTTGAATTAGTATTCTAGGCTGGCGACAGATGATAGTAATGCTGCGATTAGTGCTGTATTATTTGCCAAACTAACGACGGAATTTCCGCGAGAATTTGTTGCTGAAACGGGGAATTCACGTTATACGTAAAATTGTAAAGACACTTTAATTACGTTCGAGTTCGACAACATTCGGTTTTGAAAAAAAGTATTGAAAACTAAAAAAAATCCATAAAATGAAAACACGTTTAACGCGTTTTTGACAGCTTGTGTAACAATACGTCGTACATAATTCATTTATCTTTCGGAGTTTGATAAGACTCATATCTGGTCGGAACCTGACAACCCTGAAATATTCTTGTTGCTGTTCGTTTTTGATTAATAAACTTAAGTCTACTTACTATACATAAACGAACGTAGTCATTTGTTTAGGAAGTATGCATATTCAGGTATACGTACGGAGTTTCGTGATTCAATCTTCTCAGAGAACTTTTGCGGGAAGGACGCTCCAAGAATGTCGTATTTGAAATATTTTCATTCTAAAATACGTATAAATATGTATCTCTCTATCAATGGCACAACTATTTTTTCTATAGAAAGTATGTGCCGAGAGAGAGAGAGAGAGATCCCCGGAAATATCAACGGATCGCTAAACCGAGTCTTAATAATGGCAAATTAGGAAGTAAGCCGATTTTCCCTTTTTGCTTGCAGTTTGCAAGCTTGAAATCATACAGTAGCTGATGAAATTTAAACTCCAAAATCCACAGAAGTTATTTCAGTATGCCTTTTATCTACATGTTCTGTGTTTTACGTTTCTATATACCGTGTGTTTCCTTGCATTTTCGAAGGTGTTCTTCTCCCCCTCCTCCCAAGAAGTTACGTCAGTATACTCCTACTCTACCCATTCTTTGTTTCTCTCTATGTTCCTTGTGTTCTTTGGTCCATTCGTGTCCTTTCCACCCCTCTTTGGAAGTTATTCCAACATATGCTCGTACTCAGTAGCGTAGCCAATCTAGAATTCAAGGGAGGGTTTGGGTTTGACCAAAGAGGGAGTTAGAGGTGATAAAATTTAAATTAAAAAAAAACACTACTTAACACGAAGTTTCTAAGGGAGACCGACCCCCCTGGCTACACCACTGCTCGTACTTATTCCTCATAGGTTCTTCCCTGTTTTCGTTGTGTCAGTGTTGTTAGAGTTAAAATGTAAAATTTCGAATTTGTAACGTTGATTTTTATAAATTTCTCACTGGATTTCCGAACATGCTAATTGTCAAGAGAGTAATGGAAGCTACATATGCTCCTAATAACAGCTAATGTGCAAGAGTGAAAAGTCAGGCAGAATAATAAGGTATCACTAAGGAAGGTACTTATTACCTCTAATATCTAGTTAACATTATAGCATTTCCTTGTGCTCTTTGGTGAGCCTGCGTTTTCTACGTATTCAACCTTCTTTCCTAAAAGTTACTTCAGTACCTTCTTACTCTGAACATTTTTTTGTTTCTCTTTATGTTCCTTGGCACATTCGAATTATTTCTACCCCTCTCCACTATAAGTTACTTGAGTATGTACTTTATACATTCCTGGTTGGTTTTCTGTACCAGAGATCTGACAAGTGGGACTAGTTATTATCGTCTTCTTGTATTGAATATAGTTTATCCGAAATCATGTGATGTTTATTAGCCTACCGAATTAAAAAAGACTACTTGTATGAAATCAAAATCAACTTGACGAATAACTATAAAGTTCATTGTAAATTGATCGCACCTCCCTATTACACAGATGAACCCCCCTCTCTCCCCCATGGTTGGGGCTGAAATCTACGATTTTGTTCCGGATAAGTAATACGGCCGTTCGAAGATATCCGGTGTGACGGTGTTTCAGCATACGCGCCCGTATTCTACTCATTTTTTGTTCTTGTCTGTGTTTCCTTTTGCTCTTTAGCAAGTTTACGTTCTTTCCATCCCCCTTTCTCAGATGTTACTTTCGTACGCTCTTACTTCACATATTTTCTATTCTCGTCATGTTCCCTGTGTTCTTTGGTGCGGATTGTGTTCTTTCCACCCCTCCCCTAGATGTTACTTCAGTACACACTCTACACACTCTTCTTTTCTCTCTATGTTTCCTTGTGCTCTCAAGGAAGTATACCCCTCCTCCTTAGATGTTACTTCAATACTCCCTTACTATGCCCATTCCTCATTTCTCTTTACGTTTTCTTGAGTTCTTCAGTATTTTCGCGGTCTTTCCCTCCCCCTACATTTTCTTGCGTTTTCGGTGTGCTGTTTACATCTCTACCCCTCGATAGCTAATCAGCTACAAATCTAAAAGGCGAGAAGAAGGCAAAATAAGATACCTAACATATCTTATCGCAGATAAGAAAAATGCGAAATAAGCGTATTTTGTGTGCGTGCCCTAGAAAAGGTCCCATTTTGTCTATATGGAGTTATTGGTAAATGAGGGGGGGGGGTAATGTAGGTGTCTGCAACTTCAAAATGCGATCTGGATGAGCCTTTTAGCACGAGAATTGGCTGAAGTATGCTCAAGGACATACCGCAGAGTTTTTTCGGAGGGGAGGGGGGATTGTGAAAGTCCCTACTAATTCAACTCAAAATTCCGAAGTGTCGAAGCAAAAAAAAAAAACTTTTTCTTAACTTGTTGAATTTTTCCAACTTCTCAACTCAAAATTGATTGCCAATTGTTGGATTTTCCCAACTTTTCAACTCAAAATTCCCAAATGTCAGTCGAAGCAAAAAAAAAAACTTTCGACTTGTTGGATTTTTCCAACTCTACGGAAATTTCCCAACTTCGGCTGACTGAAATGGTCAAATTTCTCAACTGTTGAGTAAAAAATATCCTACAGGGGGGGGGGGGGTAAATTGAAATTGAGATTAGTAACACTGCTTGTCAGTATGCGAGTATACATTTTGAAAGTAGAGGCGATTTTCTACAAAATAAGACCTCCACGAGCTTTCTAGCAGGAAAATTGGCTGATGAGGTACACCCTATAGTTAAGATGGAATACGAAAAAACCCTACTTTGAGAAAGTTGATTTTCTCAGAATCAACAAAGTGGGATCTATTGTAGGAGACGTACACGTATAAAGGTGAATGTACTATATAATATACTAGTTTTGAACTGCTTTCCCGAAAAGATACATTGAACTTTTTAGCTTAGTGTGGTCAGGTTTTGGAAGAGCCATGTCACCACAAGCGGGTAAATTGCCCAATAGGTCAACGTACGGTCTCGCCTTAAAAGTAATCTGTATTGTAGGAACAGATTTGGAGGGGGAGGGGGAATAAAAATATCAAATTAAGTAACAAAATAGACACGGAACAGCACCGATTGATTTCTTATGTCGGGCTACGTATTACACAATATTTACATGTTTCACGGCTATCTTTCGCCGAAAATACGTCGTGCAATATAATTAAAATTCATGATCAAGAGTAATAAGCAGTTCTTACTCGTTACAAACTTTATTGAATGAAAAGTTTTTTATAATTTTAATTTTGTAATGAATATTATTTACACGCAAACCAGCTACATTTGGCTCTATTTTTCGAGCTTCGGGTCGAACCGTGCAACAAGGAATAAATTATTATTGTTGGTAAACACAAGACGCGGCGAATACTGCTTTGATGCCCTTCAAAGTTTAAGGTTCGAACAACTTAATTTGCACCTTACTGTCTAATATCAAGTTTTTCACACATGTGGTCTAGATTGGTCGCGGTACTATTCTTATCTGCCAATTTGTTTTAAAAATTATAATTAAGAGTATAACAGTCCGGACGTGCAGACTAGATCCAGACTAATTTAGCATCTTTATAATTCGACCTAGTCTGAGGCAGAATATATTGGTTATTAAATTAGCAATTATATCGAATTGTTGTTATCGGCTAACAGCCCTTTCTAGCTTCCTGAGTTACTTCGAGGATAAATTCGAAGTACATTCAACTTGGCATTCTTCTCCTACAATAACATGTCATAATCCTAGGTAAATCATTACCTGCTTCGACAAAATATCTTCAAAAGATGAATCTTAATATTTATTATCACTAAATCCAGCCACGCCAACAGACTGCGAGTAAACTAGTTAGTGGTTCACATAACAAATAGAAAGACAGAGAACTCTTATATAGCTTGATGGCAGACGGATGTCCAAAAATGTCGGTAGAGAGGCCGGCAGACATGGACGAACCGGCAGATAGATGAAAAGGTGGGCTGGTTACCCACCGTCTGAAGAGTCACGAGATCTCTCCAGCTTTCTGTATCCTGTATCTCATATGGTTTTTGTCTGAACTAAATTAATGGTCATCGAACCAAGATCCAAGATCTGACGTTTATCTAGCTGATATGGCATCTTTCACTTGTCTTTCCTGTGTTGCTGTCTTACTATCTCCTGTAGTTTTAGTTGTCAGTCCCTCAGTTCTACACATCCTATTGCTTCATTTATCTACATGATCTGCGGACTTGAGTAGTTCTTTTTCAGCGTCAAAAAATGAGAATTTTATTTGACAATTAAGCAGGGTGATTAGTTAATGAGAAAGTGGAGCTAGAGTTGTTGCCAAATGACACTTGATGCCGTTTGAATATTTCTGGCGCGTCAGATACGTGTCGAGAAACAGCTGCTTTGCCGATCGAGTATATTTTTTGTGATTTTGTCTTAGTCTTTCTATCACTATGTTAAAGTAAGTGGAATCATTTTTTGGAAAAGTCCAGAAAACTATTATCTGGTGCAGATTTGTAGTGGTGCGGGGAGGGGCAAATGTGGGAATGCGGACCTCTGAAGGTGACCTGAAGATTTTAGCTTTTAGTTTTGAATTTGGACACGAAAGGAAAAACAGAAGTAATGAATTTTCCTCTCATTTGTTAACGAAATCAGGAAGTTGAAACTATTTTTCAGTCGAGACTGTCCCTCTGGAAGAAGAGCCTTGCTACAGGGCTGCCTGCCTACATGAGAATTTCTTGAGGAGGGGTGACCGATGAAAATGTAGTGTTCAATAGGCGATTCGTCAGAAGAATTTTGACTGTGTTACTCTTATTGGACATCGCGCTGTCGATCAAGTGAAGTCAAAAACATTTGAAATTTGAAGCTCTCGCCAGTTTTGGTCTTGAGCTACACACCAAGGCATTCAAGCCCGAATCTTCAAAACGGAAAAACGATCCAACCAAGCGAAGTAAAAGTTAGCAATTTTAGATTCATTTTCAGTGGACAAAACCGGACAGGAAGTAAGTTCTGGCCTGTAAGATGTAACACATTTTAAGATTTGGAAGTCCGCGCTGCCAGCCCCCTTCTCCGAGTGGATCCGAGGATTAATCATAGTGTCAAACTTTGTTCTTACTTTGTTCAATTTTGTTCCGCTACCCGATGTTTGTATTCAACCTGCTCTCAAGATATTTACAAATAGTAGTAGGGAGATGGGTAACATGAAACCCTCTGATTGAATTTCAGAGTCCTGGTTAGTGTCATGATTTTGTGCTCACGTTGCGCAATTTTGTGTCACCCATTCTGAATACTGTGGTACTTGCTCCTTTCCGGAATATTTTAAGATGGTTGCGTGGAGGACATAAGCGAACTATACCGGGATGCTGAAGTGGAGGGTGCTAAGCGACTTTCCCTCAGCCCCAGAAGACTAATTCAGCTAGTGTCTTCGGAAGAATCGAAATTTAACAATGCCTTTCTATACGAATCAAAATCTCCTTTGAATTTCTGATAATTGAATTATTTGAAGCAAAAAATGAAAAGTATTTGTTAATTGTGCATAATCACAGAAAAATATGCGAATAACCTGTTTATTACGATTTTTCTTTTGTCTTTAGTTTTCAATTTTTTTAAAGAATTTTAAAATACTGAAGAGTGATGGGAAGGGGAGTTTGGGAGTTTGATTCTTGAAAGGTTTGTATTGGAGAAGGTTCGTTCGTAGAAAATTACTGATGATACTACCCCTCGACCGTATTGTCAGAGTTCTCCTATGGTGGAGAAGCAGGCAGGAACTGATCTCATACAGGCCTCCAAACTGAAATAGAATAGTTCAGGAACCTCTTGTTGTTTGTAGGAATTCATTATTTCGCTGTTTTGGCTGCAAACAAGTATAAAATGGCAAATAACGAACAACCGTCTTCTACGTCATTGACTTTATGATTTAGACTAAAAAAACACAAAAAACTTGAAATTCAGTTTTCAATGTTTCTGTGAAACTCCACTATTACTTTTTTCTTATTGTTCACTCATGCGCTTCAAGCTTATTTAGAAGCGCCTTAGTCTAATAGCCGTATTTTCATACAATACCTAATTTTTTAAAAGCCCTTGAATGAAAAAAATCACTTAAGTAACGTCGGGATTATAGGTGCAAAACTGTTCGCGTATGAAGAAGTGTCATCAAATATGACTTGAGAATTTTTCGGAACGATTAGCATGTTCCCTGCCGGATGTCATTTTTCAATGTCTTGAGAGGAAAATGAGGACAAAATTGTGCGTTAGCGTTACAAAGTTATACAAAATAAGCAGGAAATTATGACATATCACGATTTAATTTGGAGGCGGTTAGCTGGGACTTCGACCCTCAGATTCGGGTGGCTGCATTGTTGTGGTGAAAGAGGCGCTCAATTTGGGAATGGTGGTACAGTATTGCACAAAACCAGTCCACCCTGAAATTTAGTTTAGAGGGATGGCATGTCTCTAGGCTCAGCCGCCGTATTTGAATACTTTTGAAGGAAGAGGGTATAAATTTCAGGCCAGTGGTCTCAAACTGCGTGAAATGAGTGCTTAATCATGACATCTCTCATGATCATCCTCTTTGAAAGTATAATTTCATGGCCGCAGCCTCCAATTTACGTAAGAATATCTTGGCACGGGAATGATGGAGAAATTTGAGATTGGTGGAAGGGCAAAAATTGAGCATTATATAGTAACATTCGTTTTAAACCTTGAAATGAAATTGGGGGAACTAACATGTCTCCAGCCCTCTACCCACTTGGGGAACTAACATGTCTCCAGCCCTCTACCCACTTTTGTGGATATCTTGAGAGGGATAAGTCAAAAATTCTAGGTTAGTTGAAAAATTGTTTACGAAGCCGGTGAGGATAAATAAGTGTTATCAATTACAATCTGGAAATCCTGTTGGTGGAAAGGCTGACATTTCTCTTGTCGGGCGTTATTTTTGATTATCTTAAGTGGGGGAGGGTTGAGTCCAAAATCGTGCATAAAATGAGTACAAAATTATGATTGAAATCGAATTTGAAGGAGAAAAGTTGAGATATCAACCTCGAACTTCACGCGAAAATATTATAGAGTGGAAAATACGCGAAATTTGGGATAAATGATGCAAGTTACACGAAATCAGCCGAATATTATCACACCATTTATGGTCATGAAATCCAGTTGGGAAGCTGCTGGCATGTCTTCAGCTCTCCAACCGTCATTTGGCTAATATCTTGAGAAGATGAACACGAAATTTAGGGTTAGTAGCACGAAATTTTACAAAATAAGGGCGGAATTATGACATACTTGACCCTCTGGTTTAGTGAGGATCACTGACGACGTGGATTTCAGTAAGGAGACTTGACTTCATAAGCACATATATCCGACTAAGAGTGGAGGGGGGCTGACAAGATCAGAATAATGCTAAAAATTCTTTCGATCGCAGAATTTTTCAGTTTTTTGTGTGTGTGTGTGTGGGGGGGGGGCATTCAGAGTACTTGGAGGGCTAAGCGCCCGTAACCCTCCCTATTTGCGCCGATGCTTGACTCCCTAAAGACATCATAATTCGTATCGAGCTCAAACATAGAGTAACCACTTCGTCATCTTTTCCATTTTAAGTCATCTAAGATCATTTCTAGTCATTTTCTCCCTACAGTGGTCATTTAAGTTATTTTTGGGGAAGTTTCTCCTTCAAATTATTCTGAAAGCTCTACTAATTATGAAGAATTTTTTCCCTTTGTTTCATGCTTCCACTATGCAGTGTAAATAAAATTGAAATTCAATGTCTCAGCAGGTTGCAGCAAAAATTCCAACGCAACTTTAGCTAGTCAGTTAGGGGTTTGAAAATGTATGATGACGAGCATGTGTAGAGCGAGAAGTACAAAAAATAAGGAAAAATTGCAAATGATCACCAATTCTGGTCATTTATTGGTCACTTTTCAAATTTAATAAGGTCATTTTCCCAGTTTTCTTTTTGGAATTTTTAGGGGTCATCCTGCAAACATCATCGAGTGGTAGTTTCTTTTACAGGCAATTAAAATGAGGAGAATTTGAATTGAGCCATTGAGGTGTGTGAAAATGACGAGAGCCGCTGAACTGTTAATCAGCCGAATATTCACAGTTGTACATCGGAATTATAACCCAACTTTCTTCAATTACTTTCTTCGGGTGTAGATCAATACGTACGTAGAGAATATAAAAGTGACAGCCTACCTCTGATTTTTGGCAAGTGTGCTTCCTTGTTCAGCCACTCCATGAGGTGACGGATGTCTTCAGCTTTTATCCTCGAGTCTTTTGCATACTCCGCTTGACATATACTCTTATCGTCGATCGCGTTTTCGATTTTCATTTTCGCTGATGTGAGACGCGAAACGAAACAAAATTATTTAATTGATTTTTTAAATACTAATCACCGTGTTATTGTTCAACGTATTCATTCACATCTGTCGCCGCGTTCGTGTAATTATTTCTACTCAATTACTTCGGTACTACGTTGGAAGACAAATCGAAAAAAAAATCTAATGAATCGCGTATAACTATCGAAATCAGTTTCACTTGTAAAAACAATTTGTAATTTCGAATTACTATGCTGAATACTGCGTGGAATTCTGCGTGCTCGCAATCGCTTCAAGTTGTACCGTGTTTATTCGACCGACAGTTGTAAAGTAAGACTGCGGAAAAGCATTAATTTCGGTACTTGTTAACGTAGTTTCGCGGAAAGTCAAAAAAAGAAAGAGAAAGATAATAAAACGAGACGAAGCAAAAGAAATGAGTGCCAGTCCTCGCGCCGAACGTTTTTGTTTTTCGAACTAACAGCGCGAATCAACTCCCAAAAATCCGGTCGGTGAGCTTAAGTTCAAAAAACTAGCTCGCCCATCAACTTGATCTGATTGGTAGCAGTTGCCCGTAGATGGAAGGTAGATCTTCAGCAATTTTTTAAAAAACTTAAACTTGGCAAACTTGCTTGTGTTGCGGTAAACACGTGGAAAACTCGATAGGCTCGACCTTGAAATCTGAGGATCAATTTTCATATTCGGGAAAAACGAAAGAGCTGCCTTATAATTATTCGGTTTTTACGATTTCTTGTAAATTTAATTCATCATCATCATTTATTTGTTATTTAACGACGTCCGACATCTAGGTCTTTAGTGTCCAGCCGTATTACAAAACAAAATGTGTTACTACCCGTGTACAAAATATAAATAACAAAGGATTAGAAGCACTTACTCGCACTTAATTCCTTTTAGTGGATGTGACCAAATGTTGCTACGCTCCCCTCGTACATGTATGCCGTTCTTGTGATCCAAATTTGCATTTTTCCACACATTTACAATGACAAAGTCTACATCGACGCATTTGAGTTCAATGTCATATTCGCAATGAATTTTCGAAATTTAGAAATACGGCGACGTGATTGAAACCTTTTTGAGTACCTTCGTAAGTGGAATTTGTGTTGTCATATTATAATCGTGAATGGGCAGTTCTGAGGTATAATTAATTGAGGTCATCTCGTTTCACTTTTTCGTTCGATAATTATTAAACAATTATTCGGTCTAATTGCTGGACTTAGGTTTTTCATCATCTGGCAGTAGTGGCGGAACTAAGACGTTTGGCACCCCTGGGTGCAAATAGGGTGATTGAAGGCTGACTCCCAGCCTCTAAAATCTTCTCTTCCCCGTGATTAAAAAACTGAAAAATTATATGAAAGGAAGAATTTTCATCATTATCTTGCTATTTATTAAGCCTCCCCACGACCATTCCCATCACTCCAGGTTGGTTGTTTGTACTTTCGTCGGCACTCTTAGCCTACCGCCTCGTTTTTTGATGGTCCTCTGTTTTTTTTTTCATCTTACAAACCAGATTATCCAAGGAACGTGCAGCCGAATAGAAAAGTATGAGGACAAGAACCATCACGATAATTTTTCTAGGAAGTCAAGAACAGGAACGTTTTAGAATGCTGGAGAAATTATTGTCAAAAACTCTACACAGACTTCGATGAAATTCCTGGAAATACATCAATGCCAGCAGAGCAAGAACCGGACATCCTAATAGACCAAATAGAGCAAGCCATTCGGAAACCGAGAAACAATAATGCTCCAGGCTCGGATGGTGTTGTAGCAGAAATGTTGAAGATGGCTAGAGAGAAAGGTGTGAAAGCTCCATGGGAATTGTGCAATAAGAAACGTGGTCCATCGGAGAATGACCAAGAGACTAGTAGTAGTACAGCCTTTGTTTACTTTTTTTATATACGCATACATCATATGTATCTTATAACTAATGCGCCCACCTTTGGGCATAGGCCTCCCCTACTTTCCTCCAGCGATCACGATTCCATTATTAGTTTTTCCCATCTATTTTCTCCTCCTCTCGCCACATGCCCTGCGTATTCCATTTTTAGTTTCTTAGCCACGTATCTGCTGTCTCTTGCTTTTGTTCTCTTTCTTACATATTGGTTTTTTACTCTGTCCTTCTTTTTTACACCAATTATTGACCGTTCCATTGCTATTTGGGTTTTTGCGATCATGCCCAGATGACCCTCTGTGGCTGCCCACGTTTGAGCTCAGTTGAGGATGTTTTTACACCAATTATCGACCGTTCCATTGCTATTTGGGTCTTTGCGATCATGTCCATATGCCCTTCTGTGGCTGCCCACGTTTGGGCTGCGTATGTAAGGACGGGAACAGTACAGACTTCCAGTATTTTTTGTTTAATTGACATTTTACTTTTGTAGATCTCTTTGAGGGACCAGTAGCTTTTCCACGCATTAGCTCTTCTTTTACATATTTCCTTTCCTAGACTGTTTTCGAATGAGATGCTTTGTCCCAGGTATGTGGTATCTTCTGGTCTTTCCTGCTGGTTTGAGAGGAGAATCGTTTTGCTTGTATTTATTTCCAGACCTGCTTTTTTGCTTTTCTCGCAGAACTCGTTGACCATTTTTTGTAGTTTTTTTGTTTCTTGGGAGATAAGCACCACATCGTCCGCAAATCTCAAGTTACTGAGCCACTTTCCGTTTATTTTTATTCTTTTTTCTTCCCATCCTATTTCCTGAAGATTTCCTCCGAAATGTTACTAAAAAGGTTCTGGGACAGCGGGTCTCCTTGTTTGACTCCTCTATCAATTTTAAACTTCTTTCCTACCGTATCCAGTTTTACCCTCCCTTCCGAATTTCTATATAATTCTTTCAAGATGTTGATAACTTTCCCTGATATTCCTTGCATGTGTAATGCTTTCCAAAGAAATGAAAGATAAACCGAATCAAACGCTTTTTGAAAGTCGATTAGTAACAGAGGTTAAGAGGCACCTTATATTCGTTTTTTTTTATTTATTTATTAGTTGGTTTATAATGAATATTTGATCAGCTGTGGACCTCCCTCTTCTAAATCCCGCTTGTTCTGGGCTTTGACTAAAGTCTAACCATTTTTTATGAATTTGGAAAATACTTTGCACAAGTTTGATGTCAGACTTATCGGTCTGTAGTTGTTTATCTCAGCTTTGTCGCCTTTTTTGAAGAGAATAATAATTTCGGATATTTTCCATTGTTCAGGTATCCTTTCTGTAGCTATTATTGCTTTAAATATAGCCATTAGAAATGGTGAGTTCCTCCTCAAATTTTTTCAGTATTTTGTTTTCGATTCTGTCTATGCCTGTAGCTTTATCTATCTGAAGGTCCCCGAGGATATTTTTTATTTCACTTTCTATGACTGGGGGAAAGTGTTTTTCTTCTTGTTCTCTTTTGGGCAGCCTATACCTTTCTTCTTCTGGTTCTTTTCTGTACAGTTTACTGAAGAATTCCGTTGCTGCATTCACCATATCCTGTCTAGTATGCTAGTATGCACAACCTCATTTTTTGCATTTTTAATTTTTGGTATTAGATATTGGTAGGTAATGTTTACTTTTTTAGTTTTCTTTTGGAGCCTGTCGAGATAATAATTTCCTATATTTTTTCCTCATTGTGTTGTCTTGCCTTATCATCTTTTTTGTTGGTTTCCTCAGCTTCGCTGGCTCCATTTTACCCTTAATGTTTTTGTTTCTTTCCTAGCCAGAGCGTTTCTTCTTGCGCATATCTCCTTTGTTTTAGCTGAAATTTTGCTATCTGTTTTTTCTGCTTTCCTACTTTTAATGCATGCTAGGGTGGTATTTTTTTAGAATTTTCTCTAGTTTGTCATAATATTCTTGAACCTTCTCGAGGTTTCCAGAGTTTACCCTCTTCAACTCCTTTCTTAATTTTTGTTTGGCCTTGGGTATTTTATCTTCTTGAAATATCTCTTTTCTTCCTCCACCTGGTTTTAATGTGTTTTTTATTTTGCCCCTTTTCGGGATTTCTATTTTGATATGCACTGCTCTGTGGTCTGATGGAAAGTTGAGATCTTTTGAATACGCGACATCCTTTACCTCCCTCACATCATTAACCACACAGAAATCTGTCTCATTTCTGGTGTGTGAGCACCATGTCCACTTTTTGCCCTTCTTTTTTTTTTTTTTTTTTTTTTTTTTTGTAGAACGTGTTGGAAATTTTTAGCCCATTGCTTTCCGCGAAACTTAATAAATATTCCCCATTTTGATTTGTACTTTCACCTGAGCAAAATTGTCCCACACAATTCATTTCGCTTTGCCCTAGGCTTGCGCCTAGCTTGGCATTAAAGTCCTCCAGAATTATATTGTGATATTCTTTTTCTCTATCAAGTGTACTCTGTCGTGGGTTGTAAAAGTCTACCATTTCTTTTTGGCTCGCCTTTAGTGTTGTAGTATCAAAAGTCTTGTAATTTTGTTTATTCCCACTTTCAACATGCTTAATCTTTCCGAAATTCCTTTTATTTCTATCAGCTTGTTCACCCAGCGTTTGTGTACATACAATCCTGTGCCTCGAAAGCCTTTTTGTTTGCCTGTAATTATGAAAGTAGTCCCCATTATTTCTTTTCATTAATTTTCCCCCAACCTTCTTGTTTCTGATGGACCAATAATATCGTACTCAATTTCTTTAGTTATTTGCTCCAATTCGTAAAAGCGACTATTACTTGCTATACATTGGCAGTTGAGTGCAAAAATATTGCTCCTTTTCACGATTAAAAGTAATGCCTTGGCATTTGGATTTATTGAAGGACAGTAGATTCCGATCGCTCCAACAAACAATAGAATTCAGTTATGTTTGAAGCTGATTACGGTCTGAGAAGGAAGGTATATTTTTCAATATTTTCATGTATTTGCATATAGCAGTAGTTTGGACTTCTCTACTTCAAATGCTTCATTTTACATATTTCGGCATATACGTCATATTTTGCTCCAGTTTTCTGCTTCTTTTTCAATATTTTTTTCCAAAAAGGGAATTTTCTAATATTTTACTCAAACATACTAAAAATAATTCTCGACTCAAAAAAAAAAAAAAATCGAAAAGACTTGATGATTAATGAATCAGCAGAAAAGCTTTTAGAAAAATATGTTCTTTTGCATGTGAAATACCCTTTCTCTTGCCCGCATCACATTCATCAATCATCAAGGAATTACAAGTAGGAGCAATATCTCCTGAGTGCACCTCCTATTAAAAAGAAGGACTTTTTAGGTAGATACTTTGCTAGATCATTAATTTGTAAATTGGATAAAAATTATCATAGTGTATCCAACTTAATTTTTCCTTTAAAACGATACCCATAATGTATTATTTGCATTTTAGCGCATTCATAGCAAATTGGGGGAAAAGGTCATTTATTTTCAAAATTCGATTTTGTTACGACACCCTGCTGGCGGGTTTTTGCGCATCGGGATATCGGTAGGAAAAAATCTCTCATCCCCACGCAGACATATGGGTAATATTTTTTAGTATTTTCATCCTTTAAATCATTCATATCATTCTTATTAGATATTATATCCTATATCTTTCATTTTATAATACCTATATCAGGGTGACTACCGGTCAAGGAAGTCAAGGAAAATTCAAGTATTTTGGAGAGTGGTCAAGGAAAGTCAAAGAAGTAAAGGAAAAGTCAGGTATTTTGGATAGTGGTCATGAAAAGTCATAAATTTTTCATTTAAATTTCCTCAAAATTATTATCACAAATTACAACACCTACATAAGGTTCTACGGATAAGATTATATTTGTATGTGTGTAAAATGGTTATGAAAAAAGTGAGAAAAGATCAAGGAAAAGTCAAGGAATTGGAAAATTTGGACCCGGTAGACATCCTGTATATAAATATTGTATACCTACACTACATACATGATGTATGTCCGGATTTATGACGATGTAATATAATTTTAATGTCATTGAAAAATTGAAAGTTTGAAAAAAAAAAGTTTGAAAAAAAAAAGTTTTAAAAGAAGTTCATACTTGCTGTACTTGTGCTCTATTCTTGATATTACATATTTTACATACTGGTACAAATTTACAAATCCTGTGCTGTCTAGCTAGAATATACCTGTACTCCTATCTCATGTGAACCGTAATAAAGTAAGTTGTTGATCAAGAATTAAAACTAGATTTACAGTTAACTTTTAATAATTGGGTTTTTGCGTAGTTAAAAGCGGTAAAAGTTGAAAAATTAGAAGATATGAAAATAAAATACAACATCACATAAAAATAATTTTTTAGAAAATATTTTGAATAATAGGTAACATAGGTAGAATAAAGTCTTTTAATTGTATCAATGATGGACAAAATAATATTATATTTAAAAAAAGTAAAACTGAAATACCACTTTAGCAACCCAAGTTCAACAACAAGGAAGGTCAAGTCCTTTCTGTTTTTATCATCGCGTTTATTATCATCTTCCAAAAAAAGCTTTGTGCAATTTAGGAAAAAACAAGAAATAAAAAAAATAATAATATGAAATTTGTAAATTTAAGAAAATATTGTTATAAATAAAATGCCATTCGCTGATTCGTACGACTTTTGTGAAATAATTATAGAAAGTGAATGCAATAGAGTATTTCCTTCGTAAAACCCTTGACCGAGTGGATAGCGTGTGCTGGTCTCGGAATCAGGTGGTGCCGGATTCGAGCCTACGTTGTAACTCACTAGTCACTATATTTCGACCTAGGCCGGTTTTTCGGCAAGACGAGAAGAGGACTAAGACAGCCCTAACAGCCTCCCCGACGTCTCTGAAGTAATGCTCGAAAGGGCGGATTCCAGGGTTCGGGTTGAGAGTAAAATCAGAAAGAGAGGCTGTCTTGTGAGTGACGGAGAGGTAGTAAGCACTATCAATATTAAGCACAAAGAATGATTCCGCAGTGAAAATTAACCAAAAAATAGTTTATGCTTTCACATGCTTGGTAAGAAAAACTATCTGAAATTAATTGTAGAATTGGGTACAATACGTACAAAACATTTATAAAATTACTCGTAAATTTTCGAAAATTAATTGAATAATGCCAGTTTTTAATAAACCTTTCAGCACGTTATCCAGGATGTCCATTCTCTGGAAAACCTGGAAAACCGGGAAAAGTCAGAGAATTTTGTCCGTCTGGAAAAGTCAGAGAGTTTTGGAATTATCAGTATTTTTCACCTAAACGTCAGGGAATTTTGTAAAAAAAAATTGACTGCGAAATTCTATACCATTTCAAACAGATTTTACCCTATTTGTTATGGAAAAAAATTTTTCTTCGCTTCACTCAGGCAATTTTCTTATCTTTTTTCTTTCACAGAAGAAGGGCATAGGTAATACAACCCCCTCTCCATCACAGTAGTAGATGCAGAGTGTGTTGGTGTGATGAAATCGTTTTCATGGTATTCGTTTCGCGTCTACATCTTTCTGCTATACACTTGACGTATTTCGTATTCTGTGACTTTCCACGAACCATTTCACAAAAAATATGACCAGGAAAAATTATTTTATATTTCGACATATTTTTCCTATTGATATTCATATAGGGAATATCTATCATATCTTTATGATTCATGTAGTATGCAGTCAATTGGACCCAACTTGATTGGACATATTTTGACATATTTTGCTATTAAAAGCATATATAAATACATATCTCTCTATATACTAAAAAAGTAAAATCCGCCACCGCCGCCGCCGCCTCCGCGGAAAAAAAAACGCACTGCGGGTTGCCTATCTAAAAATCCGAAAAATTGCAGGGGCAGATCAGCTACTTTCAACGACATAATCTGTTCTAATATAAAAGATCTCCAAGTTTTAAGACATAACTGACATAATAAGACATAAAAAAGACATCTCTTTATCTCCCTCCCACCTCTCCTGGAGAAGAACTCACTGCGGGTTGCCTACCTAAAAATTGGAAAAATGGCAGGGGCAGATCAGCTACTTTCAAGGACATAATCTGTTCTAATATAAAAGATCTCTAAGTTTTAAGACATAACCGACATAATAAGACATAAAAAGACATATAATGACAATACTGACATAATAAGACATTAAAAAAAACATATAATGACAAGTCTTCATGAATAGGGCAGACCAGCTACCTTGGACTCTGAGATCTCAGGTCCTTATGACGTCATTCAGTTCTCCAGAGGTAGCCTACCCTTGGGAGGGGGGCGCTAATTTTTATTCTATCTAAAGGCGCAAAAGCATGTACATAACCGACATAATAAGACATAAAAAAAGACATCTCTCTATCGCAAGAACCAGAAAAATTGCAGGAGCAGATCAGCTACTTTTAAGGACATAATCTGTTCTAACATAAAAGATACGAAAAACGTAAAATCCGCCGCCGCCACTGCCTCCGGGAGAAAAAAAACGCACTGCGGGTTGCCTACTTGAGAACCAGAAAAATTGCAGGGGCAGATCATCTACTTTTAAGGACATAATCTGTTCTAACAAAAGATCTCTAAGTTGTAAGACATAACCGACATAAAAAGACATAAAATAACATAATTTATACTATTACCCATAATTTTCAAGATCACAAGTCGCTGCAAGTTGCCTACCCTACCCCTTGATTGCTCAATTTTCCAGGGGTAGCCGACCCTCAGGAGGGGGTTCATGGTTGAGAAGGCAGCTCCTGAAGGGGGAAGAGGGCCCCTGTGGGGGCGTGGGCTGTGGACGGAGATGAAGTCCCTGGGTGGGGCGGGAGTAAGAGGACCTGGTGGAGGAGAAAGTCATTGGTGAGAGAGGGGACCTTGGAGAGAAATGGCCGTGGTGCAGGAGGGGCTGGTGGCGGGGTAGGGTCTTGAGGGGGGAAGGGCTCTCGGGGGAGGGGTGGTCATGGTTGTGAGAGCTCCTGGGTGGATGGTCAGGGATCTTCAAGGGGGTTCGAGGGTCATAGTGAGGACAGAGGCTCTGAAAGGAGATGAAGCACAGGGGTTAGGGGGTTGGAGGGCCATAGTGAGGACAGGGGCTCTGAAAGAAGATGAAGCACAGGGGGTAGTGGTGGGTGAGAGGTCCTTGTGGCGGAGGAAATCCTAAGTAGGAGAGGGTGGCCATTGAGGAAGGAGGAGGTAGTGGTGGGTGAGGATCCTAGAGGGGCAGTAAAATTTTGGTAGATAAAGGCCCGGGGGTGTAAGAGGTACTCATGGTAGAGGAGGCAGCTCCTAAAGGGGAGGAAAACCACAATGGTGGCGGTGACTGTAGAGGGGCGTAAAGACCCCGAGTGGGGAGGGGGTAATAGTGAGGAAAGGGTCCTGGTGGAGGAGGAAGTTCTTGGTGAGAGAGGCGGCCGGGAAGGCGAATGAAGGCCATGGTGCGGAAGGTTCTGGTCCCGTGGAGGGGGTCTTGAGGGGAAGGGTTCTTGAGCGGGAGGGGTGATCATGGTGGTGGAAGCTCCTGGTTGGAGGACTAGAGGATTTTCGAGGTGGTTGAGCGAGGAGGCCAAAGGGTGATAGAGCCGCGGAAGGGAACGCTGTGGAGAGGGACTAAGGCCGCCATTGGGAGGGAGTAGAGACCGCGGACCGCCTACCCTGCCCCACTAATTGCTCATTTCTCCATGGGTAGCGTACTCCTAGGAGGTGGTTCATGATGGAGGGAGCTCCAGAATGGGAAGGAGATCCATGGGTGGCGTGACCTCAGGAGGGGGATAAAGGCCCTGGGTGGTGTGGGGGTAATGGTGAGTAAGAGGTCCTGGTGGAGGAGGAGGTCCTTGGTGAGAGAGGCGGCCAGGAAGGCAAATGAAGGCCATGGTGCGGAAGTTTCTGGTCCCGGGCAGGTAGTCTTGAAGGGAAGGGTTCTCGTGGGGGAGAGGTGGTCATGGTCGTGGAAGCTCCTGGTTGGAGGACCAGGGGATCTTCGTGGTGGTTGAGCGAGGAGATGGAGCCGCGGAAGGGGAAGGCTGTAGAGAGGGACTAAGGCCGCCATTGGGGAGGTCGTAGTGATGGGTGAGGAGGTCTTGGTGGGGGTGTGGTACGTAAACAGAAATGAAGGCCATAGTGGTGTGGGGTGGTCGAAGGACGTGGTCCTAATTGAGGGCACTCTGGATGGAAGTGGGTGATCGGGGGAGACTAGGTGGAGGACTATGGCCATTGTGGGGGAGGAGTTTGCTGCTGAGGAGTACTGCAACTGTTGAGGTGTGACTGTGGAGGTGGAGGGGTCGTGGTGGAGGAGGAGGAGGAGGCTCGTGATGAAGAAAGGATGGAAGGGGGTTCATGGTGGAAGATTGAGGACCGCTGATAGAGGGGGAGCAAAAGAAGCACAAATCAACCCTCAACTCAGGAACAAAAGTTTCAGACCAAACACTGAGGACTGTGGCGGATGGACGAGGCGCGAAGCGCCGAGTAAGGCCGGCACGAGCGAAGCGAGCGACGGCGGGGGGGTTGGGCCGCGAAGCGGCCAGGGGGCGAAGCCCCATAGTTTGTATTATTTTTCTTGATTTTTGGGCATATTTTGGGAGTATTTGGCCATTTTGGAGAACTTTTCGGGAATATTTTTACTTTTCTGCTGGAAACAATAAAAACATCTGAAAATTCGATAGGAAATGAAATGACAGAAACTGGTTGGTTGTGCATTAGCGCTCCTACATTTTTTCATGGTTCAAATCCGAATGCGGATGTGAAGTTGTACTTCTGAATTATGTTATTTGTGGCATGTGTTGATTTCATTATCTGTGATGGACTAAGTTTTTGTGTTTGTAATTTTTGACCATAGATATGGTGTCACAATTATTCAGCTTGAAAAGTTCTGCATTTTGATACCCATATTGTGTTACTGAATATTTTGAGCATATTTTACCCGTGAAGGAATATTTTGACGTATTTTGGCCTTTTTTGGGGAATATTATATGCGCATATTTCACAGTTTTTCGGACATAAAATAATTTTCCTTGAATATGACGAAACGCATATCAATCCCTGTACACTTCTCCCAATATCAGCTGTTTCGTGTTTCGTGTTTTCATCTCATCCTGTCCGCGAGAATTTGAAAATCGGCGCGGAAGATCAGTGGCCAGCTAGGATTCTCCAAAGGGAGGGGGCAAAATAAGATTTTCAAGGGAGAAAAAGTCGAAAACTGAGGTATTTTAAAAAAATCGCCGATATTAGAGAACTATGTAAAAATATTGGGGGCACGTGCCTCCCCCCCCGACGCTACGTCACTGAAGAAGAGTAATTAATCCACGATATTTGAAAAAATCTAAAGACCGCGTAGTAATTATTATGGCGTTACGAAAGAGGTACTGTTTGGGAAAAATAGGGAAGAAATACAAAAGATGGTTGAAGAACTAATACAGGTATGTGAGGAAGCCGGACTGCAAATAAACGCAACCAAGACAAAGTACTTGAGTAACAAATCCAAAGAAAACCTAAATGTAAACGAAGTCGAAATTGAAAGAGTAAGCGAATACACGTATCTGGGGAGAATAATATCATTCAAAAAAGGATTAATAAAAGAAATACAAATAAGAAAGAGAAAAGCGTGGTGCGGATTCTGGTCGCTAAGACAAATTTTTAAGGGGAACATGAAAATTCAATCCAAAATTAAAATCCTGAACTCATGCGTAATCCCAATCCTCACATACGGAGCGCAAACATGGTCAATAACTAAAGCCCAAGCGAAGAGTCTACATGTCACACAGAGAGCGATGGAAAGAAGCATACTGGGTATAAAAAGGAAGGATAAAATTAGGAACACAAAAATAAGAGAGCAGACAGGGATAAGGGACATACTGGAAACCGTAGGAGCTCTAAAGATAAGATACGCGGGGCATGTGGCTAGATCAAAGAGAGATACATGGGCAAAAAGGATTACCGAGTGGACCCCATATGGAAATAGGAGAAGGAGAGGGAGGCCAACTACTAGATGGAGAGACGACATAAAAAAGAAATTAGGAACTTTATGGATGAGAGCTGCACAAAACAGGACGGGATGGGAATCAATAGGGGAGACCTATGCCCGGGAATGGGCGTCCGGTATCATTTGCAATTAATAGTAAGTACTTATAGTTAACGAGTAGATTTTAAGATGTAATGTACCGGAATAAATGGTTATAATAATACGAAAGAGTCCATTGTTTTCAAATACATAACGTTTTATTGTATCTGTCGATACTCTTAAATTGGAGCTTCATCCGCCTCCCCTGGTGCCATAATGTTCCAGATCATAACCACCTTTTTACTTTCATAGCATTTGTCGTTAGATATGCTGCAGCTTTTTTACCTGGGTTCCAGAATTCATTTTAATAGTTATGTTCCCTCCCCTTAAACCATTCAGGCTTCACGAGGGAGGGGCTAATTCCGGTTACTCTAGTTTTCCTCAAGTTCCAAATTCTTTATGAGATTTTAAAGTCAATTTTTTGGATAGGATAGCCAACCAAGCTCTGAGTCGCTGATTTCGAATATCGCCTCAGATTTTTATCCGACACTTTCCAGGGCACTGTCGTAATACGAATTCAGCTTCTCCGGCGAAAAATTGCACGATGCATCGAAATAGGGGTGATTTTGTGTCGCTGATTTCGAATATCGCTGCAGAGTTTTAATCTGGACCAAATTTAAGCTCCCGAGGGACAGGATCCGAACCTCGAAAACCTATGAATCAATTTTAGAATTTTATTCCTTCAGCCCCCCCCCCTCCACGAACAGCATTAAGTTACACAAAAAAATCTATGAAGTCTAATTACACTGCACCACGCTACACCCTATAGAGCGCGTTTTCATTTCCATCAATAAATGTTTACACCCCCTCTGCCACAGATTCATAAGTACACGGTAGTAAAAAAAAAAGTTAGTGGAGTGATTGACGATATTCGTCGCTCACGATGTTCGAAAAAATTTGACCCTCCCCCCCTTGCATGTGTAATTTCTATTTGAAGGGTCTGGAAAGTTGGAAAAATTGGCCTGGAAAACCTGGAAAGTCAGGAAAAATCATTTCTAAACAAGAATGGACACCTTGTTATCAAATCTTTTACGCATATCGGAAATATCTTCTGCCATATTTTTAAATTTTAGAATAAATTAATTACTACTGTAAACTTTGAGACTTGAATACGGTAATGTGTACGAGTACGGCATGTGGTTTACACGAATGTTATAACGCACCCGCGGACTGGCAAGGGAATTGTAAAGGGGAAATACTGGTTGGGGCCCGCGGGCCCCAACCAGTATTTTTCCATTCCTAGAACAAGTGATATTTTGGGTGGGCCCGCAGTCCAAGGGGCCCGACCGGGGATTCCCCCATTTTCCCCCAGCCAGTCCGCGGTTGTTATAACGAAAGTAGCCTACTAATTTGGTGTGGTAGGTAACTAGGTATACCTTAGTCAATGCAAAATGCGGTTAATCCACATTTGTACGCGTTCAAATGTGCCCAGAAGATGTGATAAAACAAAACTGTATACGCAAAGTACTACATGGTATGCAGAGGTATACAAGACACTGCCTGCTCCTGATTAGGAATTACCGAATAGGTTTAGTCAGTTTCGCGAATTTCAAGATTCCCTAAATTGTTACGGACTTCATGTTATTTCCTAGTTAGGTACTCTCGCTCCTTCCTGAAATCCAGCGGAAATGATGTTATTGCCTAGGTATTCTCAAGTTTTCCATAATTTTCGACATTTCCGGTGACATTATGATATACTTTGTCTGTATACTAATGAGAACAATATTTTCATAGCTTAATCAACTTTTTTGCCCAAACTCGATTTTTATGCATTTTCAAAACAAATTGCAGTGTTTTTTTTGTGAGGAATTCTACGTTAAACTTGACTGCCCCCTGCCTCCTTGGCGATTAAGGAATTCGCCTAGATTAAGGTCCTATTTTTACTTCCTCACAATTCTTGTAAATTCATTGTTTAAGTTGAGAAGTAAAAAAACATGAATATAAAAAGACGTCAACGTTAACAATGTTTACTTCTTAACCATATTTCTTAGCTGTCAATGTTTATCAGGGGAATAGAGGAAAGCTCCTTGAATTTCAAAAGAATTATCTAAATTTTCCCAGTTCTACCGAGCAAAGCAAACTCGAAAAATCGATTTTTTGCATTTCAGATGTACCCTCCTTCCATTCCTTCCCGAAAGATATTTCGATGCCCCCAGTAGCGTTGGAACTAGCGATATAGGGGTACTTTTCAAACTCCAACAGATGCCACTAGAGGAGGTTGAATCCTTGTTTTTTGGCCTTTTTCGAGATGATAGTTTATAGGTTTTCATAGTCTGTACATTTTTTTGGAGGTTAACTTTTTGATTTCGATTCCGCCGTGTACCACTAGAAAGGGCTGGGCCTCCATTTGAGTCACTCCTCTGAGATTGTAGTCGTTCTATAAGTTTGTAGGGTTACTGAATCCGTTTTTTTTTGCGCGTTTGATTTCCCCCCCCCCCCCCCCCGAGTACCAACGAAAGCGCTGAGATTCATTTTGGGCCATTTTTCGGAGATGGTGGTCAATTTATTTGTTTGGAGGGTTACTAAATGAATAATAATACTTCCTTTCTTGGAATAAACTTATGGATGATCATGCGAATTTACTTGAGTATCGTAATCCACCACGAACATTCATCGAATGGCGCTGGAATTTTCGATCATAGAGACTTCAAAGTTGAAAGTTCTTAAAGTACAAATAAGAAGTATAGGCATATCGAAATGGTAGAGGCATGGTTGAGTAAAGAGTCCCACAGAGTGCGCTCTAACAAATTTACAGTTTAATGAACTTATCTTCACAAATTTAATCTTTTCAACATTATTGTACTTTAAATTATTTGTCCATTGCATCCCGGCTGAACGATAGGCGATTGTTTCCTGTGATTCTTGGCACATCATAAGCAAAGACGGACCATTTAAGAGCCTGCGTTCAAAAAGTTACATTTAAAATAATGGAATTCAGTCTCGCCGTAGTACCTAAGAGGAAGCTATCAGAGAATAGACCTGAATCGAATGTGGTGACCTTGAAAACCTACAAATCGACTACCGTCTTGAATAAGACCAGAAAAAGGGTTCAGCTCCCTCTAGTGGCACCCTGGGGGAGGGTCAAAAACAAAATCTGATCTTGAAAGCAGCTTTAGCGACTCTAGAAACCATTTATAAATCAAATTTAGTATCGAGAAAAAAAAATCCGAAAATCTTTGGACCCTAATTGAGCCCTATTTTCTGGGCGCCATCAACTCGAAGTGCTCCGAACCAAATCTGGGCCAAAAGAATACTAAAACTCCAATCCAAAATTTGTATCAGTATATTTTTAGCTTTATTGCAGGCCAAGAACAAAAAAATTTAGTGAAAAAAGTCATAACTCAATATCATGAGAAATGAGGCAGCTTGCAACACGTGTTTCTCCTTTTCAATCGAACTGAGGTTTCTTGCGATTTTTTTATTCATTTGTAAACAATTTTGCGGGATCTCGTCGGGAAATTTCGAGAAAAATAATTTCTACCAAAAGTAAACAGGAACCTCTTTAGTGCGTATATTGTACGTTTGAATGTTTCACAGAAATGCGCATATAATACGTCTGCAAACCATGTCAACTGATTCTTATTTATTTTCATCTTATTTTCGTGAGGTGTAGTGAGAATAGTTCTCTTTTATCCAAACATGAAGCAGAAATAGGGGACATCCTTAAAAGTTTCTTCACCGGATTCTGGGTTGGTACTTTCGTGTACAATATGTTGTATAGAAGACAAAATTCTTTTAGTCGAACGATTTTTTTAATACTACTTTACTTTTAGGATTTATTGAAGCAAAAGTACAAATTCCGTCAGGAAATCCGATGTTAAACTTCAGCCCCGTTGAACGATCACTCAGAATTTTTTATCGTCAATAAAATTTTCGCTGCTGTGTTTTTACATCAACTAAAAATGACATTTAACCGCTAAGAGCAAAACATTTTGAAAAAACGCCTTCTGTGAAACATCCTAGGCTACATTATCGATGATGGAGGGGCGTATGGCGATTCACGCATGCCAAATTTGGTCCCAGGACACCGCACCCCCTATCCCGGAAACACCCCGAATGGGCCAGCGTCAGAATAGGGGGGGGGGCTAAGGTACATTATATTGCTCAGTGAAATTTTTAGAAGGCGGGAGATATAGTGCATTATTTGTAAACCGCCTTCTCTCAATTAAAAAAAAAATCAAAAACTATCCAACAAGTTGATAAGAAGACACCTTAAGGGATTCGAGATTTAGTTTGAGAAATTTTTTGTTTGTTGACGCAGTTTTGAGACATTTATTTTAGCAGCATATAAGTGTTTATTATAATACTTCTTTCATTTTCTGGACGGACGAGATGGACACGGTGAGTTTGAGCTGACATTAGTACCCATATTTACCAACTATTGGGACGCCTTGCCCCACGGCCAGTAAGTCCCTCCCCTCCGTATTTTCGTTTGCCGCACACACCGCCCAGCTTTGGGCAAATGCCTCCCTTTTTCCAAAACTCTCTATCATGGGTACCTCTCCTCCACTTTGCTCTTAAAGTTTTGTCGAGCTCACCCCTCCAGCGAGTAATGTGTCTCCCTCTTCCCCTCCTGTAGTTACGGGGGGTTTACACTTTCTTCTCCCATCGGTCATCTCTTCCCCTCCAAATGTGACCTGCGTATTTCCACTTGTGACTTGTAACTACTTACTACTTCCCCTATGTCCCGCAGTTTTGTTTTTGCCCTAATTTCCGAAAGCTTTACCCTATCTTTTGTTCTTTATATTCAACATACTGCGTTTCATAGCGGTTCGTGTAGTACGCAGCCTGTTTACACTACCCTTGATTAGCGCACAAGTTTGGACCCCGTATACCAACACCGATTGTATACAACTCTGTCAGGCCTCCGTCTTAGTCTTCACTGGAAGTTTACTTTTGAAGACTTCTATTAAATTCGAGTAATTACTCCACTCGCTCTTGATCCTGCTAGACAGCTCTTTGTCTCTAGCGTTTCGAAAGCATATTGTTTGGCCGAGATATCTTGTTTCGCTTCGTTTGCTATTATAATAGGTTTCTCGTGGGTGTTTGAGAGTAGGATGGTCATTTTTGTGTTAACCTCAAGACCAGCCATATTACATGCAACTATAAATTCTTCTGCCATCTCTATCAGGTTTTTCGGATTGTCTGCTATTAGGGAAACATCATCCGCGAATCTCAGGTTGCTCAGAAATTCGCCGTCAATTTTTAGTCCCTTATTATCGCATTCAAGCCGTATCATAGCCTTTTCCAACGCACAGTTAAATTAGTTTTGGAGAGAGGGGATCACCCTAGCGAACTCCTCTTTCCACTCTGAACTCTCTACCTTCACATCAGTTGTTACATAGGCTGTTGCCCTTTCATAGATATTTTTTAATAACTTTGATTGCTTTTTCATTTATGCCTTGAGCCAAGAGTGCCTGCCAGAGGTACTTATATGTTTTATAGAATTAAATGCATTTGAAAAGTCTATTGGGAGCACATAAATCGGGATTTTATATTTTATTGCTTTCTCGATTAGTTGGTTCATGATAAAGATTTGATCTATGGTTGAGCGGTTCTTTCTGAACCCAGCCTGTTTCCTGGCCTGGTTATAGTCCAACTGAGAGTATGCCCTTTCCTTGATAATTTTCATAAAGATTTTTCCAATGTTAGAAGTAATGCTTGTCGGTCTATAGTTTCGTATATCCTTTTTGCTACATTTTTAAAATAAAATTATTATTTCTGCTTCCTTCCACTGATTTGGGATGGTTTCTGTGGCCAAAATCCCCAAAGACCTTGAGTGGTACGATCAACCCCATCCGGGCCCACTGCCTTGCTTACTTTTGAGGACTTGACTGCATTTTCCACCATTTCTGGGAAGTCTTCGTCCACATCCAGAAATATTAGAACTTTATTTTTCTGTTAGTATTCTTGTACCCCCTAAAATAACCTTCTGAAGTCTCTGGAAATGTGATGGTGACTAATATGGAACGTGATTTCGAAGTATTGCGTTTTTATTTATCGTAGATTTCAGATGTCTGTACCTACTTCATTCTTCGTGATATCTTCTAGTCGAAAAAGTTGCGTGACTAATGCTCGCAGGAGAATTTTCCTTTAAAAGTTTTACGGTACACCTAGCATGAGGTACCTATTAAATTCTAATCACGTGTAGCTGAGTTCAGTCGTGAAGGAATTTTGAAGCTCAACACCTGAGATTTGGAGAAACATTATGTTGGGTAAATAGGTTTTGATTGAACTAACGATCAGCGGAAGAATGGAGCAATCACAAGAAGTACGAAGCGGAAATTGCTCCAGGTTCTGGTATTTCCAATTTTTATGTACAGCATCGAGACTTAGACCACTAAAATGAAAGACCGGAAGAAAATCGATGCCTTTGAAATATGGACTTACAGAAGAATGCTTCACAGAATCTAAAAGAACCAACAACTCAATCGTCGGCGAGATTGGCACGGAGAATGGGCTTTCTACAGTGTGCCATCAGTGTACACTCATTTTTAGCCATGTAAATTGGCTAGGCGAGAACCTTGAGGAGTCATGGTTCAAAAAAAAATTGAACGGAAGGTGATCGATCAAAGAAATGGATTGATCAGGTCGAGGAGATGACCGCGCATAGACTCTGATGGTGTTGATTTTTTGTGCAGAAGACCGTGAACGATGGAGAAGCTAGTCAGTGAAGTTCGTCTGAATGTATAGTGATTACTATTGCTGAGACATGAGGAGACATCCACACCATGGAGATCATATTATCCTCTTTTAGTCTTTTAGTTGATAAGTGGTTTTGCGTTGTACAATTTCATACAGGAATTAATTCATAAAAACCATAACAATGATAATGAGAGTAAAAAATCGGATGCTGTCACCTTATGTTAACTTGTTTTGAAAATCAGTTCTTCGTTTCTCTAGTACAGCTGCGCGTGAAGAACGGTAGAGTCTTCTTACTCCTTCGCCAATTTCGTTATTAATCGAGTATCAGCTTCTTGAATGATCCGTTCATAGACACGACTCCAGCAGCCGTTCCACCTACGCGTTTAGTTTCGTCCGTCCTCAATTTTAATTCGGCTTGAAATGGTTCGTGTAGCTCTTGAACTTTGGCTCTCATTATTTCTATCAGCACAATAAATGACAACATTTGAATTACTTTGGGGTAAGTTCAAGGTTGCTCATATCATGTATGGTACTCATTGAACATGTAAAATTTTAAAATTGCGCCAACTAACGGAGATCTGTACTTTGAAATTATTCGTAATTGGGTAGCATATTTTTCAATTTTGTTTTCCTATTTTAAATCCTGGCTTGCTATATGCAAAGATAATAGATGTAGATTACTGCTGCACTATTTCATAAATTCAAATCATTTCTCAGTAGTGGCGATCCTGGAGAGCAGGTAACGCAAGTGCCACCTCTGCAAGATCCTGGGAAGGCAAATGCCTCTCTTTGAAAAATTGCACTTACAGTATTTAAATTCGTCAGTACTAAATACCAATGGTGTTGGAGTGGAAAGGTACATAGGTAATGGGTGAAAATTTAATTTGTACCGTTTCCTCTCTTCCCTCTTAAAACTGAAGCTCATTAACAATGAACTCTTCTTTTTTATGAAGAAATATATGTCGGGAATAATATAATCAAATGTCTCTTGCCCTCTGACAAAGTGTAGATTGCTACCACAGAAATATGTTGGGGAATAATATCCTCAATTATGTCTTGCATCTGAAAAGATATACGGATCGCTATCATAGAATTGTATTGATTGTATTCTGAAAATTGTCGTTTGAAAATCTCCGCACTGTTTGGCGAATTGAGTGTCCCATCCCCCTACTTTTCCTGACACTACTTCCTATTGATGAGCTGATAATACATGTAATAAGTAATGGCCGTTTCATTATTTACCGAAGAATTATTCGTTCTTAAAATTTAAGAAATACAAAAAAGCAACATTCCTAAATCTTTTTTGTGCTAGGTGCCTGTCCATCTCAATTTATTTTGCCGATTTGACAAACTGGCATTTTCTTATTGGTGAATTAATAGATCATGAACTACTACTTTCTCTATATAAAAAAATCAGTTTCGGAAGTCCCCGACGAGAAATTCTGCGATTATAGTTTGTCTCAGTTATAGATAATACTTAATACTGAACTATACCTTTTGTTTGTCGACGCTATAAAATTTAGCTTACAGCATTTAGTCTCATCTACCATGCAAAACAGTAATTGGAGACAAAATAATATTTCATGTACATAAAGGGTAAAGAATCAAAACTCACATTTGCCATTTTACTTCGAGGGCGCAAATAGGCAAAATACTGTACACGGGTGCAGGAATATCTTTGCTGCGCCTGTGAATGTGCGATATGTACATAATATATAACATACTCTACGTTCACAGGCACAGCAAAGATATTCCTGCACCCGTGTACAATATTTTGCTTATTTGCACCCTTGAAGTAAAATGGCAAATGCGAGTTTTGATTCTTTAGCCTTGATATATTCTGTACGTAGAATTCTAGTGGAATATTCTCAAAGCGTGTAGAATACGTAGAAACATTATCCTGTTAGATCAATCCACCCCATATCCTTCAGACTGTCCAGAATGAATTTCTTTTGCGTTTTATACTCTTAATATTTTTCATATAAAATATGACGATTCGTGTTTTTTTGTTTTGCTGTAAAGTTATTTGTTTTTTTTAATACAATTTTTAATTTTCGTAATAATTTCCAATTTTTTCCCACTTGTGCTTTTTTTTTTTTTTTTTTTTTTTTTTTTTCTGCATTCGTGGATAGTTGAATTAACTTTAAGAAACTAATCATAAAATGTCGATCGAAGGATCTCAAAATTAGTCAATCTACATTAAGTGGAAAGTTTTGAAAATTTTGTTCCTTATACATATATCCCGCTGGAAAAAAAAAACACATTAATTTTAAAAAAAAACACAAAATACAAAATATTTTTAGTTTTTCTGCTTAAATAAAAACTTATTAAAAAAAAAGTTTTTTAATTTCAACATGTTTCTCATAGAATATCCATTCTGAAACAAAAATAGCATTTTTAAACGAAAAAAAAAAAGTGTAATGTACAAAATACATATTTTAATTTTTATCTACTTGAATAAAAAATTAATAAAAAATAATTGGTTAAATTTAAACATATTTTGTATGTGTACATTCACTCTAAAAAAAAAATTGTAAGTATTCTCAACCAAACAATCATGCAAAAAGAAAACATGTTTAAAATACCAAGTTTTTTTAAAAAAATTAAAAATGAATTAAAAAGAGTTCTTCTAACTTAAACGGGTTCCTTATATTATATCCAGTCTGAAAAAATAGCATTAATTTTTAAACAAAAAAAGCAAAAAAGAAAGAGTGCAAAATACAAAATATTTTTATTTTTTCTACTTAAATGAAAAATTAATAAAAAGACTTGTTTTATTCTAAACATGTTTCTTATGTATCCACTCTGAAGAAAGCAGTAGCTATATTAAAGCAAAAAAAAAAAAAAAAAAAAAGCATATTATTTAAAATACAAAATAAGATATTTTTAATTTTCTCTACTTAAATGAAAAATTAATTTTAAAAAAGAGGTATTTTAATTTAAACATGTTTCTCATAGAATATATACTGTGAAACAAAAAATAGTTTTTTGAATGGGGAAAAAAACACAACAACAACAACATGTTTAACATACAAAGCATGTTTACTTTTGTCTACTTGAATGAAAATTAATAAGAAAGAATGTTTTATTTTAAACATATATTTCTTATACATCTATTCTGTATGTATTATTAAACTAAACAGAAAAAAAAAACATGTTCAAAATACTAAGTATCGAGTGTCTCATGCACACTTGACCTAAGTGACAAAAATGTTGTTTTTTTTCAGGAGAGCGATTTGAAAATTATGAATAAGGTTGTGTTATACACATGAGTCCCATTGTTTGCGCCATCTAGCGGGCTAAAAAGGAAGTAATTCGTCATTTGCGAGTGTAGTCCGATAGAGGGCATCGAGATCTATAAGAATATGTATTAAACTCATTTTCGTCAAAATGTCACTTAGGTCAAGTGTGCATGAGACACACGGTATTTTTAGTTTCTTCTTCTTAAATACAAAAAGAATGAAACAGAGTTCTTTTCTATTTAAACATGTCCTTATATATCCACTCTGAAGAATATAGCATTAATTTTTGAACAAAAAAAGTGCAAAGTACAAAATACGAGTATTTTTAGATTTTTCTACTTAAATACAAAATTAATAAAACGACGTTATTTTGTTTTTATTATAATACCTACTTCGGAAAAACAGTATCTTCAAATAAAAAACGAACATGTTCAAAATACAAAATATTTTTAGTTTTTTCTACAGCTCTAATTTTGGACAGACTTGTGATCCTCGGAGGCTGCTTTAAAATTGGAATCGTTCCGTTTTGGCTCAATTCTGAAATAAATGTGAATTTTAGTTCCAGCTTCGGCTAAAATTTTTGATATTGATTGCAGTTCCAGTAATTAATTTTTCCGGGGTTCTGGCTTCACTAAATAATTTTATCTAAGCTCTAGCTCGGGTAAATAATTTTTATCGGAATCAGATTGGTGGAATGTTTTGGTGTAGTTACTTGATTGTTTGATCATTCTGATTATAGTCTACTGGTCTAAAGGGCGGAATGATGTACGGAAGAAGTTTTTTATAGTTATTTATTACATTTATATGCTCCTATGTTTTTATACTATTATATTATATTGCATGCCGAACAAGGGACAATTCATTTTCGGGAGTGTTTCAACACCGATACCGTCAGCCGTTATTATATATGTGTAGCGTGTAGTACTGCCTCATTTAGGTAGTTCCAAATTGATAATTAACAGTTCAAAAAATGAGTTTGGGAAATTACAGTATCCTCAAATAATGAAACACATACCAAGACTTTTTCCATTTATATTATAAATAAATTTTGCTTTGGGCAGTCCCGACAAATTCTTAGAATAACTACTGGGAACCACCCTGCCTGTACGCAAAATTAATCAGTTTTGCTTTTTAATTTCACGTTCATTTCCAGTATCTGCCGAATGTCATAGCTTACGGCTGCGATTATTTTAATTTACATAAATAAAAACCGAATCAATTTTTTTTTTTTAACGATAGACTACACGTTACCCGTATTAACGATTTTCACTTATCTTAATTCTTGTATTTGCTTTTTGGATTGTTTAATAATTTTGATGCAGCCTTTTGGGCGCCAAATTAAAAGTGACAATGTTTTTCATTGGGATAATCATCTAAGTTCTTTGAACTTTATTCAATATTATGTAGCAAAAATATTAAGTACCTATTTACCTATTATTCATTTAGAAATTTACTGGAATGAATTTTTGGAAAAATTGTTGCTAAATAATAAAAGCCTGAAAATGTCTCAGCGAAGTTTCGCTCTTGAAAGGTTGAATATTCTTGATAAAATGGAATGGGAAAGAGAGTGAGAAGTGGATGGGATGGTGTATATTAGGCTTCTTCAACATGTCTCATTGAGAATTCAAAATATTACTATGATTTTTTTGAATGTACTATATTTCGGTGCATATTCATTACCTTTACTTATTATCAGGTCAAGATAAAACTCGACTGAATTTTCTGGGATAGAGGAGAGGTATAGTCTTCTGCTACTGCACTGGAAAACAGTTTGAACCATGTTCTGGCTCTCTTTCAATAAATGCAGACGAAAGTTTTACAGTGTATATTTTACATAATATTCCACACCAGTACATCTGTGAAATTCTATATAATTTTACCATGTATATAGGTACACAGCTGAACGATAAAAAAAAGTTTTTCTTCCTCTATATGACAGTATGAAGTCTGTGATTTTGACGTCATACTGACCTACATGCTTTTCAGACTTCAAACTTATAGAACTGCTTCATCGCCTTTCTCACGAAGGCGTGCTTCTTCAGAATCAAGCTCATCTCAGTCGAGATCTAATTTCTTGAATGATCCGTTCATTGATGTATCGTTATGCGATTCGTTATTGCTCTTTGATTTCGTCGACCGTAAACTTAACTCCTCTTGAACGAAGTTTTCCCATTTTTCAAGTTTCTCTCCCATTAAAACTAAATTGAATAGAATTTAAGCGTTGAGTTATTTTCTAAGCATCTATCGAGCACATCGCTATAATCCAAAATTAACAAAACTTACGATTTAGATCATCTCTGTTGTACGGTAATGTTCCACCAAGATCTACCGGTATCAGTTCTTTGGGAATTCTTTTGAAAAAGTTGTTTATGTCGTACTCGATGACAATCTACAAACAAATTATCTATGTAGAAAAATAAGCTCTGTAGGGTGAACTCGCCAGTTCAGGAGCGTCAAAATGCAAGGAGGTGTACGGAGGTATATCGGATTCCCTCTCTCCCAACCAACAATGGGGACTACCTATGTAATGTCGATTACTATATTCTTAAAAAAATATATATATTTCAAAAAAGTTGATAAAAAGCTCCTTGACTGATATCAGAATAGTGATTTTTACGATTTTTTGGCGTGTTATACACGTTCATTCTGCTTTCAGAGATGAGAACCTTGTTTTGTTGTGCTTAGTGTTCTTTTCTCTAAGTTCAATTTTCTTTATTCTAAAACAAATCGTCAAGCACTGTCTTTATACTAATATAAAAAAGTTATTACGCTGCACATTCAAAAAACGAGTTCACCAGTTTGGCTTGAAAGTGTTGGAAAGGTCAAAAAGTTTTTTGTCCATTTCGTAAAACTGTTATTGTTGCTAGTGTGTTGGACTATATGTACGAATGTTTACTAGACCTCATAATCAAACACTAGCTCGGTTGTCTATTAGCTGGCAAGAAAAATGGAAGTAGAAAAGGTGTTACTCAAGTCTTCTCGTGAATAGAATGAAAATTATGTCTGGATTGCTCTTACCATATCGAACAATTCTTTTGACAAGAATGGTTTAGCCAGAAACATAATTTTTGAGATCAAATAATTGGAGTTAATCACGTTAATTTGTTTCACTTTTAATGGTACCGCTTCCTGCAAAAAAATAAATAAATAAATAAATAAACAAACAAAAAACAATTCGTCTTAGAGATTGCGATGAGTAGAAAATATTGTTCTGAACGTGTTCAGAAAATGAGTAAACTGCAGGAGCCAGAACAGTTATTTTCTGATGAGCGGATAATTTTTCCTCCCTTCGGAAGCAAACATATTTCAAAATGAGATCATTCAAATCAGGTTTTAGCCTTCCTAGCAGATTGTAAACAAAATTGGGTTTTCCGACTTTTCGTTTTACTAATCCGTTAATCTGTCATAACTGAATTATGCGCTAGAGTGTTTTTTCATGTGGTGTTGAGTGAGTGACTTTTCTTAGGATCTTCAAAATATTGTTATTTGGGTGTTTTTCTGTTTTAATTATTGTAAATTCATGGTATTTAGCTACCTTTCGTTTCTAATGTTGAGAGAGCTTGCAGTTTCGTTTTTTTTTTTTTGTTTTTTTGTTCGTTTTTATACTAGAATTTCAATATAAAATTGAGGTTCAAGTTGAGACTTTATAATATCATCAAGTTGTCAAATTCAAGGCTGTTGTACTCAATTATCTTGTACATAAAAAAGGATAATTATGAAGTCATTCAGGACACTGACAAAAACTTATTCTTGATTCCAAATATGTAGATATCATAGACTGTGTGAGTTGGTTATTCCTAATGGCTGTTTACGTTATAAAATTCGCGAAACGTTTTTACTGATCATATTATTCTTTAAGCTGATGAATAATTAATACTTTTTTTCCGAATACTTCTGTTAATTTTTTTCCATCATTATATACTTGTGGTACCTAATCTTAATATTCTCCACCAATGGGCTCATGGTATGCTTTGAAACTATACGGATACTTTTATGGCGTCGGTTTTACATAATATTATGGCTGCACAGAATTTCAAATAGATTCCTGAGTATCTAAAATGATTCTAGTTTAGCTAGATGATATGACTGACTTACGCTAGTTCTCTCTGGTCGCATACCCTATTTACCGTGCTGGGGCGACCTGAAGTACAATTTAAGATTTTCTTGTTAATCTTCTGTTTGTCAGTAAATTTAAAATCTTTTTGCTAAACTGAATGCTTGAATTTCAGCTTTTGATAGGTTTAAAATTTAGGTAAATCTCAATTTTTTGGAAGTTTTACTGTTGGCAACTTCAAGTTCTTGAACGCTTCCATTACTTTATCAGTTCTCGAATTTGAAATTTTTGTGAATTTCGAAACTTCCGTATTAATCTTTAGGAAAACTCTCAATACTTTGAGCATTTGTGTGGATTTTCAATTTCGGCAAGGTGATTCTGAGTAAGTAAATCCGGGGCTAGTAGAACTGTAAGATTCCACGTTTTCCAGAAGAATGTTTTTCACAGAATTATTTACATACAAATGGAAAGCTGTCACTTACCTGAGCAAAATATAAAAACTTCCGGAGCAGTGAAACAGTGACAGTGGTAAGGTGACTTATATGCATTCCCTGCATGTCGAATACGAACGAGTATCCTTCGCACGAGCCTCGTTCATGAATGATCGCCATTAAGCATTTAACGAACATGGCAAGACCAATTTCAAAATGGAATTTCGAAGAATCGTAGTTTTTGAAACTGCAGTATACCATTCTGTAGCCCTCCGGTGAAGGATCCGGTAAATCAAATAAATACCTAAAAATGAAATAAAAACATGGGTATCGGTTTTGAACAGCTGGAATCAGAGAATACGAAAATGAAAAAATCCTTTTTTAGGGCCGCCCCGCCCTTTTGTTGCTTTCCGCCGAAACCCTTCGATGTTTCATTTCCGTCACGAAAACATGAAACATTTTCGTTGACAATTTATTCATCTGTCTGTCTGGAATCTTGGAATTATTTTTGCGGAGAGAATGTGGTAGTTATAACGAGTGGTAAATGGGCAGATTCATATTTATAAATGTCCAAACGATTGAGAGATGTGAACTATGGACATAGTAAATGCGACCCAGAACATGCTATTTAGAAGTATTTAGTTCAAAACTGTAAAGTTTTCAGGGAATAAAAAAACAGAAGTTGGGACGACTTATTTCCTTACAAGATTTCCTGTTCTTCGATTGTTCTCTATATAAAACTAATTGCACCAGTCAGATGCAGAGGTGAGTTTGCTCCTATACTACTCGCACTCAATGTGTTACCATGGCCCTCTGGTTTTTAAAATTTAAAAATGATGAAATACAGAAAGAGAAAGTCCCCGCAGCTTGTAAAAACAATGAAATAGTCCTCCCCCTAAAATGCAATCGTGACTTAAGGTGAAAAGGCCCAGTCAAAGAATATTCCGTGGGAACCACCATTTTCAATGTTGAAAGAAAAAGATCCATATTATCTCGGCAAATTTTGAAGCTAAAAAGCTCCGCAAGGTCTCATTTTGTCAGAGATTTTATCGAGTATATGTCGGTACTCATGAATCCTTATCTACAAAGTGGGTCCTTATCCCCTGCACGAACCCCTTCCGATGGAACTAGATCCGAATATTATCTTCAAATCGAACTCAGTCACCTTAAGAACCAATATATATCAACTACCAAGTCGAATGTCATTTGCATGACTGCGAACTTAATTTTTGGAAAGACTCTCCTGAGGTTACTGACCTATATCGTGAAGTCAGTCTTTAATTGTTATCACATGAACATTAAATTTAATTCCTCTCGCATAAACATTATATTTAATTGTTCTCACATAAATTACCTGAATCTAATAAGCTTTTATACATTCGTACAAATACATCCTTGAAGATCGAGAAAAAAATTTTCTTTAAAAAATATGAAACCCAATATATTTTTTCGTTAGAAAAATAGGCGTAGATGTGCTACCTGTTAATATCATCCGATCGAGCTGAAATTTTCAGGGGTAGATCGTTCCATCAAGCAGTGGCGGATTTACCTATGGGCAAAATGGGCAATCGCCCAGGGCGGCAGATTTTTGGGGGCGGCAAATTTTACTTTTTACATCGTTGATAGAATTCGTCACCAAGTTGAGAAATGAAGAAATGTTTGAAGAATTGGTACGCACAGCCGAAAAATTTGTGACGGAAAAATACAAATTTGACACGAAACGGACCTAGACTACGCGACTTCTACCAGGCGAAACTAGAAAGAATGAAGTAAAACTGAACGGGAATGACAACTGGCGTATAAATGTATACTTCGCTATATTAGATCGTGTTCACGCCGAACTGCAGAAAAGGCAAGCCGCTTATACTGTTGTGGCCGATCGTTTCAATTTCTTGCTCAACCTAGAAAATTTGGAATCCAACGATATCTTGTTAAAGGCAAAAAATCTGCAAACTCAGTTTCCATGTGATTTGGATGAAAATTTTCCAATGGAGATGATTCATTTCAAAGAATATCGCATTCGAGATTTTAATCAGTTTTGGAACGACAAACTGTATCTGACATTTCGAAATGTATCCATAGCGTTTAGAATTTTCTTTTCGATGGCTGTGTCCAATTTCTCAGCTGAACGGTCGTTTTCTGCTCTTAAACGAATCAAAAATTACCTGCGTGTGAATCTGGTAGAAGAAAAACTTAATGCCCTTTCGATATTAGCAGTCGAAAATTGCATGGTGAAAGATTTAAACTTCGATGAGCTTGTGCACAATTTCTCCCAGCAGAAAGCCCGAAGAAAAATGTTTTAAATTGTTTTATAAAATCATAAAATGTAATGTAATAAAAAATAAAATAAATAATTAATAATTAGTAATCGACATTCCAGGTAAAATCCATTCGATAAGTTATGCGGACGACATATTGCTGATCTGTGGGATAAATGACACAAAGGATATGGATTTGGTAAACATCGTGATTGAGAAAGTAAATGGTAAAATAAGGTCATTTGGACTTCGCTTTAATAGTGCTAAAACTAATATGATACTCATCTCTAGAAGGCAGGGCAAAGAGGAAATAAGAAACAAAATTCAAAACGTAGTAAAAGTTGATGACGAGAAAATTAAAATGTGCGATGAAATTAAATATTTAGGTTTAATAATCGATGACAATAAACTCAAGTTCTGTAAACATGTAGATTACATCTCCGCAAAAATAAAAAAGTATTTCAACCTGTTTAGTGCACTGTATGGAAATACCTACGGATTTTATTTCAATAAGAGAAAAGCACTTTATAATGAAATCTTTAGATCAATTACTGAATACTGTTCCCCAGTATAAACTACCCGAAGTTGAATAGAACACAAGAAGATAAATTAAAATCACTTCAAAGAAGCCTTTTGAGAAATATCGCCTCCGCGTATCGAACAGTAAGCTACACATCTATACACGCGATCACTGGAATTGTTCCCATCGATTACCAAATGAACTTAACAAATACAATCAAACGCGAAAAACTCAAAAGTAGGTTATTAATAGATAATAAAGAATACCCAGGTAAAAGTAATAAACAAAAAATAAAAATAAAAATAAAAAATATAATTGAGGAAACCTTACAAATATGGCAAAATGAATACGAAAATAGTCTCACTGGAAGAATCACCTATCAGTTACTACCTCGAATTAACATCACCTACAAAAACAAGAACTGGTATACTAACTATTTCATCACTCAATGTCTCTGTGGACATGGAAATTTTGGACAATATTTGGAACGGTTCAAAATAACAGACTGTTGGGAATGTCATCTATGTGGCTCTGGTGTGGAGGATGATGTGCTTCATACCCTACTGAAATGTGACTTCTTTATGAAACTACATACGGAAATGGGAATCAAGGGAAACAGTCTATAGGATCTGGCACCAACAAAAAGAATTTAATGATTAAAATATTTCTGGATTATCTGCACAGGGTTATGAAAATAAAACCAGAGTATAATAGTTAAGATTAACCAAAATAGAACTAATTAATTTCATTTATAGACTATATAATTAAGCAGTTAATATTAACTGTAATAACTTAGTGCGAGGGACTGGGCTAAGACATGCGTCAATCCCGCCTCCACCTAAGATGTTCATCTTTGTAAAAAGTAATAAAATAATATAATAAAAAAAAAAATCATTCAACTCTCTATAGTAGGTACCTATCGTTTTCCTATGTTTACCCATTCAACGCTTGAAAAATATTAAAAATCCAGGGGCGGCAGACATTCACTTGCCCAGGGGCGGAAAACTCCTAAATCCGCCACTGCCATCAAGTGCAACAATAATCTACCCGGCATTAACTGAATTAAATTCAAGAAAAAGAAATTGTCATCAAGTATAAATAGCTGCTGTCCCAATAAGTATGAATGGCTGCCATCCTAATAAAAGGGTTATTTTACGAAAAAGTGATAGCAAATCACACTGTTCCACTTTTACATGTGAGGGAAGGATTGTATTTCTATCGGAATACTCACACCTCGACTTGGTTTACTTCAAGGGTTGGTCCACTTTGGCGCCTAACGCCTCATGTTGATCTAATAGCAGTGCTGTCAACAACCAGAACAACTTATACCTACTTACGTCACTTCGAAATAAGGTGTAGGGTATTTAGGAGGCTCGTATCCTCTTCCTGTGAAGAATTCCGGAGCTTCATTTCTGAAACTGTAGTGTATCTCGATTAGATCTTTCGTTCGCTGTAGACTGTACATCGCACTGGTGTAGAACTGGATAACTATGAACTCTGTGAAATATACGAATACAGATTACGATTAGTGATCGAATGAGTCTGATTTCGAATTTCAACTCTGAACCTGAATAATGGCATCATGCCATGTGAGGGACAATCATGTAAACATCAAGTATGCACCTAAGGGGAGGGGACATGGGACTATAGCCCCCTCCACCATAGAAGGAAGTTCTTTTACCTCTCTTCTGAGGAATATTGCTTCAATAATGTAAAAAGTTTTCGCTCACCCCGTTCACGAATATTGTTTTTTGCTTTGGAATGTTTTGTCCACTCCAGATAGGATGTCTGAATATGCGGGCATGATAAATACGAGTATGTAGGTGAGGGTGTCCTTTATGTTCCCATTTTTCTCATATGGAAATGGTTCCCAAAAAAACTGGAAATTTCAGCTCGATCGGATAAGAAGAACAGATGCCACGAGCCCCTTCCATTTTTTACAGAAAATAACTTTTTTTTTTCTTAGCCTGTCATAACGCTAAAAATACTCGGACACAAATTATGGAATGGGGTTCGGATCACACTTTGAATTTGAAATTGTCGAATTCCACGATCTGGGTTGATTGCTCCCGGGAGGAACCCAACAGTGGAGGGATGGTGTGGTGGGACGTATGGCGATGCACGCATGCCGAAGTGGCCCCTATGACACCGCACCCCCGGCCACAGGAACTACCCTTTAGAGTATCGCGTCAGTGACCGGAGGGAGACAGTGAAGAGATGGGGGGAGGGCTAAAAAATGAAATTCAAAACTGGTGTTGAGTTCTGAGTCTTCAATATAGTTTCTTCCGATTTTGGGGTCAACTTTTTAATCGGATCCTCTTATATGACACCGGGGGGGAGAGGTTAAAGCCAAGTAAAAATAATTGGTCGAAATGGTCTCGATTTAGGGTCAGATCGAAAATTTAACTTTAAAATCGGAATCATCGACCTTGTAACCCTGCAAATGAATACCAATTTCGAATTACTTTTTTTAGCTCCCCTTCCTAGTTTGGAGCTTTCTCCCGGGAGCCATCAGGTCAGATTGGAGAGTCGAATAATTTTACAGTATATCGAAAATCCTGTGTAAAACTTATCTGTTCGGAAATTCTTAGCGTTATTTTACAGGTTAAGAAAAGAAAAGTTGTTGAAAAAGTCGAAACTTCATGTTATTTTCCATAAGAAGGAGAGGGAACTCGTGGCATATGTTCCCTTCATTTGGTCGAACTGAAATTTTCAGGGGGGACGGGGCCGTAGAAGTTTTTGGCAGCCATTTCCGTGTAGTCTCGAAGGGTCTAAGAAAAGTCGCAAAATAAGGGACACCCGTATGTGAGTACTTACTATTCAAAGTTTTTGAAGATTTTTTAGGGAGTGACCGCCCGGCACCTACATGTGACATAGACATCACCCTTGACCAATCATTACATTTATGTCGTTTAATCTTAGACCGTACATTCTCTGGTACCTCACCTACTTTTCAATGTTGTTCTTGTCTATTTTATCTCACATTCTTAATTGCTCTGGTTTGTACCTCTCCTGAATATTATTTTGTAATTTCTTCTACACTTTAGCTTGTATAGAAGAAGTAGCTTGTTCGTTCGATGTTCATATGTATTATTCGGTCACGTGAATAACGCGCAGTAAAATGCGTATAACTTGCCTATTAATTTTAGTTTGAGAAGGTTTATAATCTTCTGATTACATCATTACCCATGCCTCTTAGTACGAACGTTTTTAAAATGTTTCTGGATCTCGCATTATTTCCGTATCCTCTTGGTGTTATCATTCAAACAAGGCAAGGGCGTTGTAATTACAATTATTTTTATAAAAAATTAATTATGGTTCATTCAGAGAGCGAATTTTTATGTGCTAAAAGCAGGTGAAATATGCGCATATATATGCTTCAAATTAGTCTAAAATTTGCGCGAAAAACGTAAAAATATGCGCTAACGATATGGGTGTCATTTTAAAGAGCGTGAAGAGCTGTACCTTTATTACGTAAAGAAAATCAGTTGATCAAATCATTTATTTATGAGGAAAATTATTATAAAAAGAAATGAGTTTTTGTAATAATTTTAGTCGAAACAAACACCACGAATCCGAATGAAGGCGGCCTTTGCGAATTGAATATTTTTGCAAAACTGATAGCATGAATCGGCGCTTGGAGCGCTACAGTAAAAAGGTGTCATTTTTTTCCAGTGCTCTGGGGAAAAATCTAAGAAATATGTACTTTTCTCGACTTTTCAAGAAATAAATATTGAAAATTAGGAAATATGTGCTAAAAATCAGGAAACTAAGAAGATATGCGTTAAATATGGACCAAAAATGACCAAAATATGCAAAAATATGCTTTTATAGGTGAAATATACCAAATATGCGAAAACAAATGAGCCTCATTTGGCTCAGAAAGGTTTGAAACGTGAAAGTATCTTTCATATAACGTTTCTAACTCGATACAGACAAATATGCGATTTCATTAAAATCCGCTCCCGGTTAATAATATTTCAAAATTGTATTGTATTCGTAATTTAAAAAAAAAAATATTAATAATAAAAATATGGCTTATGATGTATTATGTTATGCCTTCAGGAATGGTACGTAGGTAGAGTTAACTACCAGATTAGAATCACCCTACCGAAATAGAATAAGTTTTACCACAGACCCCCCCCCCCCAACATTTTTTCCAGTTTTGTGTTTTTAGTACATCCCTGGGATGTAAATTAATACACTCATTTGCCTGAGATTTAAATTTTAAATAGCTACATAATACATATACATACTCGTGCAAAGACAAGTACTGGAACATTTTTGGCCAATATGCGAGAACTTCTTAAACTTTTTTAAATTTTATTATTATCGAGACACGGAGTTACACTCTCGGGCTATGGGCTCGGAAAAGGTTCTTGTCTATATGTCGCAGAGGTATCCAGTAGCGGAATGGTAGGCGATGAGGGTGTTGTTTATATGCTTGTGGGAGTTGGAGAGGGTTAAAATTCGACTATGGGGGATGTGGTGAGTGTTACGAAGGCAGGCGAGGGAGGGCCATGAAAAGAGGTGGTCAACGGTGAGAGGGTCTTCATCTTCACAGTGTGAGCAGTTGAGGGGATAAAGGTTAGTAAGAAAATGCGTATGTGTGAGACGTGTGGGTCCAATCCTTAGGCGGGCGATGACAACTTCCTCGTGGCGGGAGAAACGTTGGGATGTTAATCAGGGGACAGGTGTAAGCTTGATTTGTGCGAGCTTGTTATGCCGAGAGGCTTGATGCCGCCACTCTTTGAACCACGTACGCAAACTGGTCTAGCGAATGGTGGAAGTGAGATCTGTTGAGATAGGGAGGTAACGAGCTTGCTGCTTGATCAACTGCCTCATTTCTTTGAATACCAATATGGCTTGGGGTCCATGTGAGTGAAATGCTCTTGGTGGTGAAGGAAGTGAGATGGAGAATGAGGTGGATGCGTTGGACGAGAGCGTGCGTTGATAGGCGATCAGAGATAGATCTTAAGGAGGAGAGTGAATGTGAAAGGACCAAATAGTGGGTGGGGGTTGGTGGGTCTTCGAGCGAGGAGATCGTGACTGGGCACTGTAGGATAGCATGGAGTTTGGCTCTGTAGATGGAAGCTGTGTTTTTAAGTTGAAAGAAGTGTAGTAAACTATCTGAAATTCTTGAAAAAATTGGAATTTGCACCAAATTCATTTTCAACTTTTTTTTTTTAGTTGATTAGGATAGTTTGAAGAATATTTCCACCTGAAATTTCTTTTGAGAATAAACCTCCTTCTAATTTAGACATGTTTTCGGACAAATATATAATTTTTTTTTCTTTCAGTGTTAATTTATAAAGCGTTATTGAACTATTTTGAAGTTTTGTTGATATTAAAGTTGTTATGTGATGGCTCTATAAGAACGAGAAAAAATTTCAAACGTTCCAGGAAAAAATGCCCCTAAATTGGTAGGATTTTTTTAAATCTTCATTTAGTAGGTTTCTGGGGTAGTATTGTCAGAAAACTGATAAAACTGGATCGGATATCAAATTCATGTATAAAAATGAAAAATAACAAACTGCTAAGAATAAGAAATATTTTATTAGCGCTGCCTACATGATTCCATTTTCGTTACCCAACTAGAATTTAAAAAAACTCTCACCGAAATCGGCCCGGTCCGATTTTGGAAGTATGACGAATTTTAGTTTTGCAATATTCTTGTCCTGGATGATCAGCGCTATCTATTAGAATAAAAAAGTTATTTCAGTGATTCTAATTTGGTGGACTTCCAAAATTAGAAAATTCAGTGCTCCAGAAGAGTTGAATATTTTGCCCTGTTCCCAGGGACGAAAGTATAGAGGATGTGTGAGGTTGACCCCCCCCCCGTGCCTCAATAATTTAGCAGTTGGCAAATTTTGAAACTGTTCATTTGAAGTTTTCATTTTTTATGAATGCGTTTTGTTTCCAATTAACAAACATTTAATTAAAAAATGGGTAAATTTTCAATTTTTTAAATAATTTTGTCGGCGAAGTTTTAGTTAAAAAAAATATTTGTCGGCAAATTTTTCTTCTTCACCTCCCCAAACTGGAAGTCAAATTACGTTAATGAATATGGAGTACCCTGGACTCCTGTCAGAGACTAGTCAGTCAAAAGCCGAAGGTTTCTACCTGAGTATCGAACGTTTTCTGAAAGGTTGAAACAAAGCTGAAATGTGGAAGACATATTGATAATCTGAAAGCCAGTAGCAAAGGTTGAATTTCCTTTTTACTAGATTCTCTGTTTGACGTGGAGCCTGAAATTTGAGAAAGTTGAACATTTTATTAAAATCTAAAAGTTGAAAGCAAAAGACTTATTTTCCAATGTCACAAGCTGAATCCGATAGCAAATATTCTATCGTTTAATTTACAGGCTTTGGTCCTGCTGAATATAGAAGGGAAATTCAGTTGGAACAAAAGTCAAAACTGCATGTGTTTTTCCCGTAAGAGCGGAAGGGAGATTGTGGAACCGATCAATTTAATCGACCTAAAACTTTGTAGTTTTTTTGATTTTATTGGAACCAGTTGAGGAGACGAATCAGAGGATATTCAGAAAGAATGTCACCAAGAGTAAATAAGAACCACCTTAATGTGCAAAAGAAGTCGTGTATTTCTCTCAAGTATTCCTAACATCCTGCCAGCTTACCCTCTCAGACTAGGGTATGTGAGTGCTTTGGGGAAAGGTTCCAGTCTGCATTTGCAGGGATGAAACTATGGGGGGGGGGTGAAACATCCCCCAATAATTTGACAGTCCGCAAATTTTGAAACTGTTCATTTGAATTTTTCATTTTCTAAGAACGTTTGTTTGTTTGTTTATTTATTATTTTTTTTTAATTGAGAAATATTTTGATTGAAAAATCGGCAATTTTTAAAAGAAACTTCGTCAACGAATTCTTACAGGGTGGCCACTTTTCTGGAAATTCTGGAAGTCAGGGAATTTCATGAGACCTGGAAAAGTCAGGGAAAAGTCAGGGAATTTTGAAGAAAACTTTATAATGTGAAAGTATTGTACAATTTTCTCTGTCAGACTCAATTGAACTTTTTCTTTACCAATAATTTGTAGGAAAAAGTTGGAAAATGGATTGGAAAAATCTGAAAAAAATCTCGAAAAGTCAGGGAATTTCATCCTCGGAAAAAAGTGGACACCCTGTTCTAGTTTTCAAAAAATATTAGTTGGTAAATAATTTTTCTTCATCACCCCCCCCCCCTCCCAAACTGAAATTCGAGTTTCGTTTCTGTTGCTCCACAAGTGTGGACTTCATTACAAATCATAATTTAACTTCTTTTTTCTGTCATTATGAGTGGTTTGGTTTTGAGGTTAGAAAAAAAACGAGCTATAATTTGATAGTTACTCTACCATTTAGTTGTCGGAAGTACCAAAAAAATGCAAGCAAGTGTGTTCGAAATGAGAAGCTTCAGAAGGTATTATAATGCGTTCACTCAGTCGAAACTTGTTTTTTGAAAAATGTTCTTACCGTCATGAAAAGAATTTGGATGAAAAATGTATGCTTGATAAAACATTTACCCAGAAAAAGTGCAGGGGAATTTTCGTTTTCAAGGCCATCTAAACGTATTTTCACCGCAGTCAATTTAAATTCCATCGAATGAAAATGTTCTTCATTCTATTTATTTAAAAACTACCTACAAGTTCGTAAGGTCTAAGAAATGCTAGGTCTGCGAGACTGACTATTTAGTCATCGATTTGGGCTTTCAGAGATTTGGAAATTCTGTTGATGTCAAATAATCTAGAACATCCTGAATTTGGATTCAAGGCTGGCGACAAATGATAATAATGCGCTGTCATCGGTTCTATATTATTTGCGACTTATATTCAAAATCAAAACTAACGATGGAATTTCCGCTAGAATTTTTTGCCGAAACGGGGAATTCACGTTATAAAATTATGAAGACACATTAATTACGTTCGAGTTCGACAACATTCGGTTTTGAGAAAAAGTATATTGAGAAAAAAAAGAAGAAAAAGTCAATAAAATGAAGACACGTTTAACGCATCAGGTCGGAACCTGACAACCCTGAAATATTCTTGTTGCTGTTCGTTTTTGATGTATAAACTAGGTTTATTTACTGTATACGAACGTATTCATTTGTTTAGGAAGTATACGTATTCAGGTATGCAGATATGTACGGAGTTCCCTGATTTAATCTTCCCAGAGAGAACTTTTGCGGGAAGGATGCTCAAGGAATATCGTATTTCATTCTAAAATACATGTATCTCTCTATCAATGGCACAACTATTTTTCCTATAGAATGTATATGCCGAGAGAGAGAGAGAGAGAGAGAGAGAGAGAGATCCCCGGAAGTATCAACGGATCGCTAAACCGAGTTTTAATAATGGAGCGAATTAGGAAGTAAGCCGATTTTCCCCTTTTTGCTTGCAGTTGGCAAGCTTGAAATCATACAGTAGTTGATAAAATTTAAACTTCAAAATCCACAGAAGTTATTTCAGTTTGTCTTTTATCTACATGTTCTGTGTTCTACGTTTCTATGCCGTGTGTTTCCGTGTATTTTCGAAGGTGTTCTTCTCCTCTCCTCCCAAGAAGTTACTTCAGTATACTCCTACTCTACCCATTCTTTGTTTCTCTCTATGTTCCTTGCGTTCTTTGATCCATTCGTGTCCTTTCCACCCCTCGCTGGAAGTTATTCCAGCACATAAGCGTACTCAAAGCGTACTCAATAGCGTATCTAATCTAGTGTTCAAGGGAGGCCCCGGTTTTGACCAAAGGGGGAGTTGGAGGTGCTAAAATTTAAAAAAAAAAACAAAAAAAACACTACTTGACACGAAGTTTCTAAGGAAGACCGACCCCCCTGGTTACGCCACTGCTCGTTCTTATCCCTCATATTACTCATAGGTTCTTTCTTATTTTCGTTGTGTCAGTGTTGTTAGAGTTAAAATGTAAAATTTCGAATTTGTAACGTTGATTTTTATAAATTTCTCACTGGATTTCCGAACATGCTAATTGTCGAGAGAGTAATGGAAGCTACATATGCTCTTTATATCAGCTAATGTGCAAGAGTGAAAAGTGAGGCAGAATAAGGTACCACTAAGGAAGGTACTTATTACCTCTAATATCTAGTTAACATTATAGCATTTCCTTGTGCTCTTTGATGAGTCTACATTTTCTACAATTCGACCTCCTTTCCAAAACGTTACGTCTGTACCCTCTTACTCTGAACATTTTTTTGTTTCTCGTTATGTTCCTGGGTGCGTTCGAATTCTTTCTACCTCTCTCCGCTATAAGTTTCTTGAGTAAGTACTTTATACATTCCTGGTTGGTTTTCTGTACCAGAAATCTGACGAATAGGACTAGTTATCGTCTTCTTGTATTAAACATTTTATCCGAAATCATGTGATGTTTCTTAGCCTACCGAATTAAAAAAGACTACACGTATGAAATCAAAATCAACTTGACGAATAATTAAAATGACCTGCATTATAATAAAGTTCATTGTAAATTGATCGCATCTCCCTATTACGCAGATGAACCTCTCTCTCTCTCTCCCATAATTGGGGCTGAAATCTACGATTTTGTTCCGGACAAGTAAGACGGCCGTTCCAAGATATCCGATGTGACGGTATTTCAGTACGCGCCCTTATTCTACACATTTGTTGTTCCTGTCTGTGTTTCCTTTTGCCCTTCTGCAAATTTACGTTCTTTCCATCCCCCTTTCTCAGACGTTACTTTCGTATGCTCTTACTTCGCACATTTTCTGTTCTCGTTATGCTCCCTATAATTATGTTCTTTGGTGCGAGTTGTGTTCTTTCTAGCCCTCCCCTAGATGTTACCTTAGTACACGCTCTACACACTCCTCGTTTCTCTTTATGTTTCTTCTTGGATGTTACTTCAGTACTCACTTTTACTGCGCCCATTCCTCGTTTCTCTTTACGTTTTCTTGAGTTCTTTAGTAATTTCGCGGTCTTCCCCTCCCCCTCTCTATGTCCTCACTCTATAAATTTATTCCTCATTCATTTACGTTTCCTTGCGTTTTCGGCGTGCTGTTTACACCTTTGCCCCTCGACAGCAAATCAGCTACAAATCTCAAAAGTGAAGAAGGTGAAATAAAATTACCTAACCTGTCTTCTCGCAGGTAAGAAAAATGCGAAATAAGCGTATTGTGTACGTGCTTGAGGAAAGGTCGCATGTTGGCTGTATGGAATTATTGATATGATGAGGGGGGAGGGGTAATAGGCGTTAGCAACTTCAAAATGAGACCTGGATGAGCCTTCTAGCACGAAAATTGGCTGATGTACGCTCAGGGACGTACCGAAGAGTTTTTCCTGGGGGCGGGGGGAATGTGAACGTCCCTACTGAATTCCTAAGGGTCAAAGCAAAAAAGAGCTTTTCTCGACTTGTTGGATTTTCCCAACTTCTCATCTCAAAATTCCCAACCAAGTGTCAAAGCAAAAAAAAAAAACTTGTTGGATTTTTCCAATTTTACCGAAATTTAACAACTTCGGCTGACTGAAATGGTAAAATTTCCCAACTGTTGAGTAAAATTTTCCTACAAGGGAGGAGGGGGGTAAATTGAAATTGAGATTAGTAACACTGATTGTCAGTATGCAAATACATATACACTTTGAAAGTGGAGGCGATTTTCTACAAAATAAGACCTCCACGAGCTTTCTAGCATGAAAATTCGCTGAGGTGCACCCCAGTAAAGATGGAATACGAAAGAACCCTTCTTTGGGAAAGTAGATTTTTTTACCTATAGAAATGCGAATACTGAGGGCTTTCCAGAATTAGGGGAACTGACATGTCTCCAGCCTTCTACCCACATTTGTGAATTATCTTGAAAGGGGTGAGTCGCAAATTCCAGGTTGGTTGAAAATCTTTTTACGTAAGCCGGTGAGGATAAATAAGTGTTATTAATCTCAATCACGATCTGGAAATCCTATTGGTGGAAAGGCTGATATTTCTCATGTCGGGCGTTATTTTTGATTATCTTGAGTGGGGGTGGGGGCGAGTACAAAATTCGGGAATTCCGGTGCCAAGGTGCATAAAATGAGTACAAAATTATGATTAAAATCTAATTTGAGAAAGAAAAGTTGAGGTCTCAACCTCGAACTTCACGCGAAAATATTCTATAGTGGAAAATACGCAAAATTTGGGATAAATGATGAAAGTTACACAAAAATCAGCCGAATATTATCACACCATTTATGGTCATGAAATCCAGTTGGGAAGCTGCTGGCATGTCTTCAGCTCTCCAACCGTCATTTGGCTAATATCTTGAGAAGATGAACACGAAATTTAGGGTTAGTAGCACGAAATTTTACAAAATAAGGGCGGAATTATGACATACTTGACCCTCTGGTTTAGTGAGGATCACTGACGACGTGGATTTCAGTAAGGAGACTTGACTTCATAAGCACATATATCCGACTAAGAGTGGAGGGGGGCTGACAAGATCAGAATAATGCTAAAAATTCTTTCGATCGCAGAATTTTTCAGTTTTTGTGTGTGTGTGTGTGGGGGGGGGGCATTCAGAGTACTTGGAGGGCTAAGCGCCCGTAACCCTCCCTATTTGCGCCGATGCTTGACTCCCTAAAGACATCATAATTCGTATCGAGCTCAAACATAGAGTAACCACTTTGTCATCTTTTCCATTTTAAGTCATCTAAGATCATTTCTAGTCATTTTCTCCCTACAGTGGTCATTTAAGTTATTTTTGGGGAAGTTTCTCCTTCAAATTATTCTGAAAGCTCTACTAATTATGAAGAATTTTTTCCCTTTGTTTCATGCTTCCACTATGCAGTGTAAATAAAATTGAAATTCAATGTCTCAGCAGGTTGCAGCAAAAATTCCAACGCAACTTTAGCTAGTCAGTTAGGGGTTTGAAAATGTATGATGACGAGCATGTGTAGAGCGAGAAGTACAAAAAATAAGGAAAAATTGCAAATGATCACCAATTCTGGTCATTTATTGGTCACTTTTCAAATTTAATAAGGTCATTTTCCCAGTTTTCTTTTTGGAATTTTTAGGGGTCATCCTGCAAACATCATCGAGTGGTAGTCTCTTTTACAGGCAATTAAAATGAGGAGAATTTGAATTGAGGTGTGTGAAAATGACGAGAGCCGCTGAACTGTTAATCAGCCGAATATTCACAGTTGTACATCGGAATTATAACCCAACTTTCTTCAATTACTTTCTTCGGGTGTAGATCAATACGTACGTAGAGAATATAAAAGTGACAGCCTACCTCTGATTTTTGGCAAGTGTGCTTCCTTGTTCAGCCACTCCATGAGGTGACGGATGTCTTCGGCTTTTATCCTCGAGTCTTTTGCATACTCCGCTTGACATATACTCGTATCGTCGATCGCGTTTTCGATTTTCATTTTCGCTGATGTGAGACGCGAAACGAAACAAAATTATTTAATTGATTTTTTAAATACTAATCACCGTGTTATTGTTCAACGTATTCATTCACATCTGTCGCCGCGTTCTTGTAATTATTTCTACTCAATTACTTCGGTACTACGTTGGAAGACAAATCGAAAAAAAAAATCTAATGAATCGCGTATAACTATCGAAATCAGTTTCACTTGTAAAAACAATTTGTAATTTCGAATTACTATGCTGAATACTGCGTGGAATTCTGCGTGCTCGCAATCGCTTCAAGTTGTGCCGTGTTTATTCGACCGACAGTTGTAAAGTAAGACTGCGAAAAAGCATTAATTTCGGTACTTGTTAACGTAGTTTCGCGGAAAGTCAAAAAAAGAAAGAGAAAGATAATAAAACGAGACGAAGCAAAAGAAATGAGTGCCAGTCCTCGCGCCGAACGTTTTTGTTTTTCGAACTAACAGCGCGAATCAACTCCCAAAAATCCGGTCGGTGAGCTTAAGTTCAAAAAACTAGCTCGCCCATCAACTTGATCTGATTGGTAGCAGTTGCCCGTAGATGGAAGGTAGATCTTCAGCAATTTTTTAAAAAACTTAAACTTGGCAAACTTGCTTGTGTTGCGGTAAACACGTGGAAAACTCGATAGGCTCGACCTTGAAATCTGAGGATCAATTTTCATATTCGGGAAAAACGAAAGAGCTGCCTTATAATTATTCGGTTTTTACGATTTCTTGTAAATTTAATTCATCATCATCATTTATTTGTTATTTAACGACGTCCGACATCTAGGTCTTTAGCGTCCAGCCGTATTACAAAACAAAATGTGTTACTACCCGTGTACAAAATATAAATAACAAAGGATTAGAAGCACTTACTCGCACTTAATTCCTTTTAGTGGATGTGACCAAATGTTGCTACGCTCCCCTCGTACATGTATGCCGTTCTTGTGATCCAAATTTGCATTTTCCCACACATTTACGATGACAAAGTCTACATCGACGCATTTGAGTTCAATGTCACATTCGCAATGAATTTTCGAAATTTAGAAATACGGCGACGTGATTGAAACATCGGTTGCAGCGTTCGTGTAATTATTTCTACTCAACTACTTCAGTACTAAATTGGAAGACAAATCGAAAAAAAAAATATCTGATGAATCCCGTAAAACTGTGGAAACCAGTTTCTATTGTAAAAAGAATTTGTAATTTCGAATTACTATGCTGAATACTACATGGAATTCTGCGTGCTCGCAATCGCTTCAAGTTTTAGAAATAAATGTTAGTTCTAGCGGCGAACGTTTTTGTTTTTCGCACTAACAGCGCGAATCAACTGCCAAAAATTCGGTCGGTGAGCCTAAAAGTTATAAAAACTTGCTCGCCCATGAGCTTAATCTGATTGTTAGCAGTTCCTCGTAGATGGAAGGTAGATCTTCAGCAAGCGTTAAAAAACTTAAACTTGGCAGACTTGCTTGTGTTCCGGTAAACGCGTAGAAAACTTTATACGCTCGACCTTGAAATCTGACGAAGGGCGCAAGTAAATTGCTAACCAGATCGGCAAATTGCGAACCGTGGGAGAAAATGGGACGTACGAACTGCCAACCGAACCAAGAATTTATCGAAAATGAGATGTACGTAGCGCCAACCAAAACCATCGTCGCCCGTCGGTACAGAGATGGACGAATTGCGAACTATATTCTACTTGACGTTACAAAGTGGACGCTGTTAAGCAAAACGGACCTAACGACATTTGTTGACAAAATTAGTTATTAGTATTGTTGGGAAAAGCGTAAAATGTAGAATTTTTCAAAATTGGGCCCCCGATATGAAAATGTGTACCCACGTTGAGAGGAGCTGATCAGTAACCGCTATGTCATATAGTTTCTATATGGTTCTTGAAATTCGAATCACGTGTTCTCAAAAAACAGATTTTATCGCTTGAGTCTGTTTTGCTTAACAGCGTCCAAGTGAAATACAGTAGTTGTCTCGATTTTTTCGGTCAGCTGGATATGTATGTATATTTACCAGTGTATTGCTGCTGAATAATTCAGCTTTAGCTTTTGGCTTTTAGCTGTTACCATACATTTTTTCTGGATTACAAAAAGCTGACTTTTGGCTGTTGGCGTTTTGATGGAAAATTTGTCTGAATATGGCTTATAACTTTCGGCTTTTGGCTGGCTGCAATACACTGATACTTACTAACCACTATGCATTTATGGGGTCATTGTATTCGTACGAGAAAAATCTTGTCCTTGTTGGAGTAAAACAAATTATTTAGGTAACAGTATGATCGTCATGAACGAATAATAATTATTCTGGGCTTATCAACGCTGCAAGTTTATACCTCATTTCATCATTATATGTATACTTGCTGAAAAGAAGATATGTGCATCAGTAGTCTGTTTTAGAGCATCAATTTTAACTAGTACCTACCTACTATTTTTGTTAATTTTATCTATTATATAATGTTAAATACAGTTAGGTTTGCAATTCATACATCCCTTTTGCTGACATTGGAACAGTGGGTTCGCAATTGGCAAGTGTATATTTTTCTGCGTTCAGGAGAACCGGTTTGCAATTCGTCTATCTTTTACCTCTTTGGTTGGCAATTTGTACGCGTCCCTGAGGAACGATCAATTTTCATATTGGGGAAAAACGAAAGAGCTGCCTTATAAAATTATTCCGTTTTACGACTTCTTGTAAATCTAATTAGAAGCACTTACTTGCACTTAATTCCTTTTAGTGGATGTGACCAACTGTTGCTATGCTCCCCCCTCATTCATTTATGCCGTTCTTGAGATCCAAATTCGCATTTTCCCACCCATTTACGATGACAAAGTGTACATCGACGTATTTGAGTTCAATGTCATATTCGCAATGAATTTTCGAAATTTAGAAATACGGCGACGTGATTGAAACCTTTTTGAGTACCTTCGTAAGTGGAATTCGTGTTGTCATATTGTAATCGTGAATAGGCAGTTCTGAGGTATAATTAATTGAGGTCATCTCGTTTCACTTTTTCGTTCGATAATTATTAAACAATTATTCGGTCTAATTGCTGGACTTAGGTTTTTCATCAGCTGGCAGTAGTGGCGGAACTAAGACGTTTGGCACCCCAGGGTGCAAATAGGGTGATTGAAGGCTGACTCCCAACCTCTAAAATCTCTTCCTCGTGAATACAAAACTGAAAAATTACGAAAGGAAGAATTTTTATCATTATCTTGCTATTTATCAAGCCTCCCCACGACCATTCCCATCACTCCAGGTTGGCTGTTCGTACTTTCGTCGGCACCCTTAGCCTACCGCCTCATTTTTTGATGGTCCTCGGTTTTTTTCATCTTACGAACCAGATTATCCAAGGAACGTGTAGCCGAATAGAAAGGTATGAGGATAAGAACCATCATGTGAATTTTTCCAAGAAATCAAGAACAGGGACGTTTTAGAATGCTGGAGAAATTATTGTCAAAAACTCTACACAGACTTCGATGAAATTCCTGGAAATACATCAATGCCAGCAGAGCAAGAACCGGCGGATATCCTAATAGGCCAAATAGAGCAAGCCATTCGGAAACCGAGAAACAATAATGCTCCAGACCCGGATGGTGTCGTAGCAGAAATGTTGAAGATGGCTAGAGAGAAAAGTGTGAAAGCTCCATGGGAATTGTGCAATAAGATACGTGGTCCACGGGAGAATGGCCAAGAAACTAGTAGTAGTAGTAGTAGTACAGCCTTTATTCATTTTTTTTTATATATGCTGACATCGTATGTATCTTATAACTAACTAATGCGCCCAGCTTTATAGGCCTCCCCTACTTTCCTCCAGCGATCACGAACTCTTACATCCCTTCCCCATGACGTTCCTGCAAATTTTAATGATGTCGTCTTCACACCCAGTCTTTTGTCTACCCGCCCTTCTTTTCCCCTCTAGTGGTGTCCATTCCTTTATTATTTGTTCCCATCTTTTTTCTCCTTCTCTCGCCACATGCCCTGCGTATTCCATTTTTATTTTTTTTAAATTATTATTTATTATTTATTTTAAAGAATTAAGGTGCCACTATATACAGCCTCGTATAGGGCCAATTATACAGGAGCACAGTGGCGTAGCTAGGGGTTTCATAAAGGGGGGGGCACAATAAAGTTTTCAAGGGAGAAAAAGTCGAAAATTGAGGTATTTTTTAAATTCGGTGATATTAAAGGACTATGTAAAGATATTGGGGGCACGTGCCCCCTCGTGTCCCCCCCCCCATAAGCTATTGCCCTTCGGAATTATTTCCTCGCAAAAATTCATGATACTCGTAGATATATGTTACCGGAAATGTTAACTATTCAGAAATTACGAGAACGCCTAGTCCACCACGCGAGTTCCTAAAACGTGTATTCCTAATTATTGTAGTAAGCAATGTTTTGTCAATTTATAAGATTAGAATGCTGACCTAGGTTATCTTGTGAGGGCTACATTTTTCGACTTAGGCCGGTTTTTCGGCAAGACGAGAAGAGGACTAAGACAGCCCTAACAGCCTCCCCGACGTCTCTGAAGTAATGCTCGAAAGGGCGGATTCCAGAGCTCGGGTTGAGAGTAAAATCAAAAAGAGAGGCTGTCTTGTGAGTGACGGAGAGGTAGTAGGTACTATCAATATTAAGCACAAAGAATGATTCCGTAATGAAAATGAACCAAAAAATAGTTTATGCTGGTAAGAAAAACAATCTGAAATTAATTGTAAAATTAGGTACAATTCGTCCAAAAAATTTATAAAATTACTCGTATATTTTCGAAATTTAATTGAAAAATTCCAGTTTTTACAGAGGCGGCAACTTCTGTGTAGCGTATAGCGTATGTAGCAGATTCTACACATGGGAAGATTTTGATACACATGAGATTTTCCACAAAAAAAATTAAATTAATACTTTTTAATTTATTACTGAACTTGGACTTTTTTTTGTTACGCTACACATGGGAAAAATCTAGGTTGCCGCCCCTGAGTTTTTAATAAACCTTCCAGCACGTAATTTTTTTAATTTTAGAATAAATTCATTACTATGAACTTTGAGACTTGAATACGGTAATGTGTACGAGTACGGCATGTAGTTTACACGAATGTTATAACGAAGGTACTAATTTGGTGCGGTAGGTAACTAGGCAGTGACGTAGCCAGGATTTTTCTAAGGGAGGGGATCAGCAAAATTTTGGGCGGGGGTACACCGAATATGAACTGTATATTTTTACATTGACGTATCAGTATGTTATGCTTTTCAACTTCAATTATGCATATGGATTTAAATTTCATTTCGCGCATTTACTGTGATACTGCCAGCATGTAAAAAATTCTCCTCTCAAGGGGGGATTCATCCCCCTAATCCCCCCTGACTACGCCACTGTAACTAGATACAGTCAATGCTAAATGCGGTTAATCCACATTTGTACGCGTTCAAATGTGCCCAGAAGATGTGATAAAACAAAACTGTATACGCAAATGTTATTTTCCTAGTTAGGTACTCTCGCTCCTTCCTGAAATCCTGCAGGAATGTTATTGCCTAGGTATTCTCAGGTTTTCCGTAATTTTCGACATTTCCGGTAACATTATGATATACTTTGTCGGTATACTAATGAGAACAACATTTTCATAGTTTAATCAACTTTTTTGCCCAAATTCGATTTTTATGCATTTTCAAAACAAATTGCAGTGTTTTTTGTGAGGAATTCTTCGTTAAACTTGACTCCCTCCCCCCGCCCCCTTGGCGCTTGAGGAATGCGCCTAGAATAAGTTCCTATTTTTGCTTCGTCACAATTCATGTAAATTCATTGCTGTTTTACAGTCCAACTGAGAGTACAGGCTTTCCTTGACAATTTTCATAAAGATTTTTCCAATGTTAGAAGTAAGGCTTATCGGTTTATGGTTTCGAATATCTTCTTTACTACCTTTGTAAAATAGAATCTTGTTAAACCATTTTGTCATCGTTGGTGTCATTTCATCCCCAAAGAGCTTGAGTGGTACGATCAACCCCATCCGGGCCCACTGCCTTGCTTACTTTTGAGAACTTGACTGCTTTTTCCACCATCTCTGGGAAGTCTTCGTCCACATCCAGAAATATAAGAACTTTATTTTTCTGTTAGTATTCTTGTACCCCCTAAAAGAACCTTCTGAAGTCTCTGGAAATGTGATGGTGACTAATATAAAACGTGATTTCGAAGTATTGCGTTTTTATTTATCGTATATTTCAGATGTCTGTACCTACTTCATTCTTCGTGATATCTTCTAGTCGAAAAAGTTGCGTGACTAATGCTCGCAGGAGAATGTTCCTTTAAAAGTTTTACGGTACACCTAGCATGAGGTACCTATTAAATTCTAATCACGTGTAGCTGAGTTCAGTCGTGAAAGAATTTTGAAGCTCAACACCTGAGATTTGGAGAAACATTATGTTGGGTAAATAGGTTTTGATTGAACTAACGATCAGCGGAAGAATGGAGCAATCACAAGAAGTACGAAGCGGAAATTGCTCCAGGTTCTGGTATTTCCAATTTTTATGTACAGCATCAAGACTTAGACCACTAAAATGAAAGACCGGAAGAGAATCGATGTCTTTGAAATATGGACTTACAGAAGAACGCTTCACAGAATCTAAAAGAACCAACAATTCAATCGTCGGCGAGTTTGGCATAGAGAATGGGCTTTCTATAGTGTGACATCAGTGTACACTCATTTTTAGCGATGTAAATTGGCTAGCCGAGAACCTTGAGGAGTCATGGTTCAAAGAAAAATTGAACGGAAGGTGATCGATCAAAGAAATGGATTGATCAGGTCGAGGAGATGACCGCGGATAGACCTTGATGGTTTTGATTTTTTGTGCAGAAAACGTGAACGATGGAGAAGCTAGTCAGTGAGTTCGTTTGAATGTACAGTGATTACTATTGCTGAGACATGAGGAGACATCCACACCATGGAGATCATTTTATCCTCTTTTAGTCTTTTAGTTGATAAGTGGTTTTGCGTCGTACAATTTCATACAGGAATTTATTCATAAAAACCATAACAATGATAATGAGAGTGAAAAATCGGATGCTGTCACCTTATGTTAACTTGTTTTGAAAATCAGTTCTTCGTTTCTCTAGTACAGCTGCGCGCAAAGAGTGGTAGAGTCTTCTAACTCCTTCGTCAATTTCGTTATTAATCGATTATCAGCTTCCTGAATGATCCGTTCATAGACACGACTCCAGCAGCCGTTCCACCTACGCGTTTAGTTTCGTCCGTCCTCAATTTTAATTCGGCTTGTACTGGTTCGTGTAGCTCTTGAACTTTGGCTCTCATTATTTCTATCAGCACAATAAATGACAACATTTGAATTACTTTGGGGTAAGTTCAAGGTTCCTCATATCAGGTATGGTACTCATTGAACATGTAAAATTTTAAAATTGCGCCAACTAACGGAGATCTGTATTTTGAAATTATTCGTACTTAATTGGGCAGCATATTTTACAATTTTGTTTTCTCATTTTAAATCCTGGTTTGCTATCTTCAAAGATAACGGATGTAGATTACTGCTGCACTATTTCATAAATTCAAATCATTTCTCAGTAGTGGCGATCCTGGAGAGCAGGTAACGCAAGTGCCACCTCTGCAAGATCCTGGGAAGGCAAATGCCTCTCTTTGAAAAATTGCACTTTCAGTATAATTCGTCAGTGCTAAATACCAATGTATTGGAGTGGGAAGGTACATGGGTAATGGGTAACAAATTTAATTTGTACCGCTTCCTCCTTCCCTCTTCAAACCGAAGTTAATTAACAATGAACTCTTCTTTTTCTTGAAGAAATATATGTCGGGGAATAATATCCGCAATAATGTCTTGCATCTGAAAAGATATGGATCGTTATCATAGAATTGTATTGATTGTATTCTGAAAATTGTCTTGTGAAAACCTCCGCACTGTTTGGCGAATCGAGTGTCCCATCTCCCTACCCTTCCTGATACCACTTCCTACTGACGGGCTGATAGTAAAAGTAATAAGTGAAGGCCGTTTCATTATTTACCGAAGAATTATTCGTTTTTAAAATTTAAGAAATACAAAGAAGCAACATTCCTAGATCTTTTTTGTGCTAGGTGCCCGTCCATCTCCATTTATTTTGCCAATTTGACAAATTGGCATTTTCTTGTTGGTAAATTAATAGATCATGAACTACTGTAACTTTCTCTCTATAAAAAAATCACTTTCGGAAGTCCCCTACGAGAAATTCTGCGATTATAGATTGTCTCAGTTATAGATAATACTTAATACTAAACTATACTTTTTGTCGACGCTATAAAATTTAGCTTACAGTATTGAGTGTCATCAATCGCGCAAAACAGTAATGGGAGACAAAATAATATTTCATGTATACAGTTATAAACACATTCAAAGGGTAAAGAATCAAAACTCACATTTGATGTTTTACTTCAAGGGCGCAAGTAGGCAAAATACTGTACAGGGGTGCAGGAATATCTTTGCTGCGCCTGTGAATGTGCGATATGTATAACATACTCCACGTTCACAGGCACACCAAAGATATTCCTGCACCCGTGTACAATATTTTGCCTATTTGCGCCCTTGAAGTAAAACGTCAAATGTGAGTTTTGATTCTTTACCCTTCATATATTCGGTGCGTAGAATTTTTAAAGTGGAATAGTATCAAAGCGTGTAGAATACGTAAAAACATTATCTCTGTTAGATCATTCCACCCCATATCCTCCAGACTGTCCAGAACGAATTTTTTTTGCGTTTTTACTCTTAATATTTTTCATATAAAATATGACGATTCGTGTTTTTTCGTTTTGCTGTAAAATCATTTCTTTTTTTAAATACATTAATTTTTAATTTTCGTAATGATCTCAAGTTTTTTCCCCACTTGTGCGGTTTTTTTCCATTTGTGGATAGTTGAATTCACTTCAAGAAACTAATTATAAAATATCGATCGAAGGATCTCAAAATTAGTCAGTGAAAAATTTTGAAAATTTTGAAAGTCTTGTATCATTGATTGCAACGTTGTGTTTTCATCGATATTCGGACGTTAGAACAAGATTTTCCCAATTCACCAATTATCGAAAAGTTTTTGTTCTAAAGTTGTTATTTCCTAAATAAAATTTCATTTTTTTTTTTTTTAAATATATTTGAGCAACTTCACAGAGCGATGTTTTTGTGTAGGAAAAATGTAATTTTATTTCATAATATTCATGATCATACATTCCAGCAGCATACAATTATCTGGAATAATGTTCGTGCGTTTCCTTTTTATAAGTATTAGTGGCCCTCAATTCCCTCTGTCATTTTCCATTCTCATTCCCCACCCTCCGGCCCCCGTTTAAATAAGAAACAAAAATAACATCTAATGTGTACACTCGAAACCTCTGAACCAAAATCTTCGCATTTTAGATGCTTTCTGTCGATTCCTCCGAATAAAGGTGATGGTGGGTGGTACAGTGTCTTACGATTCTTCTGATCCACTTGCATGCTTCTTTACCATGACCAGCGGTAAAAGAATACCTATTTCTTATCAACTAAGAACTGCTTCAGCTCTTCAAATTAGAAAAGGTTCTTGAAATGGTCCAAGACAACGTTTGGTGTGATGGTGACCAATCCAGTTGCAGTGTTAGCACTGTTAGCCTTCATTTCTTCGACCAGATTTGACAATGGGGAGAGGGAAGGGTTGATTCCCCCCCGGCTCGGATTTTTTAGGGGCCCCGATATCTTTTTTACATTGTCTTATCTTCTTTTGGGTCTTCGAGGGCAAAATCGTAATTTCCGAGAAAAATTGCACGTGTTTTTTTGTTTTCCTCCAGGCCCGGACTTTTTCTCCACGGTTCTGTTTTTAACTACAAAGTTGTACTCGTAGAATATGAAGGAGAGTTTTTATCCAGAAGGCTTAATTTTATACCTCAGCCTTCAATTTTCACCTTAACATGGGCGATGATAAACTTCAAAAATTCCATTACAAAAACAGGAAGAACCGAAAATGGCAAAGAGGATTAAAAAATCCGGACCACTCATACTTAAAAAAAGAAAACCCAAAATAGTGGGGTAAATCAGAGTGATGTAAGGTACATCCTTCCCAGAGACAGGGAAAAAAGTAAAATTTTACAGCTTGTGAGATAACATTTTAGATTTGATTTTACTTTTTTGCTTGTCAAGTTAAAATTTTGACCTTATTGTTGAGTCATAGTTCGGGTTGAAATTTTGTAGGCCTAACCTCATTTTATCCGCAACATTTCTACCTATTCTCCTCCCACATAAGAATGTCATATTTACATTATTGTGCCAGAACGTGTGATCATGTACTGACTATTGTGAAAGAAAAATATGTTTCTTTCTAAATTTGAATGTATTATGAACAATTGTTTATATTCTTTTTGAAGATAATACGTTGTGAAGAATTCATGTTCTATCAGTATTTTCCGTAAAAAATCATCATAATTTGCGTAAATGTACTAAAAATAGTTAAAAATTAAAAAAAATAAACGGGAAATTTCATTAAAAAATCGTTTCTCTAGATTTAAAATCATTCCTAATTAGTGAATTGAAAAAATGTCCTAATGTTCATTTATCAATGAAAACATTTTCAAAGAAAAAAGAATGTTGCACTTTATTTTGGACTTTGGAAATTTTTGAAATTTCTCACTCGATGCCAAACGACTAATTCGAGATCTCCCGGTTGAAATTTTATGATCAAATTCTTAAAGTAAACTCCTTTATATACAAATTAGAAGAAAACAAAAATAAAATCCGTAGATTTTTGAAAATAATATTGAATTCTAAAAAAGATCCACAAGGGGAAAAAATTGAAAATTATCGTAAAGAAATTTATAATAAGAAAATTTACAGCGAAAAGAAAAGAATGCCTACTTTTTTTTTACTTTGCATAACGAATATTTGGTGTGAATGAGAATGCAAAAGAAATTTTATCCTGAACTGCCTGGAGATTTGAAATGGAATGACTCTGTTTCCTTGGAATTATTATCGACTACTATTATCAATGATAATATTTTCAATTCTCTACATTTGTGAATTCTACACATCAAAGGCCCATTGGTCGAAGCAGAGCAAAGACCAGATTCATTTACTAAATAAAGGTATATTCCGTTTGAGTCCTTTTGGAGCCCCGTAACTTTGGAACTCACAGAAAAAATTGGATTTCAATTTTGAACTTCAAAAAAATGCGGTTTCAGAAAAATGAATCGATACAAAAATGAACACAAATCTGGGTTTAATATTTCAACATAATGTCGTCATATCTCAAAAATGGAAATATGATACGGTTGACGAATTTCAGTAGAGAAATGTTTACTTCTTCAAACTGCATTGATACCTGGGTTGTTCAGTAGAATAACTGTTGTAAATTTATAATTATTTTACGCTAGAATAACGTAAAATAACTTGCATAGAATAATTGAGTGATTTTACATTATCCTGTGTTTGGTGTAGAATAATAAAATATTAAGTTTTTCAGCCAAGAACAACTGTTTAAAACTTTAAATAAGTGTACTTCCACTTTTGTTGTTTTATTTGCACTTTAAAAGTATTTTTGCAGATTATGTAAAAGATCCTTTGGGACGCCCCATTTTAATTTAATTATATACAATAAGTGATTCACTCTTTCATATCTTACATAATTTGCAAATCGTAATCGCAATCAATTTCAATTTCAAACTTCACTAATTTTCATATTTAAATTCACCACATGGCTTTACAAACCCAGCATTACAGACTACATCACTTTATCACTGTTACCAGTCGTTATTCTAGGTTATTCTACACGATTTAGTTTTTATACGTAATTTTACGTTTATTTTACATCTACACCATTATTCTGTGTTTATTTTACATGTAGAAGAACAACCCTGATTGATACCGCAAAAACATTACTTTTGGCCAACGGAAAATTGGATATTAGAAAGACCAAAAAGATTCTTTACATGATGTGGAATAACGCACGTATATTCTTCATATTATTCTACATCAAAATATAGAATATTATATTCTGTGTGTAAAATCCAGGGTTGTTCGCTTGTTCCTCTTCATGTAAAATAACATAGAATAATGGTGTAGATGTAAAATAAACGTAAAATTACACGTAGAAAAACTAAATTGTGTAGAATAACATAGAATAATAACGATTAGTAACAGTGATAAAGTGATGTAGTGTGTAATGCTGCATGTATAAAGCCATGTGATGAATTTAAAAATGAAAATTAGTGAAGTTTGAAATTGAAATTGCGATGTACAATATTATTTAAGAGTGAATTACTTATTATATATAATATTAAATTAAAATGGGGCATACCAAAGGATCTTTTATGTAATCTGCAAAAATACTTTTAAAATTAAAATAAAACAACAAAAGTGAAAGCATACTTGATTATTTCAATTTTTTGGTGTTTTTAACGTTTTAGACAGTATGGCTGAAAAACTTGATATTTCATTATTATGTTATTCTACACAACACCAAACATATAGGATAATGTAAAATAACTGAATTATTCTATGCAAGTTATTTTGCGTTATTCTACACGTAAAATAACTGTATATTTACACCAATTATTCTATGGAACAACGCTGGTAAAATCCCATCAAGTAGAGCATCGTGAAAAAATGTATTTTCGACAGCGTGCTATAATTTGGTCAATATCAGAAAGAAGTGGGATCGTACGTCCATATTGAATATATTTATGTCATTTACCGTTCAGTTCATCTGTAGTATGTGATAAAGTTCCACCTATATCTTTTGGTATTAATTCTTTTGATACGTCGGCATAAAAAGAATTCAGGTTCGGGTGAATTTTTATCTGTGAAAAAAGTTAAAGCAGTTTCAATAACCAGAAACATAAAAATTGGAAATACAGATATTTCTGCTATCTTTTGCCACTGCAATAGGGCTGCATCAAATTTAATTTATCTAGAAAATGGAACGTACCAGTTCATATAGCTCTTTTTTCATGAATGGTTTGGCCAACATCATCAGTTTATTCCATATGGATGCTACATTCACGACATGAACTTTGATTACTCTGATCGGAAGCGCGTCCTAAAATGAGAAAAAGTTAAGTGGGTTATTCAATGAGCTGCTTTGAGCTGCTTTCAGAAACATGAGACGAACTGTAAAGTATCTTAGTCGTTCATTTTATTAAAATTTATAATTATATAAATAAAAATAAATTTTAAAAGCAAAAAGAAACTGAATAAAAAATAAGTAAAAGTATGATTTGGACTGAATTTTTATATTTGGATTCGGATTCTTATTCTGTTTGGATTCATTTCAACCCCTGTTAGAGACTATAAGAGTCTTCGAAATAAAACTCATTAAGATTAGGTAGTTCATTTAAACATTTCTGAGACTCATTTAAAATGCTTGAAGACGTGAAGACTCATTTAAATTTCTTTAGGACCTTTTTAAATGTGTTTAAACTACTATAAGAGTCTTCAAAATAAAACTCATTAAGATTAGATAGTTCATTTAAACATTTCTGAGACTCATTTAAAATGCTTGAAGACATGAAGACTCATTTAAATTTCTTTAGGACCTTTTTAGATGTGTTTAAACTCTTGAAAGCTTTTCCAGGTTTTATTCAATACTCCTTAAAACTAGTGATGAGTTTAAGTATAATGCATCCTGGCCTGGGGCAATCGTTAAAAAATCACATTATTCCTCTTTAAAGATTTTCTTTCACCTTTCAGATTCACTCTTTATTTTTTTCTTCATACGTTTCTGTTTGTTGTTTATCTTTTTAATTGTGTGTGTGTATTTTCACGTCCTTCTTGCCGACCAAGGGTCACTGGGAATTCACCCATTCCTTTCATGCAAATCTTGTACTGTTTATGCACTATACGAGTATTTTATACAAAAAATTAGCCTGGTTCTTGAAGCGTGAGGCAGGGCCGTAGTCATGAGACGACTCCACTCCCCGAAATCATCTTCTAGTACTGGCAGATTAAGAATTTTAGGTACTAGTTTTTTTAACTGTTAGAACATTTTTGATTTTTCCGCTTTAACAGTTGGAAAATATATGATTCTTACTACTTCAATAAATTTACTTCGCTTCGGCATTATACGTAATGTTTAAATTAGAAAGATAAAACGTTAGTAGATTCATACCGTTTTTATTTTATTTTATTTTCTTCAGAAGGGTCACTCTTCCCCTCTGGTGTCTTTGTTACAGTCTCGACGAGAGAGTCTGTTTACTCGTGTGAAGTCTTACTATATGCGTGCTTACGCTGCGATTTCACGTACATCGATTTCATATTTTTTAATTGATAACACAAAAAGAAATTGGAAACATTTGAATTTTCTCTTGTCTGAATAGAGACACCCTATTTTGAAGCGATTTCAGTCCTTACTGGTTTTCTTGGAAATATTATTGCTAGATCGAGCAAATCTGAGATTGAGCTAATGGACATGAAAAATCTGTTGTGGATCCCCTTTTACTTGTAGACAAAAAGCTGTATGTGCATTTTGGCACAAGTGACTAAATGACATTAGGTTCATGTTTTGAGAGCTTTTGGGAAGAATACTTGGCGGATACTTGATAGCAAGTATTCTTTCGGAACAACTCTCATTATCATTACAATGGGCTAATGAAAAGGATGTGGCAAGTAAGTTTGTGACCAGAAAAAAATGTCGTGTCGCAACCGGTGACGGCGATCTTGAAGGGAGAGGGTGAATAGGACAAACACCCCCGCAGCGTCTCTCTTTAAAAGAAAAAAATTAATTGAATACGATTTCTTCCAAACTAGGTTTAAAATTTAAAAGATTTATATTGATTAGTGATGCAGTTTGAAGAAACAAAAAATCGAAAAGAAAGCGATTTGAAGTATAATTTGTGCATCCCATCCCACACATATTCATTCCACACTCGATTTTAGCAACAATGAACTTTTCTTTTTGTTTGATATAAAGAAATGTTAGGGGGTAGTATCATCAAAAATGTGTCTTGTCCTTTCTGGGAAAAACGCAGAACGCGACCGTGTGCTAATTTATTATCGCGTAAAACATAGTAAATTTCAGTATAGCATTTTAATATTTTTCTCGTATTAAAAGTTCCTATAGAAAATATTTTTGACATTCCAATCAGTAAGTACCCAGGAACCGCATAGAAAGAATTTAGTTTGTAATTTTGACTACTTCAGTGATTTCTTCGTAGAAATAGACTTACGATTCAGGGTTCAGTAGTTCAATATAATCGTCTTTGTTCTGAACCAAGATTTCGCCGAGCCTCTCTATCAGATTTTGTGCTCATGGGGTACTAAATCCGAATTTTGATTATTCTTCACTCTCTTCACATTTTGAACTCCAATACTATGTTGGTGTTTAGTAGAAATTCAATCTATGTTATTCATTTGATGTCTACTGAAAGTTGTATTATAAAATACTAGACCTACTTTTCGAACCGCATAGGGTTTCCATTAATAGTGGCCGTCGATAATTTTGTCTTAAGAGGTGAATCTATCAAAAGCAAGGACGTATCGATAGGTGGGCAACTTACCCCACTTCCCCTGTAGGAATTTTTCACTCAGCAGTTGGGAAAATATACCATTTCAGTCAGGAACGAAAATAAGGGGGACACGAAAGCTTCCACCGAAGTTGGGAAATTGTAGTAGATAGATCAAAAGTTGGAAAAATCCAGCAAGTCAAAACTTTTTTTTAGCCTATACAAAAAATTTTGATACTTGGGGATTTTGAGTTGAGTCAGCTGGTACGTTCATAATTTTTGCCATTCTCAGAAAGAACTCTTCGGTACGTCCCTGATCAAAAGTCAATTCTTTTTATTTTCCAGAATCGACGATCAGGTGTAAAATATCCATGACAGCAGATCCATATGTAAAATGAGGTATAAATCTAAATCTAAATACCTTTATTGGGGTAGGGGTCTGGTTGGCGGAGTGGATAGCACGCTGGTCTCGGAATCCGGAGGTCCCGGGTTCGAGTCCACGTAGCAACTCGCTACATTTCAACCTAGGCCGGATTTTCGGCTAGATGAGAAGAGGGCTAAGATAGCCCTAATAGCCTTCCCGACGCTTCTGAGGTACCTAATGCTCGAAAGGGCGGATTCCAGGGCTCAGGTTGAGTGTAAAATTAAAAAAGAGTAAATACCTTTATTGGGATTGTTGACATATGTACATTGATGTTAGTTTGCGATTATGAGTCGCCCCTAAGTCTGGCCCACTAGTTCCCAGGCCCGTATCGAGCAAAGATTTCGCGTAAGCGCTCCCACTTTTTCCTGTGCTTTGCTGTTGTTTGAAAGTTTTTATCCACTTGAGTAAAGACATTTTGGATGTATGAAATATTGTTAGAAAATAATTCAGACCAGGTTACGTTGCAAAGTTCTCTTCCGTCAACGCATTTTACTCTCAGACATTTTCACGGTACTAATTATGATTATAATAAGGGATTTCATCTATCGTTTGTAAAATATTACATATACGAGTAATTAGGTATGCTCGAACGAAAACAACCTTTTAGCGGCTTGACAAGGACCGTGGGTGTATATGAAAACTCGGCAAGAAAATATCATTTATGGAACAAATTTTCAGGGAATGCGAAGTCGGTAAGCTCAAAGGTTCTCTCATATAATTGAATAATACTCGCTGAAATTGTTCTATGTTGAAGCTGATCTTCGATGCTGTGCTGCGGTGCGCGTTCGAGTCAGAACCCACCAATAAAATTATCACCGGAATCTAATTTAGGTACAAAGTCGGGCGAACTGAAAAGCGAAAAAATGTCACCGATACAAAGCGGAGTGTAAGCAATTTGGTCGAAATTGGCTTCGCGATACAGAGGAACTAATAAGAAAGTTCAACCGAATAAACGCGCTCCCAGAAATTGAAAGGGAAGGGTTGAAATGTCGCCCACACTCGGTGTATATGTTTGTATTCTCCAATGATTCGATAAAATATTTGTGTTGATGGGCTCCCTTACAGGAGTGCCTTTATTCTGAATTTTCAAAAGTTGCAGTCCTTACCTATGCTACGGTAGACTCTCTGCTTTAGACTCTATTCTTACATATTATCTGCGCCAACTGGTGGTCCAGCCCAGCGTGCACGTACCTGGAAGTAAATGACCAGATTTTTGACCCCGGATATACTCGCTGTAGTTAAGTGACCAGCCTTAGTTCCCTCCATATTCCATATGAACTCGTAGCCAGGACATGTGCCTTTTTCTAACGTTATTGTCGTCATTATCTTGATTATCATGTTTACGGCAATCATGAAATCATACTTAGATGGGTTGTAGTCTTTAAGAGCGGTGTAAATGAGTCGGCACCCATTCGGCTGTACAACACCGATATCGAAAAAATAACTAAAACATATATACATTGTATGAATATTTTATCAAGGATTCCAAAACGATTCGACGCGGGAAAACATTTGAAATTCTGTTACCACACATCGAAATAGCGATCATTGTATCGTGGCGGCTCGAAATCACGCCCTTCAAAAATATCCGCAGCTTCATTTTTGTAACTGTAGTGAAATTCGACGAGCTCTTTTGTTTTCTGCAGGCTGTATTCGCAGACTCTGTAAAACTGTTGTAACATGTACTCTGAAAAAAGAAAATATTTCACGCTCATCAGTGCATTTACAAATATCGGACAGTACATTTGTGGTTCGTTTTTTATTTGAGAACTAATATGGTTGATAATAACTCTGGGACCGTGGTTACGGTCAACCACTTGGGGGCCTGGTCCCCTTGAGCGGCCCTTGTCCTCCACTCAGGACCGCCGGCCGGTTGGGAAGCGTACTTCAGCGAGTTGTCGCCGCTGCCACTAACCGGTTCACAGCAATTTCTTGGCCAAAATGGGGCGCTGTGAGAGCAAAGGAGAGTAAGGGTCGCTGACTCCACTGGGATACACCGCATAAAGAATTATTCAAGTAAGAATGGTAACGAGTTTGTTCTCATCAAAAAGAAGCGGTAGTTACACAATGTTACGCAACGTCTTATAACTATATCTGTAATATACTTTATATGCGAGTATCGCCACAGTAATGAGAAGAGAAAACTAGCTTGCTTCATTCGCATGATCAAAACCCTCGAAACAAATGTCGACACGCTAAATCCGTCATTTTCCGACTCGACGTCAGTGTTACCAAATTCGATACAAAAATCGAGCTGCCTTGTCGACATCGACTTTTGGATTGAATTTTGCATGGATTTCGAAGCAGAATTGCATTCGAAAAGTCGATGTTGACGAGGTAAAACTCAACTATTGTATAGAAGTCTAAATTAAATTCGCCCACACTGTTGTTTCGAGTGAAGAAATTCAAGTGTCAAGAAAGGAATCGATTTTTCGCATGAACTATGTTTTAAGGGGAGGCAAATGAAGGGGAATGCCAATATCGAATAGAATTACTCAGGAACTTCGCTCATGCATGCCGATTTGTTGTGAGGGTTACTCGGAAGACCTGACTTGTGAAGAATTCCATCGCAGTTACGTACAGAATTTTATCTATATTCTTTCAAATAATATCGAGTAAATTAATGCCATGATAAATGAAATAAGTAATATTCTTCAGATAGTTTAAAGAAAGAAAGATAGGTGACTCGTTCCGGGAAAAGGAAGCACCATTTGGATATCCAAATTTTTTCAGATTTTGGAGAGCAGTCAAATTTACGATTTTCAGTTAATTGACGCAGATCGAATGTAAAATAACTACGATGAAGACTTACCAGGGGTGGAACTATTAAGGGGTGGGGGGTTGAACCCCCACATCCTAATAATTTGGCAGTCGACAAGTTTTGAAACTGTTTATTTGAATTTTTCATTTTTTATAAATGTTGGTTTGTTTGTGTATTTATTTATTTTTATTTTTTTCAATTAACAAATATTTCGATTAAAAGATCGGCAAACTTTTGATTTTTTTTTTTAAATTTTGTCGGAAAATTTTTCTTTTTCACGTCCCCAAACTGAAAGTCAAATTTCGTTTTTGAAAATGGAATACCTTGGACACCTGTCAGAGACTAGTCAGTCAAAAGTCGAAGGTTTCAAGCTGAGTATGGAAAGTTATAATATGGAAAGTTATAATATGGAAGGTTGAAACAAAGCTGAAATGTGGAAGACATTTCGAAAGCCTGAAAGTCGGTAGCAAACGTTGAATTTCGAATTTCAATGACTATTCTGTTTTTACTAACTTCTCCTGTTTGACCTAGAGTCTGAAATTTGAGAAAATTGAACATTTTATTAAAATCTAAAAGTTGAAAGCCAAAGACTTATTTTCCGATGTCACAAGCTGAAACCTGATAACAAAAAAATGTTCTATTGTTTAATTTACGGGCTTTGGTCCTGGTGAATATAGGAGGGAGATTTAGTCTGGAGCAAAAGTCAAAACTTCATGTGTTTTTCCCATAAGAATAAAAGGGAGGTTGTGACACGGATTCCCTCTAATCCGATCGAGCTGAAACCTTGCAGATTTTTTTCTTTTTGATTTTATTGGAACCAGTTTAGGAGACGAATCAGAGAAAATTCAGAAAAAATACCACTAAGAGTAAAAAACGACCACCTTAAGTGTAAAGGAAGTTCTGTTTTCCTCTCAAATATTCCTAACATCCTTTCATCTTACCCTCCCAGACTAGGGTATGCTCATGTGCGCAAATGTGAGTGCTCGGGGGATAAGGTTACAATCTGCATTTGTAGGGAAGAAACTAAGGGGAGGGGGAGGGTGAAACAGATCCAATAATTTGGCAGCCGGCAAATTTTTAAACTGTTCATTTGAATTTTTCACTTTCTAAGAACGTTTGCTTATTTATTTATTTATTTTTTCAAATAAAAAATATTTTGGTTAAAAAATCAGCCAATTTTCAAACCTCTAAAAAATTAGGTCGGCGCGAATTTTTAGTTTTCAAAAAATATTTGTTGGCAAATTTTCCTTCTCCACCCTCCCCCCCCCCCCAAAAAAAAAACACTAAAAGTCAAGTTTCGTCTTTAAAACTTATAAATATGAATCTTACCACAAGAGCCAATAGTATCAATTTTTGTTTTCATCGTTCCTTAAACATTTCACTTTTTTTTACTTTGACTTGCTTTTTCCAGGACAGGCCACGCTTAGAAAGAAAGAAAAAGAAAAAGGATGAATTATATTCTTCAGAAAGTATGGGAAAATGCAATTTCAAGGATTCAAACGCATGATCTACTGCGCTGCTATGGTTATTACTGTTCGCTACAGTTTCATATAAGAGAGCGAAGTCATAGACTTCCTATCGATTCCCTCGGATATAGATACAGAAGTTGAATATGAAAGGAAATTTCATTTTTAATTTTGCTAACTGAAAATTAAAAATTTACTATTCGATAAACATTTTTGAAATGAACAAGGAAAAAAAAAAGAGAAAAAGTCAACACTTTGAAATTTCTCCAACAGTTGACCTGATTCTCCAAACTGACGGTTGATTTTGCTAAATTTGCCGACGCTGGAAAGTTGTACAGGGGGGGGGAGTCCCCATACTTTCTGGATTTCTGGTCGATGCCAGTAGATAGATGTGGTAGTAGAATATGAGAAGATACTTTTAGTGGGATGTGCGTCATTTCAACACAATAAGCTCGTGTGTTATTTTGACCCGCAAGCCGTGTGCTGAATTATGACGCACACAGGCTAAGAGAGTCTTTCAAAATAAATGTGTGTCATTTCAACACACAAGCCGACGCGTTATTTAAACACAAAGGCCAATACTGTAATATCTGGATTTCCTGTTGATGTGTGTAGTAATTAAATGTAAAAATTGAGTTATGGTCACGTTTTATGACCCAACAAAAGGAGCTGTACCACCATGAATTTTGAGGTGTTTGTTGAAAAGATGTGCAATTACCATCATTTGCGCCAATCTGTGGCTTCTAAATAACAATCCATCATATATTTCATGTTGTGTGTTTAGAGGACCCGCACAGTCAAGGAAAATACTCAAAAATGAATGTTCAACGCACAACTCTGCGTGTCATTCCGACACATCAGAAACTGAATATTTGATTCCTGTCAATCCCGGAAGTTAGAGAGTTGAATACAATTGTTTATTTACTTATTTTTTGTTCTCATATGGCTTAAAAATGAGGCAACTGTACTCTTGTGAATCTTCAGGGCTTCTAAATTACGAGACATACTGCGTCATCTTGTTTGTTGAAATAATACCAAATAAAATCCCTATTTTTCGATAAAATTTGAGAAAACAAAATTCACCTTGAAGACTATAACTTTTCAGTTTTAATTTTCTTTCCTCCAATTTTTAACAGAAGATAACATCAACCTAAACGGATGCGACTTGAGAATTTAATTTTCCAAACTAAAATATTTGTGAAAATATAAGCTGAAGAAAACTCACAAAACTAGATATTGTTGCATTTTGGAGTTGAAGCACATAGCGAAAGGACCTAAATTGCGCATTTTGGAAATGAATTTTGTTTAGAAAATATTGTGATAACACGAAGAAAAATTATTTTGGGGAGGAAGAGGGGGGGGGGGAGTCGACAAATATAATCCTTTTAAGGTGATTAATCAAAAATTTATAGGATAAAATTTATATTTAAAAAACAAAAAAAATAAAAAAATAAAAACTTTTTTTGAAGAAATAAGGGCAGAAATCAATTTTATTAATTTAAGAAAAATTTAATACTAATTAATTAATTTTTTTTTTAATTTTCAATCACCTGATTCTGAAAAAACAATGTATAAATGAAACAGAAAAAAATGCTGTCACTAGTTTCTGCAATGAGCTTTTTCATCAGCAAACATTTTGATAACATTAAAAAAAAAAATTCTACAATTCGACTGGGAGATATTGATGAGTTGGAGGTTCCATTACTCGATTCCGTACAACAAAACCGTGAATAAAAGATTGGACGTATTGCGTTTTAGAAAAGCGTTTTTCAAGTAGTTTCAATATCCGTAATCATTTGAAGTGTGAGTAAAATATCTTTGAAATGAAAATACAGTAAACTCTAGCTAATTTGAACCGAAAGAGAACAGGAAATTAATTCAAATTAAGGAGGTATTCAGTTAAGAAGGTGTTCAAATTACAGAGGTTACAAAATTCAAATTAAAGAGTTTTATTTATTTATTTTTCCACTCACTATACACTTTGATACAGGAATACAGATTTCTGAATGGGACCAGTTGGAAAATCTCATGAACTCGGAATACAAATAGTAATCTAAAGGAACTTCGTATCGATATTTTGTGCCCACTTTTTGATTTGTGTTAATGTCAGCTTTTACCCATAGCCTGTGTATAGCAATAATTTTTATCTGCAAGGAGACTATAAACTGTACACGTGTGAACTAAAATTTTTCTCAACCCAAACTCAAAACTCAAAAAAAAAAAATGTTGAAACACTTTCGACAAGTCTCTGTGCAATTTTTTAATTATTTTTGACTGAAATAATATTACAAAGAAACTACGAAGGCCGCTCATGAGAACTTCTCTCGTAGTCTATAGTATTATATACGTAGTATTTTTAATAAATTAGCCCGGAATTTATGTGTGATAATGAAAGTACATATTAAATTAACAGACTTGAAAATGTGGATGGCAAAATTCCAGACAAGCATATCTTCTTCGCTACTATACGCTTCGGAAAAATAATAGATTTTTTGCAAGCTAATTTAGAAAAAAATTAGGTTTAGTCTTATTGTTTTTTCCCCGACAGAATTATAAACTGAATAGTAACTTTAGAGGTACAAGTAGCATTGACGAAGGATCAGAAATATCAAGCAATTAAACCGGCACATGTTTTGGATGGGTCACTTCCGTGACTTTAACATAATTTACGTTTATGTTATAGAAGTTTAGTTCTCGGGGTCACATGAATTTATTGAAAAATTCACGTGTAAATATTGGAAAAATGTTTCCTCTATTTGTATACTTCATTACCTACAAGTTCCATATAGAAATATTGTCAAACGCTTTGGATCAGGATTTTCGTTTGTTAAGTGGCATACTTTCAACCCATTCTTTATTTTTTAATCAATAGGTATTATTATTTGATCTCCCCTTCGTGTTATTATGTGATCTTTTTTCCCGCATGGGTATAAGAACGGTTGGAGCATCATTAAAAATGATGTTACAAAGAATCACAGAAATCTCTTCACCTCGTCATTACTATTTGTGATGACAGTGAAACCTCCATACGTGAAAAGTGTGCAAACTCGGTGGAACACAACTTTTCGTGTATTTAAACGTGTTCCACTATCCTTGGTTTTCATTTAGAGAGGTTAGGAAAATTTTTTTTTTTTGCAGTTAGGGAGATTTTTCAAAAGAAAGTCGAAACTGTGCAAGAATTTAGATTACGCACATGTAAGCTTTTTGTTTGAAAAAAAAAAAAATCGTTAAATTCTTATATTGTTGGCGTGTCTACTTCCACAAAAATTCTTATGTCAGCAAGTCCTAAAAATAACAATTGTAGAACTTTCTTCGACTTTAAGAACTCCTGCCCTCCTTGGGTATTTATTGCATTTATGAAGGTATCCGTTGTAATTATAGAGTTTTTTAAGATGTAAAATGACCTAAAGGCGAAGGCAAGTCGTTCATTTAGGCACTTAATATGGTTTTACAGTTACAAAGGTTTCACTTAAGAAGTTTTACTGTACATATAAAATCCATTTGGCCTCGTGCGTTATTCCTTGATGTATGCTAGTGGAGGGGAAAATACGTAATGGAGAATTAAAATCAAGTCTTAATTATTTCTGAAAATTAGAGTGCTTTTATTTTGATGGACGGTGCAAGTCGGATACATTATACAATATAATGTTCGTCGCAATGAGGTATGACTCCGTGGACATACATGATTTTTTTTTCAAAATTCAAGGAGGTATATGAATTATAAACTTAGAAAACTGCTAATTTTCCCACAAATCTGATGGTAATGTTTTATTTATAGAAATTTTTTGAAGGCTAACAATAAGCCGTGCATTGGACGTGCTACGAATATTTACATGTATTATTTATTGCCGATCCCGGACATTGAGAGCGCCTTGACGAGTTTTGAAATTAGAACCATAAAAACCATACAACCACAACTACCTCACCTGTGACAGACCCTTCAATATCAAGTAGGCGACAAACACAGTTTTCAATATTTGTTGCATTTTGAAAGTGTTGTTAAATGAAAGCTACACTTTCAAATTTAACAATAACATTGGGCAAATCATTAGTGCAAGAATATCGAACGGCTGGAAATCCTTCTGGGCACAAAAACATATTCTAAAAAGTAAAATGAAAATTATGCTCGAAACAAACGTCTTGGAAAGTTGTATAGTCCCCACCCTGACATACGGATGTCAGACATGGTCACTAACAAAATAACACACTGAACGTCTGGAAAAAACATAATTCAATGCTAAGGCGTATGCTAGGGATCAGGTTGGAAGAAAGGGTGAAAATGAGTTCCATCAGGAAGCAGACGAGGTTAAGAAATATAGGGTACAAAACCAAACAATTGATGCGGGGCACATGATTAGAGGAGAACTGACAAAATGGAACTCTGCTTGCACTCTATGGATCCCCTTGGACAGAGAAAGGAAGCCAGGACGACCAGCTACCCGATGGGTAGAATGAATTTCTGAAAACCTTAGGCCTTCGTTGGGGAACAACTTCTAGAGAAATGAAAATATGGAAAAGGGTGACAGAAGCCTTTGCCCCACCATGGACAGATTAGGCAGCAACCCACGTACTAAGGGACTCAATCCCTAATCAAGGCAGTAAATAATTAATTTAAAAAAAAAAAAATTGAAAGTGTTGTGCGGGCAGTTATTCTTAAAAAATGCTTGGAGTATATTTCGCTCAATCAAATCTTAGGAAATGTTGGAATTTGAAATTAAATTTCGGCAGTCACAATTTCTGTATACCATTTTTGCATAGATATTTGTGAGAAATAACTTAATGTTTATTTTATTTTATTTTTTATTTTATTTACAGCTTTTGTTCGGATGTACGAGGAGTGCTCACGCCACCGAACGCGCCCATAGACAGGCATGCGCTTTTATCTTCCTTCTCCACCACCCCCTATCCCTTCCTAATTTTCCTCATAGAATTCCAGAAGATTTTTTAATTTCGCCTCTCCATCTTGTGGGTGGCCTACCCCTTTTCCTTTTCGATTCCCTAGGCGACCCTTCTGCTAATCTACCACATTTCCTTCTCATCTCAAGTAACTTACTGTAGAAATTCGTTCAATAATGAAGGCCCTATCAAAGTCTGAATTTATGTGACTCAAAATGGTATTTGTATGCCGAATTTTCCAAACTTGTATTGTCCCTTCAATATTGATGATAGGCCGTACATAGTAGCTTCTGTTGTATTCTTACTGTGTGTACTATGCTCTGCTTATCGTGAAAATATTTCCGAAATGGGCATTTGTCATCGAACTCTACTAGTCTAAATAAATTAGAATAATTTGAAAGAAACAAAAACTTTTTTTCCAATCAAAAAGTTCTACTGCAAAAAATGGTGGAGAACAGTTCCTGAGACATCCAAAATTGGTTACTGTAAAAAAAAAAAAATTGAAAAATACCGAATTTAAGAAAAACAGGAGAAACTGTATTCTGTATATTCTTCACTCAATCCTCCAACAATTTCATTTTACATATTTTTGTGTGAAGTCAACTCGTAGCTGAAAAATTTCATTCTGACGTAGAATGTTTCTGGAAACACGTAGGTGTCATCATCGATAGCTACACATCTCCACAAAAATATGCGACTATACAAGTACTCTAAAATAGAGGGGCGATGATTGGAGTCAGAGGTGGAGCCCGTATAGGCTGACGAAAATTCTCACTGAAGGAAATGTTTAATGTGCTACATTTGGAATTTGAAGTCAAACTGTATTTAACTCAGCCCACTTCGAAGTCACAAAAATGCATAATTGAGTATGCTGTCCTTGTGTCTAGTTCGTGTCTGGTGTTTTGATTGGTTGAAAACGAAACACTGTTTCGCCTCAAATTGAATTTTAGCTTTTTTTGTGTTCAAGTTTTGACTCTCGTGTAAATATACCTTGTCAGAGCTAGAAACAAAGAGTAAGATATTTAAATGTTGGCCTGGAGCTAAAGACAAATTCAGAATTATTCTCGTACCTAGCAGGTACTGGAGGGAAAATCCAAATTCTTCCTGAGCCGGACTCGGTTTTAGTATTGACTCTGGATCCTTGCCCGTGTACGTATATAATAAAGCCACTCGCTATTAGATAAGACTTTGATCATCTTTATGCCAAATACGAGGACTATTATTCTACCTTAACATTCTTGTGACCCCTGCTACCTGGTCCGGTCCCAGTTCCAGCTTCGGTCTCAGCACGGTATGCTTGTATTGTATATTAGTATATTTTCGCATTGGTAGATAAAACTCATTTAATTTGCTTTTTCCAAAATATTTCGCTTTGGGAGAATTCTTTTGATTGATCTCTCTCTCAAAAAAAAAGTGGAGTCCGAATTTGTGTAACAATTTTTAAACTCAGTTTTCGGTCAGACTGATAGATTTCAATGTTTCTGCCTTAAACTAATATAAGAAATCATCAACTTGCTGGAAAAATTAATTTGTGGTTGGTTTTCTGCATAGTAAGTTAACAATTTTCCGGAATATCACCTTTGTACGCAAGAAATATTTTTATTTTTCATTATTTGCGTACACTCTGTGGAAATTCTCATTTTTGAATATTAGAGTGTGTTCCATGTTAAAAATAACACGTCGTATATTCACGAAATTTTGTGTTCTTCTCGACGAGTTCTATATTAATATCCATTCGGCTTGTCCAGCTGAGCTAATATTGAGATACCCTATGTGAACTATATGAACCACTTTAGACGTCTCATTAATAAAGCAGAATATTGGCAATGAAATTAATACAAATACACAGCTGAGTTTCTGAGTATGCCTAAATGAAAATGATCTTCAATTCTGTTGGATGACTTTGAAATAACCTGTAATAAGGACTGAAAAAGTATTAAAGACAATACGTATAATTATTTTGAAAAAAATTACCTGAAATTTCTGGCAAATGAATTTGTTTTTCTCGCCAATCCATGAGTATTAGTATGTCTTCTTTTTTGATCTTTGGATCTTTTTTATACTCCGCGTCGCAAGTATTCACCTTGTATTTCGTCATTCCTGTGTTAAAAACAAAAATTTATTATGAATTTACATAAAGTTTTCATAATACGTAGATCGATGGAAGTAATATACTGAAAGAAAATCTGTAGCAGCGAAGTGTTCGATAGAAAAACTGGTTTTGAAGAAATTTAAAATTAAATCGAGTAGTACCAGGGCCTCATCTAGCCCACTCTCCTCCTTTCCTGTAAAAGAAAATGTAATAAAGACACAAAATCTTGCTTCTGTCTTCTCTAAACTATTGACAAGTCTTACAGACCGTAACTAGCCCTTCATTAAAGAGAATAATCCCTCTCCCGAAGCTATGGGATAGAAGTTTTTAGAAGCATTCTATGTAAAAAATTCAGTGTAACACGTGCACGGGTGTCACCAAGTCATCACCAATTGTGTTCGCCAGAAGCTAAAATATTCAAAAATTGAAACATCAAAATTTCAGTGGAAAAGAAACGGAAAATGTTCGAATTTACCTACTTTTTACGAATAAAATGAGCGTAGCTGCGCTCAGTGAAGTAAAAAAATAATAATCAAGGGAGTGGGGCGAGAAACCCAAATTTTTCCAACTTACAAATGTCAAACCTTGGGGGAGGGAGAAGGATCTCTACTGTCACTGGGTGAGTGTTCACGGTAGTTTTAATTGCGCTGCAAATGTCTTTCATTCATCCAGGAGTGACTATCAGTTGCAGTTACCAGATTCCACTTCTAGTTGATGCACTTCGAAGCTTGACACCTACCCCATAGCCGGTTGTAAAAGGGGGAGGGATTTGAGGAAAAATCCTCCCATGAACTTCCAAAATATAAATTTTCTATTAAAACGTTCCGAAAAGTTAAAAAAAATTTGCTCTCTGTGCTCGCATATGACTTATCACTTGTAAGGGTCAACACCTTGAAGTTCACTCCGTAGAAGAATTCCGGTGTCGGCCTTGATGAACGCCATTTGGGGAAATAGAGAGAGAGTTAGGCCTCAGAACGAGTAATAAATAGAACCCATAGGATCAAGCCGTCTACCTCAGGATCGGGTTTGAGATTGTGAGTGAAAAAAAATACAAGTTCATCAACGGTAACCCTTTATTTTATATCAGAGTGTATTCATAGTGATTTTAAGAATGCATGACTACTTATACTCCGCTGGAGCAAACCGATATTTAGATTAGTTTTATTTCTACCCTTGATTTTGTTAGAACCCCTTAGAATCACTGTTGCTGAAAATAGGATGAAAGTATAAGCCATATTTTTTGGATTTAAAGACGTGCTAGCCCTCCAACCTTCCTTAACATATAGATCCATCTGAAAAATGGCATTATATGAAGCACAATCGGTTAAAGCAATTTTGGAACCATAAAGCCAGAAGTGAGGCTAGCATTTCTTTCGTTCTCCATCCTAAGTACTTGAAGGGCAGAATGCTAACAAAATGAGTGAAAGTGCCCCATGAAGTGCCAATCGTTTATACTTGATGGCTTTTTTCCTTAATTTTAACAAGAATCGAGAGGATTATTGTTCCATTTGATAGAAATATTTTTCGTTATTAAATTTTTTTTCGATTCTCAAGAGTTTTAGGAGCGTATATACTTAGACTTTGATAGATTACATGATAATAATTGAATATAATATACTAAATTGACTCTGCGATATACCTTAGTGACTTCCGAAGGAGAGGGAGAGACAGTGTTCAGAAAATAAACTCGAAGTGACTAAGATGAAATTTGACATCATAGTCGATATACAGGTTTTTGAGATCGATTAATTGAATTTTGAAGGCAATTTTTTGAACTCATCGGGATCCTACTGAAGGGGTTTCCTGTCGATGGTTATCATTTTAATGTTTACTTCATAGGTACTGAATCTAATTATGCAAGTCAGTTTTGTGTCTCATCTCTTGATATGGCACCAAAAGACGTAAAAGTCAAGTAATGGCAACTTTTGTTTTCAGTGGTCCTCAAATGAACTTTTATTTTGTCTTTCGTTTTATTTTGCGGCATTTGATGGCGTATTAGGGGATCGAATCCTAGATTGGAAGCGCAGAATTGAATTCAGTAACTCTTAGTGACGCGGAGTTAAGTACGTCAGTTATAGATTGGATGAGAAAAATACAGTTATGTAGCATTTCATTCCCTCTTCGTCATGCTTTGCTTGAAGATATATTATACACGTGCAGGCATCTGTTTGGAATGCTGATCAAAATAAGCGAAAAAAGCCAATTAATCGCACATCCTAATTTTCGAAGACATCATGCCCTGCAGAGGCTGAACCGATGCTGAATTTCCTATTATATTAGTAATGTAAGGAAGTACGTAGCGTATTCTCGTGTCTTAAGCTTTACTAAAAAAAAAAAATATTGTTAGGGCTTCGCTCATCACAAGTGTGTAAAAAACATTCTCCAACAAGAACCATCAAAGAATGATTTTCCAAAAACAGCCAAGAGTCACTTCCTTGTGTAATAGCCAGAAATGGGCAAGATCAAGAATTCAGTAATGTCCCCGGTGTAGAAACGGGGAGAGGGTCGGGGTTAGAAACCACAACCCTGTCAAAAAAAGCATTTCAGAATGTATATTAGCGCATTAATTACAGCAGTAAGATGACGGGATACATACTGTAGCGACCCCCTCCCCCCCAAGACTGTGATTTTTTTACGCTGGTGAGTAATGTAAGACCATTATCTGCAGGTGTCGAGAAAATTGAGAAAAAAATCACGGATTCCAAAAGCTTATAAATAGAATACAGTTTCAAAATAATGATTCTTATTTATTCAGAATCCCCTCTGGTAGGACCCTGATGGATCGGATCTAAAAATTGATTTGAAATTGAATTCTGCGACCTCAGAAACATATAAATTGAATAAAATCTCAACTCAGTTATTATTAATATTTTTCTATAACCCCTCTCTGGTGGGACTCTGATGAGTGTACTCCTAAAATTGCTTTTAGAATTGAATTTAGTACCTCTGGAATGTATAAGGTGAATACTGTCTCAATGCCATAACCATTATCTAGGTGTTTGGTTGGCCGAGTGGATAGCGCGTTGGTCTCGGAATCCGGAGGTTCCTAAGTTCGAGCCCACGCACGTGAGCTCACGTAACAACTCGCCAGATTTTGACCTAGGCCATTTTTTTGACCAGAAGGGAAGAAGGCTAAGGCAGCTCTAACAGACTCCCCGACATCTCTAAAGTAATACTCGAAAGGGTGGATTCCAGGGCTCGGGTTGAGAGAAAATTAGAAAAGAAGCCTTAACTTCCTTTGGTGCGACCGTAGGCTCCCTTAGTACGTAGAATTTAAGCGGGTTGTATCCAAAAATTATCTTGAACATCGAATTCAACACCGAGCTCAAAAACCCATGTATACCGACTACCATGTCGAATTTGGCCTCTATGACTACAACTGCCTTTTGGAACTAATATATGATATTATTAACCTTTATCGGGCGTAAATTTAAATAATATTTAATTTGTATCATATAACTTGCTAAAATCGGAGTTTATATTTTTGTAACACTTTTACCCAAGGCCTGAGAAAAAAACCTTTACTTAAAGAATGTAAAAAATAGTATGTCTTTCCGTAATGAGGGTGGAGGGATCGATACACCACTTGTCTCCACCAAAAAAAAAAACAATGTTAAAATTCACAAGTTTGAAAATTTGTGACACGTATACCCCTCTTAATTGGCAGATGAAGGGTTGAAGTGAAAATGAAAAAGAATTGTGTTATCTGAAAGCATAGCCGATTAAAGCAATTTTAGAGTCTCAAATCCAAAATGGGGGAGCTAGCATTCGTTTAGCTCTAGACCCCTTTCTCCTTGAAGGGTAAGGATACAAACGAAGTGAGTGAATTTACATTGAAGCATAAATGAACTATTAATCCGTGGTGAAATAATGGAAGTGGGAGGGGGTTATAGCTGTGAAAATTGATGTAGTAAAATATCTCATCTTTCTTCACTTTTAACTGAAGCGAGCTTTGACAGGAAACAGTCAGAACTAAAGTAACAGAAAAATCAGGGTCTTAGCGAGATGGCGTGTGTATTGAGAATGTCAATGAAGCGTTCAAAAATCAGGGGCGTTTCAAGGGGTCCTCCTTTTCTAATTTCGCTGTCAACCCGAGCCCTAGAATTCGCCTTTTCGAGCTGTTAGGGCTGTCTTAGCCCTCTTCACTTCTTTCTGAAAAATCAGCCTAGGTTGAAATGTAGCGAGTTGCTACGTGGGCTCGAACCTGGGACCTCCGGATTCTGAGACCAGCACGCTACCCACTCGGCCAACCAGACCCCTATCGTTTCAGGACCCTTACGGATCTTCGAAGTCCATATTTTTCGGCTAATTCGGTCAGTTAGTCGACATTTTGAACCATCAGTCAGTAAAGCAAAAAAAATCATTGACTTCTTTTTTTTGCTTTCATGAAAAATTTTTATGCGGAGTTAGAATTTTTCAGCCATTTTAGCGAGAGCGTTTTTAATCGGCTGAATGTGAAATTCGTTGAGTTTTTCTTTCTGTATTTCTTTTTTTCTTGCAAACAACATTTTTTTGTGAGTCGGCACTTGCAGCCCATTTCGACCCCTTCACCCTTCCACGCCAATAAAGTTCCGAAGACCCTGAGAAAAGTTATAATTTCTTTTGCTATTATTTTCAGTACTGCAATCTAAATCAGACGATAGGCATACAAAGTAGATGTATAAATCGGCGCGGGATGTGCGGAGTAATGCTTTTGAATTTGGCATCCCGCGATCTATAAACTGCGTAGATTTTTCTCGATTTTCAGCGTTTTATTAGTTTGCCTCCTAGTGCTAGTGACTATTTAATTCACTCTGTTATAATTTCGTATTTTTAATATTCATTTACTCTTGCGCTATGGTGCGTATTAAGTTTTTTAAACGACTGTAAAAAAAAAAAAAGTACGTAAAGAACTATTTTTATTGGTGCTACTCGTATTATTATGGACATTCTGATACAAAACCTTGAAATTGTACAGTCGTGTCGTCAATTTTCTTGATGAATAAAATTTAGCAACCTAAGTAGCGAAGTAAACTATATAGTCATCTGCTAAGTATCTTAAGTATATAGGTACATGAGAGAACTCTCATGACTCATTCTTTCTCAGATAGTAAGTAATCTTCAACAGTTTTCAACACTTTCCTTTTTACTTTGTAAAAAATATAATGCTTTCCCATATTTGCCGATTAAACCTATCATTTCGTGTACTGTCGCGAATAGGGGGCGACCGTTCCCCTCCCTTCACAAAAAACTTTTAAAAATAGGGCAGTTTGAAGCAAAAACAGTCCACGGTAGTACATACGTAATTTTAAATAAGAAATTGAATTTATTTTCGTTCGCTTCGTTCGCTAACATTTACGCTACCCGTATTACTATCATTTCGGAGCTTAAGCCTGTTTACGTTTGTATTCAAAAAGGCGCCCATATTTAAATAAACGTGTTGAATGTAAAATGGTCGAAAAAGACAACTTTCCAACGGTTTTTTCGTTGCGGAAAGTACGTATTTACAGGTGTAGCCCATGAAATGTCGCGAGCACATGTAAGCACGCGGAAAACGCTACTTTCCGCTGCAGTTCATCTTTGGCCTAAGAAAGAAGCCCTTAAGTCGATTTTACTAAGAGCTCATTTGTCACAACATTTTGATGTATCAGTAAAAAGAACTCTTCCTTTTCCTCCTATCTTCCATTAAAGCATGATATGTGTCAGAATTGGAAAGTAAACTAATTACCTCGTACGATTGCGTCACTCGCTACGCTCGCTCCGCAAATTTCATACTCGGCAATCGTTTACTTTCAACACCTGACACGTAATATACTATTTCTGCTCCCTCCGGGGTCATTAATTCGACCCTGCGAACTGTCATCCATCCGACACGCCACCATCTCTTTTGAAACTCTTTCGGACGCTTATGTAAGTTCGGACTTCGTCATTAAAATTAGTGTTTATGATTATTATTATCAACGAGCCACGAAGCTACAGTCTCGGGCTATGGGCTCGGAAAATGTTGTTGTCTATAGGTCGTAGAACTATCCAGCAGTGGAAAGGTAGGTGAGGGTGTTGTTTATGTGCTTGTGGGAGTTGGAGAAGGCCAAAATTCGACTACGAGGGACGTGGTGAGAGTTACGAAGGAAGGTGAGGGAGGGGCATGAGAAGAGGTGGTCCATGGTGAGAGGGTCTTCATTTTCACAGTATGGGCAGTTGAGGGGATAAAGGTTGGTGAGAAGATGCGTATGTGTGAGGCGTGTACGTCCAATCCTTAGGCGGGTGATGATAACTTCCTCGCAGCGGGAGGAACGTTAGGACGTTGACCAGGGGACAGGTGTAAGCTTGATTTGTGCGAGCTTGTTGTGCCGAGAGGCTTGATGGCGTCACTCTTTGAACTACTTACGCAAAATGTTCTGGCGAATGGCGGAAGTGAGATTGAGATAGGGAGGTGACTAGTAGAGGTCTGGTTGGCCGAGTGGATAGCGCGTTGGTCTCGGAATACGGAGCTCCCGGGTTCGATTCCACGTAGCAACTCGCCCTAGGCCGATTTTTCGGCCAGAAGTGAAGAGGGTTAAGACAGCCCTAGCAGCCTCCCCGACGTCTCTGAGGTAATGCTCGAAAAGACGGATTCCAGGACGCGGGTTGAGAGCAAACTAGAAAAGAAGGGAGGTGACGAGTAATATATGGGAGTTGTGTAGCTTGCTGTGCTGCTTGATCAACTGCCTTATTTCCTGGGATACCAATATGGTTTGGGATCCAGATGAGTGAAATGCTTTTGGTGGTGAAGGAAATGAGATGGAGAATGAGGTGGATGCATTGGACGTGAGCGTGGGTTGAAAGGCGATCAGAAATATACAACTAAGGAGGAAAGTGAATCTGAGAGGACCAGATAGTGGATGGGGGTGAGTGGATCTTCGAGCGAGGAGATCGTGTCTAGGCACTGTAGGATAGCATGGAGTTCGGCTGTGTCGATAGAAGGTGTGTTTTTAAGTCGGAATGAGTGTAGTAGACTATCCATAGAATAGGCGTAAGCGGTGCGTTGGTTGTACTTTGAACCATCAGTGAAGTCAGGATACGGTCAGGAAAGCTGTCCAAAATTTCTTGTAAATGTGTCCGATAAACTTGGGGGAGAGGATGCAGATTTTTTAGGGAATTCAGTAAGTTTAAAATTGCATGGGGGAAGGTTCAACAACCAGGGTGGAGATAATGTATGGATTATTGGTAAGAAGATACGGGATAGTGTCCCTTCAAAGTGCGAACGTAAGTGCAGTGAGGATTTAGGAACAGGGGTGTAGTTTGAAGGGTTATAGAAGATACTCATAGGCAGGAAGATTAGGGTTGTGTGATGTCGTAACGAAAAGTTTGGCAGTGAGTTGCATTCGGCGGTAAGAGAAAGGAGGAATTCCAGCATCGGCACACGTACTCAAAGCTGGGCTAATGCGTATGGCGCCAATGGCGATACGTAGACGAGCATTTTGAACAGCGTCAAGAAGCTTTAAGTATGAGGGAGAGGCAAGTCCATATATGGATGATCCGTAATCCATGATAGATCGGATCAGAGTCTGGTATAACTGAATGAGTAGTCCTCTGAAGGATGTGAGAGGCACTTCAGATCATTGAGTGAGCGCATACATTTGGTTTCTATGTGTTTTATATGGGATAATCAGGAGAAGCGAGCGTCACGATAGAGACCAAGAAATTTGACTGAACTGGAGCGAGGAATCGATTGTGAGTTGAGTAGAAGAGATGGGAAAGTTGGATTGTTTGTTCGATGCTGGAACACCATGAATGCTGTTTTGCTTGGTGATGTACGCAATCCGTGTCTAGAGGACCTTGTTTCGATTAGTTTTATATTTTCTTGGAGTAGTCTATGGGCACCGTTTACCACTTATATCAAATAGAAATCGTTTTACTCACTCGTGTCCGCACCAAAAATATATTCTTACCGATCAAGTAACTGATACTGTATTGTATTTCACTTGCACTTTATGAACACACCACAAAACTCAAAAATGATGTTCAGCAGTCGAATGAAATGCACGCCTGTGTGTGTGGAATACAAAGTTAGAACATGATTTTTGGCAGTCGTAAGAAACCAGTGTATCGTTACGTGGCTACTAAAGTAGCCTTGAAGGACGTTTTTGTAAGCATTGCTGTTCATTTTATATCGAGTCCATGCTGTATAGGAGTAACTGAAACGATTTTAAGTACCTGTGTGTGAAGTACAAATACAGAAACGACGCGATGAGCGTTCAGCAGATGGTTTTATAAATTTGTACCGAATTTTTTTTACCATGACATTTTACAGCATGTAGTTACAACTTCATTTCATATACCTACTTAGGCCTCAAGACACGGTATGAGTACCGAGCGTACCAATCGTAAGCGTTGAGCGTTACGCTGTTTGTACATAAACAGGATTTCTGATGCCTGTAGATACTTGATAATTTCCTGCCGAATGAAGATCGGGATCTGGATTAGTTTGATAAGTTCAATAGAACTTTTTGACGGGGTGTAAAAAGACGGACTGAATCGTTGAAGAAAGAGGGAAAGCGTTTGGAAGAGGTTAGTTGAAATAGAAATAGTGTACAGAGGGTATCTCTTGCAATGACCCCCTTCAATTCTTTTAACTGGCTTAGAATAATTCATTTGCTGCTTAAAATAATGAAATTCGTTAGAACTTGATTTCAGCAGACCACAGTGTGAGTTTGATATCGAAGTTGGAATTATTGGACCGTTTGTTTGGAATCCAGTACCCATCTTTTAGCCAATTTTGAAAAAATTGTCCGTCAGTTGAAATGAAAGTTAAAACTTGATTTTGAACTCCTATACATAGTCGACTGTAGAAGGTGGGGGAGGGGAGGTGAGGATAATTACCTTCATAACCGTTCAGAATATAATTATTTCATCGAAATTCTGTGATTTTGCTCCCTTAGCTCGCGAATAATGTTTTCTTCATCACTTTTAATGGCCAAGACCCCGAAATCTATCCCCATAGAAAAATTCTGGTACTGGGTCTCCCGTGAGCAAATTGAAATTTAAGTTAGTATTTTCAAACAATTCTCTCCGAATTCAGCGCCCATGCACGTTCTGAGTGTATTCAGTGGCAAACAAAGAATTTAGTCCATCTAAATTCTTACATGTTGGAGGATATTGCTGTAAAGGTGACAGATGCTGTTAAACAAATCAGAAAAATCTGAATATTGACCGCAGTGATTCTTCAACACTCGCTACATTTTAAATGGATACTTGCTTGGGTTTTTGGTATGTTTTCTGAAAGAATCTAGCTGTAAAGATACGGAAGGTCATGCAAAGGTCTAAATGTCCAAAAACATGTTTCACAGATTACAGTCAGAAACCTCCTCACCTGTCTGTCAGAATTAGGTAAGGGTTGATTTTCGTCTTAAGGAAGTGGGTTCAAGGATTATTAAGATTTTTAAAAGGTCAAGTTTCCTTCGTGAAGCCAGTATTAATGTATTTTTTGAATAATTATTTTGACCCTACTGATACGAAAAATTTGTAATATTTTTGTGCAGAATTACACACAAAATATCATCAAGACTTATGACGGTATTATTACATCTGATGTTTAGTCCTCGAGAAAAGTGAAATTTGGTTGCGTTATTAATTCATCTGGGGGGGGGGAGAGGGTTGGCTTGGAAAATCGTGAATTCTGAGCAACTTCAATACCACAGTCTGTTCATTAGTACATTCATTCAACAATTTGCACCTAAATTCAGTTTTCCGCCACTTTTTTCTATTTATTCGTTCATTTACTTATTTGTTGCGTAATATTTGTATCGTTCCATTGAACGAAAGTAATTCGGGTGAACAAACTTCAAAACTGTCTATGATAGAACGCCATTTTTTTCCCTCAATATTAATGTTATTAGGTGCAGTATACTCCTGTGTTTTGACCTCTATAACTTGGCTATTTACGTTTTTAACACTTTTCTATGTCATGAATTGAAAAAATATGATATGAAATTTCAAATTCTATTCATAAAACTCGAATAAAATTGAAAGTTCTTTACCGACATCAATGATTCTTGGACAAATATCAGTTTCAAAAATAATTTCACTCACACATGATATTAAAATATGGGTTCTGTATTTTTGAGCTCTGTTTTTTGATGTGCACCATTTTCAAGCGGTTCAGTTTGTGGAAAAGATGGTCACCTGTGAGAAGAGAAGATGTCTTGCCTAAAATAAGTCGCACTATATTATTTCTTTGTGTGGTCTGGTTGGCCGAGTGAATGGCGCGCTAATCTCGGAATACCAAGGTCCCGGGTTCGAGCCCACGTAGCAACTCGCTACATTTCGACCTAGGCCGGTTCTTCGGCAAGAAAAGTGGCTAAGACAGCCCTACCAACCTCCCCGGCGTCTTTGAGGTAATGCTCGAAATGGTGGATTCCAGGGCTCAGGTTGAGAGCAAATATTATAAAAAATTACCATCGTATTTCCTTATGAACGTTCTTCTCCATTGTGGTGCAGCATCCATTCCAAATTGTTGGAGACGATAGTCGAAAACCTAACCAAATTTTGTGATACTTTGCTATTTCTTCTTGAAGTGTCGAACGTTCAGATTTGTAGGTCTAGCCTACCGAGAGCTTATTTGAAATTTTGATACCATGAGATTAGTTTTATGCGTTCATTTCGTCGTAGGTCTATAGTTGGACTTGGGGGGGCATTTCTACCCGAATTATCTTAGTCGTTCCTCAAAGTGGAGTGGTTACTATTTGGTTATTTTGTGAGATCGTGAACAATGCTGTGAGAGTGCACGTTATGTTAGTGTATTATGCGTGGGCGTAAATTTCTACAGTTCTTTTTTGGGGGGAGGGGGAGGAAAGCAAGAAGTGCACTTCTATGAGAAACTTTAACGAATTTTCAATTACGTTTTCAAAAATGCCTATAATGGCAATAAAAATTGAATCGGCAATGTAACCGAGGGCGGGGAAAATTTCAATTGTACTATATTATCATTCAACTGAAAACATTAATATTGGCTAATAAGCAAGAAAAATTATCATTTTTTCGAAATTAGCAAACATTTCCACAGTCTAGTTCGAAGCAAGTTTGAATAAATTGTGATGGATTATATGATGGGATATTCAGAGTAAGAAGAATAATATGTGGAACAATTACTGCGTTCGTTTTATTTCTCTGAGACTATGTTTTAGGAAAGACTTAGTGGTGTTCCGAAACTTCTTCATTTTGGAAAGGGGGGGGGGTCGTGAATCTAAAATTTGCCGACTAATGCAATCCGTATTCCGCGCGGCTATAACCTTCAGTTAGTTTTCATACCGTGATAACAAGGTACAACTGTTTACTATTAGGCTATCAAATTAAAATATGGCACTTGCAGTTCTGCTGAAATACTTTCGCATCGATCCAGTAAATAATGGGGAACAGTTTTTGGATAGGCCTAAACTTTCATAAATTTATAATGTTACAATTGCGATTACAAAATAAATATACGAAAAAGAGGAAAAAATAGCAAATGCGAAGTCTTTATTTTCAATTGAATTCAAAAATCGTTTGCTATAGCTTTATTGGACGAAGTTTGAGGAAAGACCAATTATCAACGAGTTCACGAATTTATATTTTATCAACAATGTCTCTAGCCGAAAAAAGTATCATTAATGAATCCAGCCTTTCATCTGTCATTGATGTACGTAAATGATTGTAGATTAATTTCAGTTTACTGAAAGATCGTTCACTGGATGTAGCTGAAATTGGAGTTGTTGAAATCAGCTGAACAATCAAAAATATGCTTTTAAAATAACCTTTCGTAACATAAAGGCTTTCTGAGAAATCGCCTCGAAATCTTTACATTTCTTGGATGCGTCTAATAAAATTTTAAGTTCCGAGTGTACATTTTCTAGGTCATCGACAAGTCTTGGACATAGTTCCATATGACTCGACCGTTTTTATAGAACAATTCTTTCTATCCACAAATACACAAAAAGCTTCACAGAAAGGTTTCAATAATACAATCATTTTTTGCAGACGACTGTTGACATTCGATGTGAAAACATCCAAAATAATTTTAAACTCGCGATAAAATTGAGAATAGTTTATTTCCGCAGCAGTCTCTCAGTTTTCATCAATCCTCTTTGGATGGCGTCGAGGTCGGTGATGTTTCATAAAACCTCTTTCTGGTACTACATTAAACTTTTTTGCAAATTATGCCGCACTCTCCACTAACGAGTCGATCAATTTTCCATCATTTAGTGCACTTATGGATTTTGTGGTACTTTCAATCAATTGAATAGCATCAATTATATTTAATTTTTCGGTCTCCAATAACTCTGTGAGATTTTTAATTTTAAACGTAACATTTTTGCAAAAATAAAGCGTGCAAATAAGATCTAGATCTAAAATTTTCTTGTACAACCACATCGCAGAACACTTCGTTTTCAAATCGAAGTCTGTCGATGATTTAATATATCGTGTAAAACATTCAGTATATTTTCATAGCTGAGGGAAACTGCTTTAATAGACTCCGCTCGGGCAGTCCACCTTGTCTTGGACAAATTCTTCAGTCGTAAGGAATTTTCAACATGCCGACGTTCTTCCTCTAAGCGCTGATGCTTTTAGTACTTCCAGAAAAAAACACATACTAACTCTCCAGTGTGTTAAAAAATTCTTCTATCAACGAACTAGCATGGCATGCTGATTTTATAAAAATATTTATTCGATGCGCTTGACAAGGAATGTGCGGAATACTTCTCTGACACAATTCTGATAATTTTTTTGGGTACCATTGTATTTTCCTGACATATTACTGCGGCGAAGTCGTAACTCTGGAAAACAGTTCTATCAGTTGGAAGTCTCATCGAATTGATTATATCCAAAATTTTCTTTGCCAACTCAGCGCCAGTTTTTTTAGTAAGGACAACATCGATTTTTAAAAGGCGTTTCAACTGGTATAAGTTCACCATAGTCTTCGTTATAATGTCGGTGATTTAGCATAGAACTCATTTTCAAAGTTCTAATTGTATTTTTATACCTACTCATGAGTGTTGATTTAGTCGACAACATATTTTTGGGTAAATTTGCCGACTACCAAAAGGATTTTTTTTTTTGGGGGGGGGGGGGGGGGTAGACAGCCTCCTTTCAGAACGCCCCTGGAAATAATACCTCAAATTACATACAAAAAAGTTTTGGACAGGCGAATTGAGTGAAAATTTGGATTACACAACCCGAAATGACTATGAGAAGATGTATTATGTTTAACAAGTAAGTAATTTAAGGCTGTTCCTCTGATTTGAAATCTCGAGGGGAAGAAGGCTAATTGCTGAAGAAATGTTGACAATATTTTCCCCATTCGTAGTATGCCATTCTTTATCTATTTAGCCGCAAAATGCTCTTGTCTCCTAGAAAGACTATACACATATTCAATGATACAGTTCTTAAAGTCCTTCCCCTCCGCTGCCTTATTTGATACACAGTTAAAAACAATGAAAAAGACTATTTTGAAACCTTGACGATAGTAACATACCTTATTCCTTCATAGTTCTAATTGATAGATTCTTATTTGACTCTTCGAAATTTGCTCATGTAACACTTTAAAATTAGCTCATTTAGAATCGTTTTCAGCAAAATTGGCAATTTCGGGCTTTCAATTGTATGCACCCGTATATCTCCACGGTAGAATCTGCGAGTTGTGTCCTTGAATTTTTCCGTCAAATTTTCTACATGAATCCAACAAAAAATTGAGTCTTAAAAATTTTCATCATAGGAAGGTAGATTTTGTCATAGTAAATGTTACAATCTCGGATCAGTTGATCACTCAGCGACACAGGGTATGTAATTGAATTATGGAACTGGCATTAACTGTAATCTACCATTGTGTGATCGTGGTCAGCTTTAATAATTAAATGATACTACTTAATATCAAAAGTGGAATACCTAGAAACTGAATTCTCAAAAATGCACCCTAGTTTTAACTCAGTCAGGGACGTACCGAAGAGTTTTTCCTGGGGGAGGGGGGGGGGTAAAATTTGTGAAAGTCCCAACTGACTCAACTCAGAATTCCCAAGTATCAAAGCAAAAAAAAAACCTTTTAACTTGTTGGATTTTCCCATTTTCCCAACTCGCCTAAGCGAAATTGTAAATTTTCCCAACTGTTGAGTGAAAAATTCTACAGGGGGATAAGTTCCCCCCCCCCCCCCGCCATATCGGTACGTCCCGGGACTCAGTGAATCTTGTAATCATTGGTGGTGAACCTGGAGGCACAGGGAGTTACTGCTCCTTTAGGAAATGGCTTCTGAATACAGTTTCTTTGTATTAAATGTCGAAAGTAACAATCAAGGCGCCTGGATTTCAGAGAACATAACTTTTTTTTTTTTTTTTGCAAGTCAACCTAAAATGCGCTCGCCTTTTCAGTGAAAGCGAAGACCGCTACCATTATTTGTAATGCCAATTTGTTTTCCAAACACTTGAACAAGATGGAAGATGGTTCTTTTCTGCTTATTCCATTTATATTGAATTCTCATCAGTGTAAATTCAGTGTTCCGCATCAAATCTGGAGTGGCATTTGACTTCGGGTCAGGAACTGAACTATTTAAAATGAAAAGCCATCGTCTTCTGCTTTTAATTAGTTATCGAGAAAAATGAAAATGACGAATCAAACCACAATGTTATTAAGAAAGTTACCATGGTGAAACTGACAACTGAAACATAATGAATGAGGTTTTCACTGTAGGCCACGATTCAGCATTATGATTCATTATAAGTTCATCAATCAGCCGGGCTTAATATAATATTCAAATGTAGTTAGTGGTTATAATTTAAGCTGTGGAATTTAATTTATTCATTTCTAATTCAAAAGAAGGGACTCCGAAATAACGAGTACTGAAGAATGTCGTGAAAAGACTTTCTATACGGATCTATATTACTCGAGGGGTTATATTCGTAATTAAGGAAAATCTGCGTTGGAACGATGATGAAAAAATTCAACTTGTATACGATTAAATTTATTGCAAGTTTGTTTCATATTTTCTCGAATAAATTCCACTCCGTATACATCATTCTAATGGTAGTTGTGTTTCTCAGAAAATTGAACGGTTTTTTCTTTGTTGAGAATTTGTGTTTTGTATGCGTCTAAAATATTAACTAGGATAATTTACAGTAGAATTGACAAGGTGTCAACAAGGTCAGGAAGTCAGGATTTTTGAAAGTAGGTCAGGAAATCAGAATAACGTCAGGAAATTTCGAGGAATTTCCATCCAATGGATGATTCTGTAAGATATTCCGTAATAAGAAGAAATGAAAATCAAGAAATAATATTGTATGGACGGTGTCGCTGAATTAGTTGATAAAATAGTCAATCAAATCAAATCGAAATGGGCTTTATTATTATTATTTTTCCTTAGTCTAAGATCTAAAATATAAAAAATATAAAAATATACTTAGCCTAGCTATAGGTCAAGTTGCCCTTTGTTGAGCTGAGACCTCCCTCAGGCGATCCCACTCCTCCCTATTTCGTGCGATTCTTTGGTATTGCCCATGGCCAAATAGTTTATCAATTTCGTCCATCCACCTTGTCTTTTGGTTTCCCCTTTTTCTTCTCCCCTTCATAAACCAAACCGAGACTATTTTTGTCGATCTCCTGTTTTCCATCCTGGCTACGTGACCAGCCCTGTCCCACTTCAGTCGCCTTATCGCGTGAAGAAAGTTGATATTGTATTTCAAGTTTGATTTATTTTTGATGTCTTTCCTCCTGACGCCCAGAATTGCTCTTTCTATATTATTTTGATGTATTGTAATTGTTTTCGTTTTTATGAGCGACCAGGTCTGGCACCTATATGACAGAGTGGGTAAGACGCAGCTGTTTAAAATTTGCCCTTCATGTTTCAATGAAAAATTTCCTTTGAGTATATTCTTTAGAGACCAAAATTTTTTCCAAGAACAGGCTATTCTCGCGTGTCCAATTCCGAGTTATTGCTTTTGTCAAAGGTAATAATTTGCCCTAAATACTTGATTTCGTTCACTATCTAGACTTTTGTCTGATTAATAACCAGCGATTCTCCATTTTTATTTGATAAAATTTTCGTGTTTTTTTATTTTTTTAATATTGATTTTTAGACCAGCCATTTCACTCCTATTATACAGATCAATTATAATTTCCTTTAATTCATTTTTGGACTTCGCTATTAGCATAATGTCGTCTGCAGGATGGGTGATAAAGGGTCCCCCATCTCACCCCTCTATCTATGGCGAAGTACCGACCCGGTCGCTCAGTGACAGTTCGCGCTTCCACGTGGGTGTACATCATTAATCAGTGAGATAATTTTCCCAGGAATTCTCTGGTTAAATAGAGTTTTGATCAAAAAGTTGTGCTCAAGCTAGTTGAAAGCCTTTCGTAGTCTACAAACGCTAAGTGAAGTTCGAATTGGTGTTCTTCGACTTTTTCTATAACTTGTTCTATCATGAACAAATGTTCTATTGTTGAAAAACTACTTCGGAAGCCCGCCTGTTGATAAGGTTGGTTTTCGTTTAGTTGTTTATTTATTCTAGTTTCTGGTAATTTTGAAAAAAATTTTGTCAGAACTGGGATATGGCTGATTGGTTTGTAATTTCTTATGTTGTGTCTATCTTCTTTTTTTAATATCAAAATTATTTCTTCCGTTCAGAAGGGATTTTCCTAGTTAGTAAAATCAGGTTGAAGAGATGGGTGAGGTATCTAGCCAAAGTGCCCCCCCCCGTAAATTATGTGTTTATTCGCGCTTTTGTCCGCTCCTGATGCTTTTTATTTTTTTTATTTTTTGTTATTGCTTCAATCTTGTGTGTCAGGAAGTTGGGTACTGCTTCTGTTTCCAAAGTTAGATTCACTGTTTGGCTCCTTATTTTTATCCTCGTATAGTTGGGAATAGAGCGCGGTGGTCATCTCATTCATTTCAAATCTGTCATGAATCTTTACTCCTTTGAAGTTGGTTAGGTAGTTAGTCCAGTTTTTGCCCGCTGATAAGCTTCTCCGCATTTTTTGATACTTTGGTACAGTTTAGAGTATCCTCAATTATTTTTTGTTGTTTCAGTTGTTTTTGGGTTTTGAATTCTTTGTTTACCAATTTACACAATACAAGTTCTATTTTTTCCTTTTTTGACAAGAGCTGTTTATTTTTCAGGCGTTCCCATGATCTGATTAGTTCCCTAATCTTGTCCGAATTTCACATTGGAAGTATTGTTATTCTTTTCCCCCGTTGTGATTGGGTTTGTAATTATAGTTTTATTTTGGTTTTCTGGGGCTATACTGAACCTTATGCGGCCTTGTAAATTGCTTCCGAGGTATAGCCTTGGGTCAAGACTATCCAAATGAAATTCAAATTTAAGTTCAACCGATACATAAAAATTTTTTCCTGGTGTCCAGGGGGGCCAAGATATAGGTCTATTTGATTCTTATAGTTTGAGGTATTCCAAGTCCACGTCTGATTTTTTCCTATTTTTGTAAAATGAATTGGTAATCTGGAGCTTTTTCATTTGACAGAAATCTACCAACATCTCTCCTCTTTTGTTCCTCTCACCGTGTCCGTATGGTCCCATAATTAGTTCTTCATTGCATATTCGTTTACTTATTTGGCTGTTAAAGTCACCCATTATTAGTAGATCGTTCTGCTTTTTGTTGCTTTGAGGGCTTATTGTTTCCGAAAGGGTTTCATAAAAGTTATTTACTTTTTCCTCAATGTCCATTTCGGAGTGTGAGTGAACTTGGTAATATTCCATTTTTAGGGTGGGGCATAGATTTGCACAATGAACGCAGTTTGGTGTTCGGAGATTTTCCTTGGAATGTGTGCAGTTCTATCAGATATTCCGCAATTCTTTTATTTTTTCATTTACTGTTAATTGAAAAGTCCACGCCTTTTGGCTCTCCCCCTTTTCCGATATAGCAAAATAGGTTCCCTTTTTTTGTTTGGATTATGGCCTCTCCGTCTTTTCTTATCTCCGCGAGGCCTAAAATATCAAGTTTGTCCTTTTTCAAAGCTTCTTCAAGTTCTGTCAATTTTTCTCATTCTTGAGGGTTCTTACGTTTAGATTTCTTACTAAAATTGTTTCCTTGGGCCCCCTTTGCCCTTTGGACTTGCCTTTGATACGCCTGAACTTTCTGATTGAATTTAGTTATTTCAAAGTGACACTCTAATTTTTTTGTGTAAAGAGTTGTGGAGCACTTCCTTCTTCTTCTCGATAACTTTAGTTATTGCTTTTGAAATTTAGAGTTTCAAAACGTGCCCGAATAGATATGCAGTCAAGTAGGATGATTTTCAAGGGACATTGATAATTTCAAAAGTCATTTTTGGCAGATTTTCGGTACGTTTTGGCAAAGTCTACTAGTCAGTTCACACGATGGAGACTATAAGAACTATTTTTTGTTTTTTTCTCCTGCGGTAACAAACATCTTCTAATTGAGGGATTGTTGAAAGAAAAAATTAAATTCTTCTCTAGAAGTCACGGAGGCTTCAACCTTTACTTTGAGCGAAGTTTATCTTCAACTTATTCTAAAATAAGTAATTGTGCGTACTCCAGACTATTTTTGTAATTCCTGTAAATATAAACAACTCTTTGTTGAAATCGGTAGCCATAGGTGGCGGTATCATGGAGACAGGAGGAGCAGTTGCCTTCTTGAACTTGTTTTTCTTTCTCCTTCCTTCCGTAGCTAAAATATCTTTCGACAGCTCGGCTGTCCAACTCTTACTTTTCCGGTGAACAGAACTGACTAAATGATAATTAATTATTGATTCTAAAGCCATTTTGAAAAAATTCTTCTAACGCTATTCATTTAAAGTACACCAGCATGCCCTTACTTCAAATGAAAAATAAGTACTTCCTGAATTTTGTTTTTGTTGAGATTAAAAATAGAAAATTAAGATTTTTCAAATTTAATTCTTTTTCGGTCATTTAAGTTGAAATTTGTGTACCCTTCCTCTTCTCCTTGTTTTTCTTCGCCGATAAAATGATAGTCGAATATGCCCTTTTTTCATTCGCTATATTGTGATTTTGATGTTATCTGTTATTAATATACTGTGGTTCAGGTATGGAATAAGTATTGGTCAAACGTACAAAGTTGACATCGATTATACACATATTTACATGGAGTGTAGTTATTGGTTTTCTAGTTCTTGGAACTAACGAAAGATTATTATGAGTACGAATTCAATATTGAAGTTAGCTATGAAATTGAATGCGCGATATTGCGATATCAGTATTAAAACATTTAGTTACAGAGAAATTTGTCGGTCACTATTGCAAAAAAACACTTCGGACCATCACTGCCGAGTAACACAGGCCTAAGAAGGACCTATTTCTAAGGTCAATTATTGTAAATCTCAATCAATGTCCAGTTTTTTGAATGAAGCTGTTACAGCGATGCTTCGTCGTCGTCCATCGTTCGGTCTTTCTTCTTCGTTTGTTCGTAGCGGGAGTTCTGCCTCGACATCGTCAATGAATGCTTTTATTCTAGCTTTTGTAATTTCTGTAAACAAGATTTCATAATTTCTTATACTAACCAGCCGTTTCTAGTATTATTTCTTCGAAAAAAGAAAAAAAATGTAAGAAAGATCATACCGTTTGATTCACGCCTTGTAAACGGATATGACCCTCCCAAGTCCTTCGTTATCATTTCTTTGGGTACGATTTTGAAGAAGTTGTCCATATCCGAATGGAATTTTATCTGAAAAAGAAAAACAACAGATAGAGCTGCTATGTCGATCTATGTATTGGTTCAAGATATGCATTAGGTACAACGGTGGATGAAGGATGGAAGTTTAGGGACGTCAGCCTCCTTACAAAGTTACCAAACTTACATTAGGAAGAAGGTAATTCTGGAGAACTCCCTTCTGAGATGATCAAAAACGTGGGTGTAACAGGATGACAAAAAACCACAATTTTTTCTCGGAAAGTTATAGGGGACAGTGGGGGGGGGGGGTAACGCAAAAAAGTGTCTGTGGTCTCAAAATAAGTTGCTTACAATTTGTTTTTCGAAATTGATCAATACTTAGAGGGTGCATAACGAGGTCAGAGTTTGAACAAACGGCATAGAATTTGAAAATTCAAACAACCTCATAATGATGAATTATTAGGCATCAATCAAACTGGTGTGATCCCCGGAATATGAATGGTACTCAAGTTTGGCGCATGCGATGCCTTGGTGAAAAATTGGCTGGTAACTGTAAATTATCTGAGCTGGAGTTATATATACTTCAGTTTAATGTGAGTAATGAGTCGGCAAATATTGAGGATATACAGCGAGCACATGAAACGCAAGGTTAAACTCTGGCCCTCTGGCATCGAATAAAAATCTCCAATAGTTTTTCTTGCGTGTATTACAAATAAATGAGAGTCCTTTTTTTTGTTCTACCAATCGTCTCGACTTGATTACTCGGTAAATAAAGTGCACTAACCAGGTCCCACAGCTCCTTCTTTATGAAAGGCTTCACTAAAAACAGTAATTTGTCCAGAAGCGAATTAATTCGAACTAGGTGAATCGCTTTAATTTTTATTTGTATACTTTCCTGCAATCAAAATACACATTATGTATTAGGATAAGCCTTACTTTCAGTGAAATTCTTTTTCTTCAACATTTGATGACGTGACCCTCTAAATTGATTCGAATAAAATAAAATAGAATTCATGTGAAGTTTCAGTTCGATTGAACAAGGAAAACCCGGGCCTCTAGTTCTCTGCCCTTTGGGGGAAATACATTCCGTTTTGACTTTTTATGCTAGAAACTCCTTGTATCGGCTTATAATAATTCTGAAAATATAAATTAACAGGTTCTAGCTATGTGTTTAGATACTCTTTGAACTTAAGGAGCTTATGAGTAGTAGGTAATTCCCAAGGGCGAAGGGGGACTAAAAAAAAAAAAAAAAAGGTTCAGAAATAGGTATACAACTTATTATTTTCAATGTGGGATTTTTTTTTTTTTTTTTTAATTAAAGATTTTTAATATCCTAGAAGGATTATAATCTTAAATTTAACTTATGTGTAGTAAATACGAGTAGGTATAACATATTCTGGTTACGGAGACACGCTGAAGTTGACTCCGGTTTGGGTTATGAATTTGTGGACGAGGTTAAGGGCAGTCTGATTGTCAGTTAGTATCATTTGGAGGTTGTTTGGTAGTTGTAAGTTCGTTCGTATTTTTGTATATTTTCTGCAATCAAGTAGTATATGTCTTACTGTTAATTGTTCGTTGCAAGTTAGACATTTCGGTGGTGGTTCTTTTTTCAGGAGATGTGAGTGGGTCAAGGTTGTATGTCCTAGTCGCAATTGGTTAATAGTAGTTTCTAGTTTGCGTTGATTTTGTTGTATTGTTTTCCAGGGGTATACGTGGTTTTTGATTTTGCGCAATTTGTTGTTCTGTTGTACGGTCCATTCGTGATTCCATTGTTTTATGTACTTGTTATTTATTTGTTGAGTGCGGGTTTTTTGGTTTTGCGTTGTAATTGTTGCTACTTTCGAGTAGGTCGGTTAATTTGTAGGATTTTAAAGACGCTGAATCCATTTGTGAAGTTAGTTTTCAGGTGTAATCTTTCGTTGAAGTTTAGGTCTCATTTTATAGCTTTTAGTGTGTCAGAGAATTCAAGTAAAAACACTCGAGACTGAGAATGTGATCACCTTTCTCAACCATTGTTGTTATACCTGGCTGATCTGTTGTAGCCACTCAACGGCTGTATTCCACGAGGGAGTGGTAGTATAGACCTTATACCAATTAGGGGTGGTGTGGACGAGTAGCGTGATTAGGGATAGGTGCGTCCGGTAGGTAGCAGCACTTCTCGACATAGTGGCCATCGCACAAAATTCTAATTGTAGTTTACTTCCTAATCAGGTCGTGAAGTGAAGATTTAAAATATATATCTAATAATCCTTTCCCTTAATGTGAATGTATTCCATAAGCTTCCATTCCTGTACCATATCCATTCGTACTCAATGGTGATTTTGGAGTTCAGTAATAAGTTAAGGCGTGGTATGCATGGTCCATCTCATTACTTTCATATTTAGGGTGGGATGAAAAAATTTTTGAATTCGGAAATTGCGAGTAATGTTTTAAATGGAGCATTACATGTAATTAACATAGTAGTTCTATATGGTATTATCATATGTATAGTTAACTTCATCTGAATATTTATAAATGAGGGAAATTAAGAATACAGCTTGAGGGAAGATTTTTGGGTGATTAAATACATTTCTGATGCTTTGACTGCTGAAATACTAATAACTCTAATGTTGTCATATGTATTTTGGGGTGGGGATATAGGGGCGCTTATCTCATTTTTGATTTTGTTTCGCACATAGCGCTTATTTTATTCTCTTAATGTTGTTTGGTGCGTACTCGTAACAGCATAATGCTTGCTCTAGTAGCACCACAGAGATCTTGACATAAATATTGCAATGGAACAAGATCGGAAAAAAGTTTGGAATTTTGTGAAACAAAATCAAAAATTAAATAAGTAAATAAAAAAATAATGTGATTGAAGTGGCTGTATCCAGCTTTACCAGTTTTAATTGGCCAAAGCTCCTTCTGTGACAACATTAGGAAAGGGATTACTGTTAAAATAATATTACAAACGATTTTAAACTCCCAAAACCTCTCATCAAAAGAATGTAAATAAAGCTAATTTTGCTTATTTATAAATATTTGGCTAAGAATAACTGCAATTGTGATAATAGAGCTACATGTTAATTACATGCAGAGCTTCGTTTGAAATTCCATTCGCTTTAGAGCATATAGAAAGATTTCCGTATTTTTAACCAGGGTCGTAGCGAACGAAACTTAGAACCACGAAAATCAAAATGAAGATACGTGACTTTGTCATCTGAGCACCTTGGAACTGTCAATTTGCCAACTCTGAAAAATGATTGGGCAAATTGTCACCCTTCATGGCTAATGCCATATTTATCCCCAAGTGAAATTAACTTTTCAACCCTATCCAAGCTCCGAATTCAAGTTTATTTTTGACCGTTTTCGTTCCTTCCTGATATGCACAATATATGATGTGATGTGTACTACACGCAGTTCAAGAAAGAAATTAAAGAGTACTTCTCCGAAAACGGTTATGTCCAAAATTTGAGATTTTGAGTTTTCAGGGTTAGGTACTGGATATATAAGTCCTGGCAATTATATCAATCAGCTGTCATGTATAGAAACCGAAATATTTGAATTCCACAATCACCATTGCTTGTAAGAATAATTTATTTCCTGAAAAGTTTTTCACGTTTTCTATAAAACTCGTTTTTTGCACATGACTGTTAAAAAAAAAAAAAGAAAAAAAAGAAAAAAAAAAAAGATTCCTAATTAGAATGTACTTTGTCCCGTTTTTGGACAACTCAGACATTGCATCGTACCCATGTCGTTTTGTAAGTTGAAAATAGTCTCTGGTAATTCGCGAATGCACAAAACATGTACTGCAAAGAGAAGGACTACCGCGTATGGATTTTAGAACCATTTAATCGTTCTACAATTTTAGGTTTGGAAGTTACATTCCAAATCTTACGTAGTTTCAATCAAAACCTACAAAATCAGATATCGACCCAAGAAATGAGTTCGTTCTCTCTCTCTCTCTCTCTCTCTCTCTCTCTCTCTCTCTCTCTCTCTCTCTCTCTCTCTCTCTCTAGTGGTAACGCTAGAGAACCTCTCTAAAAATTAGCTGTAGAACCCGTAAATCAACTTCCATCTTGAAAAAATAACTCCGATGAATTCAGATTCCTACGGTGGTACCCCAGGGGGGTCCAAATTAAAATGGATTCAGCAATTTTAAAACCCTATACATTAGGTATAATTTCAAAAAATGACAAGAGTGGGGGTTCAGCCCCTGTCGTTCAAAAGCAGGGGAACTTGAGGCACATTTTCCTTATTCGATCGAGCTGAAACTTTGCAGGAATTTTATTTTGTTAGAACCGATTTCGAGGCTCATGTCATCAAATTTCCAACGTTCGAAAATCAAGACCACTTGTAAATAGGTGTAGTTTTTACTCTTACTCGGCATTTCAATGATAATGATACACCATGACATGTGGAGCTGATGACATATTAATGTATTTTTTATTACCTGAACGAAATAGAGCACATTCCGAACGTATGAAACAGATAACGCCGATAAATGCCCAATTTTGAATCCTTCCATATCGAGTACGATCGAATATCCAGCACAAGTACCTTTTTCGTAGAGTGTCGATACTAACATGTGTAAAAACAGGTTCGCACCCCTATTCCAGTCCCATTTTGATGGATCTGTATCTTGAATTCCACCATAGATCATACGGTATCCTTCTGGTGTGAGATCAGGTACATCGTGCACATAGCTAAAAACGTGAAGATGAGTGATAATCGACCTCAGTTTTCACCCGTCAAATTGAAAAATCAGCTTGTGAACACTACGAGTATGCTGTACATTGTACATTTATGTTCAAATGCGTAGCCGTGAATGGAAGCCTCAAAACGAAGTTTTTTAAACCCTTTGCTAATGAATGCTGCTTCAAAAATGCAAACATTTTAGCTCGATCCGCTCGCGAGTATTATTGTTATTTGATTTTCAACTTTGTAGGTAACTTTCTCCAAAGTATTTCTGGGTTCACGCCTGTTCACATTTCGTTCTGTGTTATTAACGAGAGCGGAGCGGGTTGGGAAAATGCGTTTGCATCAGCTTAACTTTTCACTTTCACTATCCCTCCACTATGTCTCATTTTCCTTCTCTTTCCTTTTCAGTTACTGCCATGGCCCAAAACTCTGAAATGAGCCAGCTCAAATCTTATGGGTTGGTTCAGCCCACCGAGAAGTTTCGTGCGTGGGAACTTATGTAGCCAGTCCGCTCTCAGTCCTCAGTCTGAACAAATCTACAAATACACGTGACACAGCGTCAACCTATAATAACACTTACATAACATCCCATGTCGGATCCAGGTATCTTGGAGGTGGACCATCTGCAATTGTAAAAAATTCTGGAAAATCGTGCCTGAATCTAAAATGTTCATCGGTGAAGGTTTTCGTTTGCTGAAGACTGTAATTGCAACAGTGATAATACAATATCATTTGATATTCTGCAAAAGAGCATTCGTGATTTAGTGTAACTTATGTCAGTAAAAATGCATCAATTTAAATGTAGGGGAAGGTTGCGTAGTTATGTACATGTCAGTAAAAATGCATCAATTTAAATGTAGGAGAAGGTTGCGTAGTTATGTACAGTGAAGCAGGTTTGGCTAGTGCACTACAGAGATGAGTATGATCATCCACCCCATTTTGATTCACAGTAGGCGTTTTCTCTTATGAAATTTCTATGAACGTTAAACTTGTTTTGTGATCAATATGTTCGTGTGTTTTACATCAGGAATTACATGAAACAAGTGGAAAACCCGTCAGTCTGCTATTTCTAATAGTCTTCGCTTACGGAAAACATTTTTTAACGCCACTGAATCTGGTCTTTGAGCCTATTTAATTACTGGTGTTTAAATGGCCTCACGGAACGAATTTGAAAATGTATTCCTGTTGCACATATACTTGAATGGGAGAAAAGACATGTTGTGAATCAAAATGGCAGTTGGTCATACCCATCTACAAACTTTGGTTTGAATGTTTGAAGATGGTTTTGGTATTACTCTGATACAGAGGCACCGGAAGGCAATCATAAGGGGAAGGGAGCAGTTCAAGAATCTTATAACTGACCTTTTTTTCCCCTCTAGATCTCTGTTGGAAATCCAGTCGTAATTATGGCGAGGAGAGGGGGTGAGAATTAGAAACCAAGTGGTACTATAGAAATTTTAAATCAACGAGAGATTATTTTATTTTGCATCGATGTACTGTCTTTTTTAATGAACCTAGCAGGATCATAAAATTCTAAGATTCTGTTTCTTGGATGATCAAAAAATCTGTTATATTCCAAACAGTGGTTGAGAGTCCACCAACTTTTCCCTTATTAAAGAAAATATATCGAGCAACCTATCGAATTGCTTTTCGTTTCGCTGAATTCGAACATCCTATCAGGTGGAGATATTGATCCATCTCCGAGTTCTGGCTTCCCAAAATTAAAATTTAATCTAATCTAAATCTAAATACCTCTATTGCTTGGGATTGTTGACATATGTACATTGATTTTAGTCTGCGATTACCAGTCGCCCCCTAAGTAGGGCCCACTATTTCCCAGACCCGTATCGAGCAAAGGTTTCGTGTAAGCGCTCCCACTCTTTCCTGTGCTTCACTATTATTTGAATGTTTTTATTTTATTTTTGTAAATTTATTCATGTCGTCCTTCCATTTTATAATTTGTTTGCCCCTCCTTCTTTTTCCGTTCCACGGCTGTCAAAATATTGCTCCATAGGTCCATCGATCGTCCACGAGGCGGGAAAATGAAAATAGTATGCTTTTTATTGGCAAAAGTGACTTGGCCTCAAAATATGTAAGTAAAGATTTTTGACTCGTTGACTTGAAAAGTCGCCATGAAATTTTGATCAGATTTGGATTTCAGCCCTCAGAATTGAAGTTTCAGTATTGAAAGGAGGCAGCATCGAATTCACGTGGTGAATCAAAATGTCAAAATAGAGAGGGGTCGCTTAGGTAATTTTGTTCGAATATTCTACCAGATTTTGCTTTCAAGGGTCAGAAACCTGAGCTTCGCAATGAAAAATTATAATTGTTTTTGTTTTCAAATTCGAAGTTATTTTCACACACCATCGAGAAACCAATGCCAAATAGAAAACAAATATAAAAAAGATTGGATTTCCTCCTCCGTCGCCTCACAGTGGGTCGAAGACAACTTAAAATGGGCAAAATGAACTGGACCTGAAAAAGCGATGTTTATATAAAATCTATTTTAGTCACTGATTTCGTCATTGCCTCAAATTTTTGTTGTGAGCCTTGACTTGAATACTCAAAATACAAATCTCACGCCCCAGTTTTCTCAATGTTTTTGATAGATGAAAAAATTTCTCTTTACGTAAGTACATTGTTAGACAACAGAAATACGAAATCGTAGCGAGAAATCGACATTTTTTCCTTTCGCTTGAGATGGGTAAAATTGATTTGACCTCGAAAATCGAAGAAACAACATCAAAATAAGGGAACTTGTTACCGATTCCGAATTTTTTTGGGTAGTAGTTTAGATTTAACAGTGAAAAAATTTTTGTTTTATTTACAATTGTTTCATTTTGTACTGCGTATATATTTTTTTTAATTTATGAGAAGAACTGAATTGAAATCAGTATTTTTGTTTAATATGGTTATCTTCGTACAAATGGTTGAGATATTTGTGAGAATTGAAATCTACAAGAAAAAGAAAGAAAACTTCTAAAGAAATAAATTTCCTGACAGGCCGTTGGTTGAACGACAAAGAAATCAGTAGAATCGGCATGTCGCATTTCAGAAGTTGAAAAAAATGACTAAGTGTTTCCATGGTTGCAGATTTTGAATATTGCATTCATCTTTTTCATCTAATTCTATTTGATTTCTTAAATCTAAGAAAACGCTACACCTTTTTATTAAAAAAAAAAAATTGAATTTCAGGAGTTCAAGTCGAAATTGAATCAAACATTTGAGGCTATAATTAAAATGATAAGCAGCTTAAATAGTCCTTATTCGTTAATTTTTCAATTTGTTTGGTTCATTTAATTTTACCTTCTTCAGGTCGTGTTCTTTTCTTTGAGCGACCCGGTATGAGAAATATCGGTTTTTCCTACGAGTTTGTAATTCCATTCACACAAATTTCATAACAACTTTCGTGAAAATAACTTGTACAAAAATTGTAAAATCATTACGTTTATCATAAAATTTGAATTTTAGGGGCTCAGTTTGTAACCAGATCACATGTTTGGTGTAATATTCAAAATTAGCAAAAAAGAAAAACTCTATGTCAGTAGCGTTCTTATAATTTTTTTGACTGAGTCGATTTTGCTCATAACAATTTTTTTGATCTAGTATCTGGTGGGGAGGGAGAAAAGTTCGCAGATTTTCTGAAAGTATTACTTGCTGTTTTAGTTGATACAAACTTTCCAATTCTGTGCTGTGATACTTTGTTTGATTTGTCAAGTCAACTTTATTAATTCAAAGGGTAGAATTTCTATTTTGATATCCAAATCGAAGCTGGATTGAAAATTTGATGGAACTTCGCAGTCGCTGACCCTAGAAAATCCTACTTTGATAGTTTGCCCAATTCGCATACATTATGTATTTAAAATTTCTATGTTGATGAACCTTTTCTTATGGTCCTCCAATGACGGGAGAAAAGTACGAATTTGTTTGACCCTTCAAGGAACTACAGGGTTACCAACTCATTTTTTTTAAAAGCAAATGTTGCTGGTAAAAAAGGCAAATTTAGTCACAAAAAAGCAAATGTTCCAAAAATCTCAGACAGACTCGGAACTCGCTTCGCTCGTTCCTCGCTTTGATGTTCGCGTAGACAGAATATGGGATAAAATAGATGACACTGTAAATGTTGAATACTTTTACATTTTTACATTTTTCCGAGATACTTTCATAAATTGGTGAAAGAGGCAAAATTTTCTTATTTCATTGCTAGGTCTGGCAAAGGGCAAATGCAACTTGGAAAAAGCATATAGTTGGTAAAGAACTAGAGTTTAGCATTTCAGAATTTAAGCCCCTGTTGATCCGACACCGCGTTAAGATAATAGAATCATCCGTACGTAAAATTGATGGGTAAGATTTGGGGTCAAGGGGTACAAGTACCATGGAATGATTGAGTTGAAAAGGAAATTTTGAAAAGGCAAGAAGTATAAGTGCAACTTTGATCTTACAACTGCTACTGACTCCTGAACCAGAGGGAGAGTAATAGGCTGCTATTCAAGGTCAAGATAGTCGAGATTACAACGAAATTCATTATACTCATTTAGGTATATTCATTAAGATTACATATTTTGTGCTGAAATTTAAGCTCAATTTACTCAGCGTTATAAGTATGCCTTTAACTGCTAACCATTTCAAGTTTAACGATGGTTAATTTTATTTTTATTTTTTGTCAGAAGAAAATAAGCCAGTTCTTTTTCTCCGGTTTGAAGGAAAATGGGCGTCCAGCGTATTTGCATATTAGGTATACCGTTTCCGGTTAGCGATCTCCCATTTTTACAATTTCCTTTGTTGAAACTTAGGGAATGGGGGATACTGCTGCTCCCTGTCTCCGACTCCGGCGCCACTGTGTCTGATACATTTAATATTTCCCCTCCTTCCAGTCATTTACCTGTTATTTTTGGTAAATGTTGTTGTTTTTCTGCCCAGCTCATCAGATGTTGTATGTCTTGTTTCTTCAGCTTCGAATTTTTCTCATATTCGGCTTCACACGTATTCCGTTTAAAAGTCATACTGAAACAAAAACATGAAAATATATAGGTAGGTAAGGTAGGACCGTAATGCTGGGGAGGCTGAGTTTCTTATCGAAATAACAACTATTTTATCGTTTTACTGTAGGAAGGGTGTAAAGACTCACCTATAGATTCGTAAGGTCTCTCCCTACATTTCAGTTCTAGGAAGTAACGAACATGAAGTTAGGCACTCAGTACAGTACAGTGATATTCATTTGGAAATAGAATTTGGAGTTCGTAGGTTTTGAAACGAATTTCTGGCGTGTTTCAGGGTGTTTCATGCAGGCCATATTTTTTAACAACAGCTGCCTCCCTTCGAGAGTAGAAAACGAAGGTTGCATCATAAATCCCCTGCCTCTTTCAGTTACAGAGCTCAAAATTTTGAAAATGTGATAATAGAATTTATGTACTTAAAAGTGACGTTTGATGGCAAATGATCGTTGCGCGCCCCTTAGAGAGTAGGGAAGGTCCTCATCGTTATTATATAGTAATGATCCTGGAGGCTCCCAAAGTTTTGATGAAAGAAGACATGTTTTTCAAACAGCTTAAATTCGCTCCTATTGTATTTCGAAAGAGTTTTGGTCATGTACAAGTTCCCTTAGTTGAAGGACGCCTTCAAAGTCATCAGGTCTCCAATTCCTAAAATTCTTTGTTTAGAAAAACGTAGTACTCTTTTCACTTTGCTATGATATTCGTATTACGGACACGTACCGCCACGAGTGGCCAACAGTGTCAGTTATTCAGTTTTATTAATCGGAGAAACTAACGCCATATAGCACTTATGGAAATCAATGGACGCCTGAAAATGTCCTGAATGATTCACTTTTGGATATTCTAGGAACTTATACAATTTTTTTTGCATCGTACGTCACTATCAGATGCCATGTCTGTCTGTTTCCATCAGTATCTGTCTCGGAGTGTGTTTCTCCATCTACTAAAATTGGACTTATTTCGACACACGTAAGTGCGTCTGTACAGAATTTACACGCTACATAACTTGAAGGTGTTAAGAATATCGGGTCAGTATTACCATAGAGTGCTGACCTGATTAATTCCAGTCTAGAGTCATAAAACTTATACAGTGAAGGATCTCAGACTCTTTCTTTTCCAAGCGGCGATCGCCTCAAAGTGATAAATTCTACTCGTATGAACAATATGTAAGCTCCGTACATTTCAAACGGAAATGAAATTAACATGTTAACAAATTTTTTGCCAAGTTTGTTAGTGTCAGCCCAGAAACCCAGTCGGTGTTAACTTTCATTCCACCTCTAATGATTGAATTCGTAAGATTTCCCCTTCTCTTTCAGCAGAAGTTTGAATCAAGGACTCGCTGTCGAAGTTTTCTTTGCTTTGGGAAAATGACTCACTCGAAAAATCCAGCTTTTATTTACTCGCGCTTGCACACTCGACTATGTCTTTCCTGCGAATAGTTTACTAGATTATCGCAAATAATTCATTACAGAGACGACGTATTTAGTTTTACGATGAAATAAAATGGAGCGGGAAACTATTTATAATGGTGGGAAACCAAAAATAAGGAAAACCTTCGATAGTAGGCATAATATAACCGTGCTCGATTTATCGTTCAAGACCCGTGATGTATATTTATGTGTGTGTGTGTGTGAGTACGACGGATATAAAAACGAAATAGCGTACGAGAGATTATCGAGGTACACACCATGCATACTCAAGTCAAACCAGATTCCCGTTATGTTTTCCGGATTTCCAAAATCTTTACGAGTTCGAAGAAAAAACAAGTTATGTAATTAGTTCTAATGAGCCTAAATTTTCAAGTTTCATTATCAGATAGCGAAATTATTCTCCTTGTTGATTTATCGGGTAGGATGATGATGATGATGATGGTGTACTCCTTAGTCTCTGGACTAGTAGGTTGCGTGTCTCCACTTTTCCCTCGACTGTGCTAATCTTTTCGAGAAAGATTTCCTTTTGAATCCTTCATTTTGTGCTCTTCGTAGATCATTCTTTGCATTCTTTTCTAGTCCTTTCACTCAGCTATTCCCTATAGTAGTAATAACAATATCCCTGATTGTCTTATATCATGACTAGGGCAGAGAAAAATATGCACTTATTATTTTAAAATATGCATTTATTTTCCCCCAAGTATGCAAATTAGGGTATATGCATTTATTTTTTTCAAAATATGCAAATATATGCAATTATTTTTATGTACTTCTATTCCCCATTTATTCTTACTTTTTTGTGTTTCTCATAAAATCATATTCATGAAATTAAAACACTTTTGATGATGAATGCGTGTGCAAAATTTATAATTTTTTTTCTCAAAAGGTTCTTATTCAATAGAAGAAAGACATATTTTTTCAAATTTTCTAACAAAACTGAAGGCCGTTGAAATGCATTTCTACCTGTAGAGTGTTGCTGTAGGAGGAACTTCTGCGTTTAGTTTCCAGAGAAACGCTTTTTACAGAGGTCGGAGCAATGAATAATTATTTCAAGAAATGGTAGCCACGTCCACGGTGATGGAACATTTTGCCATTCGAGCTCATTTTCTACCTATAAAGAGGAATGGCATGAAGTTCTACACAATTGTGATTGGCAGAGGAAGTCATTCTCCACGTACCACATATGTATGTTTTTTTTGTTGTTTTTTTTTCTAATTGCAGAGACTACTCGCTGAGTAAATAGTGGATTCACAAACTATCTCCTATTTGCCCTAAAAATGTCTCCTTTTCGAGAGGGGGGGGGGTGTCTTAGCTAGCTTGTTCTATTCTACTCTTCATTTCTGTTTTACTTCTGCATCTTATACGTTATCAGACTACCTAAGTATTTAAATTCTTTTACTTCCTTTATTTTTTCACCTCTCCTATTTCCATATTTATTGGTTTTTGTTCCCATCTACTGACTACCATCACCTCATTTTTAAATTCTTTTACTTCCTTTATTTTTTCACCTCTCCTATTTCCATATTTATTGGTTTTTGTTCCCATCTACTGACTACCATCACCTCATTTTATTCTTATTCATCTTCATTTATATTTTATTTTCAATTTTTCATCGAACTTTTTGGACGCTTTCTTCAGTTCTTTACTTCTTTCAACTATTGCAATGTCATTTCTGACCATCTCTCCTTGTACTATCACACTTGCAGTGGCGTGCATTCCAGGCGAGCAAGGTAACCGCCGCTTGCCCTAAAAATTCCCGAGAAACTAAGTTTTCATGTACAATATCAACTTCAGCTGGTAACAAATAAAAGATAATGAAACATTGGACAAAACAGCGACTGTGCTGACGTTTACAACGCTTGAGCTTAAGTATGTAATAAATTCATGGGAGATAATGTACACAGTTCGGCATTTGGCAATCCTCGTACATGTATATTTGTATATGCCAGCGAGGTGTGCGTCGGATCTAACGCTTCTATTCCATACTGCACGTAACACTGCACGACTTACGCTCCGCCTCTGTGTTAATTACCGACACAAAAACACTAGCATGTTCAACGCGACAAAACCTGTGCATTTGGTTGCGTGGTGGAAGCGCTTCCGGCTCGGCTTGGCTGCACGCGAACGTCGAAGTTGACAGTGAAACGTGATTATGTTCTTCTACTAGTCAACGCGTTATGTTTGAATGCTCCGTGTTTTTTTGCCCCCAACATGCGTATTTGAGAGCTTATTGAGAAACTTTTTTTTTTTCCCCCCCCCTTTGCGACTTACTCTTGATAAACAATTAGAAATTATTAATGGTGGAAAGCCTAAACCAGAAACCAGAATTACCATTTTTAAAAGGTGAGCAAAAGAGAGGTGGTTTCAGTTTTATTAGACATTGCCACGTATCGCAATATGAAAACATATTTCGTGGTTAACCAGTTGTGAAGATGGTGGAAAACTATTTAGTTGACCATGTCTATTCAGGGACGTACCGATAGGGAGCAACCCCCCCCCCCTGTAAGAATTTTTCACTCAGAAGTTGGGAAAATTTACAATTTTAATCAGGCGGAGTTGGAAAAATCCAACAAGTTGAAAGGGTTTTTTTTTTTTTTGCTTTAATACTTGGGAATTGAGTTGCAAAGTTGGAAAAATCCAAAAAGTCAAAAGTTTTTTTGCTGTGATGTTTGAGCATTTTGAGTTTAGTCAGTTGGAAAAGTCCAACAAGTCAAACGTGTTTTTTTTCTTTCTTTTCTTTTCCTTTGATACGTGGTCAGTTGAGTCAGTTAGGACTTTCACCATTTCTGCCCCCCCCCCTGCAAAAACTCTTTAGTGGTACGTCCCTGTGTCTATTATTCGTCACAGAAAAAAATAAATGCATATAAAACGACCCTACACAGGGATATGATTGTTTGAATAGCATGTTTTCATACTTTTATTCTGATTTTTACTTCACCTCTATACGCGTATCGCTCATCTTCTAGGAAAAATCACCGCATGCCACTGCATATCTGATTTCCTTTCATTCATTTCTTCAATTACTTTTTCTGTAAATAGGTTAAATAGTACTGGTGACAATCAGCAACCTTGTCTCACTCCTTTTTGAATTTTAGCTTCCCCCACTTTATCCTCTATTTGTATCTGAGCTTTTTGATCCTTATATTACTATTATTTCTTTGTACTTCTCTCCTATCTTCTTCAATACTTGAAACATTTTTGACCATTCCACATTACCAAAAGCTTTTTCTAAACTTACAAATGCTACGTATGTATCCAAACATTTTTCTCAACCTTTTTTTAAATGAAAGTCTAATACATAAAATTGCTTCCTCAGTCCCTATAGGTACCTTTTCTGGATCCAAGCTGATTTTCTTCCACCCTTCCTTCTATTTTATTTATATGTTATTTATTATCTTTGCTAGAATCTTTGATGCACGTGAAAGTAAACTTATAGTACGATAATAGATAATATTTTCATTTGCCTGCTTCTACTTTTTTAGGGATCATAATTAACCTGTTTTTCTGGAAATCTATTCACAATTTTCTTTCTTCATACATTCTGCGAATTAATTCATACAAATTTGTTAAAACTACTTCTGCATTCTTCATTAACTCATTAGCAATTTGATCAACTTCTTTTGCTTCACCTGCTTTCATTTCTTTCAGAGGTTTATCAAATTCTGATTTCAAAATAGGATCTCCTCTTTCTTTATCCTTCACACAAACTTCTCTTCCCATACATTTACTTATACCTGCTCCATTCTGGTACAGTTTTTCAACATATCTCACCTATATTTTTCCTTTGTCTTTTTTATAGTCTAGAACGTTAAATTATCTGTTCTCTTTTTTCTTGCTCTAGGATATCTTTTTACTTTGTCATATGCCTTGATCAAGTTTTTCTGCTTTCATTTGCTCCTCAATTTTCTCGAAATTCTAAGAACATAATCCATTTTTCTTTTGTCTTCTTACATTCTCTGTTTACTTGATTTCTTAAAGCTTTGTATTATTCCTTACTTTCTCAGGGTGACCAGTTTCTGGAAAACCGGAAAAACTGGGAAAAGTCAGGGAATGTGAGCACACTTGGAGAAGTCAGGGAAAAGTAGGGAATTTTGAAAATAATTTTATAATGTGAAAATATTGCACAATTTTCTTTGTCAGACTCAGTTGAACTTTTTTTTTTTTAAATAGGTAATTTGTTTATTTTGAAAAAGTTGGAAAATGGACCGGAAAAATCTGGAAAAGTCAGCAAAAAGTCAAGAATTTTTTGTGGGGGGGGGGGGGAGGCACGTTGCCTGTGTCACATCAATCGCAGTAGTGTACCGTTCAGAAAAACGAGGTAAGTCTTAGCGCAACTATCACAGGATGATGTTTATTGTAGATAATTCTAAAGAACGGAGTATGATATATTGAAAGCTGAATTAACAATTCCATAAAATGAACGTGACATTGAAGAGCAATTAGTGGTTAGCAAAAGTAACGAAGAACCTCATAGTATGAAGAACAATGTACTGAGTTCGCTTTGTTCAGGTCTCTGGAACTTCTTCTTTTAGATTTATTTAGTCACCACCATCTTTTTCAGTATTCTTAGATTAGGGAAATAAAGGGATCACCACAGGACACTGAACTGTAATCGAATTATCAAAATTCTTGTATGGTCATACCATTAAAATAATTTCACGCTCCGGACTCTCAAATTTCCGGTCGAACGACCTTCTCTCAGGGTTAACGTCTCAACACTAAATTTCACTATAATTACCGAGTGTCTGTCCTAATAAATACTTCTTAAGTTTGGCAACAAAATTCTTACCCTATCACCGTCAGCATCTGCAATGTTTTATGGGTACAGGGATTCTTAATACCTTCTTTCTCAATAAGACCCGTGGGTTTCGACCTCAAACTGACCATTTAAATTAGTTAGAGCTGTGAAGGATTACTTCTGTAGATTCTGTAAGAGAATGAAGTTGGGTAATTCTGGGTTTGTTCAATTCACCTACAACAGTGAATAACAATATCTCTTTCTTTTCCACCTTACTTAAGCGGAAATCCTTTCATTGCGGACAAAGAATTTATTCACACTCGTTTGAGAATATCACATTTTGAAACAATATGACGGTGCTGCGGTAAGAAAGAGTGTTATCCTGATGTAGATGGAAAAAATCTACGCCTGAGCAAACCTTTTCTCCCTCCTGATTTAACGTTCAAAATCATCCCGGAATGCTCTTTTTGCTAATAGTTATAAAACTCTGAAAGTGCTATCACTAGTGTTTGATTTATAATTGGAAGGTGGGAGGAAGCTCAGTGCAGAAAGAAAATCATGATTTGAAACGGAAAATGACATTAGAATCAGTGGTTCTGAAACTGGAGGTCAAGGAATTGTTGTCATGGGCTTGCAACGAGTCTTGGAAGCAATAAAAAGAAGAAAATTGGGATGAAAGGAAAAAGTACCTAAGATTAGGTAATGTTGGCGCTCAAATTAGGATTTTGCATGAATTATAAACACCGTAGCCTACAATGTTGCTGAAAGAGAATTGTCTCGAGAAGTTAAAGGAAAATATGGGTATTTGCCTTGGAATTTACGAAAGTGCCATTTTTAATAAGAATATGGGTATAACAGATCAAAAGTTATACGATTTCTGTCTTAATGTTTGTTGTTTGCTTCCGGCTAATTTATGGGGAAACTTTTTTTTTTTTTTTTGAGAGAGAGAGAACTTGGAGAGATGCTGACTGATCGTTTAAATTTTTCGAAAAATCAGAATTCGTTTGGCCTTCTTTGGCGCTCTTTGTGATTGATTTCTGCCGCTTATCGAAAATTGTTCATGAATAGAAAAGGTCAGCTTTGGAACGCCAGACCTGAAATAGGTAAAATTTCTGAATTTCTGACGATACTCTACTTCAAGGTTTGTTTTAAGTGAAACTTCCTTATCTTTAAATATACCCGTTCTGCCTGTTGAGTTACGAATCTGCGACCAACGGCTGTCTTCAAAGTGACTGTCGATAGGGATGGGGGATGAATTTGAAGGATACAGCCGTTATCAAGAAAACTTTATTAATGTAAAAAGCGATGATGTTCCCTGAGGTGGTTTTTATTTACTCTTGGTGAAAAAATTTCATGTTTTCGGTCGAGCCACCTCTTAGATCGGTGTCGTGGGTTGAAGAAACATTGTCTGTTACATCTGAGCGAAACTAGAGTTGACCCGTGCCGCAAGGAAAGAGAAATTTTTATGTGAATGAACATCGATTTTTGGAATTGGAGTTTCAGTCGCTGAAGAAGCCTTCCCGTATGAGCCTAAGAATTATTTTTTCACCTAATGAAGGTTTTAAAGGTCGCTGAATTCATTTCAGGGATATTTCTTCCTCCGCCAAAGTATACGGCTAATTTCCAGTTACTCCAGTTCCCCTCAACTTCCGAGTTCCTTACATGAAGAAAAAGTCTTACTTTCCTTATAAAAACGAAGAAGAAACTAGAACAATTTATAGGGTTAATAAGGTCACAGATGGACTTTAAGGATTAACAGGATAAAACATTTTGTATTTTGCCCATTATTCAGAAAAACTGTTTAGCTGACTGTGTTAGAAAGTAAATTTTTTAATTAGACAAATGTACCAGACTTGGAGTTTTGCCACCCGGGAGAGGGGTTCTGTGGGGAAAGGTATCTATAGGGGGGGGGGAAGAAGAAGAAGATAATATCAGAAATTGAGTTGAAATTCTTAACATACCAAAATGTACATATTACGCCAATTATCATGCCGAAACTTAAAAACAAGGAACAAGGAACAATATCAAAGAATAAAGAGTTGCAACTCAATTTGTTCGCGGTACCCAAGAATTAAAAAATTAAGAAATTAGCAAATTATTTGCTGAAGTATACGTTATAGTAGTAATAAGAGGCTATAAATGTTAATGAGACCGAAAATTAAAAAAACAATACACAATTTCAAATAATGAAAAGCAGCTCCTATAGTCATCATGAGTAAACTTTGGTTATAAGGTCTAAGAAAAGGAGTTAAAGGGGGGAGGGGGCTTCACTGTCTAAAAATTCCATTTCAGCCCAGTTAATAAAGATTTTTTATGCATTTACAAATTCTTGTGAAGGATGGGTGAGCTGAGTCGACCTTGTAGAGAGAGGACTTTTAGAGCCCTAAGTCAACTGCCGAGCTCATTTAGAACCTAATATACGAGTAAGCTCTATGACAATTCCTGTTTACACATATCTACCTCGCCTCGTGGCGGCTACATTTTTTTGGCAATTTTATTTAATTTCTTTCTGTAATATGTCGTAATATTTTGAAAATGTTTCAAGAAACGAAAACATTTTGACCGTAAAGACACTTCAAAAGAAAAAAAAACAAGGAACTTGACCTGTTTTTGTATCACAGTTTTTCAACATTTTATTTCTTCGGCATTTTTTTGACCGTTAAAGCAAAATTCTTGTTAAAAGATGAAGACCTGGAAAGAAAAAAAAGTTTATTGGTACCTAACTAGTATTATTTTGAATTCTTTTCCAAAAATTAATAATTCAGACAGCATAAGCAGGTCAAGTCCAAAAAAGAAAAAACATTTTTGTAACTTTTTTTGAATTTGTATAGTGTTAAGTACACATGGATCAGTAGATTTTGATATACAGGCTGGTTCATGTAAAAAAGTGAAAATCGTAAATGGTGTGATTTAACAATGAATCACTTTTTTAAAAATTTGGCGGCTCCAGAAAGTTGCCTATTCTGCCTATTTTTATATCCAACTCTTATATAGAAGCACAAAAACAAGAAAAAAAACCAAGAAAAAAAAAAGACTGCTCCATTAATATTTTTAGCTGGCAACAGATGCCTCGAATTCTGTATTATCTTTCTATTAGGGTGATTTTGCAAAGTGACAGAGTGTCTCAGTCGAGGGTCCCTCACGGATACAGTCCTGATTAAGTGTAATTTATGCAAATTTTACCTTCCTTAAATATATACCCACCGGTTTTTTGTAAATTAACAGTGAATTGCCTTTAAGTTGTATGAAGTATACCTATAATAAGCATTTTCAAATTTTGCCGCTCTAAGCAGTTGCGGAGTCAGAAGGTTTTCCATCCTTTTTTTCAAATACAGTTCCAACTGAGGATCTGATTTGACCCCAACTTATAAAACTTGTGAGGATTGCTGAACAAAAACAAATATTCCATCAAATTTTCTAACGGCCAAAGGATGCCTCGAATATTCCATCTTTCATTCAAAGTGATTTCGCAGGTAACAAACGTGTCTCGGTGGAGGATTCCTCTCTCATTGATACAGTTCCAGCTTGGCTAAATGTTATTCAAGTCAAAGTTGACTTTCGTAGAGTATTACTTGAATATACAGGGTTAGTCGGTTTTCCTTCCGCCATAGGAAAACTCTGTTACGTTGAACAACGTATGACTCAATGTTTCTTCGACAAGAATTTCATGGGAAATATTCGGGGAAAACTCCGATGGCTTTTGAAGAATTTTATCAAGAATCTTCAGGAAGAATGTTCTAAATCCCCGAAGAATTTCATCGAAAATCTTCGAGAAAAATCTGTTATTCAGGAAAAATTTGCGATAATTTTCGAAGAATTTTATCGGACATCATTGAGAAATATCTTCAATGATTTCAGGCGAATTTTGTCAGAAATTTTAGGAAAAATCTCCAATAATTCCAAACAATTTTATCAAGAACCATCGAGAAGTACACATATCTCTGATGATTTTCGAAGGATATCCTTAGAAAAAATTTTGATGCTTTTCAGAGATTTTCGTTAAAATGTTCGGGGAAAATTTTAGATGATTTCAAAGGAATTAATCAGAAATCTTGAAGAAAAAATGTAATGATTTCCAGAGAATTTCATCGGAAATATTCAGAAAAAAGCCCAGTGTTTTCCAAAGAATTTCCTCGAAAATATTCGGGAACATTTTCCGATAATTTTTAAAGAATTGCATCGGAAATTATCGGAGTTGCATCGGAAATTTTCGGAAAGCAACTCCGATAATTTCCGAAGAATCTCATCGAAAATTTTTTGAAAAAACTTCCAATGTTTCCCAAGAAAGTTCATCAGTATTCTTCGAAAAAATTTCCTGACAATTTTTGAAGAATTTCGTAGGAAATATTCGGAGAAAAACTCCGATGGTTTCTGATAAATTTTTTCGAAAATCGTCTGGAAAAATGTTCGATAATCTTCGAAACATTTCATCGTAAATCTTCGGGAAAAATCTCGGATGATTTTTAAGCAATTTTACTGTAAATTTTCGGAACAAATTTCCAATAATTTCCGAAGAATCGCATCGGCAAAAAATCTCCATCGTTTTCCAAAAAATTTCATGAAAATTTTTCGAGAAAATTTCCTGATAATTTTTAGAGAATTTTATCGAAAGCACTCGGGGAATAACAGCAACAGTTCTGAAGAATTGTACCGAAAATTTTCAGAAAAAACCTTCAATTATTTCCAAGAAATTTCATGAAAAATATTCGGAACGATTCCTTTGATTTTCAAAGATTATTTTCAATGAACCTTAACGAAAATATTAAGGTTAAATTTCCGATAATTTTCAATGAATTTTATCGGACATCATTGAAACACATTATCCGATGATTTCAGGAGAAATTTGTGGGATATTTTAGGAAAACTCTGCAATCATTCCAAAGGATTTTATCGGAAATTATTTTGAATAGTAGCCTACCTTCAATGATTCTCGAAAGTTTTCTTCAGAAAAATATTTTGATGATTTCCAGATATTTTCATCCGAAAATGTGGGGATAAATTTTTCGGTGATCTCAGAAGAATTTTATCAGAAATGTTTGGGAAAAATCTCCGATGATTTCTACAGAATTATTTCATCGTAATAATTTCTGATGAGATTCTACGGAAATTATCGGAATTGTTTCCCGAAAATTTCCGATGCAATTTTTTAAAAACTGTCGGAAAATTTTCCCGGAGGTTTTCGAGGAAATGCTTTGGAAAACACTGGACTTTTTTCTGAATATTCCCGATGAAATTCTCCGGAAATCATCAAATTTTATCTCCAAGATTTTCGATTAATTCCTGAAATCACTGGAAATTTTCCCCGAAAGTTTTTGACGAAAATCTCTGAAAAGCATCAAAATTTTCTAAGATCCTTCCAAAATCATCAGTGATACTTCTCGATGATTCTTGATAAAATTGTTTGGAATCATTGGATAATTTTCCCAAAATTTCTGACAAAATTTGCATAAACCCATTGGAGATATTTCTCAATGATGTCCGATGAAATTCTTCGAAAATTATCGCAAATTTTTCCTGAATAAGAGATTTTTCTCGAAGATTTCCGATGAAATTCTTCGGGGTTTTAGAACATTTTTCCTGAAGAGATTCTTAATAAAATTCCTCAAAAGCTATCGTAGTTTTCCCAGAATATTTCCCATGAAATTCTTGTCGAAGGGACCGCTCACCTGGCGAAACAACTGAGTCATAACTTCATTCAGCGTAACGGAGTTTTCCTGTGGCGGAAGGAAAACCGCCTAACCCTGTATAACGACAGGTTGTAGACTGAAAAACGGTGAATTGTTTCTTAAACTACATGAAGTACATAGGGACGCACCAATAGGGAGGTAGGGGACAAGTCCCCCCCTTAAGAATTTTTCACTCAGCAGTTGGGAGAATTTACCATTTCAGTCAGGCGCAGTTGAGAAAATCAAACAAGTCAAAAGTTGTTTTTTTTTTTTTTTTTTGCCTTGATACTTGGGAATTGAGTTGAGAAATTGGGAAAATCTAACAAGTCGAAAGGATATTTTTTTTTTTTTATTTTGCTTGGATACTTGGACATTTTGAGTTGAGTCAGTTTGCACTTTCACAATTTTTGCCGCCCCCCAGGGGAAAACACTTCAGTAGGTCCCTGGAAGTACATAATATGTAGGGTCGTACTCCGTATAAATTCGTCGAATGTTTTCCATTTTCTTACTTTGGCGTTAACGGTACCTAACAATCAGTTGCTTATTAGGGCTGACTTTTAATTTTCTTTTTTGTATTCCAAGCAACCCCTACGAAGTCTTTTTAATCATGAAAACCGGGAGAAAATACTCGATTGGACCTCTTCTGTCCTGCTCTGATAATATGGCCGTTAGTTGGTTAAGTAAAATTATCTTTCAATTATGAAAAATCTCAGTCATTGATGAAGGAATGCGAGGTACATAAAAACTTATAAACTTAAGAAAGGAGGCAGTGTTCCTAACATCAACAAAAGACCTCCTTATTGCACTACATCAAGTTAAGAATCCGCATAATAAAAAGCCTTGCTATCCTGAGTGAGCTGAGCTGAGGTCACGTGAGGGTGTTGGCAGATGAGCCACCCAAACAGCCCCGTAGAGAGAAAAAGAGGATCTGGGGGAATTTCCACAGGTCCCCCTCTCCTTCCAGTTCAAGTTTTTTTTGTTAAATGGGAAAAAATTATAAGCTACGGGGTCAGAGGTTTTTTTCATGGTGTAAGGAGTGATGGCTGATTTGATGTACAGTATGATTGAAATTCAGGCCTTTTAAAAATATCGGGCCCCCCTTGAAAATTCAGGTCCGGGGTATTTCCTCCTCTCTCCCCCTTCCTCTCGACAGGGTTGCACCCAAATCCCTTGGAGTTGGCTTCTGTAATTTTTCAATGCTCGGAACATGAAAGAAACATTTTTATTTGCCTCAAAGCGGGTATCAGAGGCTGTACGCCTTTAAGGCTGATCAAGGTGCTGCGAATGCGGCGCCATCATTCAGTTAGTTCAATCAAATGATTCACGCTTCAGTTATAATACGGCGAAAATTAAATATAAACAAATTATGTTAACTGGTAGTACATCGTATCTACTCCAACGGATAAATATTAGTGACTTACTTTTCGTTATTCATGATTGTTTGGTAGTCGAAAACTTACGACCATTACTATTATCGTACAAGTATTGACGAAAATTTGTAATATTCACCCTTGCACAGCACGTTAGACGTCAACCCAAATGATACAGTCTTACACAACAGGCCGAACTCAACTTCATTATTACTTCTATGATCATCGCGAATTCAAATCCAGTTTTCAAGGTTCTGTTGAATTATCCTCCGAAAATTGCAGGAAATTGTACGTCGCTGGTACGTTTTGTATATAAGCACTGAATGCGAACTTGGTTGAATTTCCTTGCTAATGAATTTTTTGATCGCCTTAAAAAAGCACTATTTAATCCGGTAATGACAATAAGTTTTCAGTTTTCCACAATGTCATTACTGTCAGAGCGCATACATGTAGGTTATAATACACTAATGTCGTGTATACGAGCTTATATCCAGGTTGTGGTTTCAGTCAATTGTTTCTCTCGGCGAACGCCCGAACAGCAGTGACGTGAACACTTCATCAACGAAAATGTATTTTCGCTGATTAATAATATTCAGTGTCGCGAGAAGTTTAAACAACCAACGATATTCAGGTGTACAGACTATATGGAGGCGAAACTTACGTCGATTTCACATTTCGTATTTAAGTCATTTTTCAAGCTTGGAAGATTTAATTTTGACGTACGAATTGTTTTATCGAAAATTGAAACTCTGAGCAGCGTACCTGTAGGCTCTTTGTATTATAAATATTGGAAAATCCCCTTCGAGTTTTGAGAAGTAAAAGCATCCTTTGGTCTTCCTAGTGCCTAAGCATCCAAGAACATCGACGATCAGTATAGGTCCATAATCAGCTTAGGTCTCCGGGGGTAGCGGGCAAAATTGAGCAAAATATATCTCCTACGTACATTTGCTCTTTCGTGTTCAAATTCTGCAATTAAATTTGATCAAAATGATATTATTAGGGAGACGGTTTGATGTCAACATTTATCACTTAGTCGTATGTTTTTAATAACAATAAAATTACAAAGACAGTCTAAGTCTGTGAGGGCAGAAATGTTCCCAGGAGGCAGTTACCCCATTTTCCCCCCGCTTCACGGCTAACAAACCTGCATTGAGTGGCGTTAAGATACTCCAAAATCTTACAATTTTCGGTATGTTAGCTCCTTAGCTCCTAGTGGCTAAGTTTATTTTTAGCCTTCATTTCTCTTCGAATTCAACAATTTTTTTTTATAGGTTAGGTTACGATTTTTACTTTTTTGTGTGAAACAACTCTGCATACTACGACCTATTGCGATCCGAATACTTGAAACGATACAAAAACAAAGAAAAATAAATAATTCTTGTTTTTTTGTTCTTTTTGGAAACAGGTTACCTAATTCTAGAACCTCACCTGTTTGTGTTCTCCGTGTCGATAATTTGTGGATGAGAATTTATATTTATATTTATCATAGTCACAAATTTTTCGGATTAACCGACCTTAACATGTCGGATAATCCGAACTGCGTTCAATTTATAACACTAGAGAAGTCGTTAGAGTTCATTGAGTTGCAGTCAGAAGTTACTCCTCAAGATGTAGTTACGTTTCATGAATAGCATAATTTGGCTGCGAAAAAGAGAGTAAATAACGAAAAACGTCAAACCAGCATTCCCGAATTTTTCAAAAAGACTTAATTTTTTAACGTAAATATGGAATTTTTCTCATTCATATATTTTCCCAATATTTGTGCGGTACCTAATTATATTTTGAATAAACAAATATATGTAGGTCCCGGACTGCACTTGTTTTAAGTACTATTTCTTCGTGAAATCCAAAGTTAAGACTTGGATAAGTGAGCAGACGGAAATGCACTGGCGGCTAGTGGCATGAAAGTCAGCTAAACACTGAAAGAGGACGCCCCCAGTAAGTATGCCAAGTTACTACTGGAACTTGACAGGAAACATGCAAGGCTCATGGTCGGACTACTAACTGGTCATGGGGCCACAAAACACATGTGGTATAAAGTAGGAGTGGTAAGAAGCGGCTCCTGTAGGTACTGTGAAGAAGAGGAAGAAACCTCGATCCATATATGTCAATGGCCAGTAATAGCCGGGACAGGACGCGAAGCACTGGAACTAGAGTATCCAGCACCCAATGAGTCAAAGGGATAGAGCTCAGTTAAATTCTCACTTTGGCTATAAGAGTGAGGCTACTGAGCTGATCCTTAACAGCTACTCGAAGAATAGTGCTATGGATTACACAGTCTGAGCACTCGGCGCATACAACGCCACCTTACACAAATAAAAATTAAATACTATTTCTACGGAATTTACATTTTCGGATTATCCAACTTTTTCTGTATCCGACCCACCTTCAACTTCAATCAGGTTGGATAATTGCGAGTATACACTGTACACCTTTTTGGGTGAGTAAAAGGGTTATTCTTCGAAAATGTTGATATTTCAGTCCCCAGCAGTTATCTCACAAGCTATTAATGATACGAGCATTTTTTATTTTTTTTCGTTGATAGATATGACTCAATTAATTATACTTTTTCAAGCTTTCAGAAGAAAATTTGATCCACTTTTAATGACTCAGAATTGGACTAAATATGCTAAAATGTCCATCGGCATGGCTGTCCCTCAAACAATTTTTATTATTATCACTTTTTTCTACATTTTTAAGCTGTATATTAGAACAAACTGGCAACGTAGTGCTACTTTAAATGGATGAAGGAATCACAACGTAACATTGAAATCGCATCTTCACCGGTGGGAGTCAGTATGGCCAGCTTTGAAAATTGTCCCTCAATGTTTTGTCCATCTGCATGGTTCTTTTTCAACCAATCACAAAACAGGAGTTTCAATATTTCTTCGTCGCAATTAATGGTCAAATTGCATATTCTTATCAGAGCAATACGGGTGCGCATATCAAATCCCGTTTTTTTTCCTTTTGTTTATGTTTTGTGACGAGACTTGTGCATTCGCGTATTATTGTCTAAAATTTAGAATTACAATAAAAAAGTGTCATTCGGCATGGTCATCTTTATGCAACGATAAACGTTCATCGTCCAAAAATAGTCTCTCTGTATACTAAAAAAGTAAAATCCGCCGCCGCCACCGCCACCACCCCCGGGAGAAAAAAAAACACTGCAGGTTGCCTACCCTGCCCCTTAATTGTTCATTTCTCGAGGGGTAGCCTACTCTTAGGAGGGGGTTCATGGTGAAGGAGGGAGCTTAGTTAAAAAAGTAAAATCCGCCGCCGCCACCACCGGGTTCCAAGAATTCTAGGGAAAGAGGTGGAAACGGTAATGAATAAAATAAAAACAGGCAAAATAGGGGTACCGGATCTGATCGAAAATAAGCTACTAAAAGACTTTACTATAGAATTAACCCAACCTCTCACTGAAGTATTTAACTCAGTCATAGAAGAAGAAGAGGTACCAAAGCAATGGAAAGTGGCGGAAATTATATTGATATTTAAAAAATGGGAGTAAAAACAAATAGGCAATTATAGACCAATTAGTGTAACATGAACATCTGTAAACTTTTTTCCAAATGTATGAAAGAACGTACTGTTCTCAGTCATTTCCTGAGAAGCGTGCCTCTTCATCAGTTTTCGACCACGAGCAAGACAAAATTATGCGAAAAAGTCGGGAAATATAATTTCTATCAAATATGCGTGCTTCTCCTAGTCGCAAAATCAGCAAACCGTTGTCCGTGAATCTGAAATACGAGTCAGCAGTACTTCGGTCAGTTACAGCGATGCCGGCAGTCGTGCTGAGACATCCTCTGTAGAAAACAAGCCGAATTATTGTATATTTTCCTGTAAAGTAAAAACCGTGCTTTGTTCCTCTCCCCGCTCCTGGAAAGGAGAAATTGTAAAGCGGGTCGCTTACATGATGAATTCGGAAATTTTGAGGAGTGATTCTTTTACCCAAAAATGCAAGTGCCAATATCGACATTGAGCTCGACATTTTAATTTAGTGATTTCTGTTACATTTCTTATGCTATTGCTTTATTTATTTATATTTATTTATAATAAGCTGGTCAGAGGGTAGCTGTTCCGCCTCCCTGGTATCGCCTCACCCCATTTTTGGGCATCGGTCTCTCCGACGTCTCTCCGTTTTCTCCGGATGGCCGCTTCCCTTAGCCATAATGGTCCTACTTCTTTTTTGAATTCATCCCACCAACGCGTCACTGGCCTTCCCATGGATCTTTTCCCCCGCGTATGGCACCCATTCCTCCACTTTCCTTTCCCATCTTCCCTCTCTTTGCCTGCTAATATGTCCCACGTATTTCCATTTCAGTTTCTTGATGCAATATTCTATCCCAATTAATCCAGTTTTTCCCTTTATTGCTATATTTTTTATCCTGTCATTCCTTTTTACTAACTCTTAACATACTTCTCTACACTGCCTTTTGTGTATTTCCTGATCTATTTATTTCTGTCTTAGTCAAGGCCCAGGTTTGGGCACCATATACGTGAGGACTGGACGTATACAGCTTTCCTATACCTTCGTTTTTAATTTTTGCCCCATTCTCCCCTTATAAATCTCTTTAAGCCCCCAATAACTTTTCCATCTTTTCTTTATTCTCATGGTCCTATTTTTGAAAATATTATTTGGCCCAGATATGTTACTTCATATTTTCTTTTAACTTCTCTGTTCCCCCACCTGTTACTGCTGTTTCCATCTTCCTATTTATTAACAATATCGTTTTCTCCTAATTGATTCCCAGTCCCGCCTTTTTGCTTTCTCGATACAACTGGTCTCCTAACTGTTGAACTGTAACCACCACATCGTCCGCAAATTGTGAATTATTTAAATATTCTCCATCTATTCTTATTCCTTTCCCTTCCCAATTCAATCCCCGGAAATTTTCCTCTAACGCGTTATTAAATAGATTGGGTGGGCCTTACCCCTCTCTCGATTTTGAATCGTTCCCCTATCTTGTCCGTGTCTTTATGTAGGCTTCGGCCCCTTCATACATGTTTTGATGATTTTGATGTATTTTAAGTTCATCCCCCCCCCCGTTTCTCCAAAGCTCCCCCCTCATAGAAAGTTGTGCTTCACCATGTCAAAGGCTTTCTGACAGTCAATGAAGAGGAGGGAAGTTTCTAGGTTGTATTCGTTAGATTTTGAATTTTCAGTCTCGTTCTTCTTTCCAAGCGGAATAGTTGAAAATACATGAAACACCTAATACAATATTCACGTAATACTACACGGTACACAGGTAGATATTAATTACAAAATTGTCATTACAGCACCAATAATTTGTTACCAGGTAATGACCTATAAAGGGTGGTCCAAGAATCATTGCGCGACGCTCCATACAGACTACTTGCGCAATCTAGCGGAGCACGACTGAACTAAAAGTGAAGTCTATTCAACTAACAGTCGAAAGAGACCAAAACGAGGCGCTTGCGTACAAAGTCGCCGAGCTACAGCGATTTGAAATTGATGTGTTCAGATGTCGCCTACAAGCTAAGAACACATTAACTTCAAACCGCTGTAGCTCGGCGACTATGTACGCAAGTGCGCTCGTTTTGGTCTCATTCGACTGGAAATTGAATATACTTCACTTTTAATTCGGTCGCGCTCCGCTAGATCGCGCACGTAGTCTATATAGAGCGTTGCGCAATGACTTTTGAACCACCCTTTCTAATAACAATTGAGAGTTCAGTTTTTCATCTCATGGATTACTCAGTCGATTGATAATTTTTTAAACGATTCGTTGACCGAAATTCTTTGGTTTTCGGTTTTATTGGGACGCAGTTCTTCATTCGTTCTTAATGCCAGTTCTTCTTGAACAGCGTGTTCAAATGCCTCCACTTTGGCTTTTGTCATCTCTGTGGACAAAAAACAAATAATAAAAAGAAAGAATTTTCAAGATGTACAAAATTGTAATGTGCGTGCAGCTTATTTGCCGAGAGCTAAGAACCATCAATAACCATTAGGTACATGAGTCCAATCGTTTGATAACACGTGTGATAGGCGCTGAAAAAAAGAACTGGACTGACCGTTCATGGTTCACTATGATATGATACACAGAGTGCTGAGTCGAGCATTGATTTGAATAATTGATACCAGAGTCTGACTTGCTCCCTGATTTATCACAAACCTTGTCACTTGTTGGATTTGAAAAGCTATCAAGAAAATTGCATTTTGCATCGGCCCAGCTTTTCCTTTTCATTATTCCTTCTTTGTGTTTTCTTTATCTACCCTCACCTTCCGCCCATTAAATCGGCCAACCGGGAGATTTTCCGGTAACTTATATGACCAATCCGCCCTTGCCCGTTTGTGTTACAAAGTGCACCTTTTGTCAGCTGATGTATCTATATTTTGTATGTGAAATATTCGCGACTTATTTGCTGAACGAATTCTTTTCGTGATTCTAAGGTGTCGACAAACGAACTGTCGGTATAGTTATAGTCCTTCAATATTATCAGTGATCTTGAATACACCTACGGCTCATTTCTGCTTTGGTATAAGGGTATGTGCCTTCTAAGTCAGTTGGCATGCAATCTTGAGGAATAAATTTGTAGAAACTCTCCATATTCGAGTGAAAATGAATCTGTTGAAGCAAGCAAGAACTGTTAGAGTGATACAATTCTATCTTAACATCCATTAAAATTTTAGATAAATAGAATAAATTCATTGCGTACCATATCCATTAATTCTTTTTTCATGAACGGTTTCGTAAGTGCCATCACTTTTTCAAGCAATGAGTTCACGTGAATTAGGTGAACTGCTTTCACTCGAGTGGCGATTCCTTCCTGAAAATGAATTTGAAGTTATTGGTTTGCATTATATTGAGTTATGATGGCATGATGGATTGAATTTCAATTTGAAAATATAAATTAAAGACAACTTATAAGAGCAGTGTTCTTGTTTGCAACAGTGAATAATTATACCTACTGGAGAAGTAGATGATGAAAAAATATAATCACGGATGATAGAAACTAATACAAATCTAGAAATTGGTACAATAAATTAGTCAATGAAGCTCCCCAGTGGCCTTGGCTTTATAGGAGAAGGGAAGTGGATAGAGCTGCTGAACAAAACAGAATTATAAATTGTAAGTCGACAAATATTAATTGTATTTAGAAACTTTTCAAACATAAGGACCAATCAATGGGGGGGGGGAGGCTCGAGGGGGCTTAGCCCATATAAGTCATCTGAAAGCCTCCCTCCGCGCCCTGAAAAAACAGAAAAGCTATACGAGCGAAAGAATGTTTAGCATTATTTTGATACTGGTCGGTTTCCATGAGCCTTCTCGCTCCAGGTGGGCTATTTAATTTACTCAGGACTAGATTCTTTATGAAAAAATTGTTCTTCAAAATTTTTCCATATTTACTCCAGAATGTTATAAAAAGAATTGAGGAGGTTTAAAATGACCTTTTTACTGTGCTACTCACTGACAACTACCATAAGAGAGGTAATGCACAATTTAGTAATTTCTTATTTTATCGAATTCTGCGAAATGAAACGGTGCTAATATACCCGATCTATTTCATTACATTTGTATACCTGTCTTCAAAGAATTTGATTTCTTCATTTTACCCTGTAGATACCACATATATGAAGCTGCATTTTTGCATCACATTGGTTTCAGCGAAGACTTTTTGAAATTTGAACTTCCCGAGCTCTTATGCGCTCAATTGATCAAATCAAAATCACGATTTTTGGAGTTTTCAAGGCTACTAAATGAAATTTGGTTAATAATTTGACTCTAAAATCATATTTTATTACATCTTGAGGGGCAATATTAGCGCAAGCAGGCGTGTGAACTTTGGGGAGAAGTTAAAGCTTCCCTACAGTGGCGTAGCCAAGAAGGGCTAAGGCCCCCAAGTACCTGAAATTGAATGTAAAATATGCAAAAATGAAGAATTTTTCGCCTTTAAAACACGTTTTTTCGAAAAATTTTATTCGAGCAGTAATTTTACCTTTATTTTCATAAAATAGTCCTCAAATATCGGAGATTTTGAAAAAATACCTCAATTTTCGACTTTTCCTCTTTCGGAAATCTTACCCCCTCCCCCTTCCCTTGGGAAAATCCTGGCTACGCCACTGCTTCTCTAGATAAGTATAAGTTTTAGCTCATAAAGGGATCAGTGCTGCTTTTTATTATCTTTTTCTGTCTCAGAAAATCTGAAGGTACTTCTAAAATATCTGGTAGGTTAAGCCTCTGAAGCCTTCTGTTAGCGACAATGGGGATAAAGTGGTAACATACCATTCTCATGTAGCATCTAGTTTCGAGTTTGTTTAAAATATTCTTTGTTGTGTTAATATTTGCTGATTATTTAAGAATTCATTTTTTTAAATCATTTACGTTAGCTGGGGTGCGTTTGTGCATCGGCGGGTTGAATACAGGCTCCTGTGTGTATTAGTTCAATTTTCGTGTTGTTATCGCAAGTTCGTACTTATGAAACCAAAGAGTAGCGTTGACGAAACGATAATAAGGAATATGAAAGTAATAAAGAAGAATATACATTAAATTTTAACCAGCTTCCGAAGAGTCTTCGAATTGAAATCAGACTATATTAATCAGAACTATATAAGTGTTCGTCCCAGGCAACCACATTAGCTGAGAAGGTGACTGCTGCATGCCGTTACTTGTCCAAAATCTCTGACGTACAGTTTACGAAATTAAATTCTCCTAGAACTCAGGAAAGGGGGTCCAGAATTGATTCAATCAAAACGACAAACACTGAGCGACACCTTAATCTATTTGCCCCAACTATCATGAACCCGTATGTACTGTTGGTTAATGATTTCGGAAATTCTTCAAGTTACAGTACTTATCGGGTGTATACGTAAAGTTGAATAGTGAACATAAAAATGATTCCTGTGTATAAAGACCATCATAATTCTTGGTGGTTTTCCAATCGTTTAGACCAATTTTGAACTAAAACAAGTGGATACATCGGTCACAAAACGACTTTGAACAGGACCCCCTTTGACACATTTATTTAAATGAGCGATTAGGCACATTATGCATAAAGATGACAGATAATCATACTCATTTATACAGTGTTCTCAGGTACACCCCCGGACGAATTTTTCGCTCGGCAGTTGGAAAAATTTACCAGTCAGGCGGAGTTGGGAAATTTCTGTAGAGTTGGGAAAATCCATCTAGTCGGAAGGTTCTTTCTTTTTTTCTTTCTGTCTTTTTTTTTAACTTTAATATTTGGGAATTTTGAATTGAATCATTGGACCCCCACCCCCCGCCCAAAGAAAAACTCTTAGGTACGTTCCTCAGTGCTCTAGCATAACGACCAGAGATAATGTCGTGTACTTGTAAAATATCCGCCGATAACCATCAGGTTAGCGGAACCTATATACCGTCTTTATACATTAAAAACAAAATATACAAGCTTATAATAAAATATGTACGTATACAATACATGTATGTACCTTTCAACCAGAGGGAAATGTCTTCTTAGAATTCCTTAAGACGTAATCTAAAACCTTAATCAGTATGCTTAGCTGACCTAGCTACTGTTTTGTAATTTAAAATTTTCGGCAAATGTTAATGAAGCTGGTTCTTTCTTCCCATCCAATTTTGCCATAGCCTACTACAATAATGTTTAGTTACCTGAATGTAATACATAAACTTCCGTATAAATGATAGCGTTAGTGTCGTTAAATGGCCCATTGTACTTTTGTCTAAATCGAGAATGATGGCTGATCCTGGACAGATTCCTTGTTCCAGGACAAACACCAACATTATCTTGATCAACATAGCCGTTGTAACTTCGACGTGATATTTAGATGGATCCGGATCTTTCAAACCGAAATATATTATCCGGTATCCTTCTGGAGATGGTTTAGGTGCTTCAAAAGCATTTCTGAAATCGAGCAGAAAAACTATAGCTTTGGTACTAGAGGTGACTTTTAATTAACAAGGACTCGGAGTTGGAATCAGAACTCAAGCAACCAAGCACCATATAAAAGCTATACTTTGTCGATACGTGCACGTTTTCTGAAATTGGAGAGGAGCCGAATATAGTTAAAATTTAAGTCTTTTTCTTCTTCCATAATTTGTTCGACTATTTCTACATGGTGTGGTGGGACATATGGCGACGCACGCATGCCAAAGTGGCCCCTGAGAGACACCGCACCCCCAGCACCGGTAACTACCCTTTCGGGCATCGCATCAGTACCGAGGGGACGACTATTTCTACACACTTTTAGTCTTATTTTATTCATATACCCTTGCAGTTCACTGCCTGAGCTTTTCTACAGCTTGCCTCGTATGATGGCATCTATTTGCCGAATCAAATTTTTGTAACACCAGTAACGAAAAAAATATGTATAATAAAAATAAAAAAAGATTATTGATAACATCATTTGAAACTGTATATAGTTAGTCTAACTCTTTGCCTAGCTTTGTAATTAAAACAACCGGAAATAAAAAAGTTACTCTCAGGCGCATTATGAACTGCTAACTTTTTTATACATATTTTAAAATACACGTGTGGTCAAAAATTTTCCTCATTAATATTTTCCAGGTGCTTATTCCTTGTCTACTTGAAAAACGATAGTAAATATTAGCGGACAGCATTCTGGTTGACAGTGATAAAACCAACCCCGGAAGTTTTTCGTAGGTTAATAATATAATAGTACTCAAACAATCACGCGATATTTTTTACTCTTATTTTCATTATTACATAATTATTTACATCTCAGGTATACTGTTTTTATGGCGCATTTCCTTTTTAGATCAGTATTTCTTACTCTTATTTGCATTTTCTCATAATTTTTCACCGCTCATACTATTTTCATGGCGTTGTAGAATCGGGAACTCTGAAAAACACCAAATTGGTGATCGTTTTTCTCACGTTTTACTAATCTTGTCGTTAGAATGTCTGGTGCATTCCAAGGTTGTCTGTAGTGTCTCGGATAATTTTAAATCTACATTCGGCTTCTTTCCCTTTACGGCTGTAATATGGGTAAATAGAGGATGGTGTTTCTGTGATAAAAATTCTAGTTTCAAAGATAATTTATGTAACTCCAGAAACACAGAGCATGAAGAAGGGCTCTGGTAGCTTTTCAGCTAACCAGAGAATCAAAAGAAGTCATAAACGTAGTTATTATGGAGTGAGCCGAAAATTTTGTTCCGTTTTGAATTTGTGTATATTGCGAGTGTTCCCTCCCCTTTTTTCTGGTCTTATTTGTTGGAGAATTAACCAAAAAAGTTTATGAATTCATTACCGAACTGAATTTGAGTTCCTGTTGTAAGAGTGTCAGGGCACTGAGTCTTTTTAAAAATTGATCGAATTAGACGCAACAGTCACACCGATTTCCCTGGCTTGTTTAAAAGAACTCGGAAATAACAACTCCTAAGTAAGTTGATAAAAAATGCACTCTGTTCTTGAAGTTAACAGAATATAATTAAACATGTGCGAGACTTGATCTATGAGAAATCTCATGACAAACTCATTAACACCTGAACATGCTTTTTTAAGAGTATTATAGGTCATATTTTTAGGGAATTTTAGTTAATCATGGTTTCATTCAGGAAATTTAACGCTGCATATAATAGTAACACGGGTTTTTCACAATCGCTCCGCTAAAGTCGAAATTAACGTCCTAATCCTCAATCTGGATGCAAGAATGTTATAAGTCCAGAGTTACCAGATTTGGTCCTTTTTAAAAATGTGGCAGTTTCTATAAAAAGGGGTAACTTTGTTGATCAATTGAAGTCTCAGAAACTGCGAAAAAAGAAAAACAAAATTTTTTGGTCAAAAACATCAATTTTGAGATTTTGGTTGAAGAAAAAGCATTGCAATAACAAAGAGACAAAATTTACGCGCATGAGAGAGAAGAGGGAGAGAGAGAAAGATAATTATGAAAGAGAATGAGAAAAGAATGCGAGTGTCTGCGTTTGCTTCTTCGTGGTTTTTCGGAGCTCATCACGAATAAAGCCGATGTTCTGAATTGTTACCACGCAGAAGGGCAAAAAATTACCTTTCCAACAAGCCCTTGTCGAGGCTGTGATTCCACGGCGAGTTAGGACCGCTTGACAGAGTGGGAGAAAAAGGTGTGTCTAACTTTAAACGCGTTTTTCCCAAAAACGTGTTTTCGCGCGTTCTTGTTACACTCATCTTTGACCGCTTCTATCTCCGGAACAAAAAACGCTACAAATCTCGCCAATAGCTCGTTGGAATGGGCATTCATTCATTCCTCTATTATGTCCTGTCTGTGACTCAAAATTCGTCGGATCGACAAAGCTACCCCTTTTTATAAAAACTGCCACAAATTTTGGTCCGCAAATAATCTTCTAGAAATCGATTGATATTTCAAAAATAAGCCGCAAATAAGGAATTGGAGGTTAACTTTCGCAAATGAAGAAGGAACCTTTATTGTTTTAAAACATGCCAACCATGTTCATGTGCTGGAATGCTGGTCATCATATTTTATCATACCACTGTCTTATGTTTACTAGTTCACTTGCCTACCTTAACAGCCTCCGTGAAACATTGACATCTCTGCAATATTTCTGGAAAATGTCAAGTCTTCTGACCTAGTTTGTTTCCTTTTGAGTTGAAGTTTACATTATATTGTTCCATTTCTGAATTTTTAAATTTATTTCAAGATATATTTTATATCTACTTGACTAAAGCTTTAAAACAATACCCATGTTGGTAGAAAATATTTTGGAATATTTCTAATCTTTAGGAAATTTTTTAGGAATATTTTCCCTGAATAAGAGAATTTTTTATGCGTATAGTTTCCCAGTTTTAACGAAACAGAATTCACAGCCCCAGTCATCATCACCTTTTCGAGTGCGAATTTTAGAGTCGAAGTTCAACCAAAGTGGAATGCCATTTCGCAATGCGTATTTACCAGTACCTACCTATTCTTAGATTGAGACAAAACTGTTCCTTTGTTATTTTTTGTCTTACCCGATTTTAAATTCTATAAAATTCATTCAAATTGGGATCTCAATTATTTTTCAATTCCATCTAATCCGAATTAAGTAGTGGCCTTCGGAGCGTGCTCCAGTGGTATTCAGGAAGAAGTTTTATTCTATTTAAGAATATAAAAAAATAGAAATAATCACTGGCTGATAAATCCTTTGAATTTACCAAGAATGCTATATGAGAGAAAACGTACGATTTGTACGTACTTGAGCTGTTTTTGAAACAAAAAATGTATCGCTCGCTAAAGGGTGTCGATTCGTTGGTTTTGAAAATAAATAGCATGCGACGCTCAGTAGGTTTCAAAACAAAGCCTGATTTTCATCTTTCTATGGATCGAAACAGTAAATTTCTTGCAAATCACAGAAAAAATCGAAAAGTAAAATTCTTTCTGTTTCATATTCAGTATTAGTGTTAGTTTTATTTCGATAGACAACATCTGAGTTTTTTTACGGATTCTGCTCACTCAAAGTGGCGTTTCAAAATAATCACAAAAAAAAAAAAATTAATTTTTTACGTTTCAGACTTGGCCCTTGAATTGGAGAAACTCAGTAAAGGATTTTTTTTATTAAAAAAAAAAAAAACAATTATCATCACCCAAAAAGAATCACCTCTGAGAATGGATTTAGCGAATATTAATTGTAGTTAACAGAGTAGACGAGGTAATGATTTAATATAAATGTAGTCAACGCTTACCGAGATATTTACTCGGCGATTTTTGACGAAATTTCCAACTGAATTTGACAGTAGCGAGTTATCAGGGTTTTAAGGAAACTATTATTTGTGAATGCATCCAAAGGCAAATTCCACCAAAGCCGTACGTGAGGGCTGGTCACCGGAACCCAATCATCACGACCCAATCTCCAGTGCAAGAAGAAGTCCCACCACAGAAAGAAAAATGCAAATTAAATATGAAAAGTCAAAATGGTTTGTCGATCAATACTTTGACTTCGTCAAAAATTCTCTATGCGACAATGCGTTAGTCCTCACGAATTTCTAATCATGATGTTCTTGACCCCCCCCCCCTCACATTACATAGGCTCGTGGAGCTAAGATTTTGAATACGGTCCTACATCCACCACTCAAAGAACAAGGGTATTTCTTAAAATTTTGATTCAAGTTGAATTATAAGCCATCGATCCAGTTTGCGTTTACACAAATAACGAAAAATAAAATCTATAGGTCCATTTTCTCTCTTATAAATCGTGTACACGCTATACTTACACTATATCCCAATAACTGTGATGATATCGCGGGGGTTGAAAGTCCTGTCCTGAAAACAATTCCGGAGCTTCGTTTTTGAATCGATAATGGATATCAATTAGACGTTTAGCTTTCAACAGACTATGATCGGAGGCGTAATACAGTTGTATGATCTGGTATTCTGAAAAATCAAATTAAACCAGCTATATAAAAACATATTGTTGAGAAACAACACACCAAAAACAGGAGTTCCTTGAGTTCTAATAATTTCTTGCTAAAAATCCTATGGAACAACATACTCATATATTGTCGTGAGTAGAAGATGCAGAAATGTGCACAATTCATTCGTGCATACGTCTGTCTCGTATGTGTGTCTGTCTATAATTCGCTGTTGTCTGAGAAAATGGAACTTTTTTTTTTAAATTTTAATTATTTTATTAAATAACGTATATTGGCGACAAGTTAAGTAACAGAACCAATAATTACAATAATACTACACAACTGACTAAGGACGGGTCGCAGTAGAAGCGGCGCCGCCTGTACTGAGTATGAAGATACGAACTAACTAAACGAACAAGGAATTAAGATGGCAAATCAACGCAATGACGCCTATGGAGCCGATGCAGAGTTTCCGAGTTGTCTAGTAACTCCAGTGCAAGGACGTTCGGGTGATGATGGAGGCGGCGTTCGTGGCGCAGTGAGTGCGCTTGGACTGTTTCGTCGACTGTAGGAAGTAGGAATGCGTAGATCTGCATACATGTAATGTCTCATTCCGGACGTACCAAGGGGCATTGGCTAGAAGGCGCAGAGCCTTGTTTTGGAACCTCTGTATGATGCGTCGGTGAGAGGTGCTAGCGCATCCCCATACGGAGATAGCATAGCTCCAAACTGACCGAAGAACCGTTAGATATAGAAGGCGTTTGTTGGGCAGGGATAAGGCCGAGTCCCTGCGCAGCAGCCACGAAATATTACGCAAGCGTAAGTCAAGCTCTTTTTGTTTGGTAGCTACATGAGTTGCGAACGTAAGGCGCTCATCGAGGTGAAGGCCAAGGTACTTCACCGTACGATGGTAAGGTACGACTGCCGTGTCTAGGAAGATTGGATTGTGTGGGTGCGAACGCAAAGTGAATGTAATGTTGACTGATTTCTCGCTGCTAATAGAAATTTTCCAGCGGCGGCTCCAGACGAGGAAGGAATCCAGGGAGCACTGGAGGCCGCTGACTGCTTCGTCGTATGTAGGTGCGACTGATAGGAACGCAGAGTATCATCTGCAAACGTTGCGAGCGTGGAAGTTGGCATTTCAGGTATATCTACAGTATATAGCGCATATAACAACGGGCCGAGTACACTGCCCTGTGGTACGCCAGCAGTGATGGGGCGAGTTGTTGAGTATGAGTTACCATAAGCCACGAAGAAGGTGCGATTTGTAAGATAACTGCGCAAAAAGTTGCAGAGATTCTGCGGCAGAATGCGAGATAACTTGTATAGAAGTCCGTCATGCCATCAGCATCGGGGCTGATTACTGATTGCCAACTAATTAGGCACACCAGGTCTCTGAAAAGGGTCCACTAAATATTTGAACATGGCCCAGAGTGATTAAAAATTATTTTGAAAAAAGTAGGTATATGTGGGGTTCTTTTTACTTGCTCGCTGAAGGTCAAAATCTGGCGAGACCAAAATACTGTCAGCTGGTCCTTTCTAAGGTCTTGTCATCAGTTCCCCCTCCCACAAGTTGCAGTCGATAGTTGTTGTGGCTGTTCAAATTCATTCAAACAATTTAGACAATATTAAGACTTATTTGGAATATTTAAAAAAATTTAAGTCGAGGAGAAGGGAGAAGGAATCGTGTTTTTTTAATTGAAGGTAATAAGGACACTCGCTACTCATGTGTCTCTGTATCCTAAAAAAACCTTTCGTCCCCCTTCTTTAAAAAAAGAAAAATGAAGTCTAGTGTCTTTTAGGACTATAATATTTAGAAAGCCAGAGAGATATTGTCTCTGGAAGCCTTATTCTTAGCATCAAGGCTTCAAGAGGAAATACTTTTCAGGCTTTCTACAGCACGTTCCCAGAAAGCCGTCAAAAAAGTCACAACTATTAGCAAAGTCTAGGTAGGTAACTAAATAAATTTTTCGAAATCCCAATACGCTTAACGTAGGTTTTAACTCAGTCTGAATGAGTTTTAAAACCGTTTCATAAGTCCTAATGAGTTCTAGAGACTGCCGAATGAATCGTAGGTCTCATTGGGTTTCAATGGTGAATGAGTTTCAATTACAGCTGATGAATGATTATAAGGGCAGTCTGATGAGTTTAGGGAAATTTTAATGATTATTTATTAAAAGAGAGTGAATCAGTCTCAGAATGAGTGAGCAGTCTAGAAGTATGTTTTAACGAGTTCTAAGAAAGTTGAATGAATCTCAGCAGAAAGTGAATCCGAATAGAATGTTCTCAAAGGTATTAGAGAGTGTCAACGCAGTCCCAGTGCACACAATCTGAATGAATCTTGAATGTAGTTTTCACAGAGTCGAATAATGAGTCTGTAAATAATAATTTTTATAGTCAGAATGAGTTTCAGCATCATTTTAAAGAGTTCGAAAAAGTCGCCAATTACCTAAATTTATTATTTCCTCGAAGAGTTCTAGCAGAGTAGTCTTAATAGGTCCTAATATGAAGGCGTGAAGTTCAAAACGTCCTGCGTGCCAACTTTTGCAAAAGTGGTTTTGTGCATGCAAACTGTTCTAAAAACCGCCGCCCATACAATACTAAACATCCTAAGTGCCCATAGAGCCTCAAAGTACTTCTAATTTCAACCCAAAGATCGCAGCACGCCCTTGTGCCGGCGAACGATCCATGCAGAACTAGGGCTCTATAGTTTCACCTGGGTATACTAAGCCGCCATTTTGGTTCATACTGCGCCCGTGGATGCCGAATCCGACTATGCGGAGCGTAACGCGTAGTCAATTCGGCATCGACGGGCGCAGTATGAACCAAAATGGTGGCTTAGTATACCCAAGTGAAACTATAGAGCCCTAGCAGAACATATCCTAACTCCAAAGTGGCAGGAAGCGTTTGATGTTGACGGTGCTTAGGATATTTTGCTTTATCTTTCCCATGGACTTAGGATGTTTTGATTTGTCTTTCCCATGGACAACGTCAACTCTCATTTTCTCAGCTTAGGCATGACTGAGCCCGCGATCCCCTAAATTTGTACATTGACATGTGTATGAAGCTTCAGAGAATTGGTTGACACCCATTTTGCCAAAGAAATAATTTAGTGAAATTGAATTGAAATTACCGCCATCACCACACTGCCGCACAATCTCTGTAATTCGGACTCGTCAAGAGCCAACTACGGAGCGCTGTTGACGCACTACTACTAACACGGCTAAATTTAGGAGGTGGATGATGGGGGCCCCAAAGGTTCGAGCACCACACCAGAAATTGAAAACTTGCCACCTATATGTTTTGAAATGATCTTATATAGACTCAGCGGAGCCAGAATGAATTTTATCGCGTCTTAACGAATCTGAACCTTGTCTTAAATGAGTCCCAAGAGAGGCTGAACAAATCTTGAAAGCGTATTAATGAATTCTCAAGTATCCCTCACAAACCTTCATGCAATTTTAGGTTTTGAGGTGTTTTATCAGAATCTTAAGGAGTTTTCTCTCTAAGATTTATCGGGATTCATTTGATATTCATATTTTTGAAATCTTCATACTGAGATAATTTTACAGCTCATTCAGATTACATATATTAACTCATCGCGCCTCTCGAGCCACCATAGGGAACCCTTGAAGAGAAGAGGGAAATTAGTTGTCGATGAATTATTGGTGCGTCGCTCATAAAGTGTAAGTCGATGTATAAGACGGTACAGTGGACGGTACCAAAACAGGAATAAGTCAAGCAAAGGTCTGAAATAAAAAGATATTAAATACATAATTCTTGCTACTCCAATGGTACCCCAATTTAAAAGCTAACTCTGATTTTTCGGAATTTTTTAATTAGCTGTGCAAATCATGAGAACGTTTTTTGCTCCTCCTGTAAAAACTTATGTTTTTCAACTTACGCCCCCCTCCCCCCGAAGTACAAATTAATAATTACTAATTAGGTGTACTTATCGTGTTTCGCCGCTGTTAATAACTTCTGTGGCTTCAACTTTTGGATTTCACGTCATAGATTTCTTGCTTCAGAGTGATTCAAGCGTTCAGTATAGATATCAAAACCAGGTTAATCCACTTTTTTTTGTTGCGAAAATTGCAAGTTTATACACTTTTTTAGGGGTCAGCAAAGCTCAAAATCAACTTCTTCCCTATGAAATCTGTTGTCAAATTTCGAGATTTTATCAAAACAAACTCCATCCAAATTTTTTCCTTTACCATCAGTGTGCATTATCTATGGCAATTTTTTTTTAAATTCAGCTTGATCCGAGCGTTTTCCTTTTTCGAATACTGACAAGAAAAGTGCGAGAAGCTTAGTGAATTATGAGGAAAGACTCTAATGCTATCAACAAGCAGGAAAAATTTGGGAAAATTTTAGAGTAGATTAAGCTGGTTTTGGTGTACTAAACGTCTCAATCATTAAAAACTAGCTAAACAATGGCGCTGCATTCGCGGCCCCTTGATCAGCCTTCTGAGCAGTGTGATGCTCTCGTTTTAGGTGAAATTACGAAAATTTTCCCAACATGTTTTGGGGTTTGAAAAATTCCTAGGAATTCGGGCGAGCGATCTGGCAACGCTGAAATGTTTGCTTATGATTAAGATAATCTCACATTATCGATCACCTCAGGCTGTGCATCCAGATTTTTTTTTTTAAAGGAAAAGCGTATATGAAAAAATTAATAAAATTTTATTTAGGTACCTATTAAAAGTTTTTTCCTCACCTTGTATCCCGCAAGAAAATAGACCTGGATTCAAACTTCCCTTTATGATGCTATTATTTTTAATTCAAACTTATTTCTTGTTTCGCGTACAATTTTATTTTAAAATCAACACAATGTGAATATTACACGTATGAATATGTTTTAGTTCATGAATGCAAAAAAACTTCACTTTTATTCAGATTCATTTTTGTTACAATATTTACCAGAACTAAGAAATGTTTCCAATAAATTACGATCATTTTTTACAACTTCATAAAACTCCTCGCAAATTTTTCCAGCATTGTTTTTTATTTTCCGAATAGCTTCTACTGTAGCCACATTCGTTAAAAATTTTTTCACACTTCAGTGTAAGTTTATCTGGATTAAATCAAGTTAATTCCGTTTGAAGCAAAAAGAGCAAATAATATTTTGAAATGAAGGAAAGAAACAAAAAGAGTATAACTCAACGATTTGAAGTGAAAGAGAGAGTTCTCTGTTTTTAATGCTCTAAATAAGTATAATACTCTCGAAAAGAGTATGTCCCCACCCTGCCTTAGGTCAGACTAGCCGATCAGGACAGCGGGGGTTTTTACTATGTAGATCTTCCTTCGCGTACCTGCATTCTCTGTGCCTAGCCTTTTCCTGACGTTCACTTGTTGACCAGAAACGTGGAAAATTCGTCGTCGAAAAGAACAAATCGGAGAATGGAAAAACACTATCAGTTTTTTTTTTTCATGTTTCATCCATTAAAAGCCAACTTGATGCTCATTTTGAATTTCGAGCTATTAATTGGGTGCACTATGGACGGTAATTGGATTGGCCTCTAAAATACGATGGAAGAATACAATGGGAGTAGGTCGGCTGATTTTTCATTATGTTCTTTTTCGAATAAGATGTTCGCTATTCAGCTTATACCAAATTCGTATTATCGAACATTCAAACCTACCAGCTTGCGAAGTTCATCGAGCTTTTAATATTACTCGAAGAAAAAATAACATTCGAGCCATTAAAGAGCACAAAAAAGAGAAAAAGTTCTCGAAATTTTCAACCCGTTATTTTTTCATCAGCGCGAATTACCGAAAAACTAGAAAGCTGTTCGAAATCCGGCAATTTATACTCCATTATCCGTGGCTATTGACCGATTCTTTTAAGAATAAATTCGGTTCTGACTGCAAATGAAAAATTCAGCTTACGAAGCAGAAGTTAAGAAATCGCCCACAAGTTTCTTTGAAACGGTATTTTATGTATTTTGAAAAATGTGCTCATTTTGTCATTTTTGTGTATAAATTTTTCCAATTAGCGCGCCTTTGCTGACCGTGATGTGGTTGATACAAGTGCGCTGCTCCCCCCCCCCCATTCGGAATTTACAAGTTCGAGAAGTGCTACAAAGTTGTGTTCAAATTCTGTTTTCTTGCGCCTTAGTGATTCAATTCGTGCATCTTTCCCTGTCCAAGTACTCGTATGGGTAGTATTTTCCCCCCGTTCTCTCACACGTGAAATTTTAAACGAAGAATTGTATGGTGTATAAAGTTGTGCCCATTAATGCACTCAGCCCTTCAATTTGTGCCTTGCCCGTTTCCCTCAGCTCTGCAATTACTGTCCTATGATTATGGCAAGAAACTTGAGAAATATAGTCATGAAAACCGAACGTACAATCAATGGAATTGTAGGTTCCTTTTGGTAGACGACAGGAATGGCTCTTAAAAAAGTTACTGGTCACCAAAGGCAGCCTTTTTAATTTTGTTGACTCATTCTGACCTCTTAGTAACAACTATAAAGAAAATAATTAAAAAAATAATAAAAAGGATCAGTGAAATACTGATTACTGGTAGGATATCACTCCTATAAAGCTGTCTGTGTACCGCTTCCAAAGAAATGGACTTTTTGCCAGATTCGGGTTGGGAGCACTTATGCCTGCTTATTGATCACAGCAACACATCCTAATCCCCGTCCTAATTAGAGAAAATGACTTTTTAAGAATCGTAGCTGCATTAATTTTTATTTTTTGCTCTCAACTATTTTAATTTTAGTACTTAAACGATTTTAAAATTGGTGGAACTGTGATAGCTTTTTCTCATCTTATTCTTCCTGTATTTTATATTCGGGTCACGCTCTGTAAAGTTGCAAAATATTCCAAATGAATATCTTCACCGACATATTTAAAAAGTAACGGGGGGGGGGGGCTCTAAGAAAAATATCACTGATACTGAACACAGTCCCTCGAATTTTTTATTACGAAACGTACAGAAAAATATTTTCGTAGCAAAACTTTTTTGACTGGTTTTTGTGTACGACCAGTGGCGTAGCGACGCCCCCCCCCCCAATATTTTTACATAGTGCTCTAATATCAGCGATTTTTAAGAAAATTCCTTAAGTGCCGACTTTTTTCCCTTGAAAACCTTATTATGCCCCCCCCCCCTTAGCTACGCCACTGTGTATGACTAAGACCCAACAAATAAAATCCTTTCATATTTTATTTTTATCGAAAGGAAAAATTAACGCGGCAAAGCGGCTCAGTAAGTGTTTTTGGGCATTTTACGTCCTCACAGTTACACCCAAAAATTGGAAGAAAAAAAATTATAAAATCTAAATTTATAAATATTTTACCGCCGAACAAGTTTCGTTGAAAAATTTTCTCATACATGCGATACTTTTTCAATTTTCTGCTAGAAACCGCATAAAGAAACCTTTAGATTACCTCCAAACATTTTTCACACTAAGTGGAGGGTTGGTTATTTTTGGTGAGGTCTATCAGCTTAATAAAAGATTGAAAACAATGCAATATTGTTGTACTCGTGATATAGATAACTTACTGTGGTTATAGATCGTTTGTTTGAAAAAAATTCTCCAAAAAACTTTTGATATACCAAATTTTCATAGATTGCAAAAATATGTATCAAAACTTGTGGGCATAAGTTAACTATTATCAAATGTGTATGATAAAACATGATGTAGTATGGGACTAATGAAATTTGATAGTTTCTAAATTGATAATAGAAGTGGAAAGTGATTTAAGAAGTGTTTGCCATCATCCGACAAAGTCGACATCTTTGGGTCATAGCATACAAGTTACGAGTTCAAGAATAATGCATTAGAAAACACCACGATTCATTGTCTAAGTTTCTTTTTAAACTGAACTATTAGGATTGTTTTATTAGATATAGCTAAGAAAAAAAAAAAAAAAAAAACTAAAATAAGAGGAAATTTTTTTAAAAGGGCTCAGAAACGTATAATGTACCTGTTTCCAAAGTCAGTGCAAACATAAATGTTGTGAGTAGGGGAGGGGTAAAAAGCAGAAATGTCAACTAAAATTTCAAAAAAAAAAAAAAAATGAAGTCTAACAAAAAAAAAAGGAAATTTGAATCTAGAGATTGATAAAAGTTGATCGACGTTAAAAACCCAAGTGAGCTATTAAAATAGCAACTACCGTAATATTCCTAATGTCGGTTCATTCGTGTTCTTTTATATTTTTCGAAATTCTTTATTTTATTATTTTTTAAAGACTTGAATGTACCTCGACGCCGGGTAATTCGTTCTTAAGACAGTTTTGAGATTTTTCCTTCCAGTTTGGATTGTAGTAATTGAGACAATTTTGAAAGATTAAACCAAGTTTGTCCATTTTAGACTCTTATTTGGGTTTTGGTCCCTACTTGACTCGATGTCGGAGATTTAACGCTGAGTGACCGTACCCCTCTCCCATTTTGAAAATTCGTTCAATTTTTGAGAAGTCAATTTTGATTACCTCAGGGGACCAGTTCTAGTTTTCGAAGCCTAAATCGAGGACCTAAGGGGAATCTGATGACATCCTCGAATTCAATGACCCAGAAATTCCCTAGGCAGTTCTCAAATTCCAGTAACACGCCGAGAAACTACTCCTGTTTGATACTGTAGTTTAGGAATCAGCTAGATTATATGCTCACACTCATAGAAACAAAAATATCACAAATTTCGAGGTCCTCTAGAAATTCGACTTCAATCCAGATCATAGAGTCACCTCTTGTACCCTACCGTCGGCTGCTCTGAGAAAGTATTATAATATACATAAGGAATAAACTCTTTCAGGCCCCCATGAACAAAACAAATACAAAGACCAAAAAAAGCTAGGAGAAATCCTTGAAAATTTAGATGATGGCGTGAAGATAGATCAGCTGAATAAGATCATAATTGATTCCCTGAGTCAAGCGAATCACAATACACAGAAGCTTCCAGGAAAAGAAACACCTCAACTTTAGCGGATATCATTAAAACCCTCACTCAAAAAAAAAAAACACTTCTATAACGTAAAAAGCACAAATCATTGAGAACCACATTAGAACTGAATATTCGGTGTAAAAAAATCAAGAATAATCAGAGAAACTTCAACGATGAAAAAAGTGATAGAATGATTAGAGAAATTTTGGAATCTACTAGCAGAATGAAACAAATAAATAAAAGTCAGCTCCTGAGGAAAAGGTACCCCACTCATTTGACAAACACAAAAAATCAAAGACTAAATGACAGACAGGAAATTAACAATCATGCAACTAAGTTCTATGCACAACTGTACAGAGACAAAGACTGTATAGATTATACAAAGGACACGGAATATTGTGAACAAAAGGTAGAAAATGAACCAGAAAGTCTAGAGGAAGAAGTGAAACGTATTATTAGAAAATTGAAAAACAAAAGTACTTCTGGTTATGACAAAATGTCTAACGAATTTCTTGAGGTAGGAGGAGAAATTGTTTCAAAAATCTTAACTAGCCTCTTTAACAAAATTCTGAAAGAAAAGGAAATCCCAAAAGACTGGAAGCGTTCAGATATCATTCTTATCTTTAAAAAAGGAGAAAGCGACAAGATAAATAATTATAGCCCGATTAGTGTAAGCTCAAGTATTTTAAAGATTTTCACTAAGGTCATAGAGGACAGGATAAAACCTTTTCTAATTCAACCTAAAGAACAGGCAGGCCGGATTTCGACCGGGTTACTCTACAACGGATCATCTCAATGCCATTAATCAGTTAATCGAGAACTGTAATGAATACCAGGTTGAACTCCATCTGGCATTTATAGACTTTGCCAAAGGTTTTGACTCATTTAACCACAAATTCTTGCTGTCAGCGCACTAAAAAATCAAGTGGTTCCAGAAACTTTTATCAAAATTATCAAGGAAATGTACGAGGGGCTAGAAGTCTGGTTGGCCTGGTCTCGGAATCCGTAGATCCCGGGTTCGAGCCCACGTAGCAACTCGTCAGGTTCGACCTAGGCCGGTTTTTTGGCCAGAAAAAGCTAAGACAGCCCTAACAGCCTCTTCGACGTCACTGAAGTAATGCTTGAAAGGGCGGATTCCAGGGCAAAGAGTAAAAAAATTAACGGGGAAAACGTCAATAATTTACGCTTTGCTGATGATGTAGTGCTGACAGCAAGCAACAAAGAAGAATCAGAAGACATGATACGAGAACTGGATAGAAACGGGCTGACCGCAGGTCTTAGCATGAGTCTGGCCAAAACTAAAACAATAAATAACTAAAACAGAATCTATGACATGAAAATCAACGAAGAAAAAATAAAAGGGGTGGAAAGCGTAATATATCTGGGCAAAAAAATGCGTACAACAAATCTCAAGAGGAAGAAATCGAACTCAGAATAACCCTCGCTTGGAATAAATTTGGGTCTCTAAAAATCATTTCGAAAGGTTCTTTTCCACTTCGATCAAAAAGCGAAATTTTCAATGCGTGTGTCCTCCCAACTCTAGCATATGGCTCCGAAACTTGGACTTCGTCCAAAGTATGATACAAAAAATTAGAACTATTCGAAATTTGATGGAACGATCAATTTTGAATATCAAGGAAAAACACCACATCAGAATCTGAACTATCAAATTCAAATTTAACAACAATAAATGTGTTGTACAGCTGATGAAAAATAAAATAGAAGTTGGAGTCGCCACGTAGCAAGGGCTGCAGGACAACTGTTGAACGTACAAAGTGACCTTTGGTACAATACGGGAACAAGAAGGCAAGGTAAACATAGGATCAGATGGAGGGACAACTTCGGTAGGTTGCTGTGACATAGTGCCTTTCAAAGGATCGCACCAGACCGCAATGAGTGGCGCAAGCTGGGGGAGACTTTTGCCCGATTCTAGGACCACGAGTGTGCAATGTAGTATGTACGTGTACAAATAAAGTTTGTATGAATGAAATCGAGGACCTAAAGGGAATCTGATGACATTCTCAAATTCAGTGACTCAGAAATTCCCTAGTTTGATACTTTATTCGATTTCCCAAACGTCAGTTCTGACTTTGAGGCCCGAAACTGATGCAGTTCTTAAATTCTAGCGACACGCCGAGAAACTATTCTTATTTGATACTGTAGGTACTCGATTTTCCAAGGAAAGTCAAATTTGACTACTATATGGCATTCAAATTTAGATTCTGATATTCGAATCGGAGTTTAAAGAAAAATCTGATGAAATTTTCGAAATCAACGGCCCAAAATTTTCATGGAAAAATTATTATTTCATATTATACGTAATTTGACTTTCATGATTTACCCCAATACTTTTTGAAAACTAAAAATTCGACGACAAAATTGAAATTCTTCATAAATTATCGGAAAATTGTGTTTCTTTTCTGGAAAAAAATTCGTTATTATTATATTGAAATTTTTGGAAATTCAGAATAACTTATACAAGAAATGCGATTCGGAGAACAGAACGATGTCATCGGGAAATCAAAGCAAAGCGGTATCAATTATTATTATTCAGTAATAACAACGGCGTGCTTAACGTATTTTAAATTGGAAAATGAAACTCGTTCGATAACGAAAAATAATATTCAGGCATTTTTGTACGTGCACTTTGCATCTCCCTAAAAAAAAGAAATCAGATGATTCTGAGAACTTTAGTAGAATTAATTATTATTTTGCAGTCAACGCATTCACACCCCCCCCCCCCCAAATGAAGACGTTCCGGAACGCCTCTGCTCAAAAAATCACAGAAAAACATCGAATTTTTTTTATCTCAGTTGACAAACTCATGTTTTTTTTCCCGCGTAAACAATCAAAAAGGATCTGTGTCTCGTGATGGACGTAAACAAAATTTCTCCGAACTAAATTGTCGGTCTGTGAATTTTATCGGAAATTTTGGGGAAAAATTCAGATAATTTTGATTTCTTCGTATTTTCCTGACTAGTTTTTTTTTTTTTTTTTAATAAAAATAATTTTGGGCGTTCGAAACACATTAAAAAAGTAGCCTGAATTTTTCTTTGGGAGGAGGGGAGAGGGGGATTGACGAATGAATTTCTCGAATTTCTCTTTGGGAGAGGGGGACTCCCACATCCGATTATGAACTCAAAACTGTTGCAAATCTCATAAAATTTTACTGGAAATCAACGTTGTGGCACCGATTTTTGGTGCCTTGACGAAATTTGTGGGCATCCATTTAATTGATTATCGAAAAGTCGATTGTATTCTGATTCAAAATTGTTACATTGTACATAATTTGGCTTTTTCGTTTTGTTTTCCGTTTTTCAGTAAAAATTTGTCGGCAAATTTTTCTTCTCCACCTCCCGTTTTTCTGAAAAAAAATTATTCGAGGGAGAAGTGTTTCAAGGTGATCGTAAACGCGATTTTTTTTTACATGCTTTTTTGTTTTTTTAATTCCTTGGAAATCATTGAAGATTTTCCCCGAACACTTTTTCTGATGATCCTTTTCTTGAAAAATCTAAAATTAGGGGGAGAGACATTTTTTTACCGAAAAAACTGAACTTTTTATCGCAGAGGCACTGAATTAAGAAAAAAGAATGTCATTTTTTTTCAATTTTGTTCCTATATTCACAAATGAAACATTTATAAGAATAGGCTCTTCCAATTTTTGATGGGAAACAAAAGAAAAAAATATTGCATTTTTCCAGAGTCAGCACCTCTGCTTACCACTTGAAGACCTTAAGTTCATTCTACGTCGACCCGACTTCGGAATAAAATATGGAAGGGAGGATTATTATTTTACAGCCCGTATAAATTAGTGGTCACTGTTTTTGTTCACGGGTGAGAAATTAATTTGTAATATTGTCATGTGCATCATTTCGTCACGTGACATAGTTATAATTCCTTCTAGTCATTCTTATTTGAATTTCTGAAACAACTAGCTTTTGACTTCAGCCCTTCGAGAAATATCCTGGTGTCCCAGTGGGCATGTCCAACTCTGGTTAGAAATAAAAGAAAAAAAATTTAAGTTGAAAAGTATTTTTTTTTTGGTTTGATTTTCTATGGACCGTCCCATGCATAAGTAGACCTGTGTAGTACACTCTGTCTGTGCCGTAGGGCTGCTCGAATTTTAGGTCAGAATAGTATGTAAGAATTTTGTACCTATGTTTATGGATACCTATGCATTATACAAATGGCTTTATGCACCCCCCCCCCCCCAAAAAAAAAAAAAAAATTAAATGGAAAAAATAAATATCTAAATAAATAAAATACAAAAAATAAAATCGAGCGCAAAACTGAGCAGGGTCGGCCAAGCCCAGGCTGTACATGAGGCAGAATATTGAGAATGTTCTGTTGCAGAAATTTGACATTCTTTTAATACACTTTTTGTGTTCTGTAACTCCTTGAATACGCTGCACCCTTTCTATGTTACTGCCACCATAAATTACCGAAACGTATTTCTGTACTTAAAGCCTAATGTACGAGGATAATTACAGTCCACTGAAATGATAGATAGGTGATATAAGTACTCTTCCCATTTGACATAAACTGAAATCGTTCTCGATGTCTCTGGTTCGGCCTTAGAATTAGAATTGTTCAGTGCGTAACTGGTTACCTTCAAATATTTTCATCAAAATGAGTCGGGCGTAAGATTATTTTACAAAGATGGCCTTCGTTGAAAGTACCGTTAACAAACGAGCATGTTGCACTGTAGACATGTAGACAAAGTTCAGAACAGGTTTCAGGCACATCAGCGCACGTTAGGCTCTCTCATCCATACGATGTCTCATCTTCCTTATTCCACTTGACTGAGTATATCTGTTATATTATTTATGTCTCAAATTATAAAAGAAAAATTGTATTCGGTATGTTTTGTAACCGAAGGTCAAAAACCCTCGTTTTTAGATTAACCGAATCTGGCTGGGGACTTGGACTGGAAATATTTGGTCTACAGGGTTAGATGTTTTTCACATTATGTCGCTGAAGTTAAGATCGTGAACCAATAAACATCTTTCTGCATTCTATTTTCACCCACTGAAATTTATCCGTACCTGATGCATTTGGCAAGTGAGGTTGTGTTTGCACCCAGTCCAGTAGTTGTTTTATATCTTCTTTTTTGATGGTAGGATCCTTGGCGTACTCGGTCTCGCAGGTGTTTAATTTGAACTTGGCTCTGGGAATGATAGAATTTTATATAAAATCGAATAAATTACAACACCAAAGTTATAACATGAGTATAAAAATACTTTTATGCGAAAATTGTTAACTTTTTTGTTGAAATCTTGAAATGTGACCTAGAAACCTGGTTATTGATGAGCATTTAAATTGAATTCCTTATATCAAAGATGCAGTTAACATCCTTACATGATTTGAGTTTTTTATCATTTTTTTCCTATGTTTTTATTTTGAAAGCTGCATTGCGTTTCAACGCATTAATGAATACCTCAGCATATTTCGAATTTTTACGAGACGGAGCCCGATCTACAAGGATTGACCCAATTTTGACCTACGTCAATTTAGCGAATTTTGACACGGTATTTTAACATTTTAACGATATTTCAACTAATCAGAACACTCCGACGCATTTTTGACTTCTTGACACACTTTTGACCCATCAATTCTGGTATACAAGTGGGCGGAGCCTACGCGAATGTCAAGGACCACCGACACTATTTTGACTCAAAAAGCGTGTCAAGCGAGTGTCTTGACGCTGATTTTGCAGATCGGGAGAATAAAAACAAATGTTACGACTCACTTTTCCATGACCAGGTCCCGGTAAAATTGTACTGACTCGTTTCTCGAAAATTGTTCTCAAAGCTTTTACACGCTTACACACGAATTTTTTTTTTACAAAATATCAGTTCAGTATATGCAAGAGGAAGTATATCGAATGTAAATTAGACGACTAACTTCGTAGATAACTAGTTCTCTACAAGATTTAAATGAGATTCCAGCGAACGTTGTCAGTGCGATGATCACGATCCACGATCCGGTTTCCAGGGTCGTCTCTCCCGGACCTTTCTTTTCAGGCACGATGCTGCGCGAAACCTGCACAAGTAATTCTAACATTGTGCTCAGCTGATTATTCAAGTACAATTGAGATAGATGAGGCACGTGTGCTTTGGAAGTTTGCAAGTTCTAAGAAAGAGAAAATTTCGACTTCGAATCATGTAGGTGGCATTAAGAAAAAAATGAATACCGTACCTAATTGGAACGATTTTTATTTGTATAAGGCGTCTACTTTTCGTAACTTGTAAGTACATTCAGGACCCACAAAGTTACCGGAAGAATGCTGTTATATCTATCTAACTTTTCACTTTCATTACCCCCTTACTGTTTCTTTTCCTCCTCTCACCTTCCGAGCCATCAGCATCTCTGATTCTCAGATGTATCGACCCACATCTTATGAACTGGATCGCAGGGTGACCAGATATACTCTTTTGAAGCTCTTAAAAAGAGTACTTCCTCTTTTACTCCAAAATGCTCAAGAAATATTCCTTTAACACAGCCAAATCGATAACATTAATCTTAGGTTAGGCATCAATGTCAAATCAACTGAACTGATAAAATTATCGCGGATGACCAAATTTCAAGTATTTCAGAAAATTTGTGACACTACAACTAATATTTGTCCCTCTCTCGCTCTGCCTTCTATGAAGGGAAGCGAAGGCATTGAGATATGGCGTCGGCCACTACTCACTGTTTGTTACCGAGTCTGTTACCTATCAGTCATAATCAAGTTTTATAGATTAATTTGAAAAAAAGTTCCTTCGGTCGTTCTTTCTTCATCGCAAGAAATAAAAAAGAAATGAGTAATTTTATTTTTGAAAATAAATGAAGTTATTTTTATTTTGATGGCGCGCAATTCGTGTTTTTTCACCCTAATGATTATCGGGACGACAATAAATCACAATCATGTGTACAGGGGTGAAACTGTGGGGTGGGGGTTAAAACACTCCCTCCCAATAATCTGGCAGTCGGCAAATTTTGAAACTGTTCATTTGAATTCTTTATTTTTTATGAATGTGTATTTGTTTGTTTATTGTTGTTGTTTTTTTTTTCAATTGAAAAATATTTCTATTAAATAATCGGCAAGTTTTAAATTTTTTTTTAATTTTATCGGCGATTTTTAATTTTTTTTGGAATTTTATCGGCGAATTTTTAGTTTTTCGAAAATATTTGTAGGCTAATTTTTCTTCTCCACCTCCCCAAATTGAAAGTCAAATTTCGTTTCTGAAAATGGAGTACCGCTGGACTCCTGTCAGAGACTAGTCAGTTAAAAGTTGAAGGTTTCAAACTGAGTATCAAACGTTATCCGGAAGGCCGAGACAAAAGAAATGTGGAAGACATTTCGAAAATCTGAAAGTCGGTAGCAAACGTTGAATTTTGAATTTCAATGACTCTTCTGTTTTTACTAGATTCTTTGTTTGGCCTAGAGCTTGCAATTTGAGAAAGTTGAACATTTTTATTAAAATCTAAAAGTTGGCTTTGGTCCTGGTGAATACAGGAGGGACATTTTTAGTCTGGAACAAAAGTCAAAACTACGTATGTTTTCTTCATAAGAACGAAAAGGAGCTTCTTCTTGTGGCGTGGATTCCCCTAATCCGATCGGCCTAAAACTTTGTAGACTTTTTTTTTGATTGATTTTATTTGAACCAATTTAGGTGACGAATCAGAGAAAATTCAGGAAAAAAAAAATCACTTAATGTGTAAAGGAAGTTGTGTGTGTTCCTCTCAAGTATTCTTAACATCCTTCCAGCTTACCCTCCTAGACTAGGGTAAGCTCATGTGCGCAAATGTGAGTACTTGGGGGATAAGGTTCCAATCTGTATTAGCAGGGACTAAACTATGGGGGGGGGGCGTGAAACACCCCCAATAATTTGGCAGTCGGCAAATTTTGACACTGTTCGTTTGAATTTTTCATTTTCTGAGAACGGTTGTTTGTTTGTTTGTTTGTTTGTTTATTAATTTATTTAATTTATTTTTTTCCAAAAAACAAAATTTTAATTAAGAATCGGCAAATTTTTAGGTGAGTTTTTAGTTTTCAATAAATATTTGTGGGCAAATTCCCGCTCCCCCTCCCAAGTGAAAGTAAAGTTTCGTCTCTGCATGTATAAGCAAGCACTTTGGAAGCCGTGCTTAAAATGAAGCATGATGATTAAACATACGAAGAATTTTTTGAAAACATTTAAAATAATACCGAACTTCTTGGAGAATTTAAATCGTCTGACAGTTATGATTGAACTTACTTTGAATAAAGTCTTCTATTTTCTTCTAATGCACGTAATTTTTTAAATAAGAAGGGATCAGTCATTTCGGGTAGGGGTAATTTTGATGATGAGATGAATTTTTCAAGAAAGCTGGTCAATTTATGAAGGGTGTGAGTGGGGAATAAGTTTGTGGGGAAGGCAGCGGGAAATACGATCAACTGCCAGAAGGGAAATCCTCATCAGAAGGGGTGAGGGCAGTGGTTCTGAAGGGAGTGGGCTGAAAAATTTTCTATACTCTTTTCTCCTACAAAATGTCTGGTCACCCTGGGATCGGCCGATCGAAAATTTCTCGGCGATTTTTGTGGCTCCCCCCCCCGTGAGTGCATTATGTATCCAGTGTTCAGTTGTTGATACCGAAAAACCGGATGCATTGTCAATGTAGAATTATTTTGGAGTTTTCATCTGCCTACGTACGGAAGTACTGCTGGGCTTGTCCAGAATAGCACTAAAAACTACTCAAACCTAGTACCTAGTTTTGAGTAGTTTTTCAGCAGTATTTTTGACAAGTTGATGAGTACTTTTTTTATGCGCTCGCTATTAGGTAGTTCCAAATTGCGTGCGATCTAATGAAAGAAAGTTGATAAATTAAAATAAGAACCCGTGGCAGATGATTGGTTGTGCAATTGTGCATATGTAATCCTAGTTGTCTCTTACCGGGAGCTGTGTAGGAATAATGAAAGATTTCGACATTCCGAGAACTGTTTGTTATCCTCGCTTAATGCAAATGTATCGCAAATTTGAAACTGACAAAACCGGAATCCTTAGCCGACTGGAACGTTTTTGCTCGTTATTCATTTCAACTATTTTCATTAGTTGGCGAGACCTAATCCCAGAAGGTCAAAATATCAACAAGAAAAACTTCTTTTCTTATATTATCTCCGTGTTTGACTTTTCTGAAACACGAGTCATCAAAGTTAAAACTTTCGAACCTGTGAAATATTTACTCAGGTAAGAGTTGCTTCAAGTGGTATGCCTACTTCGCATAATTTAATTCCCAAGCTTCATCTCTCTTCCTGCAAACATTTTAGTGAATAGAGTGACGACAGTACTAACAGGGGCGAAACTATAGGGGGTGTGGGGGTTGAAACATCCCCAATAATTTGGCAGTCGGCAAATTTTGAAACTGTTCATTTGAATTTTTCATTTTTTATGATTGTTTGTTTGTTATTTATTTTTCAATTAAAAAATATTTCGATAAAAATCGGCAATTTTTTAATTTTTTTAAAATTTTGTCGTCAAATTTTTAGTTTTCATAAATTATTTGTCGGCAAATTTGTCTTATCCACCTCCCCAAACTGAAAGTCAAATTTCGTTTCTGAAAATGGAGTACCTTAGACTACAGTCAGAAACTAGTCAGTTAAAAGCCGAACGTTATCTGAAAGGTTGAAACAAAGCTGAAAATCTGAAAGTCGGTAGCAAACGCTGAATTTCGAATTTCAATTACTATTCTGTTTTTACTAGATTCTCATCTGTATGACTTGAAGCCTAAAATTTGAGAAAGTTGAACATTTTATTAAAATCTAAAAGTTGAAAGCAAAAGACTCATTTTCAACAATGTCACAAGCTGAATTCGATAGCGTTTGATTTATGAGCTGTAGTCCTGGTGAATATAGGAGGGAAATTTAGTCTGGAACAAAAGTCAAAACTCTACGTGTTTTTTCCATAAGAACGAAAGGGAACTTGTGGCACGGATTCCCCTAATCCGATCGACCTGAAACTTTGTAGGTTTTTTTTTTTTTTTTTTTTTTTTTGGTTTTATTGGAACCAATTAATTTAGGAGGAATCAGAGAAAATTCAGAAAAAACTTCACCAAGAGTTTAACTAACGACCACCTTAATGTGTAGAGGAAGTCGTGTGTTTCGCTCAAGTATTCCTAACATCCTTCCAGCTTACTCTCCCAGACTAGGGTATGTTCATGTGGGCAAATGTGAATGCTTGGGGGATAAGGTTCCGATCTGCATTTGCAGGGACAAAACTATGGGGTGGGGGTAGTGAAACACCCCAATAATTTGGCAGTCGGCAAATTTCGAAAGTGTTCATTTGAATTTTTCATTTTCCAAGAACATTTGTTTGTTTGTTTGTTCGTTTGTTTATTATTATTTTTTTCAATTAAAAATATTTTGATTAAAAAATCGGCAAATTTTCAAATTTAAAAAAAAATGTCGGCAAAGTTTTAGTCTTCAAAAAATATTTTCGGCAAATTTTCTTTCTCCACCCCCGCCCCTCCTTCAAACTGAAAGTCAAGTTTCGCCTCTGAGTGCTAATTGAAATGGATAATTAGTGTGCTCTGCAGTTCTCCACCAGTTCTCAGGAATAAGTTATTATACTCGTAGAACACGTTACCACAAGTCTGCCCCGATTACCATGCTCAGGTAACCATGGAACATGATCACTAGGTCATTCAGCATCGAGCAAACGACCAAGAATAAGAAGAACATAGTAACGTCGAAACGAGACGGGGTTACAGAATTTGGGGTACGGAATATCACTTGTACTCTTCCTCTCTCCCTCTTTTCAAAAAAAGAAGAAAATTGGAAAAAGTTATTCAGTATTATTATTACTCTACAGTCTGTAATGAGTTAAGGGGACGTAGCGTGCCCAACTCTAGTTGGGGGGTCTGGTTGGCCGAGTGGATAGCGCGCTGGCTCAGAATCCGGAGGTCCCGGGTTCGAGCCCACGTAGCAATTTGCTACATTTCGACCTAGGCCGGTTTTTCGGCAAGAGAAGAAGAGAGCTGAGACAGCCCTAACAGCCTCCCCGACGTTTCTGAAGTAATGCTCGAAAGGGCGGATTCCAGGGCTCGGGTTGAGAGTGAAATTAGAAGAAGAGTTAGGAGTCTGCCTTTCTTCCTTTCATGTTAGCCATTTGGATCAGATCTGTATAAGAGCCCCGCATAATCAAATTTCAATTTCTTAATTCTGTAAGCTATATCACGGTTTCTAGACTGCTCCATGAATTTTAATACTCACTTTTTCTTTCTGCCTTATTCCGAGCACACTTCTGAACATTTTTCTCTGTGTCACTTGTATTCTGTTTAGTTGGTTTCTGGTATGCGACCATGTCTGAGCGCTTTGAGCTTGGTAAGCAAGGATGCGGAAACCGAACAATACAGCTTCCGCTTCCGGCTTCTAGTTTCCAATTTTCATTTAGCTTTCGCTTCTAGCTTCCAGCCTCAGTATATGAACTTCTAACTTCCCATTTTTTCGGCTTCCGGCTTCTAGCTTCCACATTCTTTCTTTCTTTTTCTTCTCTACTATTTTAGATAAAAAAAAAAAAAAAAAAAAACATTTTCAAAAAATTGTAAGAAGCCGATTGGAAGCTGAAAAACTTTCAGCTTCCAATCTTTCGCTTCCGGCTTCCAGCTTTTAACTTATTCTGCTTCCATTTTCTGGCTTCTCAAAATTATCCTAGAACTGCGCAAAAACTGGCGGCTTCTGACTTCCAGCTACCGGCCTATCCGCATCCCTGTCGGTAAGTCAGGGTTGAGTATACGACACTTTCTAATATTCTGAACTTGTTTATACTTATTTGGCTTTTTAGAATTGTTTCTTGGGACCAACAACCCTTCCATGCGTTTTTTATTCTCGTAGAGATTTCTTTTTCTCGTCTATTTTCTAACGATACTACTTGCCCGAGGTATTTGTATTCATCGATAATAGTAATTTCTTCACCCCTTATTTTAAATACGACATCTTTCTGTTTCGTTAACAGTGCTGTTTTTCTCAAATTTATTTCCAGGCCCACCTTGCTACTTTCCTCTCCAGGTTCATTAGCCATCCCCTCCAGTTCTTTCAAGTCCTCACTCAACAGTACAATATCGTCAGCAAACCTGAGGTGGTTTAGTCTTGTCCCATGGTTGAAAAAAAAGAGGCATAAAAAGTGCCTCGAAAGAATTCGGTGATATTTTTGATTTGCAAGATTCTTCACTTGTCAACTTTACTTTCATTATTATTATTATTATTATTTTTTTTATTTTAATTTTTTGACTTACCGAGACTTGATTTTCACTGTAGAGAGACAAGACGAAGACTTGAAAGCAATGTGAGAAGTTCATTGGGATTTAAACCTGCCCTAGAGTGCGCTGCAAAATTACTTGCGCGGGTGTTAGCGGGTGAAAATGAGTGAGTGATTGCTGCACGCTTACGGTAAATCATACATGATCACTCATATATATGCAGGGCTGCCAACACTTGAAACTCTAAGTTTAAATCCCAATAAGAAAGACATGCAGAAAGATGACGACTGCATAGCACCGTGAGAAATCTGTGAGAATTATATGAGGAGTTGATCAAGTCTCCTTACTCCTCTGAACTCTGATGAGACCCATTTAGATTCTGTATAGACTTGCTGAAGCTTGTTCGGATTCCGCTAGAACTCATTTAGAGTTGGTCGGAGCCAATTCATACTCCTTCAAGAAAGAGAGACTAAGGGATACAGCAGAGTCTTCAAACCAATTTGCAAAATCTTTAAAGAGCCTTAAAGAGTCATACATAAGTGCGGAGAAGTGTTACAAGCCTTCAGCAGGTTTGGATGAGTTCCAAAGAGTTTCAAGCAACTGTTGAGAATTGTCGATCTGGTCTTAAGGAACCCTAATCAAGCGGAATTCGGTCCCGAAGAATCCTAAAACAA